>JAZKJV010007189.1:0-600000 GCA_037367405.1 Ottelia alismoides
TATATCCTCCGACCGAAGGATGCGAGCTCGTCTATCCCCTATGAGCGGTCTCCCATGCCTTAAGAGCCACAAGAAAATCTTTATCCGTGCTGGGATCTTAAACTCCCAAATGATCCTACAATCTCTAATCATATTCTTGTGAAGCGAGTTCGTCCTCTCAATCAAAATATTGTAGGTCTTCTTGACAGTGAATTCTCTATCTGACCAAATCCAATGGTCTCTACTAGTTGGTCCCTCAGTCCGAACCAACGATTCCATCAAACTCATAACATCCTACCGACGTCGCCCAAAAGAGCCGCTCGTAAAGGCCAGAGTCTACACACCGTTGGCCCATGAATCAGCAATGCAGACATTTTTATCCTCTGCCAAAGCGAATAAGCGTGGGAAGCGAGATGCCAGAGTCCCATCTCGTAACCAATCAACCGTCCAGAAGAAGAAGTCATGGCCATCCCTAAACACAGCCTGAATAGATGGGTAAAATCCAGCAGAATTGCACAAATACCCTTCCACAATGCTGACTCAAATCGTACGTGATGAAATTCACCAACAGAGTGCGCATCTACCCCATAGATTCTACGAATGAGCCTACAACACACGTCCTCTTTTTCGCCCCAAATCCTTGCAGCCCACTTCAACAAAAGTGCATGGTTCATCAACTCCAATCTCGATACACCAAGCCCCCCCTCCTCCTTGGGTAAAGTAACCTTCTCACAATCAACAAGATGTATTTATGGCCATCTGGACCAGTCTTGCCCCGAAAAAACCTCCTCATAATCTTCTCCATACGATTATGAACACCCGCTGGCAGAAGTCTAGTTGATATATAGAAGATTGGTAACGCCGCTAAGACCGCCTTCACCAAAACCAAGCGACCACCGCGAGAAAGTAGATATCCCTTCCAACCTGCCAACTTTCTTTCCAGTTCCTCCATAATCGGGAGCCAGTCTGATAGATGCAAATGACCACGATCCAACGGTAGCCCAAAGTATTTGTCGTCCCTAGACTGCAGGAACACCTCAACTCCATAGTGCATTCCTCTACCTCGTACAATAGACCAAAAATCATGCTTGACTTTTCTCTATTGAGCTTAAGACCAGAGAGCTCGTCAAAGATCTCCACAACAAGTGACATTCCCCTTACCTCAGTTGCCCCATCCTCAATAAAAAGGATAGTATTGTCTGCATACTGGATGACTGGAAGTGAGATGTCCCCCAAACAATAGCCCGTAGTGAGACGTTTCTCTACCACGACATTTACCATACGCCGCCAACACAAAGAGGAGCGATGCTAGGGGGCAACCCCGACGAACCCCACGTTGAGGTTGGAAGAAACCACCCTCAAGATGACCATTCACCAGAACTGAGTAGGATGCAGTGGTCACACACTTCTTCAGCCATATATCCATAAGTTCGGAAATCCCCTCTTGGCCATAGCAGACCACAAGAAACGCCAATCAACACTATAATATGCCTTGGAGAAGTCCACTTTCCATAGCACCCCACAAGCCTATCGTCACTGCCAGTCTGCGACAATCTCAGAGGCCATCATCAGGCTGTCACCAATCTGTCTTTCCGAGATGAAAGCAGACTGCATTGGAGAAACAAGATCATCAAGAACCATACTGAGTCTCTCTACAAGAACCTTGGAAATAATGATATAGAATTTAAGAGAGAAATGGGACAGTAATCCTTGACACATTCTGATGCCTCTTTATTATGGAGAAGGAAAATAAGTGCTTTGTTGATTAAGTTGAATCCCGCATTACCCCTGCTAAACTCATTCAAGGTTGCAAACACGTCGTCTCCCTCCACCTACCAAAACTCCTTGTAGAAAGGAACTGGAAAGCCATCTAGTCTAGGTGTCCCGTCACCATTTAGAGTAAAAACAACCCACTTTAATTCCTCCTTCAAAAAGGCCTACCCAGAAGCTTATTCTGTTGCAGTAGGAGTCTGGGCGCCCCCCTACTCGTCCACCTCCGCGATCTGGGCATCATTCTTCTCGAGTGATTGTGAAAGTGGCTGACAAGCGCCCTCCCAATATCCTTTTCTCCATCCACCCTCTCCTCTCCTACCACCACAGCTCTAATAAGATTTCTCCTTCTCCTCCCCACTAGCCACCGCATGAAAAAATTTCGTATTTGCATCTCCTTCTCTAATCCATCTCCACCTCGATCTTTGTTTCAACTCCACCACACTCTTCTTATCATCTAGAGAAATAGCCCTCACAAAATCCCTCCTTTCTTTCAACTCTTCTTCCAACAGATCTCTAGAATCCTCAACGCTATCTAGCCGGGCAATCCCCTCCTCCACCAAAGTTCTGTTCTCCCTTATGTTCTATCTTACTTCTCGCTCGAACTCACTTAGCCTCTTCCTTAGGCTCACCAGCTTCCATGAAAGAAGAGAAGCCGCCAAACCTTCCCCCTCCACCGACTGCCAGTGCTCGATCACCAGGTCATGAAAGCCTTCCTCAAGAAGCCATGACCTCTCAAATCATAAAAAAGAGCGATGTGGTTCCCCAACTCCAGAGTCCCAGACCAGCGGCGTGTGGTCAAATCTCGATCTTAGCCTTGATGAAACAACAAACATGAGGAACAACTGCATCACCTCCGTCGAAACCAAGAATCGATCTATCCTCGATCGAGATCTAAAATTTCTCCAAGTGTACTTGATGTTAGTTGCATCAAGAATCTCAAGCTGCAAGTCTCCAACCAACTACATGAAATCTTCTGACCCAGTATCATGTCCACCTCTCATCACTGGTCTGTCTATAGATAACAACGTAACATTGAAGTCCCCAACCACAACCCAGGCTGCATTGGGAAATGTTGCTCTCATATTCCACAATTTTGCCCAGAGGTCCCAACGAAGTGAGTAGTCACTTGGCCCATAAACACATGATAAGATTAAGCTTGAGCCCAAATGCTTGATGCGAAGTTCCACTATTAGCACGAAAGAGCCCTTTCTCTATGACAAGGGTTTGAACATATCCCCATACCATGAAATCGCAATACCCCCAGCACTTCCTACAACATTTAGCACAGAGAAGTCGTTAATGAGCTTTAATCTGAGGGATTTCCATACCACACTCGAGCATTCATTGAGCTTTGTTTCCTGCAAAAAAATGATATCCACTATCCAATCATTTCGTAGAGATTCCACCACCCCTCTTTTCTCGGGGTTCCATAACCCGCGCACACTCCAGAAGACCACCTTCATTAGCATACGTCAATTCTCCCGATGACGGGGATCACTCCCGCCACCTTAGCAACATTCAAATTTGTTGAATCCTTGTTCAAAACCTGTGGGTCATTGACGGCAAGGTCCTCGCCCCTTCTGGCCCTCTCCCTCCGAGGTCTGTAACGCTTCCGGCGATGTTGCCCGATGACCCCTGTACTCGACTCCTCCGCAGAGCCATGCAAGGCGAGTACAACAACTGTACCATCAACTCCCTCGAGTTCTCTCACACCTTCACCAGCCAACGACCTCAACTCGACATCCCTAACTAAAGGTGCTTCAAGAACTAAGAAGCACCTCAAGTCTATGGACAGCACCCCACCACCACTGAACTCCACTGGGGCCCCCGCCTTGCTATACGCCACCATGTTAGGAGGACTTTGAGAAGCCTCATCAAGCGCAGCCCTACCATGCAACATGTCCTAGAGGCTCAGATGCATGCCTGGAGGTGAGATGGGAGTCTCCAAGCTCTGCCGCAATAACACCACATTCTTAGCAGTGGACATCTCATGCAGAATCTGTAGTAAATGGCTTGGTTGACTTGAGGTGGTGCCCTCGACCACCTCCTATACCGACCTTCCACCAAGATCGTGGTCTCTAGACAAAGGTCAAAGCATCATAATTCCTTAATATCACACACCTTCAGAATAGGGACTGCAGGAGGATCATGTTCCCCCTCAGTGGTGACCAAACCCGCATGGGGCCCACTGACCTCCACCGCAGGAACTTGAAAAGGAATGGGATTTAAGAGCCCCGTCTCAATCGATGCAATTTACTCCAACTCCCCCATTGATGATGTCTCTTCGATAACTACTCCTGGAAGAACGGCATTGAATGCGAAAAGATCCTTGGCCAAGTCCCCGGAACTTCGCTGCCCCACCACCGCATTCGGCGTCGGAGGCGGATGAACTACCTCAAGAAGAACTCGAAAGCGAGCTCGCCCCACCCCGAGCATCATATGTTGTGGAGGCTGGCACCTTATCCAGAACGCAGTTGTCACCGCCGTTGCATCCGTTCCTGGCTTCAGCCCATCGGAGAGCAACACCGACCCCTCTCCAACACCTGTGAATAGTTCTTGCAACTTTCCCTCGGACCTCGAGAGAAAAGGCACTCCCCGCAAGCGAAGAAAAAATCTAATGGCAATCATCTCGCCCTCAGCGAATCACGACCTCTTCCAACATGTTTTCAGATTGCCCCCATCAACCAGGAGCATATCAGCCTCCTCTGTCGAGAGGCGTGATGAATTCGTGATTCATCATCTCAATATCTTGATCTTAGCAAAATTCCCGAGCAAATTCTCAATTAAATATCCATAAAATAAATAAATTAACAAAATGACTCTTGTAAATAAAACATACTAATTATTGTATATTAGATTGTACAAAATAAATTAACAATAAAAAGCCGCAAAAATTAAAGGAGTTTTTCACCTGTAAATAGCACAAAACTTCATTATTTTTAATAATTTCATTTCAACTCCTTTTTGGCTAATTCTTTCTCTAGTTGTTCATAACAATGTATATAAATAAAAATACAAAACAAATTTCACCCCAAATAAATACTCCTAGATTCCAAAGACAAAAACTGTAAAGTCCAACTTCTCGGCCAAATTCCCGCTCCGTATGAACTCGAAATTCACCAAACTCACTTTTAAAGTTCAAGTTAGAAAATTATCTATCCAACGGAAGTGGTTTCATTAAAACCGGAGCTCATTTGCAAAACTTGGGTTTCGGGACCTAGATGTACATTGTATATTATGTATATATTCATTCTTTCTTCATTTTTATTTTATCTTTCTCAATTACTTAAAAATCCAAAAAATTATTGTTGTATTGTATTTTGATTATAGTATTTTATTGCATTTTTCCGTTGTAAATATCTCTTATTAAAAAGATAAAAAAATATAAATTAGAAAAGCAAATAAAAAGTGTACATGTTGTTTGTCCTCTTTTGTAAAATCTCCACTCTTTTTCTTCTCTTTACTTTTATTGTATTTTAGTAGCATACTTTATTTATTATTTATTTATTTCATATTCTCTACAATAACTTCATTTCTACCACTAACCTACATTCAACTCTACCATTTTTAACAACCTCCCATTCAACTCCATTAATAATTCAATCTCCCATTCAACTCCACCACTTTAATAACTTCTCATATCTTCTTTTTATATACATCTCATCCTTCTCATTTTTCATTTGATCCATCTTTATGTGAGGAGAGCCTAGTTTCCAGAGTTGAATCGGTGACAGCGACGCAACCGCGGTCGAGCAACAACAACCCTCTCTCCGGTGAGATCCGTTGGCTTTTTGGCCAACATCGCACCCGCATTTGTGCGCTACTCGAGCTCATCGCTCGCCGACGATTCGAGCAAAGACTGTGCTCTCGTAAGCACATCATAGGCGATTGTCTCCATCGTAGGTAATTTTTCTTCTCATTTTATCATCTTATTATTTTCGCAATTTTCTTGTATCACATCAACACCATCGTATTTTTTCTACCACACCATCACCATCACCACCATCTTCATCTTTTTCATCAAGGTATCGTGTCAGAACCAATCCAGGGGAAAGCACGATGACATCCCCCTTGAAGGTCTCCCTCAAAAACGATGAAACTTCTGCGGCAGCCGACTCTGATGGACCATCCACTTTACCAATTAAAATACCATTCGTTGGAGTCTCCGAGCAGGCACGAGGCCCCGCCTTTACCACTTCCGCAAAAGAACGACCGCCCGGGTCGATCAACGTCTTCAAGTGCATCTATGGAGGCCTCCACACAACTCGAGCCCTCGACCGCTTAGCTCCGCAAGCAGTAGTACAAGGCTTGACGACATCAACCATAGCAGTGTGAGGTTGCACTCGTAGATGACGCAGCCTCCCGCAAACGGATCTCGATGGCCAGCTCTTCCACAAGAGAAGCAACAGACCTCTGCACTACAAGAAACATCCGGGTGCCCTAGCAGCCCACATCTAAAGCATTGCGGACCTCGCCGAGCAACCTTCCTCCTACGATGACTGTCTTCCAACCTTCCTCCTCTACCCGATCTCTCTCGTAGGATTTTTCGGCCGCCATACTCGGCGACCCTCCAACGTCGCCATCCCTCTTTTTTGTCCTTTCGTTTTTATACTTGTAGTAGTGTACTTAAAGATGAGACCATTCTGATATGGATATGAATATAGGTATAATCATATCCTTATCAATTTTAAAATACGAATAGGAATGCGGATAATATTGACGGATATAAAAAATATGTTATCGTATCCTTAAAAACAAATATGAATATAAAACGAATGAATAGGAATACGAATACTGGCAAATGTAAGTTGATATCCATATCCACATCCACTTTCAAACAAATACGAATACGAATGTCAAAATCTGTATAAAACGAGTATGATATTGAATTGAATAAAAATATCTTCGTATTCATTTTCATCCCTACGTGTAGTGCACTAACGGAAGGGTGATACAATGGATTTTGGGAGAATATAAAGGTACAAGTATTATTGCAAAAAAGGTAATTGTAACTGCAAAAATTCGAAAGAGCAAAAGTGTAAATATTCCATATTAATTTTTTCTAGATAGATGTAGTTACTAATCTAAACATTTTTATTGCATAGTTAAAAATAAACTATTCTACATACATATTCATTATCATTAAGTTTCTACAGAGGCAGGATATGTTTTATCTAGGTCAACTTGCATTCACTGTAAACGTATTCAATCTCACATGGGGCAAGCAAATCTCTCCCTGGTGGTCTTGTTTCTCCCCTTACAATGAGGCGAGCAGATCCCAGAGGACTGCTGTAAACCGGGACCGTGCCCCAGCTGCTCGATCAAGATCGAGCAGTACACACGAAATCCGGATTTTCCTGAACCCTTACCGTGTGAACCGCTCGATCTTGATCGAACAGTTCGCATGGTCCTGGTACAGTAGTCCTATGTAGTACTGCAGAGGATCTGCTCTCTACAATGTGTTCCATTTTTTTCTCTCTCTCTCCTAAAACTGCGAAGATTGTATTTTCTCCCCCTCTCTCCCCTAGGAGAGTATCGAGTCGGTAACCATAATATTACAATTCACAGACAACACCAGCAAACTTATTACAAGTTCACTACGGTTTGCTGATGTAGAACATGGATAATATTTCAAAGTTGGAGAATACCCACAGTAGCTTTCAGACTGGTAGAGTACAATTAGCATAAAAAAAAAAGATTATGCGAGTCTCTCGACTGGAGGGCAGATACAGAAGAATTAAGGGAATTTAAAACCAGAGCTTTGGATCTGTGGACTTGTTTGCCTTAAAGTGTTCATCAAAGACACCAGTGTTTTAAAATGTCTCGCCATGTTCATAATAATAAAGGCTAACAAGTCAGATGAAGGAGAAAAAGATTGAGACCTTACCTTAGGACTGCTGGTAGAGGAGGGGAGAGGCTATCAAGGCAGCAAAAGATGCATGAGATCGAATTTCAGGATCATGAATAAGAATTGGAGGTCGACCATTGGATCATGAGGCCTTCGAAACTGCACTCGATGGAGGCACACCTGCAACTACTGGTTTGGGCAAACTCATCACAACCACAAATCTGAGGGGAAGGACTTCAATGTGGGGACACTTGAACCGATAGAGTCACATACCTCTTAAATGTCCATGCATGATTGGACGTCTATTCTTTTATTTTTCATTACTTAATTGCAGTTGATAGTCGGACCATGTGATTAATTTCAAAACTTAAAAGTCAAAACTTTAAAAGAACAGCCTTAATATAAAAATTCAAACTTATTTTTACAAGTAGGTATCTAGAAAAATACGAAAAATCAAAACATCGTCGTCGACAGCATTTTTTTAGGCTGAACACATAGTTATTATTCTAAAATATAAATAATTATTATTAAAATCATTAACATCAATGCGCGAGTAGAGTAGACCAGAGGCAAAAACCCTAAAGCATGCTTACCAATGCAATTGACAGCAAAAAAAAACCCTCAAGCACCCAATTTTTCTACCATATACCTACGTTACGGTCCACCTTCCATCCTCTTTACCCATCCTTCTATGCTCTACAACCACCTCCACGATCATTTGCTCCCCTCAACAACCACAACCTCCTCCTCATCTCTAGAGCTTTTTTACGATGAATTTAGTTTATGGTGTTAGCTGAAGTTAACGGAGGTGAAGGAAAAGGACTTTTGTGGGGAAGATCATATTGGCATCTACGGAGGATGATTACTTAATCATTTGAGGTTAAGCAATTCAGATGGTTATTGAGCCAAACCTTACCAAGTTGTCAACGCCAATGTTCGTTAAAATGGTTGGGAAGTAGATGACAGTGTTAAATTTTTAGTTGATTAAAAGTGAATGTATTGGTTGAAGTACATCAGATAAAGCTTATCAAAACATGGTTATATTTTATTTACTTGTTAAGTTCAATGTTGAACTAGAGAAGAGTAATCAACATGTAATATCTTTTTTGTATTTTTAGTGTATATTTACTTTTAATAGTTTTTTATTTTTAGGTGTTTTTTACAATAATTTAACTGTAATTGATATTTGATTTTATAATCTTTTCTATTTTTTTAAAAAAAATTTATTTATTTTTAATTTTGTTTATGAATTTTTGAAAATATTTTAATCTGTATAGATGGATTTTTACTCTTTTGAACTTCTCAAGATATTTATACTGTTTTAAAGATATAATATTAATAAAAAAATTATATAAAAGAATTTTTTATTTTTATTGTTTTTATGTATATCTTTAGTTTTGATATTTAGTAATTGTCTTAATGAGAATAAAGTATAACCGAAAG
The DNA here is from genome assembly GCA_037367405.1 of Ottelia alismoides. Lineage (NCBI taxonomy): Eukaryota > Viridiplantae > Streptophyta > Magnoliopsida > Alismatales > Hydrocharitaceae > Ottelia > Ottelia alismoides. Next base: position 9,044 of record JAZKJV010007189.1, read on the forward strand.
AAAACTAGGTATTAATGAAATATCATATAGCAAACAATTATCTACATATATGTAGATATTTTTATATAATACTGAGTATTACAATAAATAAATGATTTTTTATTTGTACTCTTTTATTATTGTAGAATTATATAAATTCTCATAGCTATTTAAGTGTTTTTTTAATTTCTAAGTACGAATGCAATATCTTTGAAGAAATCTTTATGTTAGAAAATATTGATCTAAATTTTAAAAAACCCTTCTAATAATTGGCTTTTAATTTAAGAAAAGCTATGTAATTTATAAATTTCTTCTAGCCAATATTTTATTTTTATTAATTAAGGATGTACTGAAAATATGTAAATGTAATTTTCGTTACAAAAAGATTTTATAGATGCAACATATATATTTATTATGTGAATATTACTATGTGATTGATTTTTCCGATTTTTTTTGATAGGGTATTTTCAAAAGATTTTTGAAGGAAAGGTGTGTCTACATGAGATACAGACTCCCTAATTTTTCTCAAAATTTCGTAATAAGGAATAAAATTATTAATTTTTTGTACTGAAAGTAGAATGATTTTCTATTTATTTTTAAATGGTTTCAAACTAAATAATTTTTCAAAATAAAACTTAGGTTGATAAGTTAATAATAGGGGAATGTGGTATTCAAAGAATTTACAAACCAATAAAATTTGAAGTCTAGAAAAATGAAAACATTCAAAATTTAGATGATTTTAAAACTTCATATTAATTGATTTTTTACAAGAACGAGAGGGGATTTTGTTCACTATGTGATGGGCTTTTATAAAGATTTTTGCCAACATAAGAAATATGATATAAAATCATAAATTGATTTTGAAAAAAAACATAAAATTTCCTAAAATAAAATGCATAAATAAATACTATGCTCAAATAAAGTAAGATTCATGCCAAACGTCTTAGCTATTTAATACAAGCTAGGCAGAATTTAAGTCACGCATAAATACTAAGAAATGAGTTTTTTTATGATTTTTGCAATATTTTGTACTAAAATCTATTTAATGACATAACATGGTAAAGAAGATACCGAGTTATATGTATTAGACTATTATGAAGAGACAACATCATATATAGGATTTGTCTCCTAATCATTATCTCTTTTTAAACTCATTGCTTTTCATTAATAACATTTCTTCTTACTTTTATTATATTTATGGAATTCTCGGATGATTCCATTACTTTTAAGGACCACACAAAGTCATTTGATGATGGTGGTGGTGATGATGATGATCCCAATTTTAAATTTCTAAAGCATCTCAAAAAAGGACTAGCATATCAAGTTAGATAACAAAAATGGCTAGAGTAATGGATATCATTTTCATATAAGTATTAAGAATTACATAGTAATGATTCATGGATCGCCTTATGGGGAGGATCATATTGATTACTATCTATGGTATTTTGACTTAATTAGATTTTTATACTTTATATATATTTATAAGATTTTAGAAAAGAAATTAAGTTAATCAGATTTACGGTTAATTATTAAAAATACAGGAGTTTCTATGTATAATACAAATATACAACGGGGCCCAAACGCCAAAACTCACCCGTTTTATTCTAATATTTTTTTGATATTTTTAATAAATAATAATAAGTATAAAACAAAGTTTAAAAGTGAGTTTGGTCCGTTTGGAGTTTTCTATAAATAGTTCTGAACCTCGAAAGTTGGCTTTTGTGGTTGATTAATTATTTTTATAACGAATTATTTTTCTAATATTTTTATAAAATAATATATATTTTTATGAACAACTTTTGTAGAATAAGTATTTGTTTTGTAATTTTCTTGATGACTAATAAAATAGGTGAAATATTTACAATGTGAAATATGGATAAATTGTATTTTTGGTCTTGGTTTTCTTCATTTCTATAGGTTAGGATCCTTATTTTCCCTACTTATTTATTTTATTGACCTGATCAATATTGACCTGATCTCGGTATTAGGGTTAGTATGTATATATTTTTATATCTACGACCTTCTTTTCTTTTATTTTCCTTTTTCTCTTTATTATTTTATTTTGGATAAAATAAGTTTTCATTATATAATATTAATAATTGTGATTAGAATACTAAAATTATATTTAGTAATTATTTACATGTATTTTACCAAGGATTTATCAAAATGAAAGAATAAAGGTGATGAATCATAGATTCATCAGTATCCCTATGAAAAAAAGATTATATGATTTCACTGTGTTTTGATATTTGGATCGAGGGTTCGTAGCTGAGAGGTTTTTCTATAATGTGACTTTTTTCTGAAGTTTGTGAGAAAGATTGATTGTTATTTGTTTTTTTATCATTGGGAGGTGGAGGTGATGTTTATATGTGTATGTGAAAGTATGTGTTTGTGTAAATATACACATATATGTACATATTCCCACACATACACACACACACACATAATCACATAATCACATATATGTGCATGCATACATGTACATATTCAAATACACATACATATAAAAATAAATGTGTATATATGTGTGTGTTGCTACGATTTTGCATTTTGGAAGTTAAAATAGTATTATTGTTATTCTTAATGTTTATGTTGAGACTCCTATCGAGATGCATTAGGGCATTTCACCATGCAGAAACAATGGTCGTGTTTGTATGTCATTTTCATTGCGATAAGGTAGTGGCCATTATAGAGATTATGGTAGATGCATGCATTTTACAATGGTCTTCCCAATCATTGCACATGTCGTGCCACCGTATTTTTGATCTAAACCCTCCCCGACCATGGTCAATTGGGCCTTTTCTTTTAGAGTCTCTTTTTTGAGACATGTGGAACATAACATATCTTATCAACTTGTGAAGGACAAATGGTTCAAATATCCATATTTACTTTCTTTGAAAAACATCGAACATATTATTTCTCATATATATTACTACTCCTTATTTTGGATCGTATCATTCGCTTAAAAATAATATAACCTTATTAAATCTTGGGATATTAATAAAAAAAAGTTCTATCAGAAAAGCAATTGATTATGCTACCGCATAGGGGGTATACTCGATCGAGTATACAGGTCAACATGCATACATGTTCGTTTCATTATACCCGGAGCGGCAAGGCTATCAAGTACGAGTATGCAGCTTACTCGGTCGTTTCTGTGAACATTGTGCCTCGCCATGCGCCCCATGCCATCCTCGCCTATAAAAGGAACCCCATATCCCCCTTTGGCCTGGTCTGTCATTCTAACTACCTTTCTCCCAGAGCTCCAAGAGGTGATAGATGATGAGCACTCTAGCGATCGAGGCAAAGTGATATCAAAGGTCATTGTGACCTCAATCACCCGAGTTGGACTCAATAAGAAAAATAAGACCACAAGTAAAAGCAATCAAGCACGAAATCTAAAGAAGTGGTCTCTGTTATTTACTTAACTTGGTATAGCGACCAGGATCGAACACAAGGAGGACGATCTAAGCCTATGAAGTAGTCGAGAAATCAGAAAACAAAATGCATATTTTTGTGGTTTTTAATTTGCACCTTTTTTATATTTTCTAATAAGAAAAAGAATAAAAATATGAAGGAAATAACTCTACAACAATTTTTTATTAAGGTAAAAAAGGCTCAAGAATTGAGAATAAAAATATTTTGTATTTTTAAAATATGAAATATTTTGATAATTTTCTAAGGTTTTTTATATAATTTTCTAAAAATAAAGTAGAGATAAAAGTGGGAAACATTGTTCAGTTGTGACCAAAAGGCAATATTAAAATACTAAAATTGCCTAAAAGGATGAGGGGCTATTTTTATAAAAAGTAGATAAAAAGATCTAATTACATAAACTAGAATTGCATTTTTTGAATTTTCTAGATTTTTTAGAATTTTTATGAGATTTTTGGTTTTTTGTAATTTTTAGGGGTTTTATATGGGATAATGAAACAAAAATTGTACTGAAGTGAAAATACACTAAAAGCAACACATAGGAATTTTTATAGAATTTTTAGACATATTTTTATATATTTTTTTGGTATTTTATAAAACAGACAGACACATTTTTAAGGGTTTTTTATTTTTATAAAATATCAAATATAATCAAATTGCATCACAAAAAAATACCAAAATATTACATAGTAGCAAGAGCTACTAGTTATTTTTAAGGAATTTTCGGAGTAAATTTGATAATTATTTGATTGAAAACAAAGCACACAAGTTATAGGGACCTATTTGCAAAATCCTAAGTTTCCATATCAAACAATAACATGCAAATAAAGTCCAGGTGTACCAGTGCAAAATTCCCATGAAAACATGCACATGTCGATTACTCTACGTACAGGGGCATAAATGCAAATATGAGAAATATTTCATTCATACCAAAACTCTAAATAAGTCCAGGGTATAAGATGTAAAAACACCACATATCATGTGTGCAAGCACGTGTCTTCAGATAGGAAGGACTAAAGTGCAAATACTAGAAATCTTAGGGACCCACATGCAAGTAGTTCAAACTACAACTTTATTTAAGAAACTGAGAGGGACACGTGGAGGCCGCTGGTGACGCGTGAACGGGCGGCTTTGATCCTCTACAATATCAGATCTGACGCTCAAGGAATGTCGCCTACGTACGGCGCAGATGTGTCAAGAGGTAGCAGATCACCGGTCGAAAAGCTGCAGCAACGATCAACTCTGATGCAAACTGGAAATGGACTGCCGATCCAACGGTGCTGAGAAGGCCTGGATGAACAACGTCGAGGTGAGTTTCACCGGAGCTAAGGAGGTAATCCTCAGCTCCGATGGTCGATCGGGAGGCACGAGAGTAATCGTGTAAGTCCTCCGTGTCGGCTGAAGGGGTCCGATGAGAAGCCAACGGTCGGATGCGCGTGATGGTGAAGATGTCCTGGAGCTACTCCGGCGAACTTGTTGGAGCATGGAACTGGGGCTCTCAGCATGTGCGAATGCCTGCAAAGGGAAGCTAGGACTCATGGTGATGCTTCGATCCTGGTTATTGAAGCTAAAAATGAAAGAAGCGGAGGGGGTGAAGTTTGATCTCCGGCGACTGTGGTATAGGAGATCTTAGCCCTAATCTGGACCTAAAGATCGAGGCTAGGGATGATCAGGTTGCGGTGTAAGGTGAAGCGTGTGTCGGAAGGTCGATCGGAACGGATAAATGTGAGTCACGAGGCTCCGACCAGCTAGTCGGAACAGATGGGAGTGTAGCGGTGCTAGATGAAAAGATCGGATCGAAGCGGGAAAAGCAAAGGAAATGGAGGGTAACTGAAGATCTGGAAGTGTTCTTGAGATTCAGGAGAAGGTGGCTGATGGGGTGATGTCCTCAACTTCGATGCGGAAGGCGGGGCAGGCTGCTCACGGTGGATCTCTACCCACGAAGTGTGAGCATCATCTTCACTGCACCAAATCAAGCTCCGAGAGGTCTTCCGAGCAGCTGTCACTCAGCTGGAGGTGTCTAGGGGTCGAAGAGGGAGCGAGGTTCGAGATGCCGCGCTATGGAGGTGGAAGAGATGATTTATAGGTGAGTCGAGGGTCCAGAAAGATCGGCGGGAAGTGTGAAACGCTAGGGCCAATCAAATCTGCCATAAAACCTGCGAGGATGTCGAAGGATCAAATATTATCGGGTCCAAATTTCAAGGCAGAAGGAGAACGGAGTCGGGGTGGGAAATGTCGAGAAGAAGCTCTGGCGAACAGGATCCGGGTCTGACCCGGGAAGGAGTCGTTGACCGACGGTCAACAATCCAGCCGACCAATCAGAAAATCAGGATTTACAAAATACTTATTAAGTCAATAAAAAATAATAAATTATTTAAATAAAAAAGTGTATAAAATAAACAATAATTATTATTTTTAAAACTATTTTTTTGTGATTTTTATTTATTTTTTTAAAAAAATAAATTAATCTTTACACAATATATTGAATCATATACAGGTATAATATACCAATGTATTTTGTACAATTATTTTTATTTTGATGCTTTCATACAAATACACCAATTTTATATTTTATTTATTTACAACATAATTTTTGGAGTATAAAATAACTTTCATTTTATTTTTATTGTTTTTCACAAGTATATAATAAATAAAGAATGTTGTGTGTATAGATGTATTTTGTACAAGGGAGAGAGGATTTTTATTTTATTTTTATTTTTCTAATTTTTATTTTATTTTCAGGACTCCCAAGAGGTAAGAATAACACATTATTTTTATTTCATCCAAAAATAATTATTTAGTTACACAAATAATGTGTACAACATAGAGTAGGCCCTAGCTCTCTCTACTTGTTTTGTTTGGCGATCAGGCCAATGCTTGTCCTTCTCTTGGGTTCAGGTCACTCTGTATTTATTATAAATACCTCCTTCCTTTTTCTTTTTCTTTATTCTTTTATTTTTGCATAAATACATGCTAATTATGCAATATTAACAAATGCATGCATAATGCTAACTTATTGTATTTACATCTATCTACAAGATGATTTGCCAAGATAAATAGCTAAAATAAAAGAATGAAGAGTGAGAATCAGGGATTCATCACCCTTCTGTATTTTACCTTTGCTAGTCCCTTAGCAAACACTTATTTGAAAAAGAAGTGAAAGGAGAAGAAAAGAAAAAGGAGAATCAAGGTTGATTATTAAACTTGTCTTCATTAAACTGAAGTATGGAGCTCAGTCAGACCTTTGGATTAATGATTTGTTGGAACCTTATTTGGATCTAGGTTTAAGACTCAACAGTCTTTAAGTTCCACCATTCTATGGTCAAGCCTCCTTAATAATCAAGATAAGAACAAGTCCACATACACAAATTCTAATGACCATGAATCTTTCCTTGTGCAGTGTAAGTGATATGTAGCTCCCCACCTTAGAAATGGCAAAGTAACAACCCCCTTTTACAAGGTAACTCTAATGCCCTAGTCCAGCAGCTCTTTCCTCGAGGAGCGGGGTATTCCCTTCTAAATTCATGTTCAACCAGCTCAAGAAGAGGGGAAAGAATAGAATGGACCATGACCAGTGTAGTCATGTATCCCTAGGAGCTTGACCAGTGTAGCTAAGTCTCCCTGCTGCAAGCTTCATGAGATGAGAATGGGTAACATAATCTTTGCTTTATTTGGCTATATACTCTCCGGCAGGCATTTTATTTTCAATCAGGCATGCCCACTTTTTTTGGATTTTTCTTTCTTTTGCACATTTTTTTGATGTGCATATGTACAACATATCTACATGGTACAACAATATACATAAGGACTTTTTCCTCTTGAGCCAGTAGACTATCCCTCTTTTGAAGCTTTATTGCAATCCACAACTCTTGTCTTTAGACCTCAACACCACCAGACCAAGTTGAGGTGTACTTCCTTCACTAAAAGAAGAAGAGAGGTTCCGCCTAGAAGTACTACCCTCGTATGCTACCCCAAGCCAAAGGAAACTGTCTCCTTACCACCTCATCCGTAGAGAGAAATGTCTAAAGTGCAAGTGCAAGAAAAGCCATTGTCCGTGAGAGTCATGTGTGTGTCGTTAAGTGTTCTACTTAGGCTCATCAAGATTACATGTGATCATAGCCTAGTGGACTCGAAGAATTAAGTCATCAATGGACCTGAAGAGTATCAACCCTAAATCCTATAAGGTTCCTCTTAGAATTAAGTAGATTAAGGTCTTAACCAAGCTTCATTTTCCAATTTAATTTTAGGCTTGTTTAAATGTCAACTATGATTCAGAAGAATGTATAAGTATATACAAAAATATTTTCATGCAAAATTTTTGAAAATGTGCAAAACTTTTGAAAAATGTTTGAATGTATGCATGGATGCAGAAGTTTTGCAAGCTATTTACAAATATTTACACAAGGATTTTTGCAAATTTTTATTTTTCAAATATTTTACAAAAGTTTTGTACTATATACATAGTTTTGTTACCAAAATATTTGCAAACTTTTTACAAACAAAACATTTTCACAAACATTTATATAAAAATAATTTTATAGATAGCTATATATGTGCAAGAAAAAAATTTTAATACAAGAAATTTTTAAAATTTTAACGATTTTTAGATAATGGAGGATTTTAGCCATTTTATTTATTAACACACTCACACAAAGTACGAGTTATGTATAAAGTATATATGTAATATATACGACACCACCCTATACTTAGCTCGAACGATGTCCTCGGAGTGCATCAAGAGCAATGAAGAATAAGACAACTCGTGATTAGTATAGGGAAGTGAAAAGGAATGTTATACTACAGCGATGAATCAAAGAATAGAAGAAAGCTCGGTGTTTCCCCTATACTTAGGTTAAGTAATCCTAAGTACAGTAGACTGTACATAATGGGAAAACCGAGTAAAAGGATGTACAGGGTTTACCTCCCCTATACTTGGGGTGAAATATCCCTAAGTATAGGCAGCAAAATAGAGGTAAAAAGAATCAAAAGAATAATCAAAAGTTCGGCATACCCCTATACTTAGGGTAAAGTAAGTATAGCATAATCACAAGATGCAGATGGGGTGTTAGACTAAAGAAGGAGTTGATATGGACATATGGATATATACAAGGCAGAAGACAGTGATAATCAGAAATGAGAAGCAACTGATGTGAGTCAAAGACCACATCTCATGAAAAAATAATTGGGGAGACGTCAACGATCAACAACTCATGATCTAGATATGGTTTGAGTCACCGACCGTTAACACGAAAGGTGGACTTCGATGATATCTCAGATATGTTGATACTACCATTGTCATGCACCTTTCAGACTAGGTATGGTCCTTTCCACTTACTTTGTAATTTCCCTGGAACTAATCTAAGATAGGCATCAAACAACCATACTCTCTGATCTGGCTCAAACTGCTTATGGCTGATATGAGAATCACGCCATATCTTCACTCGCTCCTTATAATATAGGATGTTCGAAAAGGTTGTATCTCTAAGCTCCTCCAAGGCTTCCAATTCTACCTTCCTTTGATCACCTATACTCTCTGGATCCAATAATAAATCAGTGACAGTCCATAGTGACTTATGCTTAATCTTAACAGGTAAATGGCAAGGCTTTCCATAAACAAGATGAAAGGGAGATGTACCCAAAGGAGTCTTGAAGGAATTCCTATATGCCCACTAGATCGACTCCAAAAGCTATGACCAATCCTTTCGGTCTGGGCGGACTACCTTTTGCAATATCGTCTTCATCTCCCTACTCGATACTTCAGCAAGACCATTAGTCTGAGGGTGACATTGAGTGGCAACACAGTGGTCTATTTTGAACTCGTTAGCAAGGACCTTTACCTTGTCGTTGATAAAGTGAGACTCCCCGTCAGATATCAATACTCTAGGCACCACGAACCGTGAAATGATATTATTCCTCAAAAATATGCAAACATTCTTGGCATCTGCGGTCTGGGCGGGTATGGCCTCAACCCAACGACTCACATAATCAACAGCCAAAATGTACTCAAATCCCTAACTCTTAGGGAATGGACCCATGAAGTCAATGCCCCAGCATCAATAACCTCACAAAAGTGAATGGGTTGAATCGGCAACATATCACACTGTCCACAAGTGCCCATCCTCTGATAGTCAGTACACCTCTTCACGAATTCATCAGAATCCTTGAAGAAGATAGGCCACCCACCATAGGCCGGATTGGAGCACTTTATGTGTTGTTCTCCTCCTAGAGTGATGTCCTCCTGTCTCAAGCTTGTGGCACTATGTGAGGATGCTATGGTGCTCCTCCTGAGGAATACACTGACACCAGATACTATCCCCTCCTTTATGATAAAGGATGGGATCCTCCCAATGGTAAGACTTGGCCTTAGTAAGGAAGGTCTCAAGTCGATGCCTGGGCCAACTTTGTGGAACTTTCTTGGCAACAAGATAGTTCACAATGTCGGCGTACCATGGGAGCGAGGCGATAGTAAGGATCTCCTCATCTGGGAAGGTATCAGAAATGGGATTAGTTTGCTCACATTCCTCAAAATTCTCTAATCGAGAGAGATGATCTGCCACCACATTCTTGACTCCAGATTTATCCTTAATCTCAATATCAAACTTCTGGAGTAGAAGGATCCATCTAGTCAGTCTCGCTTTGGCATACTTCATAGCCATGATGTACTTGATGGCGGTATGATCAGTAAAGATAGTCACTTTGGATCCAAGAATATATGATCTAAATTTGTCCAAGGCAAAAACTATAGCTACCATCTCTTTCTCAGTGACAGTGCAGTTCTGTTGCGTGGTATCCAATGTACGGCTAGCGTAGTGAATGGCAAAAGGTATTCCATCCCTCCTCTGTCCTAGCACGACCCCTATGGTAAAATCGAAGGCATCCATCATGATCTCGAATGGGAGAGACCAATCAGGCAGCTGAAGGACAGGAGCCTCAACAAATAGACTTTTGAGAGTCTCGAACGACGCAAGACACTTATCATCTACAATGAACTCAGTGTCTTTTGTCAGCGGGTCAATCAAGGGTCGGGAAATCTTGCTGAAGTCATGAATGAACCGTCGGTTGAAACTGACATGCCCCAGAAAAGACCGCAACTGTCGCAGATTGGACGGTGGATTGAGTTTACTGATGATATCCACCTTGTCCGGATCAACCTCCATGCCCCTGTTAGAGATGATATGACCAAGCACCATCCCTTGAGTCACCATGAAGTGACTCTTCTCCCAGGATAAAATAAGATGAACCTCAATGCAACACTGAAGGATGCAGTCTAGGCAGTCAAGACAAGCGTCGAACCTATCGCCATAGACCGAAAAGTCATCCATGAAGATCTCTAAACATTCACCCACCATGCCCGAGAAAATGGACAACATGCACCTTTGGAATGTCGCTGGGGCGTTACATAGACCAAAGGGCATCCGTCTGAAAGCATAAGTCCCAAACGGACAGGTGAATGTCATCGTGTCCCGCTTTTCGGGCACAATGGCCACCTAGTTATAGCCGGAGTACCCGTCAAGAAAGCAGTAATGACTGTTCCCAGCTAGCCTCTCTATAATATGATCAATAAAAGGCAGCGAGAAATGATCCTTCTTGGAGGCTTTATTCATTTGTCTGTAGTGCACACAGACCCTCCAAGAAGTGGGTACCCGAGTAGCTATATCCTCTCCAGACTCACTCACAACTGTAATGATGCCCATCTTCTTGGGCACCACATGTAATGGACTAACCCACTTGGAGTCAGAGATGGGGTAGATAAAATCGGCACTTTACCATTTCGAGATCTCATTCATGACTACCTCTTGAAGACTCGGGTTCAGTCGTCACAGGAACTCACGCAATGGCTTATCGTCCTCTTCGAGATAGATATGGTGGGAGCACAGAGCTGGACTTATCCCCTGGATATCTCTACACTCCATCCTATCACCTTGCGGTTTCTTTCAAGAACCTCCATCAAACAAGATTCTTGCTCTCCAGTCAAATCTATTGAGATGATGAGGGGTACATCTCATGCTCACCCGCAAGGAATCTATACTTCAACGACTATGGCTGGGGCTTCAATTCAGGACAACTGGGAGCTGGAAAATCTGGCCTCTGAAAGGTCTAAGTGAACGCAACCAAATCTGAATGAGAGAACTCTCGCTGATCATGCAAAATTGGTGAAGATGGCCCTGCTGATGTATCTGTAATCAACGCTAGCACGATCTCCACCCTAGCTGCTGGCTCTGTGGAAATCAGACATGGAAGAAAATCATCGAACTCTGCCCAATCTATGTCTGAACCCGAGGGATTTGATTCTGAATCACAAGAAATATACTCTGCCTTGCTCTCCTGAACACTATATGCATCCTCGAATATGTCTCTGCCAAGAGTGTGCTCTCCAAACTCTCCTCTGCTGGAATATGTGAATCTGCGGAATCTGAAGGTGATAGAAGGGCTCGTGAAACGGGATCAGACCAAGTAGCTTCATCGTCAGTAATCACAAAATCACACTCATGGTGGACGTCTCGCTCTTCCTCTGCCATCTGATCTGTATCGCTGCACTGCTCTGAGCAAGCTGAATATCGTGCTATGATCTCATCAATCATCTCTATCTGTATACACTCGCCCTCGACATGAAAGTATACCTTCCCACTATCATGGTCAGACACCGCCTTGGCTATGGATAAGAATGGACGTCCTAGAATGATGGGGGTATCGATCACAGACTCAAGGATCTCCATGTCAAACACAACGAAGTCTACGGGGAATTTCAGGTCCTGAATTGTGACAACCACACCCTTCAACAATCCCTTCGGCCTCTTGATAGATCTATCACTGTCCTGCTTTGTCGAAGAGGGCCAAACTCAAATCGGTCGAGTAACGCTGCCGGAAGGAGGTTAATGGAAGAGTCGTTGTCTAATAGAGTCCGATTAAATCTCTGCTCATGAATATGGAATCTGACATAGGGATCTCCTGCATCTGGACTCTTGGTTGGCAGATGGTTCTGGATGGCAAAGCAAGTGGCACGGATCAGCACATAGGTTTCTTCTTGGTGGTTCCTCTTCTTCCTGCGGATAGTGGTCTTCTCTCTCAAGTTCTTCTAGAAGAGAGGGATGTGCTCAAGTGCCTCCTATAGAGTCAGCTGAATCTGGAATCTATCAATCATATGTTGGTTGAACTCTAACTGATGTGATTCTTTTGGATTTTCTTTTTTATTCCCCTTACCGAAGCGGAGTGCTTGAGGGAAGGGGATGGCTAGGCCCTCCTCAGATAGAGGGCTAGGAATAGGTTCCTACTGTTGAGAAGGAATAGAATCCATACAAGTATCATCATGCATCACATATGGACTTGAAGATGAAGAACCCTTTCCTTTATTAATCCTTTTGGTATTTTCTGTAAAGTCTTGGGGTACAAAAACTGGAGAAAATATAACAAGAATAGAAGGGGTGGTCTCAGTACCACCCACGGCATCACGAACTGCGGAATCATCACTGCACTCTATAAATCTCTCATGGCATCAGCACCACCCTCTGCATCTGGTGACACGACAACCTCAGTATCGTCAGCTGGATCAACATCCTTGGTGCCGTCAGCACCACCGTCATCATCATCATGAGTGGCATCAGCACCGCTATCCTCCTTGTCCGGTGCTCATGCATCCTTGGTGTGTTATCGCTCAGACGAGGCATCGTCGGCTGACATCCTACAACTCCTAAGTGTAAAAAAGTCAGCATCAAATGTATATGAAGCAATGTCACCCAATAAATCACTAGGAGTACTAATCTCTGTGAACTGTAACTTCTCATATTTTCTTTTTAGGTTATTCGGGTTCGATTCGATCTGAGCAGGTACGACAACCTTACCCTTGATGATCTCCCTCATCTCCCAGCAGAACTCGTCCATCTCCCGCTTGAAATTATCCTGTTGATCGGAAAGAAGGTAGGCTAGATCATCGAGTGCTGAGCTCTCGTAGGTTGGCCCATGAGAATCAGACTGGTTGCCTCTCTGAAAGTGAGGCTACTGCTGGGACGGATGAGGGGGAAATTGAGAATACTGCTGAGGCTGTTGCTGCTGGTGCTGCCTCCATGGTTGTCCCTTTTGGTAGGGACGAGGACCTGACTAGTATTGATGTTATGGCTATTGTGGGAACTGGGGCTGCTGTTGAGGCTGGCTATACTGTCCACCCTAAGCTGGAGGTTGCTGCTGGGATGAGGAACCTCCGGTCGACCACCTGAATCCGGGATGATCTCGACGGATCCCGGGCTGCTGTCGGTCGTACCAAATCCTGTTGACTTCCATCAACGGCTCCTGCTCGAAGGGGGGATGAAGGACTGCTAGGGGATGATCCTACTGGTATACCACCATCTGAGTGTCCTGGGACGGTGCTGGCTGAAGGTACCAGTGTTGCGGCTGCTGGAACGACCCTGCATGGATATGTGAACCTGTCGGTGTGGGGCGGAGTGCTGGGTCGAGCTGCTAATGCTAGGATCAGCCTGTGACCTGAGACGGGGTTGAGAAGCCATCTGTGCCTCCTATAGACACATGATATGGGTCTTCGTGTCACTCAATGTCTGTGCCAACTGGTCAATCTGCATCATGCCCTGGTACTGCTTCTTCTCGATGATCTAGATGCGGTCCAGCTTCTCGCTGATGATGCCCATATTAGCGGCCGACGACTCTGTCTATGCTGCGGCTGCTGAAGATGTAGAAGGACCTGCATCGACTCGTGTTATCATCTGATAGGACACGACATGGGGTGAGGGATTCCCTTGAGTGTAGAGACGGGCCTGAACACGACAATGTAGTTCTCTGCCATCTCCGCTTATATGGCCCAGACCTGGTCTTCATCCTTGGCAAAGTAGGAGACCCCACGAGAAGAATTCATGAGCCCCTATAGCTTCGGTGTCATCCCACAAAAGAAACTTTGTACTAAATTGGGCTTGGATATGTCATGGTATTGACACCGATCAATGAGCTCTCAGAAACGATCCCACACATCATGGAACCGCTCGTTGGGGATCATGGAGAAATTGTCGATCAGAGCTCTAGCTGCGTTCGTCCGGCCGAGTGGGTAGTACTTGTTCAAGTACTAGGTCCAAAGCAGTTCCCAAGAAGTGACATATCTCCCCAAATGCTTCATCTAGTAGGCTGCTCTATCGACTAGAGAGAATGGAAAACCCAACATCGTGATGGTGTCCTCGTCCACATGTCTGTAGTGGACCGTACTGCAGATCATTTCGAACTCTTGAAGATGCAGATGCGGCTCTTCGGTGGCTAGCCCATGGAATTTGGGCAACAACTGAATCGTCTGAGGGGGGAGCTTGAAATCTCCCAGAATCATCAGAAGCTGAATTCAACGATGTGTAAGAGTCGCACTAGGGTTGTGCAACTCCCTCATCAGTCTCGCTGATCAAACGGGCTCCTGTGGATCCTCTGGATGTGGTCCATCTTCTCCTCCGAGCTCTGGTATCTCTCCACCGTCTAGTTGATTTGGCTCTTTGCGGTCAGCTCGCATCTGGGCCATCTCTCTGCACATATCTGCCATGAAAGCCCCCTAGTCTCTAATCTATCTATGCATCATCTCCAAGGAAGCTAAAAGGGTATTGTTGATGGCGCCCTGATATAATACATATGTGGTGGTCTGGGGCTGTCCATCTGTGCGCTCCTCGCTGTTGGCCATCTCTCGGGTCTCTACAAAGGTAAAGACCCGAACTCAGGTGCCTTCAAATGAACAAAGATCTTCTCTGATCTCTGCTCTGGCACCTCGAGACTAGTAGAAGGGTGGTCGATGGGGAAGAGGGTGGAATCGAACTCAGGTTCAGAGAGCGGGTCTGGGCTCTCGCTAACCAACCTAGATGAATGGGGAGGAGTGCTCGAAAGCGGTGCAGCCAAGGGCTACCTAAGGGATCTTTGGCCCGTCATCGTGATTCAGAGAAGATGCGGATGGGATCTGGAAACAAACAAGATCGGCAAACAAACCCACAATTCACCTACTCAACACTGAGAGTTGATGACCATAAAAGTTTGGTCTTTTATCTTGTCAATTTTATTTAGGTGATAATTCAGTCTAACAAAGCAATTAAGCGAGCTGGTAGGAACCCGATGCTCCCAAGAGACTAGTCCAATCCCAAAACTAGATCTTTCCTAGCCAGTAAAAGTTGCAGACCGTTTACATGCTACCCGTTCAACTCGTTCTGCTAAGGATATCGCAACCCGCTTTACCGGAAATTAGAGCGATCCTCACTGGAGAACGACTAACCCCAAGATCAGTAGTCTAACGCGAGTTCAGGTATGGCTCTAGCCTAGTGTACGAGTCTTTCTCTCGCACAGTCAAACCAAACAATGAGGGGATTGCTCTCCCAAATCAGATTTTTAAGTGATGCGTATTTTATGATCAAGTGTGTTTAGCTGTCCAATTTTATGATTATCACCTTTTTTAGGTGTTTTTTCAATAAGAGAACAAATGCCTAACGATTTTTCGATTCTCCTGATTATTCATAGTCCAAAAACAGGGGGAAGAAGTCGAAAAAGCCGATGAGTGACTAAACACGATGATGCATGTAAAGTAAGAGATGTGTACCTGTCGCCAGCACTCTACATGCAAAGTGGTCCACACATAAATTTAAAGATAGAAAGTAAACTAATCTAAATGATGCAAGAAGAAAATGGCCTTAGATGAGCAATTTCTACACTAGAAGAACTATAACTAGCTAATTAGACTAAGTCTGGAGTCATATCTTGGGAATCACTCGGTGCCCACCACAACGGGTCCTGCCAGCGTTGTATGTGGTTCCTCACGACACGTGGACTCGAGTCTGATTAAACTAATTTTTTATTATGATTTATTAATAAGGTCCAATTACGAACTACAGGTGCAGGCAAATAATTATGGGTTGGGCCTTAATCAATTATGTAAAAATCAGAGAAATTCCTAAGTCTAATGGCTAAATTCTTTGAGAATCAAATAAAAATGAAAGTTGATGAAATCAAAACTGGCGAAAACTATGGTCAGTTTCCCCGAGCACAAAGGTGCTCACGGAAACATACCCCGATATAGCCAAGTGTCCAAAACTATCCAAGGTCCTTGTATTATCACAACAATAATAATAAACTGGCTGAAAATGACTAACTAACTAAACGACTCTATGAATTATAACTAACTCCCCAGCTGCTCATGCTTCTCCTTGAGTACGGTCTCCTCCAAAGAGGTCCTCGGGCGGTTCCTCGCACAAAAAACAAAACAGAAACATGTCAGAACGCAGTTATAACGAATAAATCTAGAAGCAGATAAAAGATGAAGTCTGAAAACCGACTACTAAGCCGTGCTTCCCAGCAACGGTGCCATTCTGATGAGCACTCTAGCGATCTAGGCTAAGTGATATCAAAGGTCGTTGCGACCTTAATCACCCGAACCGGACTCAACAAGAAAAATAAGACCACAAGTAAAAGCAATCAAGCACAAAATTTAATGAAGCGATCTCCGCTATTTATTTAACTTGGTATAGCGACCAGGGTCGAACACAAGGAGCACGAGCTAAGCCTACGAAGTAGTCGAGAAATCAGAAAAATGCATATTTTTTTGGTTTTTAATTTGCACCTTTTTATATTTTCTAATAAGAAAAAGAATAAAAATATGAAGGAAATCACACTACAATAATTTTTATTAAGGTAAAAAGGGATCAAGAATTGATAACAAAATTATTTTAGTATTTTTAAAATATGCAAATGTTTTTGATCATTTTCTAAGGTTTTTCTGATTTTTATATACAACAACAACAACAAAGCCTTTTCCCACAATTAAGTAGGGTCGGCTACATGGATTCTTCGCCTCCATTTAGATCTATCTTGGGCCAATCCCGGACTTATGTCCACAAAACTAAGATCCCTTCATATGGTCTCTTTCCAACACTTCTTGGGCCGTCCTCGCCCTCCCCTAGCCAGCTCAACATCCCAACACTCGCATCTCTTAACTAGTGCATCAGCTGATCTTCTTTGCAATTGTTTATACCATCTTAAGCGGTTTTCTCGCATCTTATCCTCGATCGGAGCTACGCCAACTTTCTTTCCGATTGCATCATTCCAAATCCGATCTTTACGTGTGTGTGTCCACACATTCATCTTAGCATTTTCATTTTTTGCTACATTCATTCTCTGCACATGTCAATGGTTCACAAGCCAACATTCAGATCCATAAAGCATAGCAGGTCTTACGGCTGCTTTGTAAAACTTTTCTTTAATCTTTAAAGGAATTTTCTTATCACAGAAAACAACAGAAGCTCCTATCCACTTTAGCCAGCCTGCATTTATTCTATTAGTAACATCTCCATCAATTTCCCCATCATGTTGCAGAATAGATCCCAGATATCTAAAGGAATCTCTCTTCTGAATGTTATCGTCACCAATTTTTACCTTGATTCCTTCACTATTGCTTCCATCAAAGGTGTACTCCATATATTCCGCCTTAACCCTACTTATACGAAATCCTTTGGTCTCCAACTCATGTCTCCAGACCTCAAGCTTCTCATTTACTCCATCTCTAGTCTCGTCAATTAACACAATATCATCAGCAAATAACATACACCAAGGTAACTCATCCTGAATGTGATTGGTCAACTCGTCCATAATCAAAGTAAAAAGAAATGGACTCAAAGCAGAACTTTGATGTAAACCAATGTTGATGTCAAAATATCCAGTCTTCCCAGACGTGGTCCTTACACAAGATAAAGCCCTATCATACATGTCCTTTATGAGGTTAATGTATATGACAGGTATTTGTCTCTTCTCCAACACTCTCCATAATATCTCTCGTGGGACAGAATCATAAGCCTTCTCTAAATAAATAATGATCATCTGGAGGTTCTTCCTTTTATCTCTATATGTCTCCATTGTTCTCCTCAACAAATGGATGGCTTCAGTCGTTGAGCGACCTGGCATGAATCCGAATTGGTTTTCTTTTACATTGGAAAATTACCTCAACCTTCTTTCGATCACACGTTCCCAAATTTTCATAGTATGACCCATATCTTGATACCTCTATAATTTGAACAATTTTGAATGCCTCATTTATTCTTATAAAGAGGCACCATGATACTTCTCCTCCAATCTTCAGGCATTTTCTTGCTTCGCCAAATAACATTGAATAATTCGTAAGCCAAGTCAAACCACGCTCACCTAAAACTCTCCATACTTCTACAGGGATGTCATCCGTTCCTACACCTTTTCCAGGTCTCATAACCTTCAAAGCCTCCTCTACATCCTTTCTTTGTATCCGTCTATAGCATGCACGATTCAAGTAACTTCCACTACAAGCTAGATCACCCAAAGTGATATCTCTATTTCCTTCCCCAATGAAAAGTTTATGGCAGTACTACTCCCATCTAGTATTTATATCCTTCTGAGTAACAAGCACATGACCTTCCTCGTCCTTAATGCATCTCACTTGATAAAGGTCTTTGGTTTTTCTTTCTCTTGCTTTGGCCAACCTGAATATATCCTTCTGTCCCTCCTTAGAGTCGAGATTTTTATACAGAACTTCATAAGCTTTTAATTTAGCTTCGCTTACGGCCTTCTTTGCTTTCTTCTTCGCTATTTTTTAGTTTGTGACAGTTTCCTCTGTTCTATCCTTAGACATAGCATTAAAGCAAGCTTTTTTTATTTTTAGTTCTCTTGCACCCCTTTACTCCACCACCAAGCCTCCTTTTGACATGGAGCTCCTCCCTTTGACTCACCTAGCATCTCTTTGGTTACCTTTCGGATACAATATGCTACTGCCTCCCACATCTCGTTTGCACTACCGCTACGATCCCAATATAAGTCTTCGAAAACCTTCTCCCTAAAGCTCGCTTGCTTCAGTGGAAGATTCCACCATCTAGTTCTAGTTATCTTAGAAACCCTCCTTTTCTTTACCAACCCATTCATTTGTATATACAATACTAACAAACGATGTTGGGTTGTCAAACTCTCTCCTGGGATTACTTTGCAGTCTTTACAACACAGCCTGTCTTTTCTCCTCAACGCAAAGTAATCTATCAGTATTCTAGTTGGCCCACTCTTATAAGTGATTAAATGTTCCTCCCTCTTCTTGAAGAGAGTGTTTGCTATGAAAAGATCATATGCCGTTGCAAAATCCTAGATGGCTTTTCCCTCTTCATTTCTATCCCCAAACCATGTCCTCCATGAACACTAGCATATCCTGAAGCATCTTTTCCCACATGTTCATTAAGATCTCCACCGATGCAAATCATCTCTCTTTGTGGGATTCCTTGTAGACTCTTATCCAAATCCTCCCAAAAAGCTTGTTTAGTACTTTCTCTAAACCAATTTGCGGTGCATAAACTGAGATGATATTCAGAATTTCTTCTTCAAGCACCAATTTTAGCAAAATAATTCGATCCCGAATCTTTTCACCTCAACCACACAATCCTTCAAATCCTTATGAACAATCACTCCAACATCGTTTCTACCCTTATCTTTACCTGAATACCAAAGTTTAAAGCATGTCTTCTCAATCTCCCTTGCTTTCTCTCCAACCCATTTAGTCTCTTGAAGACATAATATATGAATCTTCCTTCTTTCCATCGTATCAACTATCTCCATTAATTTCCAGTTAAAGTGAAAATATTCCAACTACCAATCTACAACTTCCGTGTAATCTCTTTTGGACTAACTTCTTTACTCGCATGCGTCCATTATGTGGGAACCCTTGTAAATTTTGGACGGCATCCGGGCGGTGATGCAGCGGAACTAGCTTAATTACCCGCATGTGTTCCTCATGCGAGAACCCTTGCAAATTTTGAACTACATCCAGGCTGCGATGTAGCGGCCCATGCCGATTTTTCATTGCATTAGGGCGATGCAACGGGTCGCAAGTAGGAAACGCCCCAACGAAATCTGTATGTTTGCTTAAATCCATGTTGAAAAGATCCAACTGTCATGAGGCAACTTCTTAAATAGTATTTTTTTAAAAAAAATACTATTTAGAAAGTTATCTCTAACTGTTTTACGCTGGCTGTCAGCTACCTAACGCAACCCTCCTCATTTGCCCGGGCTTGGATATACTATTCACCCGTGATCAAAAGGCAAGATTAAAATACTAAAATCACCTAAAAGGACAAGGGGTATTTTTATGAAAACGTAGATAAAAAGATCTAATTACATAAACTAGAATTGCATTTTTTTAATTTTCTATATTTTTTAGAATTTTTATAAGATTTTTGGTCTTTTGTGATTTTTAAAGGTTTTATAAGGGATAATGGAACAAAAACAATATTGAAGTGAAAATACACTAAAACCAAAATATAGGAATTTTTATAGAATTTTTAGAGGTATTTTTATATTTTCTTGGTAGTTTATAAAACAGATAGACACAATTTTAGGGGTTTTTTTAGAAAATATCAAAAAAAATCAAATTGTGTCATAAAAATTATCAAAAATATTACACAGTAACAAGAGCTACTGGTAATTTTTAGGGAATTTTTGGAGTAAATTTAATAATTATTTATTGAAAACAAAGCACATAGGTTATAGGGACGTCTTTGCAAAAATCCTAAGTTTCTAGATCAAATGATAACACGCAGATAAAGTCCAAGTGTGTCAGTGCAAAATTCCCACGAAAACATACATATGTCGATTACTCTATGCACCGGGGCATAAATACAAATACGAAAAATATTTCATTCAAACCAAAACTCTAATTAAGTCCAGGTATAAGATGCAAAAATACCACATATCACGCGAGCAAGCACGTGTCTTCAGACAGGAAGGACTAAAGTGCAAATACTAGAATCCTTAGGGACTAACATGCAAGTAGTTCAAACTACAACTTTATTTAACATGCTCGAAAATAAAGCATAAAAAGTGCAGGGTAAATAATGCAATATACCCTTTCAGGCGTGTGCGATGCGCATGAGGGACACGTGGAGGCTACTGGTGACGCATGAACGAGCAGCTCTAATCCTCTACGATGTTATATCTGACGCTTAGGGAATGTCACCTACGTGCAGCGCAGACGTGTCAGGAGGTAGCAGATCAGCGGCCGAAAAGTTGCAGCAACGGTCGGCTCTAAGAAAATTGGAAAAGGACCGTCGATCCAACGGTGCTGAGAAGGCCTAGATGAACAACATCGAGGCGAGTTTCACCAGAACTAAGGAGGTTATCCTCAGCTTCGATGGTTGATCGGGAGGCACGGGAGGGATCATGGAAGTCCTCCATGCCGATTGAACGGGTCCGATGGAGGAGCCAACGATCGGATCCGCGTGACGGTGAAGATGGACTGGAGATGCTATGGCGAACTCGTTGGAGGATGGAACTGGGGCTCTCAGCGCGTGCGAATGCCTGCAAAGGGAAGCTAGGACTCGGGACGATGCTCCATTCCCGATTATTGAAGTTAAAAATGAAAGAAGCGGAGGGGGGCGAAGTTTGATCTCCGGCGACTGTGGTAGAGGAGATCTCAGCCCTAATCTCGACCTGAAGATCGATGCTAGGGATGATTAGGTTGTGGTGCAAGGTGAAGCGTGTGTCGAAGGGTCGATCGGAACGGATGGATGTCAGTCACGATACTCCGACATGCTGGTCAGAGCAGATGAGAGTGTGGCGATGCTAGATGAAAAGATCGGATCGAAACAGGAAAAGAGAAGGAAATATATGGTACCTGAAGATCTGAAAGTGTTCCTGAGCTTTAAGCGAAGGTTGCTGATGGGGTGTTGGCCTCAACCACGATGCGGAAGGCAGGGGAGGCTGCTCGCGGCGGATCTCCAGCCACGAAGTGTGAGCGTCGTCTTCACTGCACCAAATCAAGCTCCTAGAGGTCCTCCGAAAAACTGTCACTTAGCTGGAGGTGTCTAGGGCTCGAAGAGGGAGCGAAGTACGAGTTGTCGCTCCATGGAGGCGGAAGAGATTATTTATAGGCGATTTGAGGGTCCAGAAAGATCAGCGGGAAGCGTGAAACCCTAGGGCCAATTGGATCTGCCATAAGACCTGCGAGGATGTCGGAGGATCAAAGATTATCGGGTCTAAATTTCGAGGCATAAGGAGAATGAAATCGGGCTGGGAAATGTCGAGAAGAAGCTCCGGTGAACAGAATCTAGGTCTGACCCGGGAAGGAGCCGTTGACCGACGGTCAACAATCCAGCCGACCAATCATAATATCAGGATTTACAAAATACTTATAAATTTAATTAAAAAAATAATAAATAGTTTTAAATCAAAAGATGTATAAAATGAAAAATAATTGTTATTTTTCAAACTATTTTTTTATGATTTTTATTTTTTTAAAAAAAAATAAATTAATCTTTATACAATATATTGAATCATACACAGGTATAATGTACATATGTATTTTGTACAATTATTTTTATTTTGATGTTTTCATATAAATACACCAATTTTATATTTTATTTATTTATAACATAATTTTTGGAGTATAAAATAATTTTTATTTTATTTTTATTGTTTTTACAAGTATATAATAAATACAGAATGTTGTGTGTATAGATGTATTTTGTACAAGTAGAGAGGATTTTTATTTTTATTTTTCTAATTTTTATTCTATTTTTAGGACTCTATACCATGAGGTAAAAATAACACATTATTTTTATTTCATCCAAAAATAACTATTTAGTTACACAAATAATGTGTACAACATAGAGTAGGACCTAGCTCTCTCTACTTGTTTTGTTCGGCGATCAGGCCAATGCTTGGCCTTCTCTTAGGTTCAGGCCACTCTGTATTTATTCTAAATATCTCCTTCCTTTTTCTTTTCCTTTATTCTTTTATTTTTTCATAAATACATGTTAATTCTGCAATATTAACAAATGCATGCATAATGCTAACGTATTGTATTTACATCTATCTACATGACGATTTGCCAAGATAAATAGCTAAAATGAAAGAATAAAGAGTGAGAATCAGGGATTCATCAACAGCTCCTGTCGAGCATCGAGCGAGGGAGGAGGAGAGGTGTGATCCGCGATCGAAGTCGAGAGTCGCTCCGCCACTTCGATCCAGCCCCTGCACAATCGTGCGTCGAGGCAAGGACTTGGGACTCCTTCAAGTTCTTCCGCAAGCATACTCATCCACGATTTCCATATTCCACCCTTTCTAGGTTAGTCTTCTCTCTTCTATTGATCTACTTTCTATTTTTCATCCTCCCCTCAATCCTTCTATGTTCATACATTTACTCATTGATTCGATCCCCACAACTTCATTAACATCATGTCAATCTCTCCATCTAATTATAGCCTCCGATCATCATGATCGTAGGTTCTCTGCCTTCGTTTAACACTAATATGATCAACTTTCACACTCATTTTTGAATCTCTGCATTTTCACTTTCTACCTCATGAATATGATCATTTATGGCCACACACAGTGACAGGAATTTGGAGAAAATCCTCCATCGTCGGAGCTCCTATGCTCACCTTCCTTTGTTTAACATTTGGTCGAGGATCGAAACCCTCAAGTATAGTTTGATTCATGTGCAAGAGTTCATTTAGCATTTAGGACAACACTGACAAGCTTCGAGCAATACAACTTGGGGGTAGACCTGATTGAACCTTCATCAGATTATCAATCACCGGATCAGATCCTCCATACGAGTCACCCACATCAACCATCACCGTGGGCATCTGATAAAGGATCAGCACCTGTGCGAGGTCGAATATTGCTTGAAGATACGAACAACCTTCGTCTAGGACTCGCCTGCAACACATGCAATGTCGAATAAAATTGAGAATAACCGCAACACTTGGAGCATGTAAGAACGCAAAATCTGAAACACTCAGATCTTTGGAGTGTTGAATTGAACACCTGCAGATCTCAAACAGAACGCCTTCATTACATGCATGAGATGCGAGATCTTATTCGCTTTCAAGTAACATCCCACCGTCGACCTAACTAGATCGTCGTCTGGAGGAGCAATTGGGGAAGAACAGGACCTCATCCCAGATCTGAGCAGCAACCGTACGATCAAGTTCCGATTGTACGATCAAAGTAATGCCACGTGTCAGGACCATAAGACTTATCGCCCCATCACTTGGGGAGAAGCATGTGATCAGCGTGTGCGTGCCTAAATATTATCTAGACAAATTTGCATTCTCACCCTCCAAATCTTTTTCTTTTGATGCATAAATCCAGGCCAGTGCAAAACATGTGCCCAATCACGTGTATATGTGACAGTTGCGGATGAGTTCCCCAGTTTCTGCCTATTTTACACATATACCCCTATCATTGTATATTATTACTATATATATACATACACAACAATAAAAATACTATTAATAAAAAAATAATAAAAACTTAAGAAAAAAACCATATTATATTATATTAAATACAATATTAAATAAAGTTTTAAAACTAATAATATTATTTTCTATTTCAATAATTCATTAAAACACCATAAAAAATATAATAAATTCTAAAAATAATAAAAAATCTAGAAATAATTTTAAAATTACAATAAAAATTAGTTGTAGAATATTTTATTATATTTTACACATAAACCTAAAAATCAAATAATAAAACCAATAAAATATATAAAATACATAAAAAGAAATAAAAATCATAACTAAATAAATAAAAATCACATAAAATGCATAATATATCATTTAAAATATAATTTCATCTACATTATAATAAAAAAATTTAAATTATTTATTACATTAAAAATACAAAATAAAATTCTGTTTTCTATAAAAAAATGAATTTTCAACCTTAAAAATACAACAAAATCTATAAAAATCCTCAAAACCTTCTAAATCCACAAAAATAGAAAATAAAAATAACAAAAACAAAAATTAACTAAAAATAAAAAATATTTTCTAAAAATATAAAAATTATAACATATTTAAAAATTACAAAAAAAAACAATATAAAATTCATTAAATTTTAAATAAAAATCTAGAAAAATCTTGAAAATAAAAATAAAAATTAAGAAATCGTTTACCTTGGTTTTATATAGTTTAATCCTAGTTTTCCAAAAGTTTGCCTCTTGGAGTTCGAAACTTCCATACTTGACACTATACACATCTTGTTTAGGAGTATAAATAAAATAAATAAAGAGATTAATTAAAATTAATCTTTTCGGCTAAAATTTCCCCCGATCAATTCAAAGACGTTGTTCTTCTTATAGAACAATAGATTAGGTGGTTTTTCTTATGACGCCATTGCCGGAGAGGCAGTGCTAGGGTAGACCATAGACTTAAGTTTAGGGTTTTTCTATTTTCTATTTCATTTCCTAACCTCACAGATTTTTGTTTCTTATTTGTGCAGCACAGGTTGAACAACATGAGACAGAACCGTAAAGCTGATATTTTTGTAATTCCTTGTAATAAAAATACAAAATTTATTCGTAGGAAGGGGCCTCTTCAGGGCTTCCCAACTTGTACCTCCCTCCCTTATTCTTGGGCTCAGTTTCACCAGGTATTGTACACTTGAGGGAGCAGGGCACCCACCATAGTTTTCTCACATCGTGATTTTTCTTGACGATTTTCCGCATCTTTTTCGAGGATAGGTGCTTGTTAGAATTTCTCGATTTTTCCCTTATCTGCGCAACTATAGCTAGGTGATTGCTTAGGTTGCATAACCTAGTTGCTTGTGTACTTAGGATAAAAAGCAAAAAAAAAAGATAAAAACACGTTAGATGATTGTTTGAAAATACCCAAAAAAAGAGATAACCGAAAACTAAAATCGAGCCTACTAATTTTATCTGACTATAAAATGAAACGTAAAGGGATCACTTGTTTTGGTAGAGCAATCCCCTGCACATAAATTGCAGGTACTCTCCAGATCTGTGAGTGAGAGATGAACTTTAAGTAGAGCCAGAGTCTGGATTTCTTTCAGAATACTGCTGAATTCATGCATTTAATCACTTGCTCTTTAGTCGGGATTCTTGGAAAACCAGAAACGGTCTAGGTCTCCTTAGCAAAGTGCGAGGTTTAGAGGATACTATGTAAGGCTCCATCCTCAAGTAACACGGGTAGCCAGAAACGGTCCGTACTTACTCTCATACTGGCTGAGAATAGGTGATTTCTTGTAAGAACACAGGACATTCTTCTGAGGAAATTTCGG
The DNA here is from genome assembly GCA_037367405.1 of Ottelia alismoides. Lineage (NCBI taxonomy): Eukaryota > Viridiplantae > Streptophyta > Magnoliopsida > Alismatales > Hydrocharitaceae > Ottelia > Ottelia alismoides. The sequence goes on from JAZKJV010007189.1 coordinate 35,498, forward strand.
GTGCCTATCAGCTCATGCTAATATGAGAGAAGACTTGATTTCTAATTAACCCTAAAACTGACAAGATAAACAACCGAACTCTTACCGTCATCACCAGGGTTGCGTTGATGAATTCAGGGTTTGCTTTGTGTTTTACCCCATTAGCCAGTCCAACTTAATGCGGTCAGTTATCCCCACAAGCCATTCCAAGATATGTGGCTCTAATTTCAGATTCTTCTGAGAAGATTCCCGGATCATGGGATCTCCAGAGCTGAATTAGCTCAGATCTTCTATCAGGGGATGACCGCATAACAGTGGGCATTGGTTGATGCCTCGTGTGGTGGTTCATAACGTAGTCTTGAAGAGGATTCACTTTGGAATCTCTTCGAAGAGATTTCTGATGTCAAAACGACACACGAAGGAGATCACAAACTACTTAGATGCGATCCAACTCTCACTGATTTAGGAATCGCACATCATGCAATCGATGTGGACACTAATGTAATATCGAGAATGGATGTTGAGACAAATACAGAGGCTTCTCATCTTCATAGACTGACACATATTCCATTGAGTTCTCAACCGAAGTATGAGTTGGTTCCATGCTTTCCAGTTCAGGAACCTTGGATACCTATTCCTCTGATATTCCAAGATATCGAGCGAGAGCTGAAGATGTTTCAACCAACTTATCAGCCAATTCAGCATCCATATCTAGACCAGTGCTATGAGCAGTCACCTTAGGAGCATTTTACCTTGGACTCATTTGATGATTTTGAGTGTCTTCACATCCCGAGATGGATGTGGGACATTATTTCAAGAGACCTAATATAGATGGTCCCATGTTCGATCATTTCATCCATTTAATTCTTGAGAAGAGCACATATTAAAAGGAACAGATGGACACTTTTAGAGAATTTATTACCAGCATTGTCATAGAGCAGAGATCAGTTTCAGATATTCATGTTCCACATGAGCCGTTGAAGGAGTATACAATCGACAACAATGCAAGTGCACATTCAGACTCTAATTATCTTCATAGTGAGGACAAAAAATCACAAAAAAATGGGAAAAAAAGAGAAAATCCAGAAAAAGAAATAAAGATAAGACTACTGACTCTTTTTTTGGAGGATCTTAAGTTTCTACGCTTCATGAAGCAAGTTCCCATTTTAGAAAAAGATTTTATTATCCTTCTTATCCTTCGAGTGTACAGACTAACACGGAGGATGTACAGATACCCTTCCCAATTGCTCTGAATCTATGGAAGGGAGAAAATCACAATCCTTAAATATGGTGTTGTCTCTCTTGCATCTACTATTGGTGGCGGTGATGGCCTCAGATCTGAGATCATCTCAATCTTCACCATATCACTGTGAGAGTGAAAGCTTATCTCTCTAGTACCATAATCAACTACTGCTTTGGTCGTTCGAAGGGACCACCGACCAAGTACGATTGGGTATGGATTAATGGTGCAGGTGTATCCATATCCATAACAATGAAATCAACTGGGAAGTCCATGTCTTGAACAATTACAATAACGTCCTTGAGATGCCCCTAGTATGATCATCCTAGTCGATCTAAGAGGTCCCAACCCAAACTCAGGGAGTAGTGAGGATGGCATAAGATTGATCAAGGATCCGCTAACAGTACGATCAAACTCATGATCAAAAATTAAACAACGGATGTGAGGTGCTCCCTTATCTTTCTTTTTCGATGAAAGGTTGCTAATGGCGTGAATTGTGGCCATGGTCAATATGTACTTCTTTGTTCTCCAGCATTTGTTCTGCTTTAGCTGGCACTTCCTTGTACATGCTTCTTTTATTCCATTTTTAATTATGGGCATGTACTCTGTGGCCTTAAGGAGTGGCATCTCTAAAAGGATGTTCTGAAGAATATCTACCACTCCAGGATCAGATAGAGTTGTTTTGATTTTTTGAAATTTTCTTTTATTCAATGAAGATGGAAATGAAACAGAATCTGAAGAAACATCAAACTACTCAATTCTCTTATCAATAGCATAATAAGCATGCGCAAAAGGATGATAAGAAATAGGTTGTATAGTATCATCCAATACATATGTGGAAACATAAATAAAAGGGGAAACAGTACGAGATGCTCAATCCGATGGTGTTGAAGAAGACTCCGCGACGGTTGTGTCCTTCCTCGTAGTTGACTCGATGATGCATCTTGCTTTATTCTCTTTTTGGTATTTTCTAGAATATGAAGGGGGCGGTGATGATGGTGGTGGTGGAGAAGAAAGTGATCTCCATGATCTATAACTGCAACACCAGATCGATACTCAGCTCGTGAAGAAGATGGTGTAGTCAGTGTAGCACTCTCAGTTGCTCAATATCTCAATCCCAACTCTGGTTTTGCCAGCGGCTGCAATCTCCTACCGCTCTTGAGAGAAATGGTGTCAGATAAACATGTAGAATCAAAGTCCATACATGTATCTGGGGTGGATAGATCATGGGCTACCTGCTCCTTGTGTCGAAAGTTGTTGGGATTGGCTTCAACCTGTACTGGTATAAGCATCTTCATCGTGGTCATGTCGTCGAGCCTTTGAGTCGAATTTGCCATGTTCTTCATCAGAAGGGTAAGCTAATCAAGGGATGGGTTCACCAAATGTGCCTCGGGTGCTCAACAATTGGTAGTCGAGATTGGTAGTGCGGAGACTGGTACCCAGAATACTGCTGATAATAAGGAGGGGGAGGATGCGAGTAAAACTACCCATAATATGCAGGCTGCTGATGATATGGTTGGTAAGAGTATGCATGCTACATCAGTTGTTGGTATCCATGTATCTAGGTACGGAAGTGAGGTGAAGACGAAAATTGGTGAGGTTGTGAAGATTGTTGGTGCTGGAGCGGTGGTCTGCCTCCTTGATGATAGTGAGCTGGCCTCTTACTTGGCTGGGAACTCGACTAACCCTTTCCAGATGCATGGGGATGGTTGTGCTCTTGATCAAACCAAATTTTGTTCAACTCCTAGATGTGAGGTGGAGGTTCCAGTTACCATAACTGAATGACTACTTTATGATAAAAACCTAGTTCAAACTACAATAGTTTTAACTCAACTTTTACATGCAGAACCAACATGTTTACTTGATATGACTAGAAATTTAGGTTACTAAAAATATTTTAATATATCTAAAATTTTTAGTAATTACTATATAGTTTACATATGGTCGAAAGATCGATAAAACCTCATAGTATAATGTGTACCAATCATGTTATCTTGAACTGAATCGATGAAGGTGTCTAGATCATGGATAAGTTAATGAGTTAACTAATTGAAAAACTACAACGCATTTGCAGTGAAGCACTCCTTGTTAGCATTATTTATTTAATTAGATTGAATCTGTAGTATACGATACATGTCAGTATCTCGATCTCTCAAGACGATGCTTTGACTTAAAATCAACATTTTGATTTTTTTTGTCAACATATTATCTTTTAGTCAATAGTTGACCTCTTTGATCAACATTTGTTCTTTGGTGAATATTTTGAATTTTTGTTCAATGTGTTGTTTTTGAATTTTGCAATACAATATTGCAAAATTATCTTGTTATTTGTTGTTGCCTAAAATATATCAACAAATTAATTTCAAGAATCAACGTAATCATACAACAAATAATATCCATTGGTTAAAAATTTAATACTCGATGATATAATATTATCTTATTGAAGAATCCCCGTAATGTCAATCAATCATGCACCACACTCCCTTTGATAAAGACCCCATGCCCAACAGTGCAACAATCTCAAATATCTCCCAACCTCTAATATCATCCTTTCTAAAATCATATCACTGGTGATTATGAATCATATCCATCCATACAATATTATGTGTAAATCATATTTACATTTAGTTGTACAATGTAAAACCAATTCATGTTTAATTGCATAATGTGAATCCAATTCACATTAACTTATAAATTGTAATTCCCCATTACAATTCCTCTCCATTATATTACGAACTAAATTCACAATATTTATTATTATTGTGGAAAATGCTATCTGAACTAACCATATCTATTATAATTAAATCCAATTTAATTATCTTTAGATACCTTTCTACATGTGTACAAATAATGAGAATCATATCCACATCATTGATGATAATTAAATCCTATTTAGTCATCAATTTTCTAATGATCAAATATCATCAACAATAGAATTATTCTTGAACTCTTTCAAGAACAATGTACCTTCTCTATGGATACTTGGAGATAAGGAAATGGCTACTGTATATTCCATGTATAGTCACTTAATATTGAGATTTAATTTCATATCCAGATCTAGAAGATCGCTCGGAGATATTTGATCAAGTCAAACATAATAACTAATCTTCTCATTGCATCTTAAACATATCCAGATCAATGCCCGACATTCAAACAAAGATTGGATATCGATGAATCCACGATTCATCGCCTTTATTCTTTTATTTTAGCTTCATTTTCTTAGTCAAACACCTTTAAATACCCACTAATTCCATAATTTTACCAATTTGCATGCATTTGTTAAATATGCATTTTTAACACTTTTTGTACATAAATAAAAGAATAGATAAGAAAAGAAAAGGAAAAGAAAAATAAAGGATGTGTTTATGCAATAAATGCAGATTGACCCGAACCCTGAGAGAAGGACAAGACTTGACCTGATCGACCAGTAATAAAGTAGGGGGAGATAAGGTCTTCTATCAAAAACCCAAAAATAATGTGTACATAAATTCCCTGTATATTTGTATAAAACCTATACTATTTTATTTGTACATAATTTGATCTCAAAATAATTATTTTTGTAAACAAAAGTTGTAAATAAAGATGTGTTGTAAATAATAAAAATATTTGCAAAGATGTACATATTACTAATAATCACTTCAGAAAAAAGCCACAACGCGATCATTGAAATATCAATTCCGTCTCCTATGAGCTCAAATTGAACCAAACTCACTTCTTTTATAGTCTAAATTAAATTATCTTTCAAATGGTTGTGGTTTCATAATTTTTGAAGTTACAGTTGAAAAGTCGGTTTTCTGCGGTGTTTTGTGCAGTTTTCCCATATATTTATTGTATATATTTTATTCATATTTATTTTTATATATAATGTATATAATTATAAATATTATTTTCATTAAAAATAAAAACAAAAAATATATAAATAATAAAATTTAAAAAAAGGTGTTTTAAAAATCATTTCCTTATTTGTACATATGTGTATATATGTATAGTGTATTATACATAATATTTGTATACAACTAACTTCCTTATATAAAAAGCACAAAAAAATAAAATATCTAACATTATTTAATTAATTTAATTACGAAATTTGTAATTAATTATTTAATTTATTTGATTTATACACTTACCATTTATTTGATTTGTAATTATTTTTTAATGATTCATTTTAATTAATTCCGAAATTCATTTTTAATTAATTAATCATTTTATTTATTTATTTATTTTATTAATTAACCACTAAACACCTTCCTCATCTGTAGATACATTCCATTTTTATTTTTTGTCATCTTTTTAATGGGCTCTTCCTCCCTCATTTCCTCTTGATCAATCTTTGGTGGAGAGGAGCCCGATCTCCGAGAGCCGTCTTGTTGAAAAAGAGTGCCTAGCCTTCGAGCCATCCGGTGACAGTACGTTGGCCTTCCTCGAGGCCATCATGGCATTCCCGAACTCCGAGGTGAGATCCATTTTATTTCTTATCTTTTCCCGTAGTTAAATCGTAGTTTAAATTCTGCTCTCATTTTATTAGGATTTAAATCAGAAAAATCTCAAAAATTTCACCACAAATTTTTCGTTCGACACTGAATTTTTCATCTCACATCCTGATCTTCACATTTCACATTCTACCTCACACGATCTCTCACACCCGACCACGCACGGTGGTCGGAGACAGGGATCTCTCTCTCATCTCGTCGAGATCCGCCCATTCACACATTCTGTTTTTTGTGTATAAATAAAAAAATATATTAAATAATTTTTCATGTTTATCTGACATTTTTTGTTAGGAAAAAAAAAAAAGGTTTTCCTTCTCCCTAATATTTGTTTTGCAGGTTCACCAAAAAAATATAAAAAAATAAAAAGACAATCAAATAAAAAACTTTTTAGACTGTTGTTTACATTTTCTGTTCAAAGAAAAAAAATAAAAAAACTTTTCTTTTTTATTTATTATGTTGTTTACATAAAAAATAAAAAAAATCGTCGTCCACGGCGGCACCAGCCGCGCCGCCCAGCCCATCTCCGCCTGGACCATAGCCACCCGCCGAGCCCAGCGGCGCCGCTCCGTCGAAGCTCTCCAACGCGCCTCCGCGCGTGAAAGAGCACCCCCGTGGTGCTCGACCACCATCGTCCTCCGAGCTCTGTGTACGTGTGCAGCCCACCGTCCAAGAACCACAACTCTCTTGTGCGGCAACTCCACGCGCTGCCACGATCTCCATCTCTTCTCCAATGCAGGGGCGCGACTCCCCCACGCATGGCCTTCACCGCCCACCACGCGATCTCCCTTTCGTGGCCCCGTGCGTCCCTCGCCGCCCTCCGCCTGTGCGTGAAGTAAGAGGGGTGGTGGTCCCTTGGTTCTCCTTTGAATGTAACGAAGAACAGTAACCCTAGAGAGGTGGAATAAAAAAACATTTTTGAGAACATTACATATGACCCCTGGAGTTTCTGAGAATTGCAAAAAAAAGCCCCTGCCAAAGCCTGTCACATGTGCAGCACGTATTTACTGGGTAAATTGCACTTTCTATCACACTTTCATTATTTATTATCTTTTATATACAAACTTTGAATAATTGCAGTTTGCTCCCTGCATTTCAATACTTGAACTTTCTTGATCTTTTGATTAAAATAAATGTTTTTATTGCTCTTAAAATTCTACAAAAAATTGTGGATGTTCCTGTGAAAGTTGTTGTCATTGCATAAAATTTTCATTGCATTTCATTGACTTTTGATATATTTAAAAAATAAAAAAAACAGTGTATTTTTGCTGCTAGAACTTTGAAAATTCATAAAAATTTGAAACATTGCTAAAAAATTTCAAAAAATTAGGTAGACGTATTTTGGTGTATTTTAATTTCTGACCAATTTTTGTGCATTAACTCTTTATAAAAACCAAAAAAATTACGAAAAATAAAAATTCTTGAAAAAATTGTAGAAAGTTGTAGAAAAATCTAAAAATTGTGATTTCAGTTTCTGATTGTAGATATTGTCATGTAGTTTCTATTAAAAATAAATACCTGGATTATTGGCACTTAATGTATTTTTAAGTTGCAAAATAATCTTGGTTGTGCATGGTTTCCCTTGTTTTCCACTGTTTCATTTTTAGAAAATCACAAAAATATCAGAAAAATTCGAAAAAATTGCCAAAAATATTTTAAAATATATAAACACCAAAACATTTTATTTTAAATTTTATGAGTATTTTTGTCCTTTCTGAAAAATACAAAAAGAGTGTGGGTTGTGTGTTTTATCACTTGTGCATATTGTTCTTAATTTAAAAATAAAAAAATAAAAATAAAAACCACTAAAAATTCACTTCTGAAAATTGACTACATAGTTTTTAAATCGTGCTCCTTGTGTTCGACCCTGGTCGCTATACCAGGTAAAAAGAATAGCGAAAACCGCTTACATTTATATTGTTTTTATTGATTTATCTTATCTTAAGTGGCTAAAATACAAATATTTTTCCGATTGACCGCGCTTCGTTATTTGGGTCACAACAACCATAGTTTAATTATTTACTTTCGCCGAGTATCAGGCCCGTCATCAGATTGGTGCTGTTGCCGGGGAGCATGGCTTTGTAGTCATTTTTCTATTTTGTCTCTCTAAATCATAATTATTTTCTGACCTTCTCTCTTTGATTTTTGTGCGAGGTACTGCTTGGATGACTTGGAGTTTACTTTTTGAGGACCCGCGTAGGAGGAAGAGCAGAGAAGAGAAGAAGATAGTTATCATATTTGAGAGAACAATCCATTATTGTAATAATTTAGAACTTGAACACTTGTGGACTTGGACTTTTCTCGAGGTCTGTTTCGTCAAGTGCCGATGCACTTGGTGGACCTCACCACTGTTTTCCTTGTTTTTGATTTCACTCCATAACTTGCTATTTTGATTCTTGTGGTTTTAGCCCCTAGACGTAGGATTTTTTGTTGATTGTGACGTAATATTCTAAGGCCCAAAACCTAATAGAATATATGTTACTATAGAACGTAATTGGACCTTGGCTAAAAAATAATTGAAAAGTTAGTTTAATTGAATCTGAGACCACGTGCTGTGAGGAGTCACATACAGCGCTGGCAAGACCCGTTGTGGCGGGCACCGAGTGACTCTCAAGATCGGACTTCGGACTCAATTCGGTTAGCAAACTATTGTTTTTCACAATCAATAGAAGATGCTTGTATAAGGTCGATTTCCTCGTGCATCATCTAGCTAGTTTACTTTTAGTATTTAATTTTATGCGCGGATCATATTGCACGTAGAGTGTTGGAGTAAGGTACACATTTTTTTATCTCTGCATGCATCATTGTGTTTGACTGTGCATTGGCTTTTTCGACTTACTCCCCCTATTTTTGGACTCAAATCAATCAAAGAGAAATTCAAAAAGCTCGTTAGGCGTTATTTCTGAAAAAATCCAAAAAAAGAAAATCAAAAATAAAAAAATTGGGACTGCTAATTGAATTTGACCTTTAAAATTAAATGTAATTGATCACTTTATTGTATTGGGAGAGCAATCGCCTCATTGTTTGCGCTTTTACTCGCCCGCGTACACACTAAGGAGTAGTTACCAAATCCTATTAAAGCCTCCCAAGTGTTTGTACAACTTTGCCTTATCACTAAACTCTAAAATTTAAAAGATAAAAGACCAGATCTCACGATCTTCACATTGCGTAGAGTTGGTGAACTGGGGGTTTGCTATGTTTTTGTATGTCTTTGATGTGAGTCAGTTACGATCATTCTTCTATCATTAGCAATCACCTTCTGTATCTATCCCTCCCTTCTATCTCTCTTTCTACTATCCCACCCTCCCTCCCTTCATTTCCCTCTTTTCATGATGGGTCGCATTCCATTCCAGCCGGATTTTGCGGCTTCTTATCTTGCCTATCATTCCCGTCCACTCTCTTGGGAGTTCGGAACTTCATCTGATTTCCCATCTTCTCCCTACCCATCTTCTTTCTTGGGACATGATGTGAGTGATGCCCGAAGAGTTCAGATTGACCATATACAAAATCTGGGTGTTCACCTTGTTGAGATGAGAGTGCGTCCCACAGGCGATCATATGGGGTGGTTGCATGCTTTAGATGACTTCTATCCCGGGATGATGGATGAATACACCGATCAAGAAGCACGCTCTGTTTCTACATTGAGCCCCTTCGTTCTGGATTTAGAGTTCATTGATCTACTGGCGAAGTTTTCAGGGGAAGTGCACGAGGAACCTTATTTGCATATCGATGAATTTGAGGATATTTGTGGATCACGATCATATTCTGATATCAATTCTGAGGACATGATGTTGACCACCTTCCCAATTACACTTCATAGTAGAGTCAAGAGTTGGCACAGACGATTGGGAAGGAAGATTGCTACGTGGGGAGATTTACAATCATTATTTTTGCATAGATTTTACCCCCAACGTAGAGCAGAGATGATGCGGTCTTATATTCATGATTTTGCAATTGACCACCAAGAACCATTGATAGAGTCATGGTTGAGGTTACGTGATCTTTTGAGGTGATTTACAGATCATGGATTTTCGATGACTGACCTTATCCACATCGCAATGAGGGGGAGGACCGCAGAGCAGATTGAATGTCATTACCTCATGTGGTGGTTCACACCACTGTGTTGACTTTGATTTAATGGATCTTGGATACACTTTCATACATTCCATATTCACAAGATGATTTATTTGGGACAATACACGAGGGAGATATGACACCAGATGAGTGTGCGACACAACATGCCGATCTTAACAGCACACACACCAATTAGAGGATATGGATGCTACTACTTTTCATATGATGGATGTTTTAACTACCACTGTGAGTTCCGAGAGCCGGACATTGATCGAGTACACGTTGGATTTACAGCCATATTTTGAGCCAGTCCTACACTTCCACATTGATGATTCTTGGATTCTAGATTTGCTAGTATCCCAAGAAATAGAGGAGAAACCCACATCTCAGCCATCCTTTGAGTCATTCTAGTGTCCATGTCCAGTTGAGTCAGTGTTTTTTCTTCAAGAAATCTTCTCAGATTCAGAGATATATTTGGATTCATCTCATCATAGATAGCTTGATGAGGGACCGATTGTTGATTTAACAGACCTTGATAGTCCCATATTCGAGTCTTATGTCCACCAGTTGATGAGGTCGATATATTTTCAGAGGATCTGATATTTGATAGCATCGACCCCCAATCTTCTGATGATTTGGCATTGCTCCCTAAGGCTTATCTGCGGGAGGATGCCACGGACCCTGTGTACTCGGTTTCACTTTCTAGCAGTGTATCCGATCTGGTGGATCATGAGACCGAGTCTTCTGATATTTCTGATAATGAGTTTGATGTTTCTCTCCTCGACGACCCTCGTGAGGATGATCCGATCTTTGAGGTATTCGATGATTTCACTGATTTGTCTACATTATATGCATCGAATATCAGCCTTTCTAGTGAGTCTCCTGATCATGACCTTTCGTACCTTTTTGAGACGGTGATTGATGTGGAGGATTCACTGACTGATCCCTCCTTCTCCACATTCGACTTCTTCGGCTCTGCCCTTTCACTCCATTCAGTTCTTGAGCCGACGATTTCTTTTGTGCGACTGGAGCCCGATTTCATCTGCCCGTATCTTTACCCAGTAGAAGACACCCGCCTGATTGATTACCTGGGTGTCATAACTTACACTGTTGACTCGTTGTTGTTCTCCCTCCGAGACTGCAACGACAGTATGGTATTCTCATTACAGATGTTTTTAGAACCTCTATACTGCGTTATCCTAACATTTGCGCCCAGTTAGGGGAGTAAACTCTAGTGCTTGTTGAGAGGCACCTCAACATTGTTTCATTGTCTAAATTCATCTGTCCATATCATACATTCTTTCTGTCTCACACCCCATCTCCATCTCATGATCATTCCATACTTAGGGTGTACTTTACCCTAAGTATAGGGGGGTGTCAGACTGGTGATTATTCGTTTGATTCTTTTTACCTCTGTTTTGTTGCCTATACTTAGGGATATTTTACCCTAAGTATAGGGGGTAAATCCAGTACATTCTACTCCTCTGTTTTCCCCTTGTGTACAATCTTCTATACTTAGGATTACTTGAACCTAAGTATAGGGGGAACACCGACTTCTATTGATTTTATTCTTTTATTCCTCGTTGTAGTATACTATTATTTTTACTCTCCTATACTTAGCACGAGTTATGCCTTTCATTCCAGCTCTTTGATCACTATGAGGACATAATTCGAGCTAAGTATAGGGGGTGTCGTATAAATTTTATATATACTTTAGCCATAACTCGTACTTTCGTATTGTTAATATGGCTAAAATACTATGTAAATATTAAAAGAAAAAGATGCAGAAATTTCATCAAAAAATTTTCTTGTGCATACTAACTAATAAGTCAGGTTAAACTATTTTGAAAAATATTTTGAAAGTAGTTTGAAAATCTATTTTAAAAATCTTTTGAAAACTATTTGAAAATTATTTGAAAGATATTTTCAACCTTTATAAAAAGATTGTGACTTGTAAAAAATTTTCTTTTTGTGTGAAAAAATGATTTTGTAAAAACTATTTGCAAATGTTTGGAAAAGTGGTTGAAAACTTATTTTGAAAATCTGTATAAACTATTTGAAAAATGTTTGCAAAATTGTTTTCAAATTATTATAAATGAATGTAAAATTATGTGAAAAAATATTTTGGATTATAGTTTTCAAAGTTAGTTGTAAAATTATTTTCAAATAAAGTTGAGGAATATCTGCATCACAAAAATAAAAAAATGAATAAAAAAGGTAAAAATTAAAAAAAATCAACTGTGTATATACATGTATAAATCACTCAAGTTGTAAATCCTTTCTTATGACTCTTGTAAATAATTGACTCATTTCTTTGTAAATATGTGTATATAATCCCTAAACCTTATCTAAAAAAATGTTGTATATACTTGTATATATTTCTAACTATTTGCATAAAAAACTTTTGCATGTGCATCATTTTTCAAAAATCCATAAAAATTTCAAAATTTTGAAAATTATTTCACAAAAATATTTTGTTTTCTTTGCATTGTACATATTTTCTTACATTGGCATGTACATTTTTCATGATAGTATTGACGATTAAACTAAGTCTGTAATAAATTTGAAGAATGGAGCTTAGTTGGACCTTAATTCACTTAATTTCAGAGGAACCTTATAAGATTTGGAGTTAAGACTTTTCAGATCCTAATGACTTAATTCTTTGAGCCCATAAGACTATGTTCACATATCATCTTGATTAGTCTAAGTAGAATATTTAACAACACATACATGATTCTTTCAGACCGTGTCTTACCTTGGACAATGCAATCTACACGTAGCTCTTCATGGAGTAGGTAGTGAGGGGGCAGAATCTTTTGGCTTGGGGTAGCATACGAGGGTAGTACATCTAGGAGGGACCCCTCGTCCTCCTCTAGAGAGGGAAGTGTGTCTCAACCTGATTTGGTGATGTTGAGGTCTAAAGACAGGAGATGTAGGGTTGCAACAATACTTCAAAAGAGGGATAGTCTACTGGCTCAAGAGGAAAAACTCCCTATGTACATGCTACACCTTGTATATATTTTCAAAAAAAGAAAAAAAAATGCAAAATCTCCAAAAGTGGACAGGCCTGATTGAAAAGTAAAATGCCTGCCGAAGCGTATATACAAGTGAAAAAAAAGAATAAGAGATTCAAAGTCAAATATTTGTGAGCTTGCAGCGGGTGACATGGCTACACTGGTCAGGCATCCAAGGATAGGTAACTACACTGGTTACCGTCCATTCTCTTCACCATCCCCTCTTCTTAAGTTGGTTGTAATTGAACTTAGAAGGGAATATCCCCGCTCCTCGAGGAAAGAGTTGTTAGACCGAGGGATTAGAGTTACCTTGTTGAAAGAGGTTGTTTCTTTGTTACTTCTGAGATGAGGAGCTATATTCACTTACACCGTACAAGCAAGAAGTCATAGTCATAAGAATTTGTGTATGTAGACTTGTTTTGATTTGACTGTTGAGGCGACCTGAATAGGAGTCTTATGGAACTTAGAGTCTGTTAGGTTTTAAATCCATTTCCCATTAAGGTTCCGACACACTAATAATCCAAAGGTGTCCGACAGAGCTCCAGACTACATTTTTATGAAGATAAGTTTAAAAGTCAACATTATTCTAACGTCTTTCTTTTTTCTTTTCTTTATTTTTATTTTCACTTATTTTCCAAATAAGTGTTTGCTAAGGTACTAGTAAAGGTAAGTATAGGGGAATGATGAATACACAATTCATCGCCTTTTTTCTTTTATTTTTGCTTCATTTTCTTAGTCAAACACTTGTAAATACCCACTAATTCCATAATTTTACCATTTTGCATGCATTTGTTAAATATGTGTTTTTAACACTTTTTTGTACATAAATAAAAGAATAAATAAGAAAAGAAAAAAATAAAGGATGTATTTATGCAATAAATACATACTGGCTCTAACCCCAAGAGAAGGTCAAGACTTAACCTGATTGATCAGGAATAAAATAGGGGGAGATAAGGTCTTCTGTCAAAAACTCAAAAATATTTGTACATAAATTCCCTGTATTTTTTATAAAACTTGTACTATTTTATTTATACATAATTTTATCTCAAAATAATTATTTTTGTAAACAAAAGCTGTAAATAAAGATGTGTTATAAATAATAAAAGTATTTACAAAGATGTACATATTACTAATAATCACCTTCAGAAAAAAAAGCCGCAACGCGATCATTGAAATATCAATTCCGGCTCCATACGAGCTCAAATTGAACCAAACTCACCTCCATTATATTCTAAATTAAATTATCTTTCAAATGGCTATGGTTTCATAATTTTTGAAGTTGCGGTTGAAAAGTCGATTTTCTGGGGTGTTTTGTGTAGTTTTCCCATATATTTGTTGTATATATTTTATTCATATTTATTTGTATATATAATGTATATAATTATAAATATTATTTTCATTAAAAATAAAAACAAAAAATATATAAACAATAAAATTTAAAAAAAGGTGTTTTAAAAATCATTTCTTTATTTATACCTATGTGTATATATGTATAGCGTATTATATGTCCATAATATTTGTATACAACTAACTTCCTTGTATAAAAAGCACCAAAAAATAAAATATCTAACATTATTTAATTAATTTAATTTAATTATGAAATTTGTAATTAATTATTTGATTTATACACTTACCATGTATATAGGATTTTATTTCATACCTTTAATGACCACCATTACGGTGGCTAATTGATTTTTGGAAATTATTTAATTTTTATTTTAATTAATTCCAAAATTCTTTTTTAATTAATTAATTGTTTTATTTATTTAATTATTTTATTAGTTAACCACTAAACACCTTCCTCATTTGTAGATACATTCCATTTTTATATTTTGTCAACTTTTTAGTAGGCTCTTCCTCCCTCATTTTCTCTTGATCAATCTTTAGTGGAGAGGAGCCTGATCTCCGAGAGCCGTCTTGTTGAAGAAGGGTGCCTAGCCTCCAAGCTGTTCGGTGATAGCGCGTCGGCTTTCGTCGAGGCCATCATGGCATTTCCGAACTCCGAGGTGAGATCCATTTTATTTCTTGTCTTTTCCCGTAGTTAAATCGTCGTTTAAATTCTGCTCTCATTTTATTAGGATTTAGACCTGAAAAACCTCAAAAATTTCACCACTAATTTTTCGTTTGACACCGAATTTTTCATCTCACATCTTGATCCTCGCATTTCACATTCTACCTCACACAACCTCTCACCCCCGACCACGCACAGTGGTCGGAAACACGGATCTCTCTCTCATCTCATCGAGATCCATCCATTCACACATTCAATTTTTTTGTATAAATAAAAAATATATATAATAATTTTTCTTGTTTATCTGACATTTGTTTTTGCAGGGACAATAAAAAAGGTTTTTCTTCTCCCAAATATTTGTTTTACAGGTTCACCAAAAAAATATAAAAAAATAAAAAAGACAATCAAATATAAAAAACTTTTTAGACTACTGTTTACATTTTTTGTTCAAAGAAAAAATAAAAAAACTTTTCTTTTTTATTTATTCTGTTGTTTACATAAAAAATTAAAAAATAAGTCATCGTCCACGGCGGCACTAGCGAGCCCAGCGGTGCTGCTCCGCCGAAGCTCCGCCTAGACCGTAGCCACCCACCGAGCCCAGCGGCGCTGCTCCGCCGAAGCTCTCCAACAAGCCTCCGCGCGCGGAAGAGCACCCCCGCGGTGCCCGACCTCCATCGTCCTCCGAGCTCCGTGCGCGTGCTGCCCACATCCAAGAACCGCAGCCCTCCTGCGCGGGAGCTCCGTACGCCGCTACGATCTCCATATCTCCTCCAGTGCGGGCGCGCGGCGCCCCCACGCACGGCCTTCACCGCCCACCGCGCAATCTCCCTTCCAAAACTGTCAATTACATATGACCCCCCTGGAGTTTCTGACAATTACATATGACCCCCTGGAGTTTCTGACAATTGCAAAACAATCCCCTGCCAAAACCTGTCACATGCGCAGCATGCATTTACTGGGTAAATTGCACTTTCTACCACACCTTCATTATTTATTATCTTTTTATGTACAAACTTTGAATAATTGCAGTTTGCTCCCTGCATTTCCATACTTGAACTTTCTTGATCTTTTGGTTAAAATAAATGTTTTTATTGCTCTTAAAATTCTGTAAAAATTTGTGGATGTTCCTATGAAAGTTGTTGTCATTGTACAAAATTTTCATTATATTTCGTTGACTTTTGATATATTTAAAAAATCAAAAAAAATTGTGTATTTTTTCTCCTAGAACTTTGAAAATTCATAAAAATTCGAAACATTGCTAAAAAATCCAAAAAATTAGGTAGGTGTATTTTGGTGTGTTTTAATTTCTGACCAATTTGTGTGCATTAACTCTTTATAAAAAAACCAAAAAAAAATTGCGAAAAATAAAAATTTTGGAAAAAACATTGTAGAAAATTGTAGAAAAATCTAAAAATTGTGATTTCAGTTTCTGATTGTAGATATTGTCTTCTAGTTTCTATAAGAAATAATTTTCAGAATTATTGGGCAATTAATGTATTTTTAAGTAGCAAAATAATCTTGGATGTGCACTATTTCCCTTGTTTTGCACTGTTTCATTTTTAGAAAATCACAAAAACATCAGAAAAATTCGAAAAACTTACCAAAAATATTTTAAAATATTTGAAATACCAAAACATTTTCTTTTTAATTTTCTGAGTATTTTTGTCCTTTCTGAAAAATACAAAAAGCGTGTGGGTTGTGAGTTTTATCACTTGTGCATATTGTTCTTAATTTAAAAACAAAAAAATATAAAAATAAAAACCACTAAAAATTCACTTCTGAAAATTGACTACATAGTTTTTAAATCGTGCTCCTTGTGTTCGACCTTGGTCGCTATACCAGGTAAAAAGAATAGCGAAAACCGCTTACATTTACGTTGTTTTTATTGATTTATCTTATCTTAAGTGGTTAAAATACAAAATTTTTTTCGATTGACCGCACTTGGTGATTTGGGTCACAACGACCATTGTTTAATTATTTACTTAACCCGAGTGTCAGGTGCATCATCAGAATGGCGCCATTGCCGGGAAGCACGGCTTTGTAGTCATTTTTCTATTTTGTCTCTCTATATCATAATTGTTTTCTAGCCTTCTCTCTTTGATTTTTGTGCAAGGTACTGCTTGGACGACTTGGAGTTTACTTTTTGAGGACCCGCGCAGGAGGAAGAGCAGAGAAGAGAAGAAGATAGTTATCATATTTGAGAGAACAATCCATTATTGTAATAATTTAGAACTTGAACACTTGTGGACTTGGACTTTTCTCGGAGTCTGTTTCGCCAAGTACCGGTGCACATGGGGGACCCCACCGCTGTTTTCCGTGTTTTTGATTTCACCCCATAACTTGCTATTTTGAACCTTCACCTGGATGTAAGGTGGAGGTTCCAATTACCATCACTGAATGACTACTTTATGACGAAAGCCCAGTTCAAACTACAGTAGTTTTAATTCAACTTTTACATACAGAACCAACATGTTTACTTCATATGACTAGAAATTTAGGTTACTAAAAATATTTTATTATATCTAAAATTTTTATTAATTACTATATAGTTTACATATGGTCAAAAGATCGATAAAACCTCATAGTACAATGTGTACCAATCATGTTATCTTGAATTAAATCGATGAAGGTGTCTAGACCGTGGATATGTTAATGAGTTAACTAATTGAAAAACTGCAATGCATTTGCAGTGAAGCACTCCTTGTTACGTTATTTATCTAATTAGATTGAATCCGTAGTATACGATACACGTTGTTAGTATCTCGATCTCTTAAGTCAATGCTTTGACTTAAAATCAACATTTTGATTTTTTTATCAACATATTATCTTTTAGTCAATAGTTGACCTCTTTGATCAACATTTGATCTTTGGTGAATATTTTGAATTTTTGTTTAATATGTTGTTTTTGAATTTTGCAATACATTATTGCAAAATTATCTTGTTATTTGTTGTTGCCTAAAATATATCAACAAATTAATTTCAAGAATCAACGTAATCATGCAACAAACAATATCCATTGGTTAACAATTTAGTACTCGATGATATAATATTATCTTATTGAAGAATCCCTGTAATGTCAATCAATCATGCACCACACTCCCTTTGATAAAGACCCCATGCCCAACAGTGCAACAATCTCAAATATCTTCCAACCTCTAACATCATCCTTTCTAAAATCATGTCATTGATGATTATGGATCGTATTCATCCATACAATATTAAGTGTAAATCATATTTATATTTAGTTGTACAATGTGAAACCAATTCATGTTTAATTGCATAATGTGAATCCAATTCATATTAACTTATAAATTGTAATTCCCAATTTCAATTCCTCTCCATTATATTATTCACAATATTTATTATTATTGTGGAAAATGCTATCCAAACTAACCATATCTATTATAATTAAATCCAATTTAATTATCTTTATACAAATAATGAGAATCATATCCACATCATTAATGATAATTAAATCCTATTTAGTCATCAATTTTCTAATGATCAGATATCGACAACAATAGAATTGTTCTTGAACTCTTTCAAGAATAATGTACCTTCTCTATGGATACTTGTAGATAAAGAAATGGATACTGTATATTCCATGTATAGTCACTTAATATTGAGATTTAATTTCATATCCAGATCTAGAAGATCGCTCGGAGATGTCTGATCAAGTCAAACATAATATCTAATCTTCTCATTGCATCTTAAACATATCCAGATCAATGTCCGACATTCAAACTAAGATTGGATATTAATCTACTGAGTGGAGTTACTCGAGTATTCCTTATACGTGTACATCATGCATATTGAAAGATGTATAATAAACCTAAAGTTATGAATACATTTGAACTCTCTTCTTCAGAGTTTTATCATTAAGTTTCTTATTTAATTATTGGGAGTTGGTATAGATCATATGCTTTCCAAAATCATATATCAAATCTACAAATCTTGTCATGCTTTCAAAGCAAGATGACCATTGATGGGGTTTGGTTGGTCCTAATTTCTTATGAGTGATCTCATATCTTCCGATTCAGTAGTGGACATGTATGATCCTTTTTTCTAAATATATGAATCATAATTTAATTAAGACACATTCATAATTTTTTATTAATATTTAATTATAAACACATTAAAAGATGTTATCAAGATTATCTAATCATCTTACGACCCATATCTACTAAATATCGCATATCTACGGAAAACGGAGTCGGAATCACGCGAAATAAATTCGAGCAATTTGCTAGTTAGATTCTTGACAAACTTAATGTGTTTCTAACATATTTTATGATAGAAAAAATATACTAAAATTTTATTTACATACATATCTAAGTTTACATGCAAAAACAATATTGTGGGAAATTTTCGATATTAAAATGATGCTCGCTCCTTGCCATCCGTTGGAAAATATTTTGGAGACATGTTTATACATTATAAATAGATTTAAGTTTCTCAAAAATTCATTCAAATAGGTCTTAAACAATAACTTTTTATATCAGAAAAAATCTATTCGAAAAATTCATCAATCTGAAAAACGACAAGTTCTCGTGTATCCGATATTCAAAACATTGTTCACGTATGGTTTGGATCACATTCAAAACCTTCGACCAAGGCTCTAATACCACTTGAAGGTGAGGGTTTTCACCTCGTACATCATGGAAGACGTGAACTAAGTCGACTAGTCATACTGGTCGCAACGGGCAGCGAAAATCGATTTTTTATGAATCCATATGACATGGAACCATTCCCATGTTGTTTCATCCAGATCCCAAAAAAATTAAAAAAAACTTTTCTTTTTTATTTATTCTGTTGTTTACATAAAAAATTAAAAAAAAAGTCGTCGTCCACGGCGGCACCAGCGAGCCCAGCAGCGTTGCTCCGCCGAAGCTCCACCTGGATCGTAGCCACCCGCCGAGCCCAGCGGTGCTGCTCCGCCGAAGCTCTCCAACACACCTCCGTGCGTGGAAGAGCACCCCCGCGGTGCCTGACCTCCATCGTCCTCCGAGCTCCGTGAGCGCGCTGCCCACCGTCCACGAGTCGCAGCCCTCCTGCACGGCAGCTCCGCACGCTGCCACGAACTCCATATCTCCTCCAGTACGGGTGCGCGGTGCCCCCACGCACGGCCTTCACCGCCCACTGCGCAATCTCCCTTCTGCGGTCATGCACGTCCCTCACCGCCCTCCGTCCGTGCGTGAAGGAAGAGGGGCGGGGGCCACCCCTTGGTTCTCTTTTGAATGTAACGAAGAACAGTAACCCTAGGGAGGTGGAATAAAAAACATTTTGAGAACATTACAAATGACCCCCTGGAGTTTCTGAGAATTGCAAAACAATCCCTGCCAAAGCCTGTCACATGCGCAGCATGCATTTACTGGGTAAATTGCACTTCCTACCATTCCTTCATTATTTATAATCTTTTAATGTACAAACTTTGAATAATTGCAGTTTGCTCTATGCATTTCCATACTTGAACTTTCTTGATCTTTTGGTTAAAATAAATGTTTTTATTGCTCTTAAAATTCTGAAAAAATTTGTAAACGTTCCTGTGAAAGTTGTTGTCATTGTACAAAATTTTCATTATATTTCGTTGACTTTTGATATATTTAAAAAATAAAAAATGGTGTATTTTTGCTGCTAGAACTTTGAAAATTCAAAAATAAAAATTCGAAACATTGCTAAAAAATCCAAAAAAATAGGTAGGTGTATTTTGGTGTGTTTTAATTTCTGACCAATTTTTGTGCATTAACACTTTATAAAAAAACCAAAAAAATTGTGAAAAATGAACATTTTTGAAAAATTTGTAGAAAATTGTAGAAAATTCTAAAAATTGTGATTTCAGTTTCTATTGTAGATATTGTCTTGTGGTTTTTATTAAAAATAATTTTCAGGATTATTGAGCACTTAATGTATTTTTAAGTAGCAAAATATCTTGGATGTGCACTGTTTCCCTTGTTTTCCACTGTTTCATTTTTAGAAAATCACAAAAACAACATAAAAATTCGAAAGAATTACCAAAAATATTTTAAAATATGTAAAACACCAAAACATTTTCTTTTTAATTTTCTGAGTATTTTTGTCCTTTCTGAAAAATACAAAAAGCGTGTGGGTTGTGTGTTTTATCACTTGTGCATATTGTTCTTAATTTAAAAACAAAAAAATAAAAAAATAAAAACCACTAAAATTTCACTTCTAAAAATTGACTACATAGTTTTTAAATCGTGCTCCTTGTGTTCGACCCTGATCACTATACCAGGTAAAAAGAATAGCGAAAACCGCTTACATTTACATTGTTTTTATTGATTTATCTTATCTTAAGTGGTTAAAATACAAATATTTTTCCGATTGACCGTGCTTGGTGATTTGGGTCACAATGACCATTGTTTAATTATTTACTTAACCCGAGTGTCAGGTGCGTCATCACAATGGCGTCGTTACCGGGGAGCACGGTTTTATAGTCATTTCTCTATTTTGTCTCTCTATATCATAATTATTTTCTGACCTTCTCTCTTTGATTTTTGTGCGAGGTACTGCTTGGACAACTTGGAGTTTACTTTTTGAGGACCCGAGCAGGAGGAAGAGTAGAGAAGAGAAGAAGATAGTTATCATATTTGAGAGAACAATCCATTATTGTAATAATTTAGAACTTGAACACTTGTGGACTTGGACTTTTCTCGGGGTCTGTTTCGTCAAGTACCGGTGCACTTGGGGGACCCCACCGTTATTTTCCGTGATTTTGATTCCACGCCATAACTTGCTATTTTAAACCTCACTCCTTGCCAACCGTTGGAAAATATTTTGGAGACATGTTTATACATTATAAATAGATTTAAGTTTCTCAAAAATCCATTTAAACAGGTCTTAAACAATAACTTTTTATATCAGAAAAAATCTATTCGAAAAATTCATCAATCTGAAAAACGGCAAGTTCTCGTGTATTCGATATCCAAAACCTTGTTCACGTATGGTTTGGATCACATCCAAAACCTTCGACCAAGGCTCTGATACCACTTGAAGGTGAGGGTTTTCACCTCGTACATCATGGAAGTATGAAGATTGCATCGTACGTGAACTAGGTCGACTAGTCATACTGGTCGCAACGGGCAGCGAAAATCGATTTTTTTTTATGAATCGGATGACATGGAACCATTCCCATGTTGTTTCATCCATATCCCAAACAATTATTATGGTTACCTCTTGGAGCGTGCTTGCAATCTATGATTCTCTAAACGAAGAGATCTCTTTTCTCAATTCTGATCTGGTCAAGAGAGTACTTGCGAGCGTGTGGATGAGACGCATGCCTCCTGTAATCCAAGTTAATGCTCCAAGGGAAGAACCTCTTGATTTCGAATCCCAAAATATGTAGTATTCCTTACGAGAATGAAGCATCGAATAAGATGGATATTCGTGAGCATCCAACCCAGTAACACAACGAAAATGTAACGACATTGAAGTTCTCTCAAACCCTAGGGTGGACTGCCACCAAGAGCTGAGAAAGAGAGGGAGAGACCACATGTATAGAAAGAGAGAGATAATCGTTGCAACTTTTGTTTCAACTTCATTGTATAGAGAAAAGCGTATTGTATTCCTTTATATAAAATTGGATGACTAGATTGCACTCCTAATGCAATCCTAATGAATCAATGGCCAAGATTTTAATGCAATAAAAATAATTATATTTAAAATAAAAAATAAGTTGAAGATATTATTCAACAAATTAATTCAATAAAATAGATCTATGTAAAAGAAATATGAAAGAGGAGATCATCCTTCCTATTAGGAGTGAAGTGCTCTCCACTCCTTTTCTAATTGGTGAGATCTCAATCTCTACCAAATCTTCTACACATGCAACCATTTTATTGCTTGAATTTTTATAAAAATAATCCTAAATTATTTTTTGATAATCTCAATCATGTTATTGATTATTATGAATCCTATTCAACCATATAATATTAAATATAAATCGCATTTACATTTAATTGCATAATATGAATCTAATTCCCATTTAATTATATAATATGAATCCAATTCACATTAACATATAAGTTGTAAATCCTATTTAAAATTAATTATCTCTATGATATTACGAATCACATTCGCAATATTTATGATTATTGTGGATAATGTTATCCATATTAATCTCATCGGATAATTAAATCCAACTTAATTATCTAAGATACCTCTCTACATGTGTCCAAATAATGTGAATCATATAACTTTATTAATGATAATTAAGTCATATTTAATCAATAATTTTTTAATACTCAAATTGTCAATAATAGAGTTATTCTTGAATTCTTTCAAGAACAATGTTCCTTCTCCACGGATACTTGGAAATAAGGACAGGACGATTGTATATTCCATGTATAGTAACTTGAATACTGAGATCTAATCTCATATCTAGATCTAGAAGATCTCTCAGAGATGTGTGATCAAATTAGATAGTATATCTAATCTTCTCATTGCATGCGAATTTAATGATCAACTATTGGGCTAAGATTAGATAAGTAATTATCGAGTGGGGTCAATAAAATCTAAACATGTTTCATCAATCCCCCAGAATGAAAGCATCATGGTTATACAATCTATTAAGATCACATCACCCTTGAGTATTCCTAATATTCGTACATCCTCCAAACTAGAAGACCTAGACTAAACCCGGAGTTCTGATCATATTTGAACTGTCTTCTTCAGGGTTTTATCACTGAGTTTCTCATTCGGTCATTGGGAGTTGATATCAATCATATTCTTTCAAAAAGCATATCATACCAACAAATCATGTCATGCTTCTAAAGAAAGACGATCGTCGATGGAATTTGTTTGGTTCCAGTATCTCCTGAGTGAGATCATGTCTTCTGGTTCGGTAGTGAACATGCATGATTCCTTTGAGAGATCATATTACTCATATGTCCTCATATACATACCAACTCGTCAGGATATAGACCTTGATTAGGTCACCAACCTAATGGCATGTCTAATGTAAACCTAATGGCATGTCTAATGTACATACTCAAACATATAGTAATACATATGTCTCCAACCAAAGGATGTGTGCCTATATCATGACAACATACGACATAGGTCTTTGTTATCTTGATCTCGTTATGTCAACTCTTTGACCTAACTCATCCGACACCTCCGAATCTATATTTATATGCAGAGGACCTACATCAAGAGGCTGGTCGGATATCAGTCTTTGGTGTAAGGATTGCCCTCTCCTTCTCAGGATGGAGATCCTTTCTCCACAATCATTTGGTGGTGCTAGATGAGTCCTTAATCTAACTCTTCAGATATCATATATGTACCAGCCTCTATGATTCGCCTATTGATTCAACAACATATATGATTATCAAGATGGCCATAAACAAAACACTAATTGTACTAGGGACCTTATAAGTTCATTCATTAATCTCATATAAGGAGTGAAAATCAATAGCTTTTATAGATATATGAAAAGACTACAAAAACATTTATTGTAGTTGTCATGAGCTCACATGTCCGACATAATCTTATTCCTATAAGCACACTTTACATAGAATATATATCAACTCTTATTAGGATTAGAATCACACTTCCATTAAGGCTCCTAATAGATTCCTAACCATAGGATTATTCCTTTTTTCATTAACTTCCTTCCATCTACATTATAATCAATTAACTAAAATCATTTTTATCAAACTAATGATAAGAACATAGTGTTATAAATTAAATATATGTCATATATGCATACATGCATACATATGTGTGTATATACATATATGTATCTGTGTGCATGTGCACCCTAAGAGGCAAATTGGTGCTATGTAGGGGTGTCAAAAAAATCTTGAGTTTGATATTTGCTCATGTTCGATTAGTTAAAGGTTCGATTCAAATCCAGTTAAAAAGTAAATGAGACGAACCTTGATATAGGTTTGGATTCGTTTATTTTAACGAACCGAACATTGAAATGGTAGGTTCGTTCAGGTTCGGTTCGTTAAAAGTTTGATTCACAATATATATTATATATTTATATATGTATTTTTTCTGTAAAAAATATATATATGAGGAATTAAAATTTTGCATCATGATGCAAATAAAGATTTATGTGTAATATTCACGGCCCTTGATCACGACATACCAAAGGGTAGTGCTCATTCCACATTCCCAAAATACTTAGATTCAAAGGAGTTCCATTGCTAATCGAACATTAAATGGAACTAAACTGAACATTCACGAAATAGGATCGTGTTGAACCGAACATGCATACCGTTTTCATGTTATCGAACCGAACCAAACCCGGTCCTCTAAAAATGCTAAACGAACGGATCCTGGGCAGTTTTACTCATGTTCGGTTCGTTTATAGCCCTAATGTTAAGTAATTTGTTGATCTCATAAACGTAAGAAATATGGATCTATAGTTCATAATTGTTTCCAATCTATAGTCCAAGCGGATGTTTGTGTAGAATATAATTTGTCAAATTCAAATAGATAAGAGTTCTTGAAAATATAATTTTCCCTCTTAGGTGGGGATGCTAATCGAATTAAACTATAACATATATTCAAGTTTGATTTAATAAAAAAGTTAGAAAGTTTGAGTTCGATTTAATTGGTGACAAATGTTGGAGTCAAACTTCATTTAAAATTTGAACGTTTGAGTTTGAATTGACAGAGGTGGTTAACAAATTATGACTAAAAAACTGGCTGACGGGACACTAAACAAATTGAATTTGGAGTTCAATAATTCGACTAGCATTTATAGAAATAAGAAATTATTCAAATTAAAGGGAAGCTTTCTCCTCCATTATGGCCTATCAAAATTGAAAATAAGCTTTTGATGGATTATTTATTTCATCAAATAAATATGTAATTTCAACTCTTAACATTAACAACAGCCTTTTTCATGTGCACAAATATATAATTATATATGTCAATATTTTATATATATATATATGGGTAAAATGGGGCTGCCCCTTGGGAGTAGCCAACTTGGCTACTCCCATCCTTATATTTCACTCATTTTTTTATTTTTTGGAAAATAAAAATTTGTATATTCATCATTATATCCCTCTCACATTCTATTAAAATTTCGTCAGAAACAAAGACTCCTAAGCCCTCCATCCAGACGTCATTTTTTTAACGGTCGCAGGATTTTTTAAATCGACCATGCTTGGATGGAGGCCGTAGGAGTCTCTGTTTCTGACGAAATTTTAATAGAATGTGAGAGGGATATAATGATGAATATATAAATTTTTATTTTCCAAAAAAATAAAAAAATGAGGGGAAAATAGGGGTGGAAGTAGCCAAGTTGGCTACTCCCTGAGGGCAGTCCCATTTACCCCCCCCCCCCTCTCTCTCTCTCTCTCTCTCTCTATATATATATATATATATATATATTATTTATCTTGAGCATTTAGCGAACAAGCATAACTTACATTCATGTTCGATGCTATCCAATTAAACTCTGAACTAGTTCATGCTTATTTCATTTAGAAATAAAATAAGACTTTTCAAGCATCACCAAACAAATTATAAATCGAATAGAATGTATTCATTTCTATTAGTCTTTTTACAACATTTTCCACTGTGTAAGGCTCATTAACAAGCTCTTAGGTTACATTACTCTTCACATATCATCCCTCAAGTTTTAGACTAAAGCCATCTACAACATGTTGTTGACAATCGCTATAAGAAAATGAGTTCATAATGATGTATATTCTAGAACCTGTTGTTATATTATGCGCTTTTAAATATAGTGATGAATATTATCTGCATCAAAATAATTATTTGTACATGAAATTGGTGATGAAAGATATATGTAATAATATGATGCTTGCAATAGATCATATAATAATTGGTTTCTTGTTACGTTAATCATCAAAATATATTTTAATGGATGTTATTTTTAATAACAATTAATTTATTTTTTTGATAACAAAAAGCAAACTTATAATCATTGTTGCATATAAGAACCGTCGCTAGCAAAATAACACTTGATATGTCTTTCCTTCCTAATTTCTAAGTTTTGGTATTTTAGAATATATCTCAAATACTTGACTTCTGAGAATAATGATATAATTGTAAATCTAACTACATGCATGAGCTTGATGGATATATAAAGTATTTTTTTTATTCCTAAATATTTTTGCATGCAATGCATGTAACTCCTTTCTTTATTCTTTTATTGATTTAACTTGACCTTACGTTTTGGGAGATGTAAATTCATCTTGAATTTAGTCATCATTATTATCATAATAATATCATTTATATATTACTTAAATCTTTTGTGTAACATTGCATGCTACACATTTTACTTTATAATAATGATGATGAACGTTGTGCACATTATGAGAATATTGAATCCTCTTTATTATATTTTAATATGTTATTTTATGAATGATAAATATTCAAATTGAATGGAGGATTTAATTGGTTGTTTTGAATGTGTAACATTCTCTTGTTGTGTGTCTATATAAAGGGGCACATAGTATTAGCTTTGAGAACACGCAATACACAATCATTCTATCCCCTCTATTCTTTTTGAGCGAGTCAACTTGAAGGAATGATCTATTATTGCTCAATAATCTCGATGTTGGTACATGCATACCCATTGAGATCTTGACGTTGTATCTTGGAAAGTAGTCGTATTTATCTTATTATTTCACCTATAATAAGTGTAAATTGTACTTTTGCAACAAATAGTCTTTCCCTTATCAGTAATTTGTGACTTAAATTGATTAATTTTGGATTGATGGCTTACTAATAGGATTGTTAGGAAAATGGCTCTCTCTTCCATGATGTCAATGCATGTCAATGCATAATGTAGTTGGATTGAAAGTTTGTCATGAACTTTGTTCTCTCCAAGTTTTTGCTACCCTTTTATTTGTGTACTTGTTGTACTGTCAATACCTTTATTTCAAAAAAAACATATATTCTACACATTCTCCCTTTTCCAGTTATGCTATAGTGATTCTAGAAATCTAATTTCACAATTTTATGAAAAATATTAAGTTATAATTCTATGATAATTTTATCATCTATTTCATTCATAATCATAACTAAACTTATCTATTTAAATAATGATAACTTGCATAAGATTCAAGATAGGTCAAAACTATGGTATCCAAACTTGGGAGTGCATAATATAGAAGAATAAAAATAAAGTGGCTAGTTAACAAAGAGAATGTAATTTGCTACAATTATTCTCTAGCAGTAAAGAAGAAAATAATACACATGATAATATCAACTTCATATCTGAGGTGTAAAGCAAAAAATAAATGATGTGAAATAATTTGGATTGACCTTTGAAGTTAAAAGTGAAAAGCTACCATCATTTCAGTCATATACATGTAAACCCTCTATTAACCCCTCCTTGCCACTCCTAGTTCCCTTACCGAGGTAGTCATGTACATGTAAACCCTCTATACAATGTTGCAAGTTCAATACTTCTCACCTAATTCACTTCAGTGTCAATTTTGACATGCCAATTAGGGATGCAAACGGATATGGATATATTCGTATCCGATTCTTCACCGTATCTGTTTTATATTGACATCCGTATCCGTATCCGTATCCGTTTTAAAATAGATACGGATATGGATATCGTTTTGATATCTGCAAATATTCGTATCCGTGTCCGTATATCAATTTTTGTATATAAATATAGTATAGATTTATTTTTAACAATATATAACATAATTCTCTACCTCCTTTTACCATATTTATATAATTTTTATGATACAAACACATTTAGTAATTAATATCATGTGTTTTCCATCCAATTCTTATATATTTAAGCCGATTCTATAGAGTATTTCTAACATTACTCAGGTGCGTTCAGTATCCGTTTTACATCCGTATCCGTTTTTTAAGGATATGGTAAAATAGTTTTAATATCCGTCAATATACGTATCCACATCTGCATTCGTATTAAAAACGGATAAGGATATGGTAATACTCATATCTGTATCCATATCCGACCGTTTGCATCCCTAATGCCAATGGTGGAGAAGAAAGGTGTGATGAGCTTTTTCGAGAAGAGCAAATAATCAAGGACATTTGCAAAAGAGGTCAATTAATGCACCAGTTAAAAGATGCAAGATTTGAGATATTGAACCAGGAAGGCCCAAGTGTTGCAATGAGGCTATCAAAAGATATCTTAATTATTTGGATTTAATCATGAGAATGGCCCGAAATAGATCTGAATGGAGAAAGAAAATCCATGTAACCGACCCTACGTGATTGTGGAAAAAAGCTTTATTGTTGTTATTGTGGTGGTGGAGTGGTGATAATTGTCTGTGAAATGCAGTTCTTCCAGCCCATATATCACAATCAAGAACACAGTGCAAAGCCACAATGCATATAAATGGTTAAGAACATAAACAGAATACCAAGAGAGTTTACTACAAGCATGGGTCAACATTAACAAGAAAACACAAATCTAATACAGACCGCCATCAAAAAATTGGTTAGAATTGAGGCAAACCTCCACAAGCAACTTGAACTGCTGAAATGCCAAGAGAACATATATATCAGGGACATGAAAGATAGTACATTTAAAACTTGAGAAGTTAGACTTGCAGAAGAACCTCCCACTACCAATTACATAACAAGAAAGGCAGCTTTGTTAAAGGATGTGGTTAAGACACTGTTAGTTTCGAAATTTCTTCTAGCAGGTATCTTGATTCGGCAGAAGAGTCCACTGGAGACTGGGCTCGTACTGTGATCCTTTGTCTTCTCTCGCTATTGTACTCGGACACAGCAACACTCACACGGAATAGATGTGGAACCCAAGTGGCTTCTCTCAGTCTCAGTTGGAACTTCTCGATCCCCTCCTGGATTTGTTACAAAAACACCCTAGTTAGAAACCATAACTGGCTATTAAATCATTATAGCATATATTTGTATGCTGCAAAATAAGCACAATATTCATCGAATTGCTTGTCATCTGCACTTTCAGAAGAATTCACATCCAACGAAATTATTTAATCACTGCTTACTTCTGACTTGATCCTGTCAAGCTCATCAGCACTGCAGCCAATGATCTTCTCAGCTTGCTCGTTGAAAACAGAAAGCCAAGCTTCACCAGATGAATCGGAAGCCTTTAAAATCATTATGTATCTACAAGGAAAAAGATAACATTTTAACTTTCATAAACTTCAAAAAAAAAGATTAACTATTTTATTTTCTCTTGCACTTCCACCAACCTCAGACTGCACTCCACATCATTCTTCTGGCAACCTTCACACCAGTAGCCAGATCCAATAGCTTCAGTCACTTTCTTGTTGCATGTCGTGCAGGCTCGGTACCACATGGCCTGATCCGGTTTAATATAGGAAACATAAACTTTGATACTGAAGAACACAGGCTGCTTATGCAATGAGAAAGTACGTCAAATGATACTCTGAAGCAATCAAAGAATGCCAAAGGGAACATTTTGTGTGGAATATACCTTGTCCTCTCCTAAGTTGGGATCACTTGTTATGTGTGACAGGAGGACACGGTCAGAATACATTGATCGTGTGCCACTTCGAGCGGTAGAACTCAAACTAGATCCCACAGGAACAAGAGGAGCTTCTTTTCCTTCAGTATCATACCTGAAACAAACAAAATCAAATCATTGATTTACAAAAAAAACAGCGTTGTAGTTCTCTTGTTGGGACTTTGAGCTTACCATGAGCGAAGGTGCTTTGCTTCTGGGATGTCTGGGTTTATGGTTAAGGTACTCTTGCTCAATGAAGACAGTGCAACACCTGTGTATTACGGGACAGTTTAGTAAATCAAGATGACAAGTCTAGATGTAAATTTCAAATAATTTGATATACCTTGGAAGTCTCCTACTTTCAGATGTTTGATTGCCACAACAGGAGAAGTATCTAAAACATCTAGTAATTCTTGGCCCATGTTTGTTGCTAGATCATTCCACAAGGAAACGACAACCGTTTTCTTCCTGAAGTCCAGATATCACCGCACGTTATATCCAAATCAAGTTGACGACATAATATGTTAGCAAAATCATGAAAGATTCACAGAACATACGAATCATCCGTGATGGTGATGTCACGCTTCGGTATGATCTCATTATTACTCTTCCTCCTAACACTTAAAGTCGTGGAAACGTTTTGAAGTATTCCCACAATATCTGCAAATCCACATTAATAAATAAGTACAATGAAACCATAATAATGTCAGAATAATTATTAGGTTTTTTCTCTCACGAACTTACCAATAAGCTCCCTGCCATTTACATATGGACCTAACTCCTCGATCTTCACAAAATTATATTTAGTTTCTGGAATAAACGCACTCTCGCCAACAATCTCTTCAACTTCAGAATTTTCATTTAGGGTCATCTCATAATCATTTCGGACAGTGCTAAACTGTTTGTTCGCTACTTTAAGGGTCCCTCTCGAGATATAGTAAACCTTTCCCAGGTCAAACTTGGAGTAGAACTTCTTTGCAGCTTCATTGAACATGGTTGCTTGAATTTGGGTCCCCTGCATCAGGTAAAATCATTGTTGACAGCATTCACATAATTGTTGTAAAAATCAAATCCTGTCATAGATCAGAACATGGTTCTTAACCAAAATATCATTATGTTAATTTGCCTTGTTCCACCAACAAACAGTGCATTTGCATCAACACTCAAGCACACAAAAATAGATGTCAAGTTAAAACTCTTAGTAACACTTACATCTTCATCAGTCAGCTCAACATTGAACACACACCCTTCTCCTCTCACATTCTTGTAGAATCTCATGTTGCCTTTATTTGTAACACGAACCTTGATCGTCCATGTCCCATTATACGGATTCAAGGAGACAAGCGGGTGGACTCTCCTTGTCATAGCCAGTCGCGCAGCAGGAGCAGCACTGACAATAAATCATCCACAATCAATAACTTGGAAGATAGGCCAGCAAAACCAAACAAAAATATAAACCTAACAAAGTTTCCAACTATGATCTTACTTCGCACGCTGCTCATGCACAATCTGAGCAGCAGACTTTGTGACCGGTTCTTGCTTAGGCTTTAATATAATTCCAGCACCTTCTTGCTTTACCTCACTTATTATCTTCATTTCAGACTTATAAGAATTGCTATTAGCTTCTGCATTCACGTTAGACATCACAGATGCATCACCATCCTTTATTTCCCTTTCTAATGCAGGAGATACCACCTGACATTCCGTCACTATCAAGGCCCTGAAAAAAATCTCTCATTAGCAGCACTCTAAGACAGTAAATAGGAAATGCAAAAATGGCAAGCATACTTTGTAGGCTGATTTGGAATGGAATTGCAAGTGTAGTTCAGAATCTTGATGAGCCCAAGATTTTGAAGATTCCCAGAATTAACCTCTGAAGCTAAGCTCGTGGAGAGCACAGACTTGAGCTTCATTTTCCCATCATTGGCCATGAAACTGCAAAACAAATTATCAATATAATCCAAGACATGCATGTCATTTAATCAAGGACCAACAA
Organism: Ottelia alismoides; assembly: GCA_037367405.1. NCBI lineage: Eukaryota > Viridiplantae > Streptophyta > Magnoliopsida > Alismatales > Hydrocharitaceae > Ottelia > Ottelia alismoides. The sequence goes on from JAZKJV010007189.1 coordinate 67,753, forward strand.
GCATTTGATTAACCTTGTTTCATATGCTTATCATGGGAGGAAATCTAAATGTTACCTCTCCAATAGCAAGAAAAATAACTGTTCCAGACATCTTTTCTACTAATATAATCACGTTTCATTCAATTCCACACATTTAAACCCCAAAATCGAAATTAGATGTGCCAAAATAAAAGGCCTAATCAAGGCATGTCTGTTATGTAAAATGTATGCAAGAACATGTTTATGTAATCGATCGTGATGTCTTCAGGATAGAACAAACTCACTTATCAATTGTAAACTGAACCTCAAAATACGAGTATATTTTACTTGAAGACAACAAGATTGGCTGCTTCCCCCAGATGGATTGGGAGGGAATTGGAACCTAAGTTAAATTGCAGATAATTTTCTGTGCTGCTGTGCAAATTATTCTCCTAAGACAAATCATAGAATTCTCTTACACTGGGAAAAGGACCCGAGAGGAGAATGTAAAAACTATGGTTGTTTATTCTCCGAATGTGTGAAGATTAACATAAACCTACTTGAAACACGTCATGTCCTATCTCTAGGTAGTCATACCATACTTAAACCAAGCTACACCAGGTGAAAAATCATTTGACCCTCGGCCATCCCAACCAAATCCAGATTATTTTACCAATAGCAACCGCAATACGAGATAGCAAACAACTAAATAAAATGGTTGCAACAGTTGCAGCCCAGCAAAATATTGCAGGTAAAGCTCTGCCAGCACTTTTTTTATATGATATTACTCATGAAAACCTTCTATATATAAAAATTCACCCATTTTGTCAAGCCCTGGTAGGGGTGATGGTGGTTTAACACGGATGGTAATGTATATATAAGGGAATATAGTGTGATATTAAAAAGGTAAGGACACAGGTATCATTGCAATCTTTTGCACGGAGACAAGAGCAGCCACGAAAAAGGATCTGCCTTACTACCTAATGATTTCCATATGGACTGAACACCTTCAATCACGATTGAAGTTAAGATCTAAATAGCAAATCACGCTGCACGGGAATCTCTAACAAGGGCACGATCTCACTTGCAAAAAAGAAACTAGGCCAAGACCAAAACTTTCAGGGTACCCACTTCACAAGACGGCGAAGTAGAGGCAACCCTTTTCATAAAGCGTTGTGCTTAGGTCAAACAAAGAACGAAACATTGGAAGAGAAAAAAGCTATTCCAAACATCATGTTAATACTGACCGATCTAGTTAACGGGAGTGGATAAAGGAGATTCATACGTGAAACGAGTGGAGCTGTTGCCGAGGGGCTTGAGATCGACGACCTGCACGATGATCAGGGGGACGTCGGCAGACGAACTGGGGGAAGGGTTGTCGAGGATGCTGGAGATGGCTCCGGGGGTCACCGCCATTGCTGCAGAGGGGGAGAGAGAGAGAGAGAGAGAGAGAGAGAGAGAGAGAGAGAGAGAGGGAAGGAGATGAGGCGGAGGGAGAGGTGTTCGGGTCTTTGTAGCGGAGGAGAAGAGCGGGAAAGACCAAAGGGCTTCCCTCCCTCCATTTCACTGCCGCCGTTTTTTTCATATTTGAAGGTTTTTCCATTGGGTTTTTTCCTCATGAGGTTTTTATTCCCAGCATTTGTTTCGAAATTGCATATAGATCCCTAAGAGCTTTTTATATTGTTATTTATGCCCATTAAAAGAAAAAAAAGTACGGTACAGAGATTTATTTGTTTAAAGGATGTCGAAGGAATAAGTTGTATTGACAATATCGTCTTATTTCGAGATAAAGCTTCTTTGATTTAAGATTATTCTTTGTCCGAATAAGAATTTCTTTTTATGTCCTGAGAAATATAAAAAAAATGTTGAAGATCGGATTGTTGAACATATATTATCTTTTTCCTTCTAAATTGGAAATGCCTAGAAATTCTCTTGAGGCTGAAAGTTTGGATAGGAAATTTTTGTTCTTCCTTGAATTAAGTATTGCAAAATAAGCTTAACCGCGGAATTTAATTTCAAACATGTTTAGTTGAAAACATATATATCAATGCAAGAGCAATCTTTAATGCCTTCGGTTGTTCCCAATTCAACATGTAATGGCCATTAAGTAGAAGAATAATGGAAAATGACAAGAGGGATAAGTGTTTCTATTCGGTTGGAGAAATAATGAGAGATAAGATGTAGTTATTTCCTCTGTCCAGTAGAAGGAAGAGGATAAGAAAGTATAAAGTGGTCACGTTAGACAAGATTGTTAGTAAGTGGTAGCTATTTTTTTGGTAGGAGATTCCTATGATGGAGGAATAGTGAGGGAAACCTTATTTCTCATTTTGACTCCATGATCAAGACGTTGATCGTCTATGGAGGGAGATGAATAAGGAGGGCCTCCTTGAGGAATAAGGAGAGCACCCTTGCTCCTCAAATGAACACCGCCCCCCATTTCCAAACTTCGAAGAGGCGCCTTAGTTACTCCGATGATATGGGTGATATTAGGAGGGTGTCATCGTATATACTCTAAAATATCGACCAATATGGCTGATGTAAGTGACGTTATGCTATAAAAAATATGTATATTCTTACTTTTGTTTTCAATTTTAGATGAATATTAGGGCTTTTTCTTACTTTGGTATTGTAACCTTCTACTTTTATTACTATTCATTTCCTATTAGATCATGTACTAATTTAGTAGCGTATATACTTAAGATATGAAATGTGTGTTAATATGTCTACATCTGACATAATAAAGCTACATAATTTTACACATCATCACCAATGAAACCATAATTTTAATATGATAATAAAATTTCATCATTTGCATATTTAGGAACTAAAACTTCATTATTTTGAAATTAATTGATTTTAACGAGCTTCAATACAATTATGGGATTTCATCGATATGTCATGTCCTTTTTTAATATTTGTGAAATGACGTAGATATTGGCATTTAAACCCTTAAGCCATAGAATGTGGAACAGTTGCATATGCATTTGGGTTGGGTATAATATGGGGTGCAATCCAATAAAATCATCGCAGATGGATGAAATGAATTTGATTGTTTGGATTTTTGGTTGGGTTGAAGTGTAAACATATTTCCTTTCATCATGAACATCATGTTGGTTGGTATCATGTTGGTTGGTGTGTATAATGTTTTCCATCCAACATACATAAACAACCACTATGGGTGACCCATGGTTTAGATTAATCCAATCCCTCCAATCTATTTGCTATATTCATCAAGTTTTCATTTCTCCGTCTCTTGTCAATTGCTTAGCTCGCATACATCCTTGACTCCTCGAGCTTCATTTCAATCACTTTCAACTTTGTCGTAACTCCTACTTTTGCACAGGTGAACTCGACCTGATTCGGTGCTCCTAGTCTATCCAACTACATATTTAGCACCTCAAACCTTACCCCGATGGTCATAGAGACTAACTCATTGGCCATTGGCTACGCTCCGACTTTGCCCACTATTAGGTGCATAAGGTCTATCATGCTTGCCTCAACTTAACAATCTAATATCATCTCCAACATCTCCCGATCTACCTTAACCCTCTCGATCTTGACTCGTGCATCCTTATACATCCTTCGTCTAGCATCAACTAATGCACTATGCTTGATCGTTGACTCTGTCTAACATCGGACTAACATGGTTTTTTACCACCTTATTTCGACTTTATCTGTTCTAATTGACCCAAACATCTTAACCTACTTTAATTTGATCAGATGATGGGTGGTATTTTATCGAACACAAATCAAATTCAACCAAAACCAAACAAACTCAATTGTTGGCATTAGTATTAGAGGATAGGAACTTCAGAGTTGATTAATGCATGAGCTCCCACTAACGTTGTAAATGGTTGGATATGAATATCGATATATTTATTATCATATCTTTATTCATTTTTGAATATGAAAATGGATGCGGATATGAAAATGTATTATAATGTCCTTCAAGCTATTATAAAATATAACGGATATGGATTAGATGTGGATAATAGTAAAAATACTATATAAATTAGAGGACGGGGAGGTTGTTCCATGGAGCATTTTCCATCCAATTTTTTTAGAAACTCCATCATGTATTTTCATCATTATATCCCTCTAATATGTCATTCTAATTTCGTCATGAACAGAGACTCATATGTCCTCCATCAAGAATAGGTTGATTACAATAAATCTAAGATCATTAAAATTACATGTTCTAAATGGAGGGCATATGAGTCTCTATTTCTGATGAAATTTGAATGATATATTAAAAGGATATAGTGATGAGAAAACACCTTGAAATTTCTCAAAAAAAACGGGGGAAAATGCTCTGTGGAGCAGCTAACTTAGCTGCTCCAAGGAGCAGCTTCCTTTTCTCTACAATTAACTTAAATATACATGTATTGGACAACTTGCATATAATATAAAGAGGTTGGGGAGCTTGCACCATGGTGCGTGTAACTTTACATGCATTGATGCTCATTTTTTTAAATGAAACCTCAGGGGACCTATTAGTGGAATATGTATTTCAAATTCTGTATAAAACAGACATTCTTAACTTGTCGATCTAGAAGGGCAAAATTTCAGCAATTCTGAGACTGTTAAAATGTCGCAATCTTGATGGATGGGTTCGAAGTCTTGAATTAAGTTGATTTTTAAATGACGTCATGGTGATATATAGTGATCTAAATCCCACGTGGTTTCATTTCAAAAAAATATCAAAAGTTGAGTGTTTATGGTACCAGTGCATGTAAAGTTACATGCATCATGGTGCAAGCTCCACAACCTCTAATATAAATATACTAAATGTAGTTATTTCATGACAATTATATCTAATATGGAGAAAGAATGAATAATATAATTGTACACGATCAAAAAGAAATTTACAATCATATCTTTATACGAAAATGAAAATACGAATACATCTATTCGTGTATATCAAAATGATATCCATATCTATATTCATTTTAAAATGGATATAATGATCAAAATGCATGTAAAATGAAAATGGTGTCATATCAGATGCGAATATATCTCTATCGGTTTTCCCTCCTCGTTCCTACCCATCTCCCTGGGACGGAGAAGAAACCTCTTTAAAGGCATGAGCTTCCTTTCGTCTCCACTTGATGAATCACTAATTTTTCATCATTCTACTTACTGTTGCATAGAATTCTTAAGTCAGTATAGAACCAAGAACATATATAACCAGAACACCATATTAAAAAAGAAGATACTAGATTCTAGATGTTAATGTTGTAGAATGTCATCATCCCAACCTTCAAGATGTTGTTAAGATATGAGGAGCTCAAAACAACAATAAAATGCATTTACATTGACTTGTATTTTATAATATATCCTTGTATCGCCCGATAGTAAATGTATAACAACGAAAAATTATCCATTGCAATTTTTATATTTAAATTAACTGTGGATGATTGATGAGACCAAAAGATCGGTGATCTCAAGTTCCACACAAGGCGGGAACTCAGTCGCTGAGTTGACTACACGAAATCCAGATTCAATCAACAATTAACCCACAATAATAAATCAAGCAATTAAATCTCAAAAATGCGGAGTTAAAATTTATTATAACTCTACATGCAAATGTGTATAGGTGTAAGCATGTGTAGAGGTCGAACATTGGGAGCAAATGGTTGGGGGCAAAAATATGCACATAATTATCCAATTCTCTTCTTGTGTTATTGTTTTTGTGAATTTTTTTATTTTATATATTTTTTATTTTAATTTTTGGTTTTATATTTTTTATATTTTGATTTTTAATTTACTAATTTTATATTTTGTTTTTATATTTTTTATTTTTTTGTTTTATAAATAAATAGATGATTTATAAGGAATATACAGATACATACTAGAGATGAGAGAGAGGCAAAAATGGGGAAAATACTCAAAATACAATAAATAAAATATTTTTGTTATTTTTATATTTTTCTAATATTTTTGTGACTTTTCTAGATTTTTCCTATTTTTTGGTATTTTTAAAGTCAAAAATACTAAAAACAGTGAATAAAGGTTGCTGGCCAAAATTAAAATGAGGATGAAAAATACTAAACAGGGTCCAAAATTCCTCAAATTAATTTTAAATCAAAGATAATAAAACGGAGAAAATTACGAAGTAGAGATTAAATTTCTAGGTTTTTTTCATATTTTTTTATATTTTTATAAAGGATTTTGGGGTTTTATAATTTTTAGGAGTTTTCTTTGGAAATTTTTTATGATTTTTGGACTGGATCTAAAACAAGTAAAAATACACAACATATAATTTTTTTGGGATTTTACACAAAGTTTTTATATTTTTTTAGTATTTTAAAAATTAGATAGGGACTATTTAAGCTCCAATTTAATTTTAAAAAATAGATTAAATGCTCAAAAGTGCAAAAGGATACATGGCATGTAAGGATATTGCATGGGGCACTTAACCCTATTTTTTGGAATTTTTGGAGCTACAAGGCTATTTTTAATAATTAGATGAAGGTCCCAAAAATTAAACAGGCCTGATAGGGGCATTTTTGCAAATAAAATTAAGTCTAGGGGATTCTGTGCAAATATACCAAAATTTTTGAACGTGAACGTGAAGTTTTGGGGCCAAATATCCATTTCAAAACCCTCCATGGGGTACTTGCAAATAACCCATCATGTGGGACTACACGTGACTCACACACGTAGGGACCAAAACGTAATATATCAAAGTACAGGGGTCTGTATGAAATTTCACAGAAATATAACACTATATTTTATTTAATGGACTTTTTAGCAATACAAATAAATACTGGGGCTCCAGTGCAATTTTTACAAACCCACGTGGGACCGCACGTGAGGTGACGTGGATTGGACCTAAATGTAAATAAAAGCAATACAAGGGTCTTTTTACAAAATATCCACTTATTTACAACATTGAGTAATATTTACAGGATTAAACAATAAATACAAAAAGGGCGTGGGAAGATTTAGCAATTTACCCCCAAAGAGGCGCTGATGAACATCGATGATGCTTTCACTTATCCATGTGGCCCTCATCCAACGGTTGGTACCGGTTCGACGATGGGCGGTGAAGATTAGATCATCTGAGATGATTCTACGGTCTGAAAGTGGATCCATCGTACGATTGTGCGTTGATCTGGAGGGGCTCCCTTCATCCAACGGCAGGGGACGAAGCTGGAAGAACAGGGAAGAAGGCTCGCCTAGGCGAGCTTCTTCCGACGAGATCTCGCTCCCCGGCCGATCTTTGCTGCTCCCAAGGGTCCTCCAAGCTTCCCGGAAGGTCTCTCTAGCTGCTGGAGGTCTCGGATCGGTCAAAGGCACACTGGAGCGCATTTGCGAGGTCGGAGAAGTCAAGGTGCTCCAGGTACCTCCGACGGCACGTGATTTCGGCTCCTGGTGCTTATTAGCGCACCAAACTTGCACAGGAAGATTACACGGCTCGAGGCGAAGCTCTTCGACCAGGGGTTTGAAGCTGTTAGCATAAAAATGGATGGGTGGCGAAGCTTCCAATGAGATGGAGGAGTTGAAGCTTTGATTCGTAGATCCTAGAGGGACCCGGCTGGTCAATGGTGGCTGGGAGGTGGAGAATGCGATAAGGAAAGAAATGGAGGTGGACTGGTGGTCGGAGCATGGCGGGAACACAGTGAAATGGTTTGTCGGAGCGGAGCTCCGACGAACTATGAATCTATCTAGCTACGCTAATTTACTAATTTAAACACGAAATAAAATGCAAGAAATGAAACCTACGACTAATTTTAAGCGAATAACAGTAAAAATAAGAAGCTCGGCCTGGGTTTTAGCCAAGGAGCATGGCGATCGCCGGAGCGCCGCCATGGGTGCAGCTCCCACTATCTCCGACCGATTCAAGGTACCAGGGAGCTCCTCCTGTCACAAGGACTCGACCTAGACCAAATACGAGGAAGGGAGACGGGTGAAAACCGACCAAATTTGCAAAGGAGGAGGAGCTGGTTTATTTATAAACATAGGTGTGCACCCTTATTGACCAGGCGATGGTGAAGGATCTACGCTAGATACAATGTGTACAAGGTATGGGTGTGTATGTACAATGCACCAGGAACATTTCTTGTGAAGGAAGCAAGTGCGAACGATGGATGGAACGCCCGAGAAAAATGGGAGAAGACGGGGTCTTTGACAGATTTGACGGGCTGGAGGCTGAATTATTTATGAACATAATGGGGAGCCCTTATTGATCGGCCAAAATTAAGAAATCAAAGCTTTATACAAGGGATACAAGATATGGGCATGTATGAGGGTTGTCTTGGGAGTATATTCCGTGAAGAGACCGATGTTATTTGAGCGATGGATTGGTCGGGAAAACTTGGAGAAAACGCATGCTTGGACAGATTTGACAGGTTGCAGAGGCTGGAGGCTGAGTTGACCGGAGGTCAACAGGGGGAACCATGCCACTGGTTCATGTAGGCTTACTACAGGACAAAACAGCAGGGTTATTAAGAATAAGTATTTAAAAATAATAAATTATTTTATTAATTTTTGGGTATAAAATAAAAAATGTTTATTATTTTATGTAGTATTTTATTACGATTTTTATTTATTTTTTTTGATGTATTTAATTACAAGTTAATTTTTATGACTGTATTTATAGGTATATTCATCTATGTTTTGTGCATTTCTATTTTTACTTTGTATATATTATTTTATTATTTTTATTTTCTTATTTTATATGTTTATAACTTATTTTTGTGAGTATAAATATATTTTTATTTGATTTTTATGAGTTAATTTGTACTTTTAAATAAATAGATAGATGAATTGTATAGGTATAAGGTCTTTTGTCTATGTTTTGTATACTTTTTTTATATTAAGTTTAATTCTAATTTTAATGTACACATTTGTTATAAATAATATTTACAAAATTATAAAAATATGAATTTGTAAAAATAATAAGTAATGAATAAATTGAATATTTTAATCGGTATTATGTACAATAGGGGCCCAAAACCTCTCTTCTGAATATTAACTCCAAAAAATATGAAACCACTTCCATTAAATAGATCTTGAAAAGTTATATACAATTAGAGGATTTTGTCATGTTTTGAGTTTTTATTTGAAAGATATGAGTCTGTGAAGTTTGGTTTTTGACTTTTTATTCTGGGTATAAAATGTACACTAAATATTATTTTTGTACAAACTCAATTTTATAGTTTTATTTACATTATTATCTACAACTTTTGTATACAAAATGTCTTTGTTTGATGAATAAATACTTAGATACAAAATAGGTGTCAAAATGCATAAATCGAGAATGAATAAATGAGATATTATTGTATTCTTGGCCCTTATCTCCTCCTACTTTATTCCTTGTCGACCAATTCCATTCTGGACTTGGTCTTGGGGTTAGGGTCATAAAATATTTGCAATATTTTATTCCTTTTTCTTTTCTTCTCTTTATTCTATAATTTTGGCATTAAAAACCTTATTTTATGTACACTTAATACAATAAATAATGAATGCCACTATAGACAAATTGATGCTATTTACATGCATTTGCTGGGGTTTCTAAGGCCAAAATGATAGAATAAAAGTGATGAAATGAAGATTCATCAATGATATATCTGATATTATATCACTTGCAACAAATCATAGCGCAACATATACCATTTACATTCTTTATTAATATTTGTGCTAACATTGTTTTTTAGCAACCACTTTTTACCCATGTGTATGTTGAAAGGTTAAGGCGTGGGTAACTAGAGAAACTCATTTGAAGAGAGCCATTGTCTCATAGAGTTCTTGTATCTATATTCATGTTTTTTTTCTCATAGTAGAACCTCTCTTTGCCTGTGGTTTTTTCTCCGGTATACTGGTGGCATTTTTCCACGTAAATCATGTGTGTTCTTCGTGATTACTTGTTTGTGATTGATTGCATGTTTGGATCATCTTCTACAAACTGGTATCAGAGTCATCTTGATGATTCTCCACCTCACATGATAGTCCCATCTGGATCTGTCCGGTTGACAGTTTCTGTCTTGGCCGAAGGTACATCGATTAAATCTCATCTAGATGTTTTTGTTTCAATTATTTCTGAGTTGGAAATAACGGGCGAACAAATTAAAGACGAAGATCAGACATTGCTACCGTTATGTTCATTATTGCCCTCATATAAGCACTTCTGTGAAACCCTAATTTATGGGAAGGATGAGATCGCGCTAGATGATGTGAAATCATCCCTTCTCTCTAAGGATTTAATGGACCGTGAACTCATGGGACATTTGTCAAGCGACAAGAAGGCTGAAGTGCTCCACGCGAGGGGTAAATACATTGAACAAAAAAAGTTTGACAAGTCGTAGGAGGAAAATAAAAATGCTAGAGTAAGTTTTCTCAATACTACAAGACGAAAGGGCATAGGAACGATGAGTGCCGGAAACTCCAAAACAAAGAGAAAAACTAGAAACAAACTGGAATAGGTGGTTCTGCAGTAGAAGCAAGCTATCCTGAAAATTGAATGCAGAAATGTTGGCTACGATCTAATGGTCAGTAACTGATAACTTGGATTTTGCGAGGGTCTAAAGTAGTTCACAAATGGCAGGACCACGATGTCGATGAGGCGATCGCTCACGAAATCTAGGTCGATCAACAATTAACCCACAATAATAATTAAGCACTAAACAGCAGTGCAGATTTAAAATTTACTATAGATCTACAACAAAGATGTGTATAGTGTGTATGTGTAGAGTGTCGAACACAGGGAACATGCTGGATAGATCGAGGCAATGAGTTGCACAAAAATGTGAACGTGATGTATTTGTCTACAGATGTGCTCTTTTTTATTTTTGATTTTATATTTTATATTATGGTTTTTAATTTCCTGATTTTTTATTTTTCTTTTTATATTTTAAAATTAACTTTTCTTTTTCTTTAAATAAAGCTATATGTAAGCTATATATATAAGATAGGCTATAATATATATAATAGTGAATAAAAATAATAAAAAAATAAGAGGGTAAAATATTTTTGAGTTTTTGATAATTTTTTTATTATTTTTGTTATTTTTAAGATTATTTGCTAATTTTTATATATTTTTAACTCAAAAATACCCTAAAATAGGGATGAAATAAATAGCCGAATTTAAAATGGAGGGAAAAAGTACTAAATAGTATCAAAATTACTCCAAATTAAATTTTATATAAAGATAATAATATAAAGAAAATTTAGAAATAGAAAATATATTTTTGAAATTTTTTAAGTTTTTTATATTTTTATATAGGTTTTAAGGGTTTTTTATTTTTTAGAGTTTTCTTTATATTTTTTAGTGATTTTTGGTGTGAAGTTGCAAAATAAGTAAATAGATATAAAATATATTTTATATAATTTTTCAAAAAGGTTTTATATTTTTTATATTTTCTTTTGCAAATAGGGACAAAAAGGCATTTTTTATTTTTTTAAAAAATAATAAAAGGATACAAAATGAAAAATAAAAATATGTGCATGAAAGAGTGTGCAATCAGGAAGCTGTCTATTTTTTGGGATTTTTTTGAGTTATATAGATGTATGAAATAAATACAAGAAACAAAGAGAAACTACACGACTGACAAGGGTATAAGTATAAATATCAGTAAATCCATGGGCCAAAGTACAATTTCTACAAAATATTATAACTGAAATGTAAGGCTGTAGGACCAATTAGAAATACACAAACCCCTAAGGGCCTTCCCGCAAAATAGCCAAGCTCACGTGTCGGGACACGTGAGCTTCGTTGGCAGGGGTCTAAAAGCAAATATCAAAACTCCATGGGCTAATTTGAATTTTTTCCAAAAATATTACACTGCATAAAAATATTTGTGGACTAAATAGAAATCTATAAATGTCCAAGGGTCCAACCGTAAAATCGCTGCCTCACGTGATGCGCCATGTGAGGTGACATGGCTTGGACTAGAGAGTAAATAAGAGGAGTTCAGGAGAGGTTTTGCAAATATTATAAAAATATAACAAAGGCTGATGAATGTTAATAGCCTATATATTAAACACAAAAAGTGGCCTAGGTGTGATTGCAAAATACCCAAGCCTTCGGTGCGATCGAACGGTGGGACTCCTCCCACTTATCCATGTGTCGATGCGAGGCGTGTCGAACCCCTTCGCTGTGAATGCGGAGATTAGATCTCTGCTCTCAATTAAACGGTGCTGGCGAAGCGAATCTGACGGTTGTTGTTAAGATTGGGGTTCGAAGCTACTCTAATGGTAGTGGACCTCTCTGGATGAACGGGGAAGAACAAAGTTGTTGGCGAGCTTCAAACGGCGATGGCGGTGGATCCAGCCACCTGAGATGCTGCAACAAAGCTCCAAAGAGCCCTGGAAGGATCCTCGAACACGCGGCGATGCCAACATGGCAGGAGGAGCATCAGTGTGCCATCGCGAGGTCGAAGAGTGCCTTGAGCTCCAGGTACCTGCAAAGCTATCAAAAATCGACCCCTTAAGGGGTCTCGAGCCTCCAGACCTGCAGATGTGAAGCATAGAAAAATACGGAAGGTTTCGGGAGCTCATTTGGTGATGGAATGGAGCGGAGTGGGTCGGGCGGAGACCTCCGACATACAATGGAGAAGGGAGGTTGACGGGCCAGATCCGGGTATGATCTGGAGGAGTGTTGGGTGGAAATGATGCTGGGGAGAAGAGGAAGGAGTGGAGGTGGTTTGTGGGGTAAGGCACAGTCAGGAACAGCGGTGGAGGTTCGCCGGAGGCGTAGCTCCGATAAACTGCCGACGGAGTGATTACGGCATCAACGGGTGATAAACACTAATCCAATGATCTAAAATGAATCTTAGCACTAACGAGAATCTAAAAAACGAAATAAGAACGTACTTTAGTGGTCGGAACCACAAGATCGGACCTCGACGCCGGTGACGCGACGGAGATAGGTGGAAGCACTCCTTGGCTTGCCTAAGCTCGCCCCCAAGGAGCTGGAGACGATGATGTCACCACGTCAATCCAGAGCACAGAGAAGGAGGGCCAAAACGATGACCAAGGAGGCTCAAAAAGTCAAGGGAAAATCAGGGTGCCTTATGTACAAAGTGGCCCGAGCGGCTCGAAGAACGAAGGAGATCGAGTTAATCGGACGCTTGCAGTTTTAATATAGTTATAAAATGCTTGTGCAGACCGGGAGATCGAGTGAAAATGCCTATAAGGGACAACAAATTCCTCTGCGCTCAAGTAGCAAACCTCGTTACTCGATGCTCTAAAAGTCCCTCTGCTCTGATTCCCAAGCCATTCGGGATAATGCCGCAAAACATTTAACCTCTAGTAAACGAACCCTTTCCTCGGTTGGGCCCTGTCGGTGGTGGCCGGCCTCTATCATTGACATTTCGCGATCTATGGTCTTATGTCAGAAATAAGTATGACTCTTGGGCAGCCGCTATAAATAAACTCAATGCTCCAAATAATTGGTTTGCATCTTTTGATGTTCGAGTACCTCTATACCTTTGGGCCAGATTATCTCAGTTAAAAACCAGGATTCAAAATTTTATCCTCTCGAATGAGGATGAGAATCTGAAACTCCCAACTCTTGGCTCTGCAGGGAGACAAATGGTAAACTTTATAGTCTTCTTCGACATGTAGGAATCATATCTGCCATCCACCAAAAAGTTGAAAAAGACTTTTCCAACCAAGAGTTTCATATTTCCTCTGATTGCTCTTCCATAATAAGCACCTCGCAAATGACAAGAGGATTCAATGGGGCGATCGCACACCCTATTGGTGCGTCCTTCGTAAACAAGATTCTGAATCTTCAAGCCATATACTTGAAAAGTGTGTTTTCACAAAAAGAATTTTTCAATCTTGAATCCATTACTCGAGAATGGAGGAAAGTCTTCGATATATCGTAGTTTTTAGTCTCGGAATGAATAAATGTAGTTAGAATATTATTTTCAATAGTTAAAATATCTTACACTACTGTTTGGATGTTGAATATCTCTTCTTATTTCGGGATGAATAAATTTTATTTCATGATAAGCTATCACATGATAGTGGTGCACACTATGTTTACACATCATCCATTATGTTTATCTAACTACACGTGTCAATTTCATATCTCTCCAATCGATCGAAATGGAATGACAAACCGCACTTATCTTAAAACATCACAAACATGAACAGATCAACAAGTCCACGCGTTCTCCCTAACTCGAGGTTAAAGATTAAGCAAGATTGATCCAGCAGACTTGGCCAAATATCAGTTCAACTATATCTTCCCCACACTGGAGAAATTCGATTACATCTTTTAAAATAAATTGAAATCAAACTGCAAATATACTCAACAAGTTTCCTTTCCGTAAATTAGCCTTACAAATTTCACACGGAACAGTCCATACCTGAATGTGAATCAAAGTGCCTTGCTGATCGCTTCAATCATGGAATGAAGTGTTTTCTTATCCAGAAGCAGATGCTGAACATGTAGTCGACATATCCCAAAAACAGTAGAACAACTTCTGCAAGGAACCTCTGCAAGTATTTCTGTGGCCAGCGACATCGTAATACAATGGGACATATCCCCTCGATAAATTCTCAAGAGTTCACAAGTTCTTTCAGATGGTAATGTTTTTGCAATTTCCAAAATCGAACTCTTTCACCTCACCGGCAACTGTAAATTGAGAGTGGTTACTGTTTAAACTTTCATCCGAGTCACAGTGCTCACACCAGAAACTGTAAATTGAGAGCGATCACTGTTTAAACTTTCATCCAAGTCAGTGCCTAGAATCTCGTGCCTCTTCTCCTTGCTTTAGATTTTGTAACGTGTAAGCTCGGTATTGTCTTTTAACTGCTTGCATCTTAGTTGTCATCTTAGTCTGAGTCCAAAAGTGTATCATCTGGTTCGCTAAACATATCGCTATCCGACCCACTGTCAGGGTCCATCATCTTCAAACCCCTCCGGGCTGTACTGGATCTACTCTGAGTAACACCTCTAATATTATTGTTTCTACCACCCACAAGAGCATTGCGATCATCCCCTGAAGAATCACTGTCAATCTCACCACCACCTAAAGCACTCTCAATTTCATCTTCAGACTCCCAGTCCTCACCGTCTGATCCAGAACTCTCACTTTTGCGATGCCATTTCCGCACATCGGTGGTTCTCTGTCTACCAGTGACATCAGCATGGTCTCTTCCACGATAGCTAAACTCTTCATCAGAGTCCCTACCATGCCTACTGGGCATTCTGCCTCTCCTCATCCCTATACTTTCTTTGTTCCAGTATCTTATCCTTGTTGTTTCCTCCTTTTCTGCAGCTTCCTCCGCAGCCCACTCCTGATCGGCCGCTTCCTCAATTTCTGCTATAAAGCGGTCGAGCTCCTCTTGGTCACTTTCTTCACCAGAAAGGGCGGGAGCATCCTCATGTTCCTCCTCAACCTCGACTGAAGGTTTATTCTCGCCATGAAAGACATAAGGTGTACCTTGTTTCTCATCAATTGCACGGAAAAATGTGGCAGCTACCCTTTGGATGCTGGCCATAGCAACTGGATCCTCTGGGTTGACGCCCATCCTACGGAGCTTTTGTTCGAAAGTCTTTATGTTTAACTTCTGTGAATCAAGAGCCTGCTCAAATCTAGCTTTGAATAGAGCCTGCATCAGTGCAACATGGTAAGACAAGTAAAACCAAAGCCGATTCTTAGATATTGATGACAAACCATGGCAAAATCAACATAAAGATATATCTATAATTACTCGCACCACAATAAATCCTGAATTTCAACGTAGTATGGTGAACCTACAATGTTCCACGCAAAGATAATTTGTGATATTCGGTCCCCAAATAACATTTTTATTTTAGCCACTTAGCAACATAATATAGCCCCTCAACTCTGTCATAATTCCTAATAACAATGATCAACATCAAGATTTTGTATGAGAATTTTTATGGAAACTAGATCGACCTAAAAGAGAAACCGGTTTTGAACTTGGACCAAGAGAGAGGGATAACAGAGGTCACTATGAATTCTCTCTTGATTATTTTTTTCCTTCATTGAATGGAGACAATGCACTTTATATACAGTTCATTGTCTGAAAAGATTCAAACACTGACAGATTAAAATAAGAAACAGATTATCTCCCTACCGAAATTCATGAGCGCACATTGCATAAATTTGTTAAAATTAATATAAAGCATAAACAATAGTCAAATGAAAATCAGAAACTGGGTCTTAAACAAAAGAATCAATATTGGAAGCAAAGCTACTAAGATGCAGCCAACTGAATTCTTGTTTTTTCTTCACTGAATGGAGAGATGCACTTTATGTACAGTAAAAAATAGAGCTTTTATCACTTGTGTCCTTAACTTCTGCAATATCAGTTGTTTCCCTCCCTTTTTGTAATATCAGTTGTGCCCCTGACTTCTAACAAAATTCACAGTTCTGCCCTTCCGCTAAGGCAAAGTAGGGGCATAACTAATATTTCAAAAGGGCAGAACTGTGAATTTTGTAAGAAGTCATGGGCACATCTGATATTATAAAAAAGGGAGGGACATAATCAATATTGCAGAAGTTAAGGGCCCAAGTAATATAAAAATAAGAGAGCCAAACCCTGATAGATTAATATAAGAAGCAGCTTATCTCCCTGCCGAAAATCAAGAAAGCGAAATTTGTTAAAATAAGAGAAAGCATAAACAATCGCCAAATGAAAATCGGAAACCGGAACTCAAGCAAAATAAACAAGATTGGAAGCGGAGCTGCTAATATGTAGAAGCCCATTAAAACATTGATTGAAAAGAAGAGATAAAAGTTACGTACTTTTCTTTTGGTAAGGGTGTTTATCGGAATCAAATTCTTTGGCTGTCGATAGTTCCTTCCGCGAAACATAATAATAGTTTTAACATTGTGTATATTAACAACAATGCCACCACTAAGTCTAGCAAGCATGGTCGCCATTTCTTTGATCTTCTCCTTTGGGTAGTTATCACAGCAAACCTGCACGGTCTCATGAAACTTCCAGTGAAGATGCATATTCTGCACAACACCGCCGAAAACACCTCGGACACCAACTGGTACATAGTTCTTATTTTTATAACCAATCTTCTTATAAGCCTGAAGCTGCTCTGCTGTTAATAGCTCGGGATCATGCCGAGGAGAAGGCAACTCAGGTAATTCATATTTTTTAAGCTTTTGAAGAAGCAGAGCCACTTTTTTCTTTGCCTGCACATCCAGTAAAGAAATGGACAGGAAATCGCCAACTGTAAGATTAATCCATCCAAATGAAATCAAGATAGACAGAATCAATATGATGTAAATAACCGAGGTAAATAAAGCTTACAGAGACTATCAAATTGCAAAAAAACTTGTGGATGATTACTAACAGGGGCAGCTCTCCTCCTTTCACCAAATTCAGAAATAATTAAACCAATCAAAAAATTAAAATGAGCATTCAATCCCCCTTTCCCTCAGTTTTCGTTGCCAAATAGTGATGCAAAATGAATTCCGCACGGCGAAAAATAATTTTTTTAGCGGTGGATTTTGGTGGAGAAGAAGACGGAGGGTTGAGAAGAGAAATCTCGTCGGTAACGAGGGTTTGAAGAAGAAGAAACGTGTAGATCACATGAGGGGAGAGAGAGGGGAGAGAGAGACGGAGAAGAGATAAAAATCTCAAATTTTAATAATCCTTGACTGAATAAAAATAATGGCCTACCCTCTCTTTATATAGGAGAGATGGGTTTACAAAAATAGTAAACAAGTCAAAATTGACAACCAACTTTATCCTAATTGGACTCTGAAAACTTCCAATTGACCCCTAATTACTCTAATTAGACTCTAATCTAATTAATTGACCAAGATTGCAATTAAAATCTACGAAATAAACGTTGAGATCACAGGCGACCTCAATTATTTAATTACACCATTACGACCACTAAAACGTAATTAAAATTGACGACTAATTAATTAAGTGATTTTTACCCGGCAGACCCTATAATCTTTTCCAATTACCGCTACGACCTTCGAAACATCCTAATTCCTCCCCCAATCCCGTAAACTTGCTAACCCTTACCCTACAGACCCTGTGGTTAACTCCCGTTCATTTACCCGTTAAAATTAACCCGATTCTGTTATGTTCATTTATATTACACCCAGTTTATTTATCAAATTTACATTTTATGCCACTCATCATTCCAGAGGAGTTGATCCCCCTTCCCCCTACGTCGCTCCCCCGCCAGCGCTTGAGCATCACCACTGTTGTCGCCGAGGAGCCTCGCGAACAGCTCCTTGGCCGACGAACAGCTCCCCGCCGACAACCCCGTGCCCAGCACCCTCCCCCTCCCCGGCGCACCGCTGCACCCCCGTCCCCCCAACCCCCTCCGCTGCTGCACCCATGCCCCTTCACCGCGCGCCGCAGCACCCTCCCCCTCCCCGGCGCGCCGCTCCCAACCCCCCCAACCCCCGCGTTGCTGCACCTTGCACCGCAGCACCCTCCCCTCTCCCCGGCTCTCCTCCGCGCCCCTGCACCCTCCTCACTCTCCCCCCTGTGACGCTGCAACTCCCCCCCCCCCCGCTGCACCCTCCCCGGCGCGCCGCTGCACCCCCGCCCCCCCAAACCCCCGCGCTGCTGCACCCTGCAACCTGCCCCGCGAGCCGCTGCACCCTCCCCTCTCCCTCGCACCGCTGCACCCTCCCCACTCCACGGCGAGCCGCTGCACCCCCGCCCCCCCAAACCCCGACGCTGCTGCAACCTGCCCCTGCGCCGCGAGCCGCTGCACCCTCCCCTCTCCCTCGCACCGCTGCACCCTCCTCACTCCCCGAATCTCCACCCCGCGATGCTGCACCCAACACCCCCCACCCCCGCGCGTCGCTGCACCCTCCCTACTCCCCGGCTCCCCCCTCCCCCCGCGCGCCGTTGCACCCTCCCAACTCCCCGGCTCCCCCACCCCTGCACCATGGCCGGCGCCGCTGCTCCCTCCCAAGCTCCCGGCGATGGAGCCCCCACGGATGCTGTTTCCCTGATGTCCCCTCCCAGGTCTACTTTGACTGTTTGATGGTAAATTGGTTAAGTTAACTCAAGACTAACTCAAGTAATTGACTCAAATATGGTTAAAATTGACGGCAGGGTTTGTTGGGTAAGACGGACCAAGTTTACGAGGTCGGGGGAGGAATTAGGATGTTTCGAAGGTCGTAGCGGTAATTGGAAAAGATTATAGGGTCTGCCGGGTAAAAATCCCATTAATTAAATAAATGTGACCCTATAATTTGGTCACGCTGCATCAACTCTCCACCGCTTTAAAAATTCGGCTCCTGACGAATTGCGTGGACTGCAGGCTTGGAGGATGATTCGGCGCATTCCGTCGTCTTCTGGAAGAACTGATGTGGAGCGAGCGGCGGAATCCATACGCAGGCGGGGGTGATGCGGCCGTCGTGGTTGAAGAACATGTGTGGCGCGAATGGTGGCGTCGTCTTGATTGTCGTCTCCTTCCCGTGATGTTCAAAAAATTGATGCGGCATGGAGAATATGGTCCTTGAATAATCCATAATGAAGCAATGGTACAAGGAGAGGAGAAGAGGGGATGTGGCTAAGGAATGAAGCCATGGGGTACTTAAATAGGGAAAACCCAAGGTCCTAGTCCTATTTGGATAAGGAAGATCCCCTGATTTCCTAATTATAGCCCTCTTTTTAAAATAATTCCGCCTCCAGGGGTGTGGGCGCAATTTTCGTACCCCTTCATTCTTCCTTACTTCCTTATCACTTTGGACCTTACTGCAAATAAATACTTTAGGAAATTTCATTTTGCAATTTTTCCCTTTCAATCTCTCATCCCACAATTTGTGGGGTTGCCATCCCGTAAGACTCGGACCCCAAATTAGGGCTCCCTTCTTCGACTTCAAAAGGCAGCGGGGTGGGGCTTGACGGAGGTGACGCCGGCGGGGTTCCAGGTGTCCCCATCGTTCTCGCGCAGGAGGCGCGGCCGTGGAAGGAGGGTGCGATCGGGGAGCCGCTGGGAAGAGGGAGGCAGGTGGTGGGGGCGGCTGGCGGAGCAAGCGGCGCGGGGGTGCTGTGCGAGGCGGCGCGAGGGGGAGTAGAGGGTAGCGGGAAGGGGCGGTGCGGTGGGGAGGGCGAGGCGAGATGGGGGAAGAGGCTGGAGGGGGGAGGGTGTGTTGGGCGAGACGACGCGGGGAGTGGGGGAAAGGCGATGCGGGGATGAGGCCGGAAGGGGAAGGGTGCGCTGGGCGATGTGACGCGGAAGTGGGGAGGAGGTGATGCGGGGATGAGGCTGGAGCGGCCCGGAGGCGGAGGTTGGGAGGATGGGGGGTGTTGGCAGCGGTGTAGGTGGGCGTGCGGGAGGGGATCTGGGGGCAGGGGCGTGGGACGGCAGCGGGAAAGGGTTGGGTGGCGGGAGTGGGACACGGGAGGAGGGAGAGGGGCGGCGGGGAAGATGGCGGCCCTGTGGCCGGGAGTTGCATCGTGGGAGGGTCTGGGGCTATCTGAGGGGTTGTCGGGGTGGGGTTGACGGCCGCGCGGGCCGGGGAGGGCAGGAGAGGTACCTGGGAAGGCTGGGGCGGCGCCGGGATGGTTGGAGGGGGCAGCGGGGTCGCTTCCGGCGACGGATTTGGTTCTGGAAAGTGCTGGACAGCGGCCGATTCATCTTCTTCGGCGACGTTTTCTTCGTCCAAACTCGCGGTAGCGGCTTCAACGAGTAGCGGCTTCGATTGGGCGTCGCGGTAGGCCTCAAGGTTGGCCTTGAAGTCCTGAAACATTGATGACATGGATCGTTGTTCTACAAATCACGTACCATGCGCTCCGTCTCCTTGTCGTAGTCGTCGTTGGTTCGTCGTTTTCTGTCGGACGGCGATGGTCCCTTGATGCATGTCGACTGAATATCTGGACGGATCGTCAGATCGTGGGGACGATCTGTAAGCCATGCTCTGATACCAAATGATGCAAATGAATTCCGCACGGCGAAAAATAATTTTTTTAGCAGTGGATTTTGGTGGAGAAGAAGACGAGGGTTGAGAAGAGAAATCTCGTCGGTAACGAGGGTTTGAAAAGAAGAAACGTGTAGATCACGTGAGGGGAGAGAGAGAGAGGGGGGGAGAGAGACGGAGAAGAGATAAAAATCTCAAATTTTAATAATCCTTGACTGAATAAAAACAATGGCCTACCCCTCTCTTTATATGGGAGAGATGGGTTTACAAAAATAATAAACAAGTCAAAATTGACAACCAACTTTATCCTAATTGGACTCTGAAAACTTCCAATTGACCCCTAATTACTCTAATTAGACTCTAATCTAATTAATTGACCAAGATTGCAATTAAAATCTACGAAATAAACGTTGAGATCACAGGCGACCTCAATTATTTAATTAGACCATTACGACCACTAAAAACGTAATTAAAATTGACGACTAATTAATTAAATAAATGTGACCCTATAATTTGAGGTCACGCTGCATCAAATAGCATCATGGATGATGGATAATTTGCTCCCATTGAAGCCGCAACTTGTAGATTGGGTGATCTTAAGCAATTGCGCTGCTGAAGGTTTTTGTTAGAAAATCTGTACATGGGAGCCGGGGGTAGTCTTTGATCATGATCTTTACAGTGGTTCTCTTGGGTTCTCATTATCCCGGTGTGGTGGACACGACCTAGTGATTGCGCCAACCTGAAGCTACTGCAGGGACGCTGTTGATTACTGGGGTGGCTGGGGGTCCTGCCTTGTTCTCTAAGGATACATTCCATGCATGCTGGGGGAACCGGTGGTGTGGGCATTGTGCCCTTGAATACTTGCAGTTGTTGTGGTCGGTTGTTTGAAGGGTGACGGCTTGCGCCTTTGTGCTTCTGCATATACACTGTTTTGTCATATGCCTTGGAAAGATAGCAGGTTTAATGGAAATATTGGAGAATTGTGGTGTATTTTATTTGGGTACCTTGGATAATAGACATATCTTGAAAAGACATGCTGAGGCCTTTGTTAAGCCCTATGCATTGGGCGATTTAACACTTAAAATGAGTGGGTTATTGTGTTAAGTTTATTTGGATTCTCAGGCCTAACTTGAGTACCACTCAGACTGTGGTTTGGGTTGGACTGCCAGGGCTGATCGTACATGAACACCAACCTAGGTACTTAGGAAGCATATTTGTGTTGACATGAAAGTCCACGAATTTACATGACTGAGCTGCCTGAGAATCTGTGGGAAATTAATCTCCTTAACCAAGGATAAATTATGTCATGATTCTAAGTGTGAGTCAAACATTCAAATTATCTCTGAAAAACTTCCAAAGTTTGTTTTATGTCAAACTTCCAAAGTTCCATTCAGATTGTTGGTTGACAGGTCGCACTTTAAAAGGTAGTCAATGGTGGGGAAGGAGATAAGTGTGAAAGGAAAAAACAAGAAAGTTTCAATGCAATTGATGGGGATCCTATTATACCAGCATTAATGCACTGTATCTCATAAAAAAATAATGCGCTGGATCCCATAAAAAATGTAAATCCTAAAAAAAGGCTTTATTCAGGTGTGGTTGAGGTTCTTGCCACTCTGAGAATGAGTGCTGAACAAGGCAACATTTTTGGAAATGCTAAAAATGTGTGTTTTTAGAAGCACTGCAAAGGAAGTGACTAACAGTCTCCTTTGGCACAAAGCTAACACAAGGATGAAGTTTTTAAAGAATGACAGCCTTGATATGCAAGTTGAGGCAATTAGAAAGCGTGACCTCCTCAAAGCAAGGATGGAGTTGTTGCTGAGAAGGATAATTGTCAAGAATTACAAACCCAAGCTCCAATTCAGAAGCAACAAAGAAAGGAAATTTCATGAAACAGCTGCAGTTGAAGCAGGACTCAGGGCTGGAAAGGAGGAATACTGCAGGGTCTAGGATGCAAAAGTAACTGAGGCTCGACATGCAGAAGTTTGATGGTTCAGCTGGTGCATAGCAACATGCAGCTATTTGTGATGATCATTGGCCTTTGCAACTGCAAAAAAAATTGCAGCAGATCCTTGAAGCTACAAATGCTGCAACAGCAGACTCCAAAAAAAGCTGAGTTAGCTTTTTAGCTAAATTTCAGCAATTACAGGTTCACGGGATAAGGTTTAGGTTTTTCTTTTAGGCTCAAAAGAGGGGGATACACTCGTTGGTGTTCGCCCCAGCAAAATATATTACGTAAAGTTAAGAAAAAAGATACTTACAGGTTTAGGAGGGGAGGGAAGAGAGAAAAGGGGGACTAAAAATACAATGTAAACAAGCGGCTAGCGAAAGCCGTGGCCCAACTAATTACACCAATCTGAGATTAATCTGATGGCCGCAATCGTCACATTCTCCTTGTAAAAATGCACCCCCGAGAAAATAGCCTCATTACGAGCACGCCAGATGGACCAAAGGCGCGCAATGGGGCCCAGCAAATCAGATCGAGCCCTCGTCCTGTTGAGCCATAGGATGTCGCAGAAGTCGTCAATATTGTCCGCACGAGCCCAAGCAACGTCGTCCCATACCCGAGTCACCAACAGACATTGAAAGAAGAGGTGGTCGGCCGATTCATCCCTCACCCAGCAGAGATGGCACCGGACGTTGGAGGGAGGAAGAAATGTGGCGCAACGGTCCCGGGTCATCAAACGCCGATAACGAAAGACCCATAAGAAAAAAGTGATCCGCGCGGGCAGACGCAGACCCCATAAGAAGGCGCAGTCGCGCACCAGGGTAGCGGCCAGCGCAGGAGGAGGAGAGAGCAGAGCAAGGAACGCCTTACGAGAGGTGAAGCCCCGTCCTTCCAAGCCCAATGGTCCCGCAGAGTACCGGGAGAAGCGGAAGAGGAAAGAGCCTCCAGCAGCGAGGCTAAATCGATCGCGCGTTGATCCGAAAGAACGACCGAGAATGATGGGCATCAGCAACCGTTGATCCAATAATCCGCAACAGAGGCCAGCCGATTCTCCGCCAGAGCAAATAACCTCGGAAAGCGAGACTGAAAGGAACCTCCCCCCGACCAGTCGTCCTGCCAAAACTTGAGGACGGCACTCGACCCCAGCACCGGGGTGAACAAGGAACGGTTACTTCTATATGTATCAAACACGCAGCGCCAGAAATGAGAGGAGTGGACAGGGCAAACCCCGCGCATAAAGCCACTCCAATCCTCGCCCAAAATCGCCCGCAGCACATCACAAAGAAAAGAATCATCCTTGCCCCAGATCTTACTCACCCATTTCAGAAGAAGTGCCTCGTTTACGCGAACCAAGTTTCGGACGCCAAGACCGCCGGAGCTCTTAGGCAGGGTCACCACCTCCCACGCAACCAGATGAACACCTCTGCTACTGCCGTCTGAGCGACCCCATAAAAATCTCCGCATACATTTCTCCAAGCGAACGCGAACACCCACGGGCATTTTACGAACCGATAAGAAGTAAATCGGAATAGCAGAGAGTACGGATTTAAGAAGGACAAGACGACCTCCCCGGGAAAGCAAGGAAGCCCTCCAGCCCGCCAAACGCGACTCCATCCATTCCAGAATAGTCCGCCATTCATTAGAACGGTTCCGCCCAACCGAAAGGGGGACACCAAGGTATGGGAGAGGAAGCTCCCCAATCTGAGAGCCGAGTAAGCGGCTGCACTCCTCCTCCTCCGACGTCGACAAACCGAAGGGCACCACAATACATTTAGCAGCATTAGTCGACATCCCCGAAAGCTCACAGAAAATAGAGAGAGTATGAGCCATCCCCGCCACCGCGTCCGGGCCCCCCTCGATGAAGCATGTCGTGTCGTCCGCGAACTGGATAATAGGCACGCTAAGACCCCCCTTACGGAAACCCGACGTGAGGCCAGCGTCAATGACGTCGTGCACCATACGAGTCAAAACAAC
Organism: Ottelia alismoides; assembly: GCA_037367405.1. NCBI lineage: Eukaryota > Viridiplantae > Streptophyta > Magnoliopsida > Alismatales > Hydrocharitaceae > Ottelia > Ottelia alismoides. The sequence continues at coordinate 92,476 of JAZKJV010007189.1, forward strand.
CGAGGCAAGAACGAAGAGGAGAGGCGCCAGGGGGCAGCCTTGACGTACCCCCCTGCGAGGCTGAAAAGAACCGCCAACCGGCCGGCCGTTGATAAGCACAGAAAGAGAGACCGTGGAGATACATCTGCGCATCCAAGAAATCCAAAGATTCGGGAATCCCCGCCTATGCAGAGCGGACCGGAGGAAGCGCCAATCAATAGAGTCGTAGGCTTTAGCAAAGTCAATCTTCCATAGAATCCCCTTCTTTTTCTCCCTCTTCCAATCGGCCACAATTTCCGACGCAACGAGAATACAATCCGCAATATGCCTACCCTTAATAAACGCACCTTGGACAGGCAAGATGAGGCCATCTAAGATCCGAGATAACCGGTTGGCCAAAGTTCTTGCCACAATGAGGTAGATAGCATTGGAGACGGCGATAGGCCGAAAGTCGTCAAAGCGAAGCGCAGCGGTTTTCTTCGAAATAAGCACAATGTTAGCCCGGTTGATACGATCAAAGCCGAGATTGCCAGAACAAAATTCGGAGACCACCGCAAAGACGTCCCCCGAGACCACGTCCCAGAAGTCCCTGTAGAAGGCGATGGGAAAACCGTCCGGACCCGGGGATGAATCAAGATTCAGGCCCCAAACAGCAGCCTTAATCTCCGCCAAGGAGATAGGGCGAGTAAGAAAAGAGGAAACCTCGTCCGAAATAATGGGCGCCCCCGCCCCGAGCCAGCGCCACCGCCGAGAAGGGAGAGCAGAAGAGGAACGTCTGAAAGGGAGAGCAGAAGAGAATGTTGATAAGGTTTATGTTGATGATTTGATTGGAAGGGAGGTATTAAACATACAGGACAACGGATCAAATGGGAGGATTTGCAACTAAAGAATGTTATTGATGTTGTGATCAATCAGGCTGTGAATGATACCATTCAAGAGGTGGAAGTAGTAGAGGAAAATGATAACGATGAGAAGTAGTTATAATCACAACAACGTCCCCAAAGTGCTGTTATTAAAAGAAAGAGAGGGAGGCATCTTCTTTCCCATCTGAACAGTCCATAACAGAAGCAAGCTGCTATTATTGAGACCGACAGCCTCAGAAGCATCAGTTTCATAGCGTTGCTTCAGTTCATAACAATAGCAAGTGTAGAAGGATGCCATGTTCATTGAACAGCTTGTTGTTGATTGTCACACTGAACTTGACAGACAAACTGTTTGCTGCAGAGAAATCTTGGGAAGAATGACTGGAAATTGATGGGCAAACAGGAAAACCAAATTGGGATACTTCAGACCATTCAGTCTTTGTTTCACTTTTAATCTCGAGGGTTACAACTTTTGCTAATTGCATAAAGGCTGAACTGCTGCACGATCAGGGATGATCTGTGCAATGATTGGATAAGGGGAAATCAAAGAGTTACCAAGAATGAGAGGTGGCTTCTCAATGCTCAGAAAGAACGAGAAAGTAGAGTTTATTGTGGATGACAATATTATCATTAACAAAGAACGAGAAAGTAGAGTTTATTGTGGATGACAATATTATCATTAACATATGTGCAGACGATGCATGTGGCCAAGAAGCAACTTAGTCATCCATATGTGGGGATGATGCATGTGACCCAGAAGTGATTTAGTCATCCAATGACAAGTATCAAGGAGAAGAAGACAACCTACAACTTTTGGGTTGATGAAATTTGGAGTGAGAAAGAAGAACGAAATTCGTAAATATCGGCAAGACATTGGTGTATCAACCTGTATCGATTGAATATATGGAATTTCAGTGTAACTTTCGTCGACATCAATGGATATGGACTGAAACATCAATATTGGACCTATATTGCTGAATATCACCATTTTTTACTTTTAATGTCTGATTTGTCCAAGATTTTGCTAGTGTAGCTACTTTCATAATTAAAACACAAGATGATTTATAATTTTATTTCAGGGAGGGCAGCGTGCTGGGGAAGTGCACATGCTACCAGCTAGACCCCCACTTTGAACGGCGGTGGCAATGGAGATAAAATAACTGTAAAGCTAATCAGGGAAAGCTCGCATACATATATTGTATATGTTAACTATAGTAAAATGTATTGCTCAGTACTTGTTAAGTATTAGTAATCTAGTCATACAGAATTACAGGTCCACAATATACTCTAATTTGTATTGATATCAGTTAGCAAGTTTTGTTTCTAATGTACTTCGATTCAGCTTTTTTCCTTCAAAAATATGATTATTAAGAATAGTGTTCTCTAAAAACTATATGTTACTATGTTTATTTGCTTGTTTGTTTGATTTTCGATATAGCTCAACACTTTATAAATTTATACATGATATACGATGTAATATAGATATGCTAAATACACCTCCTTCATCTCTAATTGCTTATTGTTCAAATTCCAGAATTTCCTTCCAATACCTCTTAACCGTCAACAGTCATCATTGACAGCAACGATATGTTCAATATAGCACGTCACTCTTGCATATGTATGTGTACGCTATTTATTGTTTTATGAAGTAGGATGATCTTAAATTGCGAGAAAATCGCTTTTTTGAGCTATTTCGAAGTTTTCCACTAATATTGTCGATATATCTTGATATATCCCTTGTTGGGTTGACCGTTACGACATCGATATCTCGAACATTCAATCCAAGAGGGCATTAGACCCGTAAGGAAATGACTGACTTCAAGATAGATTTAGGCGGATAAGGTCCAAAGCAAGCACTTACTTGAATAAAAATGAACTAGATCTCAAGTACTTTGAATCAAGGAAGAAAAGACGATGTCTGACGACATGTTGCACAACCTCTCATTGTTTCACTACAAGCATGGTTTTGATTAATCTGATGATAGAGAGAAGAGATTTATACGGACAGAAGATATTTTTAGGGAAGAGGTGCAAGCACACAAAAGGTAAACAACTAGCTCACATATTCATATAATAAAGTTATAATTACAGAGACCAAGACTTCAAAAGAGCTTTGGGATACATGAGAATGATTTGCGCATAGAATCTCTCTTTCCTGAAAATTACACCATTTCTTGCCAACTAGATGGTTAGAACCCGCTTTCTGTTTGCCTCTAGCCCACTCCAAATGCAGATAATGGATCCCTAGAACATCGATTCCTTAGCACAGTTCACCCTCGTAAAGTGGGTTGTGCATATGTAAGCCTACAAGACAAGAGTTGGTGCTAGTAAAGAATATGTGATAAGCATTCTCCGAGTCAAATGTACATCACAAGCAATCATCATTCACCCCCTAGAAAATCATGGCCTCCAAGCACCTTTTAGGAATCGCCCGATCTACGAAGCCATAGAACGATCTTTATATGTAGAGGGACTTCCTAAATCTTCATGTAATTACAAGCAAATATACCATGATCGAACACCGTCAAAGCATACAAGACATTATAGGCATTTATGATTGAAAATCTCCAATCCCACTAAACCTAAGCACCACGTGGCTCACGCCTCTTTGGTGGGCCCCACAACAACAGCATGAAACCCAAAAATCTGCATGAAGTCTTCCACCCTCTACTTTAAGAGCCCGGAAATAAACATTGAGCTCTAAAAGCCGTTGAAAAAGCCTCCTACTCTCAAACTTTGATCAGCAACCGAGGTGGATAAACATAGGAAGCGATTGCAAAGGGTCATTTCCTTTGTACAAGTGTTCAAACAAAAGCTAAACCATCACAATCTCTCACCATTAGTCTCATGGAGGGAGAGATCATGGGTAGTACGGAGCAAATCTGCTTCCAGAAGATAGAGGGCAAAGTGACAGCAACACCATGACATGTGATACCATAAATCGATGAATAAACTTGCACGACGAATGAGAACTACTACTCCAGATCCATAAGGCCGATTTCACGAGAAAATCCTTTATTCATCTCCTTCATGCTCAGTACGTCCAAACTGCCCATCAACCACATTTGTGGCATCACATTCATCTACCAGCGCAATCTTAATGCCTTCTCAAAGGAAGACCAAAACAAGAGACGCCTCAAGGATTCAAGCTAGCTCAATGCCCCCATTGACGATAAACGAGATGAGAGGAAGAAATTTGGGATAAGTAACAAAACAACCTTCACAAGCAGCAAATGCCCACCCCTAAAGACGTGAGAAGCCTTTTAACCAATGAGCTTCTTCTCTAGTTACTACACCAATAGCATCCAATCTACTTGACAAAGCCTATCACACACCAGATGCGGTTGCAAATATGTAAGCAACAAGCTCACCGTCAGGGTCCCAAGCAAGGTTATAGATGTCGACATCGATAAGTAATGGTCAATCTGGAAAAAGATATATCAGGATACATGATATATTTCCATGGAAATCTTATAAATGTCTCAAAAGCTGATTTTATCACAAATTAAGATCATCCTCTTAGGATTTATTTCCTTTTTATTTTTATGTTGTAACCTCACCCCTCTTTAGCTGACCCTACTTAATGTGGGAAAAAGGATTTGTTGTTGTCGTAGTAATCTCACCCCCTCTTATACAAAGGGGTTATGGGTCATTGTATTAGGCAGTTGAAGTTGAATAAAAAATTTGGAGTTTCTCCATATCTCCTCTCCCTTTCTACTCCTCTTCCTCGAGCATCTCCGCACTTTCTTCTCCCAAAATCACGTGCAACTGATCCATTCTCCTCCTTCCTCTCATCTTCCCAAAATTTCTTTCTCCACCAAAACGCTCGTTTGCATCAATTATAGCACTAGCATATAGTTATAAGCATCTGTGTCCAAGTCTATGTTGAACATACTAGGTTATAATTTTCCTTTTGTTAAGGTCATATTGATCATACTCAGATGCAAGGTTATATGCCTATCGCTTTTGCATACTAATGCACATATCTTTAGAGGTTAATAAAAAAGGAATAACTTAGACCCTATGTCTACTTCGTTGGAGAAAAAAAACCTAATCTTGCAAATAAGAATTGGTATACATGACAATTACCAATGAACTTTTGTAATCGAACTATTTGCACCAATATATAGCACTCAAATCATAATCATACGTAGCGAAGACCGAAATCTGAGAATGACAAAAAAGGATTAAGTTTTAGGCACAGGAAAGGTGGAATGTGTGTATTAAGGTAACGACAATATTTTTTTCTTCATTAATTAGATCTTCGGAAAATTGAGAGTGTGAGACTTGAAAGATCCTGACATTGAGTCCAATACAAATCTTTAATTAAAGTACTTGCTGTTCCGATCCCCTTATCATTAGTTCCAACACAAACCTTTGAAAAAAAGTATTTGCTTTTTGTTGAGTATTTGATTGAGCGCCTCTTATGTTGTAGATGGGTAAATGGATACCTCCAGGATTCATTTGCCCCATCCAGAGTTTAGTCCCACATATACAAGTTTGGAGGTGTGGAGACTCTGTGGGGGGTATATATAGACCCCCAGACCCCTTGTATTCAGATGAGAAAGTGCAATGCATAGATCAGCCCTTTGAGGCGTTCTCCCGTGGTTTCATCCCTCTCCTTAGGGAGTAGGGTTCCACGTAAAATCCATGTGTTCCATGTTTTATATTTCTATTCCTATGCTCTTTTATCATTCCGCTTCCGCATTCTCTATTCTCTAACATGGTATCAGAGAACATGGTATCAGAGATTCTCGAGGAGTTTATAATTTCTATGTTCTTTCTTTCTTCGAGATTCAATTTGTAGAGAAAGATTCAGTTAGAGAGCATTATTTTCTGGAATTCATGATTCACATTATAGGGTTTCTCTGCTGAAACCCTAATTGAAGGAGAAAATGTCTTCTCCAGCCAGTCGTAGTTCCCAGGAGGGGAACCCTAGTCCTAGCCACGTCTCCAGATCTCATGCAAGCTGCGCGAGATGCCCTTGGCGTCCCTTCCATCTCGCAGCCCGGCTCCAGGCTCCTCCCCAGACCGCTTCTCACAAGGTGGCATTGTGCGGGCACCGCTCCTCCTCCGTTACAATCAGCGCCGCCCAGCCCAGAACTGCTCCACACGCGCATCCACTAGCTCGAGGAGTTAGGTGATGTCGACCAATCTCTTCATAGCCTCCAGGAGCATGCATCTTATGCAGGTCAACTCACGCGGCATCGTTCGATGACTCCAAGAGATGCCCCTTCCCTTGAACAAGCTTGGCGGCGCTTCAGGCACTCCAGGCGGCGCCCTTTCCGTATGGCAGCATCACCCAATTTCCTGTGCTCTTCAGATCAGGCGACGACGACATCACCGTCGAGCCACTGCTCCCTCCAATTGAATCACAGGCGAAGCAGCTCCAAGCTCCTGAAGCCTCGCACGGCGCTCCCTCCACGCGATGTCGCCTCTCTCTCTCGCGCGCGCGCGTGACTCCTCTGTGTGCAGTAACGCCGCCGCACTTGGCGCGATTCTCTCTGGCAGCGGCAACGACCCCCCACCCCCCAGCATCGCACCTTGGTATGGCCTCCTCCAAGCGAGGCCCGCATATTCGGTGGCGGCTCTCTGCTTCCAGTCCCAGCGAGGATGGCATGTATTCGTAAGAGAAGGGTTCTCAAATGGGAACCCTAATGTTAACCCAAGTGGGTTGCTGCTAAAAAAAGGGAGAGTTCAGGCCCAATTGGGCCCTGCCTTGTATTTTGAAAAGAAAGAGAGAGAGTGTGTGAGTGGATGAGTTTGGTCCCGTGGGGCCGTATTCAAAAAAAGGGAAAGAAAAGAAAAAGGCATGTACAAATAAAAAGCCGTGCGCAATTTCAAAATTAAAAAAAGGAAAAAAATTGCAAAAAGCCGTAAGATTGATAAAACGGCTTTAAACTGTTTCCAAAAAATTGATTTCAAAAGCCATAAAGAAAATGATCAGTATTGTGTAGAGTCACAGGTCTTGTTCCATATCCAGATGTTAGATTCTCCAGACCGGTCAGATGTTTAGACTCTACAATCGGTATTCAGACTCGACGTCAGATGTTTCTGAGTCTCCAATTTCAGACACGCACATGTATGCGGTCTTTTCAGATGTGCACATGTTTGCCATCTTATGTCGTGGTCCCCACCATTCTTGTTGTTTCGGCTAAAGTTTTCATGTGATCCATAAGAACTCCAGAGTAGAGGATCATTCCCTATGCCATGTAGGCAAATATTTTCATGTGGTATCATAGGGACTCCAGAATAGAGTACCATTCTCTGAGCCAGATGGGAGAGATCCAGTTCTCCGACGATGAGACTTTTCAGACTCCATTCTCTAGCGACCGTAGACTCCGACGAGGATTGCACTTGCACGACCTTTTTCAAGTCGTCCCTTTTCAGAGATGGAGCAATTGTCCACATTATTGTGGTGGGCCAGAGTTCTCCGACAAGGAGACTCATTTCCAGTTGCAGTGACTCTGACAGGCACAGTATAGAGCACATGCTCTCCGACGAGGAGATTCAGTTGACTCACACTCCAGCTCGTTCGTCCTCCTCACCTGCATGGCATGAGAAGCAATGTCCTCGACAACAACCGACAATTGTGCGCGTTGAGTTGATATTGTCTGTAGTATCATGTATTGTGAGTTGAGTTTCTTTCTGTTTGTCCAAGCTGAGCATTGCATGCTCCAGCTTGAGGGGGGTGTTGGAGTATTTGGTTTTTGGTTGATTGCCTCTTATGTTGTAGATGGGTAAATAGATACCTCCAGGATCCATTTACCCCATCCAGAGTTTAGTTTCACATCTACCAGTTTGGAGATGTAGAGACTCTGTGGGGCTATATATAAACCGCTAGACCCCTTGTATTCAGATGAGAAAGTGCAATGCATAGATCAGCCCTTCGAGCCATTCTCACGTGGTTTCATCCTGCTCCTTAGGGAGTAGGGTTCTACGTAAAAATCATTGTGTTCCATGTTTTATATTTCTATTCCTATGCTTTGTTTATCATTCCGCTTCCACATTCTCTATTCTCTAACACTTTTCCATTTCCCTTACTATCCCTCTAGTAGAAGGGGAATATGAAGAGGATAATTGCATCACAAAATTCAATCATATATCATAACCATATTTTTTACATCAAGTTTACTTCCAAGTCCCAAGTTCCAGTGGTTGTTATGAAACATGTGTCTCCTTTCGACCACAAAGGGCAGGATATAGTGTTGTGCAGTGTAAGGAAACAACAAAAAAAATTGCAGCTTAATGTTCCTTCCAAGCTTATTATCACTCCAACTCATAAATTGAGGTGTCATGGCATATGTTGGTGGGCATGCCATCATGGGGCATCACTAGCATGGAACATGCGCCTGGAGTGTCAAACCTCCCTGCTTCCATGTGTTGATGAAATGTCGTAGTGTAGTGTTACAATAGTCACCTAACTAGATCAGTTAGTCAGTCCAACTACACTTTCCGATGGGTGATCGAAGAGAAATCGAGTAATGGAAAATACTATTTATTATCATTATTTTTTGTTTTTCATGCTTTTCTTTAATATGAAGTAAGAGTTAGATGTGTTCATCTTGATTTTAATTTAACTGCCATTTTTACCTCGTTAAGTAATGACCATACATGTATAAATATATACGATTATATCTAATAGACGTAATTTTGTTTTTCAAATAGTTGAAGGTACCTAAGCACGTATTTTTAATTAATCACATGAATTATGTTTATTCTTTACTCATTGACCCTTCTGACTAAATATTGACTATTAACTTTTGCAACACCGATGTGTCAGATGGCATACTGGCAAGAAACGAACATGATGGTGATATCATCAAAATGAGGGGAGCTTCCGCAAAAACTCCAAAATGTCAATGATAAGTGGTTAGTGTGCGCGGCATGTTGGCAGTGTAAGGATTCAAAATTCAAGACTGTAGTTCTTCGTCCCTGGTGAGCTCTTTTCTTCTTCATTGCTTCTTTAAAATTCTCTCCTTGCTTCTACATTCTCTCTTTGTTTTGTTTGTTTGTGGCATTGACATATGGTTAGATGCTTAATTTGTTTGCTATAATCTTTACAATTGAAGGTTTGATATTGTTAATCTTTATGATACAACATCACCATTATTGTGGAAGGTAATTATTTTCTCTACTATTTTATTTTATTGGGGTTTTTATTTCTTATGTAATTTGATATAAATTTATTTAATTGACCAATTTTAGAATGTAAGTAACATTTAAACTACTTGAACGGATAGATATTTATTAATTTAATTTGAATATCTAAATACTCAGATAGTTCAAAGATTATGATTATTGTTGAGATATTAATTATCATTTTTTCGTTTATGTATTCTGTATTATTTATATACCCTTTATGTAATTTACACAAAATGTTTCTCCTCTATATAAGAGAACCTTAGGGTCTCGTGATATTAAGAATGACTTCTTTACAGCAATGTTCTCCCCACGCGTCGTCTCAGCAGTCGTTGTGGCCTCGTGCGCCGCCACACCGACCCCCAGGTGTCGCCGCAACGCATCCCAACGCAACCCCGTGCGCTGCTACGTACCTCTGTGCACCTCTGTGTCTCCTCCTTGCATTGAAAACAAGCCTCGTGGTCGATTCTTCTCATCTCTGACATCGAATTGCAATATGGAACAATCTATTTTGACCGAAAAAGGTGATTTCAGACCTATAAATCCCTTTTTTCGGCTCTAGTGCAAATAAAGTGACGAGGATGGTTGTATGAGTCTATACGTACAACCATCGCATGATCATGTAGGCTCTCGAATCAATCTACTTCAACAATCGAGTTCCTTTTTCTACCTCCTTTTTCATCATGTTAAAGAACAAGAGTGGCATCTTCTTTTCGTCTGGTATCTTCAAGGGCCCGACTCCCATCGGGAAGACGGATGGGACCAACTACAAGTTGTGGTCCATGCAGTTTTTGACCCTTATGCAGTGCAATAACAAGGAGTACATTCTGACAAAGCATTAGCCAATGGATAAGACAGGGGACAATGCTTCGTCGAAGCAAGATGACACGTATCCACGTGTTTGACTCTCTGGGATGCTCGCCACAGAGATTGCCAATGGCATTGTGAACCAGCCCACCGCCAAGATGATGTGAAATACTCCGGCAACTATGTATGCCCAAGTGAAGAACGAGGCCAAGATTCTTCAACTATAGTTTGATATATACACAACAAAGCAGAATGGTTGTCCTCTGCATACCATTTATTCTTCGCTTGGAGGCATGTTTGAGAAGCTTCACAGCTTCATGCATGTTACCAATTCCACGAAATAACATATGGCATACACGAACTCCACAATGGTTGGAGTTTTCTCAGCAGCCCTGGATCCAAAATATAAGGAGGCATGCGCACAATTTCTTACAAGTATGACCATACCTCCCAAGCATGGAAGGCCATATCAATAGCGGTATCGATATCGATACTGTGTCGATACGATATATCGTCGATATATCGATGCCATATCATCAATGTCGAACCGATTTCATGAAGAAAATGGTCTGCCAAGGCCAAATATCGTCCATATCGGCGATATATCGATCACATGTCGATACCGATATATCGCGATATGGCCTTCCATGCTCCCATGGTGGAAGCCTATAGTCGCCTCAGCAGCTTCTTATCCCACCCGCTGCCACCACACAGACCGCCTCAACGATGGTTGCATCTTATGGCATGGGCGGTACTACACAATCTAGAGGATGTGGTCCCCATGGTAGGGGAGGTAAACGTCAGCGTGGCCCCTTCACCTGTTGTCGTCCTCCAGGTCACTCTGAGGATGCATGCTATTAGAAGCATGGATACCCCGCATATGCTCATGTGGTAAAGCATATTGAGCCCCCAAATAGTTTGGCTCCTCAAGCAGATCCATGCCTTGATGATATTGTCTTTCGTCTGAGCGAGATAATGATTCATGTAGCCAGCACCACTGCAGGTTCCCTAGATGTACCAGTCACTGGTAGAGCCTCTTCAAGCTCCTCAGGTATAGCTTATTCTTTAATAATTGTAGCAGGGCAGATATGACAGAGTGGATCATGGACTATGGTGCTTCCTGCCATCAGTGTGGAGACAAAGCCTAGTTAAGTTCTTACATGTTTATACTCCTAGTAGTTGGGTCGTCATTGCAAATGGGGTTTACTTACCCATCGCAGGACAGGAGGAGATGCAGTTGACGCCATCCATGCACTTACAGAATGTTTTATATGCTCATGATTTTCGGATGAATTTGTTTTCTATTAGTCAGATCATGACGGATTTGTTTTGTCGTGCCATTTTTGGCCCCTATTCTCTTGTATTTCAGGACATATTCACGTGCAGGGTGATTGGATGTGACTGTGAGTAGCGAGGGCTCTACAGACTGGTCCAACCTCCTCATGTATGTGCCTCTACTATTTCTACTAAAATACTCTCACCGTACGTGTGACATCTTCGTTTTGATCACCTTCTTCTTCAGAAGTTGTGTCATATCCTCCCACAGATTTCTACGTGAACTTCCTTCCAGTCTGAAGCTTACCAGCTTGGGAAGTATCACTGCTCTTCTTTATATGGTCGTCAGAGTCATAACAATACTCAGTTATTTGAGCTTATTCACTTATATATCTGGAGTCTCAGTCATGTTCCTGATAACTAGGGACACCATTTTTATCTTGTAATTGTGAATGACTATTCTAGACATTCTTAGATTTTTTTGTTAAAAATTAAATATGAAGCTGGGTCTATCATGAAAACCTTTATTAATGAATAAAGAATATTTTCTCTGTTGTTGTCAAGTATTTGCGATCTAACAATGCCTTAGAGTTATGCACTTTACAGCTATCTGAGTTCTTCGGATTTTTTGGAATCGTCCACCGGGCCTCGTGTGCCTACACATCCCAGCAGAACAGTGTTGTCGAACGCAAACACCATCATTAACTCGATGTGACCCAGACCCTTTTGATTCAAAGTCGTGCCCCTCACCAACCGGGGTGATGCAGTCCTCACAGCTTGCTATTTGGTGAACCGCATGTCATCTTCGATTTTAGGAGAAAAGGTTCCTTTTTTGATTGTGTTTCCCAAGGACATATTCTCTCTTACACCCCAAGTATTGGTTGTATGGCCTTTGTTCACAATCTGAAACATGGTTGTGACAAGCTCCCAACTAGAGTTGTCAAGTATGTCTTTGTTAGTTACTTTCGTACCTAGAAGGGGTACTGTTGTTTTGATCTGCTTTGGCAGAAATACTTTGTCAGTGTTGATGTCGCATTCTTTGAGTATGTTATGTTTTTCCCTCCTATTGGTGATAGGTTGACTCCATCTGACTCTAGTGAGGAGGTATACAGGCATCTTCCTCCTAAGGTTGCACCACCTCCAGTACCTACTCTGCCTCCACTACCTTCACCGCCACCACCATCTCCAGTACATACACCTGTTCTAATGGCTTCCCCTGGACCGACACCAAGTACCTTGACTTAGTTTTTGCCACGTGTGTTTACTCGCAAGTCTCACACTATTCCACCTACTCAGGTACCTTCCCATCATCCAGCACGCCCTACGTATGTAATGAACACACTGTTTCTACCGATAACACTACTGAGTTGTCTATGCAGCGGAATTCTTTACACGATAAGCAAGCGCCCTCTCGAGAGGGTAGTTTACAGGTTCAGGAGGTGGCATAGGATATAGATGTGTCTATTGCTTCGTGGAAACAGAGACGTACTTGTGTTACATATACTCTTGCAGCCCATGTCTCCTTGAGTAGGCTCTCAGAGGACTTCAGGAGATTTATTGTGGCACTATCAACCATGGAGATACCACAAACATATCAGGAGGCCATACAGGACAACCAACAACATCATGCCATGGAGAAGGAGATGGTCAGGTAATCGCATGGCACTTGGAGCATTGTTACAACTCCTAGAGGAGCATCTGTTATTGGTTGTAAGTGGGTTTTTTTTGAAGCCTTGTAAGTGGGTATTTACGGTGAGCACCGAGCAAATTGTAACATAAATCGTTACAAGGCGAGACTTGTGGCATGTGGGTTCACCTAGACATATGGGATGGACTATCAGGATACCTTCTCTCAAGTGTCTAAGCATTCTGCACGGTGGTATTCTTCTATCCAATGTTCAGGAAGGCGGTATGCGGTATTCAGTCGGAGGGGTCACTGAAGAGAGTATGCGGTATGCGGGAGAGTATGCGGGGAGTATGCGGTTTTATACGGTTTGGTATTTTTTATTATTAAAAGTATAAATAAATATTTAATATTATGTTAATATCCTCTAAATATTATATCTCTTGGGTATAATAATAAGGAATTGAAGGTACTAGGAACAAAACTATTGGGATAAAAAGTAATTTAGAGCAAATGAGCAAAAGCATCAATTGAAAGAGCATATGGCAACATGCCTTCCTCCAAGTGTTTTCATCAAATACAAATATGCTCTCAAAATAAGGGCATTCAAAATGATGTCAAAAAATAAAGCATCCAAAAGCTTCATTCTGATTGCCATTCATCTGCAAATTCAACTTGAGGAATAGGGTCATCATCACTCTCTTCATCGGTTGCAAACTCAGCGGCTTCATCATTATCTTCCAATGTAGTAGGCCTTGATGCATCAATAATTCTTTGACTTCGTCTATGTTGCACAAGATCTTCTGCACCAGTTGCCTCAGCTACAAGGTTCCATGTTAATCCTGATCCTGGAAATACCTCTTCCTCTCCTTCTCCTTCTGCAATCCACTCACTTACATTATTACGATCCTTGGAAACTAATGGATCCTTGCCTTTTGTCATCTGACGCTCTCTCAATCTTGAGTTAGATTTAACAAATACCAAATCATTCAACCTCTTGATTTCAAGTTTATTCCTCTTCTTTGTATGAATCTACAATTGAAACAATATATCATTACATTCACTATTTATAAATGACAAGTATTAGCAATAGACTTTGAATTACCGATGAGAAAATGCTCCAATTCCTTTCACATCCAGAAGAGGAGGATGTCAACTTCAAAATCCTCATTGCCATAGCCGTTAGATGAGGACACTCTCCACCATATAGCATCCACCAATTATCTACATATGAGAAATTTTATGAATAAGCTATCCTATAAAAAACTAAATTGATGATGCTAATTAATATGGAATAATTACAATACCCGGCCTAAAGTGGTCGTCGGGTGTCGATCTTTGTTTCACAGCTAACGGCTTGCCAAAAGATCCTCGTACATTTTTGTACAAGATCAGCTCCTTTGATGTGATTACATCTTGAATTTCCAAATCAGGATAAAAAATTTCCATGCATTGTATGAAGCCCTCCACGACATAGCCCCCCCTTTCAATGACACTACTATCTCTATAGTAGTAATATGGATTAAGAAAATAAGCAGCAAGATGAAGAGGGCTATCCAACCTACCCTTTGATTTTGAGTCAATGCCATCGATAAAAGGTTTGTATTGTGCTTCATTGTCTTTGAACACTGACATTATTTCCTTTCTAGCATCCAATAATGAACAAATATATGAATCCCATGGATGGTCTTTGATCCCCATCAACAATGCGCAAAACATAAACCAAGGGAGAGAAGATCTTCAAGGTCATAGACACTTGGTTCCAAAATGCAGCACTGAACACAATAGATGAAGACATTTCTCCTTTCTTTGTCCTTGACCACTTGCATTGCCTCCATTCATCAGACGAGAACATCAATCTCAACTTCTCCTTTTTGTCCATCACACTCTGTAGAGTGAGAAATGTGGTAGCAAACCTTGTTTGTCCTGGCCGTACAATTTCTCCCTTTTGTGTGAATTGCCTCATCAAGCTCAAGGTCCTTGCATGGCTATAGATGAATGTAGTGAGAGATCTTGCCTTTGTAATTGCATTTTTTACCTTGGGTTCTTTACCAAATTCTTCCAACATAAGGTCTATACAATGAGCTGCACGTGAAGATCAAAAAATCCTTGGATACTTAGTCCTAAGTATCCTTCCAGCAGCTAAATTGGTCGATGCATTATCAGTGACGACCTGAACAACATCATCAACTCCAACCTCTTGAACAATTTCATCCACCAAGTTGGATATATACTCTGCAGTGTGAGAGTCAGATGATGAATCAACAGACTTTAAAAAACATGTGCCCGACTCGGAATTCACACAAAAATTCATGATGCTCCTACCCCGCATATCTGTCCAAGCATCCATCATAATGGAACAACCACCCTTCTTCTAAGATTCCTTATGACTGCTTATGAACTCCTTAGTCTCCCCAACTTCATCATTCAACAATGTCTTTGAGATCTTGTAATAGGAGGGAAGCTTGTATCCCGGTCCATATTGACCAATTGCCTCATACATACGAATAAAGGACTTGTGGGTGACCACATTGAATGAAATTTGACAGTCATAAAAGAACTTGGCCACATACTTATTGACCCGTGCACGTTGTTCCTTACAAAATGCATCTTTAATTGAACTTTGCTGCATTTTGCATTCTTCAGTTGCTTCTGACACTTTTTGTCTTTTTTCTTCTCTTTCATGTGGAGTTGAACTTGAACCCATGAATAAATTGGCAACTTCATCCCTCATTTCTTGCAAATCTTTCGATTTATCGCACTTCTTTTTTTGGGTATTGTCCAAGTATTCCTTAACTTCCTTTCTTATTTCAAAGTCAGCCTTTGGACAGGACGCTACATTTCCTTTGACATGTGCTAGATGTTGCTTCATTCTATTTATACCACCCTTAACAATCTTGCCACAAAGTGCACATGTGACTGTATTTGGATCAGTCTTTGAAGCGAGGAATGTGTATTTCCAACCAGGATCACTAGATCCCGACGGGACATGACGGGTCGATGATGCATCTCCAACAACTTCAAGATTTGGTTGAGAGGCCATTGCTGCCATAATGATCACATATTAAAAACAAATCAAACTTTTTTATATACATTAAATGACAAACTCATAAAGTGAGATTGAGGCTGACAAACTAATGCAAAGGTTGATAACTTGGTGCTGATTTTATAACATAATCTTACCCACCTGTTAGCAAATAACCATATAATCTTACCTAACTAGTCGAGAAAACTATAAACTAACCACATAATCTTACCTAGCTAAATATGTCATTAAAAATCAGATTCTATAACAACTAACTATCGTTGACAAGCAACTGGATAGGGGAGCAAGGGGGACTCACCAAAGGTTGATAACTTGGTGCAGTCGTGAAGGTTGAGGCCGTGGAGGCTGCTGTGGCGGAATTCCGGCGACCGCACGAGGAGCTAGGGAGCTTGTGTGCGATGAGAAGAAGCACAGAGGGCCGAGGCATAAAGGCGATGCAGGAAGGGGGCTCGTGTGCGATGGGAAGGTGATGTTGGCGGAGGGATCGCGGAGGCGATGTTGGCGGGAGGAGCTTCAAGGCGATGAGAAGAAGCACAGAGGCGGAGGCGATGCAGGAAGGGGGGGCTTATCGCGGAGGCGAGGCTGGAATTAGGGCTCCAAGTCGAAGTCGCGGAGGTCGAGAGTCGAGATGCTGCGTGGAGGCGAGAACGGGAAGGGTTTGGGTTCTATTTTGCGCACGCGTGAAGATTTGTTTAAGTTAGACCTAGGGTGTTGCTAGGGATTTATTTCTATTCGAAAAACGGCCGACTACTCGGCCGCATATCACGTATACTCGGCCGCTTATGCGGCCTGAGCGCCTAAATGCCGATTAGCTCAAACACGGTGCGCCTAAGGATCCGACTCCGAGTATGCGGCCGAGTATGCGGTATACTCGGCCATTTTCCTGAACACTGCTTCTATCTGTTGCAATGACATGGGATTAGCCCCTATATCAGCTAGACATGAAGAATGCATTTCTTTATGGTGTCATAAATGATGAGTTCTACATGTCGCAACCATCTGGGTTCGTTGCTGAGGGGGAGTGTCAGAAGGTTGATACACAAGGCGATCTATGGCCTTAAGCAGAGTCCAAGAGCATGGTTTCAGAAGCTCTAGGACTTGTTAGAGCAACAAGAGTTCATGAGATCGATTATCGTTCATTCAGTGTTTGTTCAAAGGACTCAGAGAGGTACAGTTGCCATACTTGTTTATGTTGACGATATCACTGTTACAAGGGATGATGAGCAGGGCATCCAGGCTGCTAAGGATTTCCTATGCCAGCAATTTGTGATCAAATACTTTGGCAATATATGCTACTTCATTGGACTAGAGTTTGCCAGGAACCAGAAAGGTCTTATAATGACCCATAAGAAGTATGTTACATATCTTCTTTCTAAGGCAGGCATGGCAGATTGCAGACCTGCCACTACTACTATGAACTCGAGCATGAAGTTATATGATGATGACACTGAGGAGATAGACAAGAGGAGGTACAAGGAGCTCGTTGGGAAGCTCTCATATGTGACCATCACCAGGCCAGATATATACTTTGCAATAAGCAAAGTGGCTCAGTTCAAGGAGCAATCTAGACAGGTGCATGTGGATGCAGTCCATATGATTCTGAGGTATTTGAAGGCATCATCTGGCATTGGTCTTCTATTCAGCAGAATTACATCCATTGCCATTACAGCTTTTGCAAATGTAGATTATGCGGTGTGTACCAATGACAAGAAGCAAGGTTGCAGAAGTCGGCAGTCGGTACTCGGTCGGCAGGGTCACTGACTAAGGATTAATCGACAGTCGGGAGAGTAATCGGATTTGGTCGGGCATTAGTCGTTTTTGAATTTTTTAATTATTTTAAATATATAAATCAAGTTTTATAACATATACTCTCATTTATATTCATAAATTTAGCAGTTTTAATATTTTTGAGAGCTTAAAAAATTATAGCAACAGAAGAAAAAATGAAGCAAGTTAAGAACAAAATGTTTGGTTCATAGCACGGACAAAATGTTAAGAACAAAATGTTTGGTACATAGCACAAGTTGAAGTTAGAAATAAATAAATATAAAGCTAATCAACAACCACAAAAGATAAATAACCTAAGTTACCTAACTATCATGCAAATCAACAAGAAGTATCTAAGTTAACGAACATTTAGGTAATAAACACAATTCTAATCTTATACAAGTTAACCAACATGAAATTAAATCACAAAGTTTTAAGTAAAATTATCCGGGATAGTATATTAATTAGTTGATATTTTATATCTAGATGAAAAACTATAAATTAAAGTACAGAAGTATACAGAATTTTCTTATAATTTTTATTAAACATTTTTAGTGTTTTTTGTTTTTATATTTTTAATTTATTTGTGAGTTATACTTAGTATCATGTAACCTTAAGTATCTCATCTTATTGTCTAACAACAAGTCCTAAATCTCATCTAATTCTAAACGGGTAATCGAGTTTACGGTTTGCGCCGAAACATATATCCGAAATCCCTATGCAAAAGTCAGCCGAGAAATCTCTATGCAAAAGTCGGCCGACTAGTCGGCCGACTAGGCCGACTAATCGGGCGATTAATCGGGTCTGACCGACTATTGGCCAATTTGGCCTAGTCGAGTCGGGTACCCCCCCGACTCGACTAGTCGGACCGACTAGTCGTCCTAGTTGGCCGACTTTTACAACAATGACAAGAAGTCTACCTCTACTTTTGCAGTGTTCACAGGGAGTTCATTGATATCATGGAAGAGTAAGAAGCATACAGTAGTTGCCAGATCCAGTGCAGAATCAAAATATAGGGCTTGGCAAATGCTAGTACAGAGATGATGTGGATCAAATCTGTTCTTACTGACCTAGCAGTTAGGGGTGCACATGGTTCGGATTGGATCAGATTTTAGCTTAATCCATGTCCAATCCTTACTTAACGGATTTTAGATTTTTCCAATCCGATCCAATCCATTGAAAATATATATCCAATCCAAACCATCGGATTACGGATTGGATCGGATTTTTAATACTCACATATTGTCACCACATAAAGATCAAACAAAATAAAGAAAATATATGCATTTCATGTGTCTAACTCGTGTAGACAAGTGAACTCTCTCAGTTAATCGAGATACTAATTAAGCACACATCAAGTTAATCGTGATACTAATTAAGCACACATCAAGAAAAAATATATGGAATTAGGTTCTACGACAAGTTCAAGATGTGACGGGATAAAGCTTAATTATCCTATATACTGATGGGCACATTTAGATATTGCTCTCCGATTAATGTTTAGAGGAACAACAAAAATATCTCTCAAATAGTTAATGCAAGGTGGTTGAAACAGCCAGAATTTTCAGACGTTATTTGTGATAATAACAAATTAACAATCCCCAAGTTAGATGGTTCACTTGTAACCATATAGTCTGGGATAGAACGGATATGCAACAAGGTCAAGAATTAGTTGTAAGACTAAAAGGTAGAGAGATAACTCATGGGAGGGAGAACGTACCACAACTCCATAGCAATGTGCGATGGAGGTGGCACCACGGTGATGCACGAGGAGGGAGGTGACGAGGTTGTGTTGTGTCATGAGAGCGGCGCACGCGCAAGGGAGATGGTGCTTCGTCGCACGCCCGAGGGAGATGCTTTGTCGCACGCGTAGCTAAAGGAGATGGTGAAATAGCGTCCGATCGAGAGTGGGTTCGTACCTTGCTATTGCAGGCTGTTGCTAGGGGAGAACTTTAGGTCACGGATGGGAGGGTGGGGGGACTTGCGGTTGTGGGTTGCTGCTGAGGGAGAAATTTAGATAACCTAGGGGAGGGTGGGGGGAGGGATTGGGAATTTGGGAGGGACTTGCAGGTGGGAATGGGGAAACTATGAGGGATTTGGGTTTTTGGAAAGCGGGTAGGGGCTAATCTTAAGCGGGATGGTGAAATGTAAGGGGTAATTTGGAGATTTAAAAAGAGATAGTTTTGGATATTTAGAAATGAAAATGGGATTTCAATTATATTTAACTATATAATATGCACTAATGATAAGAAGGAAATATTATATATAGTATTTGTTTATTTGTTAATGGATTTACGGATTGGATCGGATCGGATTTGGGTAACGATCCAATCCGATCCATAATTTAACGGATTTTCAAAATCTCAATCCGATCCAATCCATTAGAATGGCAAAACCAAACCAATCCAATCCCATAACATCGGATTGGATCGGATTACGGATTTTATCCAATCCATGTGCACCCCTACCTAGTAGCAGTTGAGTTGTCTCTTCTTATGCACCTTAGTGCTATAGCCAAGGCACTCTCTTCATCGCCAACAACACAATTCCATGAGAGGACCAAGCATATCGAGGTAGATTGTCACTAGACTCACTACACTCGAGACATGATATAAAAGGGCCTCATCTCCACTACTCATGTTAGCCCAGGAGATTAAACAATAGAAAGGCCCTAGCCATAGGCCCTTACTATAGATGGTGTTCCAAGCTGAGCATGATTAATATCTACGCTCTAACTTGAAGGGGAGTTTGAGATATTAGTTATCGTTTTTTCTTTTATAAATTATTTATTCTTTTTTTCCTATGTATGTAATTTGTCCAACAGAATTTCTCCTCTATATAAGAGAATCCTAGGACCTCATGAATAAGCAAGTCATTCATTGTTTTCTCCCAACAATTATATATATCATCTTTGAATTACTTCTTTATAGCAATATTGTCGAAGGCATTAGATGCTCAAGCGTGTTAAGCTACATGAGGTGCTAAGTCCTTAGTGAGACAGGTTAGGCGCTAAAAATATAGACACATATACTCGCTAGAAAAAGTGTCAAATCCTATACAAACTACAAATGTCACGTAATTGCAGCATTGTCATGCGTAGAAAATCATCCAAACATAGACTAAAAAGGACAAAAACTTGAAATATCTCCTAAAGTAGTTCAAACATTCAAATGCAAATAGAAAAGTGAAATAAATAAATAAATAAAGACTAAGATGACTAAATATCCACGGCAAGCTCTTCTTATTTCTTATTCTTCATCATCAAAATTGATATATTTATCATCATCTTCAACTCCACTTTCTTTCCCTTCAATCTCTTATAATATTTTTTATCGAGTGAAGCAACATGTCATCTTGAAGTAGATCCAACAACCTCACTTCTCTTGCCGATACTATGGGTATCACCTTCTCATGTTTGCTAGTTTTGATCTGGGGGAGGTAAGGACAGCATTGACTGGCTTGCAGTTGTACTCAGACTCCACTTGACCACCTTAGTTGATATATAAACACAAGTCGGAGACAAATTGGCAAGTACCCAACCAATGTGATTACTGCTACTGTGCTACATATGGACGGATCTTCTTTAAAAAGATGGTCCTTTTATCGCAAACTCTGACATGCTATAAACATAGAGCTTTCCAGCCTCGGATTCAACATCCCGCAGGTCCGCAACCAACACGTCTTAGTTAACATTTTTATCAGGAAACGAATCTAGCAATTCGCGAGCAAAGGATGAAGATCATGGTGTTTTAAGAACTAACTGAACACGATCATATTAAACCTCGAAAACACACACGGAAAGATAGGGGAAGTAAGCACAGAAAATTTATACCCTACGGAGGCTATAGATGAGCCTCTCCTCTTCGGTCATGAGCTTCCTCCGGAGCTTCTTGGCGCGGCGGATCTCGCGAAGCGTCTTCCCCGTCTCCCTCCGCATCCTCCTCTCCACCTTGCTCCTCATGCCTCTCCCCGCGCTCGTCGACACCGACCTTGTCGTGCCATCGGGGGGGCGACTGCTTGCGGTCCCCGTAGTATCGCCGCTTCTGAGGATCAATGAGCGATGGAGGTGAGCTGGGGATCGAGAGAAAGGGAGGTGATGGCGGTGGTGGAGAAGGGTTGAACCGGAGAGGAGGCGGCGGAGGTTTCTCGCTGCCCACATGTTTTGGGGTTTTGGATGATGAGCGGCAACCAAGGAAGCCTTTGGACGATTGTTCTTTTTTTTCTGAATACTTCGGAAGGGCAGTGCCCGGAATTTTGTAAGAAATGTATTTGCATAAACTTCAAGAGCACATATGAAAATCCATTACTATTTACATAGAGTCCTAGATGTGGTGTTAATCTAATAAAATTAAAGTCGTTTTTTTTTCAGAGATGGTATTTTCTTGTTACAATAAACATGTGTAGTATGATTCAAAAGGACTTGTTTGATAACTGGGTTGGGTTGGGTTGGGTTGGATTGAGGTATTTTCCTCTAAATAGTGGTTGTTTGGATAGTTATGAGTGTTGAAATGATAAATGTGATGTAATGTAATATTGATTATATGTTATTTTTAATAATTATAATATACTTTTATGTTAATTTTTTATTTGAACATGGCTAAAAAATATTATAACAAATAAATTGTATAGTTCACACTAGTAATTCCAACGTAAGAATGTAAAGATAGAGCACAGTGTATGTCAGGCTACCTCGAGGTAACCTAGCAATCAAACATGCCCAAAGTAACCACAAAAGGTCTCATCTTCTGGAGTAAGTTCCTTTTGTAACAATGAATTTCCTTTATAAGGGTTGGAATAAGTTCCTTTTGTGAGGGTTTGCATAACAATCGGCAATGAGATGTAAAATTTCAATATCACTAGGCAACCACAAAGAGGAGCCACGTCCATAACAAACCAACTAACCACACGATGCACCATGATTTTGAAAGAATTTTTCTCTTTAATAGGAACCATTATTTGTAGAGTAATATTTATCTTGCTTGTTTTTACGAGTCAAGTCATTCTCTTGTGGAAGTGTCGTGTTCGATGCAGTGGAAGTGGCAACGTAGAAACAAATGTGCAAATAAGAAAGAAAGAAGCAATCACAATATAAAGAGGTGCAGGGTTCACCCGTAATTGGTTTATGTCCTTACAGGCGACGGTGAATCTTTCTCAGTGTGAGGGAAGAACTAAAGTACAGAATATGACTCAAATACTAACCCTATGGGATTTCTATAATATCGCCTACCATGCATATAAATCCCAAAATAAATAGAACCCAAATCTCAAAGAAAATAGGACTTCGACTATCAAGATGAATCCAACTTCAAATCCCATATTAAACATGACTTTGAATTTCAAAGAAAATAGGACTTTAAATCCCAAAATAAATAGGCTTTCAAATCTCAAAGCAAACAAGAGTTTAAATCTCAAATCAATTATGTCTTCAATTTACAAAATTAACAATCAATTGGAAAAAACAAGAAAAAGGAATAAGAAATGATCAATATATATCTTGAAACAAATAAAAAGAAAGAGAAAGATGAAATATACGTCATGGATCAACCAAGTCCTCTCAGGGGAAGCCCTGGAATGATACTGGAAGTGAAGAGACATCAATCCTCCCGAGAATAAAAACCTGTTGAGATTTCACACTTCATGACCATCCGATGCCAATATCTGAGCAGCGTCTGGGTTCTTTTTAAGAAAGATGAATCTTATAAAATATCATGGAATAAGATTTGATCATATTCATGGGGATTCCTTAAATATTCTGTCCAGAAAAAATAGAAAGTTTGAAACAATGGAACTTTTTTTCAGAGATTGGAATTTGAATCTGAAATCAAATATGACTTTGCCCACCAACATTCGAGATCTCACATTACGGGCCTTGCAAATGCATTGAGTCGAACTAACAAGTTAGGATACAATCTGAATTCGGAAGGATCCTCGACTCAATTATGATGCAAAGCATGTCAATAAGTTCGATTGTTAATTGATTCCAATATTAACAGAATCCAAATCTTGATATATTTAGTACATTTGTATTCAAGATGTTATCAACAATCTCTATCTTGAATTGAATTCTCATATAATAGAAGTGGTAATTACTCCAAATCCTAATATATA
Organism: Ottelia alismoides; assembly: GCA_037367405.1. Classification (NCBI taxonomy): domain Eukaryota; kingdom Viridiplantae; phylum Streptophyta; class Magnoliopsida; order Alismatales; family Hydrocharitaceae; genus Ottelia; species Ottelia alismoides. Next base: position 116,087 of record JAZKJV010007189.1, read on the forward strand.
TATATATATATATATATATATATAGTAGAATTCAAGTCATTATCAATAATCTCTGCATTGAATTTGATCCTCATGCCGAAGAACCATGACTACTCCAAATCTGAATATACATTATGATGGTATTATTGAAGGCATTATCAACAATCTTCACCGTGAATTGAATTCTCCAATAGCACAACGACTACTACTCCAACTTCTAATACGAATAAGATTGTAAGATTGAGTGTATTACTAACAATCAGAACAAAAACTATTAGACTCCACCATCGTATTCTCGTATGTGGGGTTGCCACCAATAGTCTATATCGAATATGTTTAGACAATGCTTAATCATGCTCCAAAACTTACCTGCCAAAGATTAACCAGTTCCTAAAAGTAAGCTTCTCAAATTTCATGTTATATGACATCATCTTCTCCTTGATTCGGACGACTTTGTTGTCTCTGATACCAGTTTGTTAGTTGCAGTGGAAGTGTGGGGATGCAGAGGCGAATCACAAAGATATATCTCTCTCAATGTGGTAGAAGATCTGAAGTAAAAACGAGCACTCACATGGGGTATTTATACATCGCACCTCCCAAACAAATAAATCCCCAAACAATTAGGATTGCGATCATTAATATAAACATGAGATTTAACTCATTCTTAAATAGCGTAAATATTATGCATTCAAAATGAACAAACTACATCTATATACATACAATTAACAGCCCAAATACTACGTCTATATTAGTAAGAATGTGTAAGTTCGAGTACACACGTAAAGAAATCAACCTATAAAAAATACACAAATATTACTCATCCAAAGTAAATAAATGAACCTATAAAAACACATAAATGTTACTCATCCAAAGTAAATAACTCAACTCTATGTACACAAAATCCATAATCAGATGTAATCCGCGTACACCTAGCAAATTAGAATGCATAGTTATTTGACATGCATGAATCATACAATAGAAAGAAAGAACTCATTCTTCCAAAATGAATATGCAAAGAATTACAATGTAATGCAAGATGTAAAATCAACTAATCTTTCGGAGATGCTTCCAGCTTTGTCCTTGACAGAATTTCATCCTAGATCTCTCGGTCAAGTGGTCAACATATATTAGAACACAGATTCACAATCTTGATTATATTTTGCTTTTTGACGGCAATCAGCTCAGACAATATTATTCATCTTCATGCACCACATCAAAACAACTTCTAACCCACCCAAAAATTATAATAAAAATTATATGTCAATATTTTGTTAAATACAATATTCATTTTTATTTATTCAGCATCGGAAGATACGACAACAATCATTCAAACTAGTCTTGTCTTATGTCTTAGGGTGGTGGTGGTGAGTAAAAATCAAAATCCGATGTATGAAACAATATTTTAGGCGGATATGTACGAAAAGAAGAATTAAGAGCAAAGTCCTCCTAGAAAAAATGGAGGTGGACCGGCTGGAGAGTAAGAAGAATTTGTGAAGTCTGAATAAAAATAACTCCAATTGGTCATCTCTGAAATAAAAGACAATGATCGGGAGAACATGATAGTCAAATAAAGGTATGCAAGAAAAATATGCAAATGCATAGAAAAGATCTATTATACAAACAAACAATCAAAAACAAATATACAACAAACACCTCAACTCACCAGCTCCACACAATGACGATCGTGAAGGATCAGTCTTTTTATCTTTTTTCAAAATTTAAAGATAAGTGAATTTCACAAAGTTGTGCAAACACGTAGGTAGGCATGGGATTGGGGCAATAATCCTTAGTGTACATGAATAAAATGCATGATACAATGAGGGGGTACTCTCCCCAAGATAAATATTTTTCTTTCTTATTTTACGGTTGAGTAAAATTAACAGTCTCAATTTTATGGATTATCATTTTTTTAATTTTTTTATAAGAAACAAACCTAATGAGGAGTCAATTCCTTTAGTATCTTATATGACAAAATCAGAGGGAGAGAGTCGGAAAAGCAATGCGAGGCGAAAATAATGATGAATGCTAAGTAGAAATGCTCACCTTACGTATATGCAATGATTAATGCGAAGCAGAATTGAAACCTATCTCTATGCAATGCAATGGATAAAATCTCCCTAAACAGAATATGTTATTATCGTGAAGCAAAGTATATTATTTATCTAGAAATGAAACCTAAGGTTTGGTCTTGGAAACCTCTCGGTGTCCACCACAGTGGGACCTACAAGTGTTGTGTGAGGTTTCTCTGTTGAACATGCGAGCCCATGACGAGCCATTATGCAATAAATGTTATTGCGAATATCACTCCCTGATCTGAAATGAAGAATAACTAATTTGCATAATAGGTCCCTTAGTACAATTAGGGTTATGTAGCATGGCCATCTTAATGAACATGCAGTTGTTGATTCAATTATTGAATCATAGAGGCTCGTGCTTAGATGAATATCTAAAGAGTTAGATTGAGGACTCATCAAGCACCGTCAAATGATTGTTAAGAGATGATCTCCAGCATGAGTAGGAGATGACAATCCTTTCTCATAAAGGTTGATATATGACCAACCTCTTGATGCAGGTCCTCTGCATAGGAATAGAGATTCAGAGGTGTTATATAAGTTAGGTCAAAGAGTTGACTTAACGAGATCGAGATAACCAAAGTCCTATGTCGTATGCTATCACGATATAGGCATGCATCCTCGGATCGGAGACAATTGTGTTACTATATGTCTGAGTATGTACATTTGGTAGACCAATAGGTTGATGACCTAACCAAGGTCTATACACCGCCGTACTGGTGTGGATGCAAGGGCATATGAGTAATACGATCTCTCAGAGGAATCATACAGGTTCATTACTGACTCGGAATACATGAGCTCACTCATGAGATATTGGGAATAATCAAATTCCGTGCACGGTCATCTCACTTCGGAAGCTTGACTGAATTTGTAGGATTGATATATACTTTTGGAAAGTATATGATCAAAACTTAGGTATGATAGATGCTTTTGGAAAGTATATGATCGATACCAACTTCCAATGATTGAATGATAAAACTTAATGATGAAACCCTGAAGGAGACAGTCTGAAAGAGATCTAAAGCTTCGGGTTTAATATGGATCTTCCAGTATGCAGGATGTATATGTATTGGGAATACCTGAGGGTGATGTGATCATAAACGTTTGTATAACCATGATGCTTCCATTCCGAGGGAGTGATGAAACAAGTCTGGATTTTAGTGACTCCTCCCATAGAGAAGTAATCTGGTTTTAGTCCAAATGTTGGACATTGATCTGAATGTGATTCAGATGCAATGAGAAGATTAGATCTACGGCTTTGATTTAATCAAACAGCTATAGGAGGTTCGCAAGATCTGGATTTGAGATGTGATCTCAATACCCAAGTCACTATACATGGAACAATACAATCACCATGTCCTTCTCTCCAAGTATCCGCGGAAAAGCGCATTATCCTTGAAAGAGTTCATAGATAATTTCATTGTTGATATATGTATCCGAGCATTGAGAAAATTGATAATTAAATGTGATTTAATTATCATGAATAATGTAAATTTGATTCATATTATAAGGAGAGTTACCTAAGATAATTTAATATGATTTAATTATCAAAGATATGAATAATGTGAATGTGATTTATATTATTTGAGCACATGAGAATAGAGATTGGGATGGTTAAATGTGATTTTATTATCATGGATATGAATAATTTGGATAGTACTATCGATATCAAATATATATTATAAATGTGATTTATAATATATAAGAGACAGCTATTTGTGATTTATATTTGTTGATTAATTATTGATGTGAATTGGATTCACGTTGGATAATTAATTGAAAACATAATTTACATTTTCTCTTGGGATGTGAATGTGATTCACATTTTTTTCAATGGCATGATTGCGTTATATCACAAGATAATTATGAATTATTTTTATGAAATAATTTACAACAATTATTGTTGTAAATATTGGAGATATCATGAGATAATGAGATCTCATGAGATAGTGAGATCTCATGAGATGAGTCGTCGCCCCCTAATTTTAGGGGAAGTGGTTAGTCTCCTCATTATCTTCAAGACTAGCCAATCGATTTGATTTGAAATTAATTGTGTTAGTTTATTAATAAAAGTTAATTTAAATTAAATCATTTGTTGTTGTATTTTTACAACAACATCATGGTCAGTGAAAGAAACACAAATCAATCAAACCCATTGATTATGTGATGTCCATCGATTGGGATCCATGGACTCCCAAAACCCTATATAAGAAGAGGCACCCCTTGCTCTTCTAGATATACGATTAATGAATGCTCTCTCTATTTCTCCACACAACAAGCCCCCCTCTCTCTCCCATAATGGCTGTCCACCATAGAGCCATGGAGAGTCTTTATCGCCGCAGCATCGTCATTATGCTGTTGGACTATTTGCTCGTGAAATCTCCATCTCCTTCAGTACGCCTTGCTCGTAAAAAAGACGTCAGATCTTGTGTGATGATATCAGGAGATTCGCCGCTTGGATCATCAACATGGATTGCGAGAAGGACACGTCTCATCAACACGCTCGTAAACATCTCCTCCGTCATATCAGACTTGAGACAGGAGGTCTCTTCGTTTAGAGACTTGATCGCAACCACTCTTCAAGAGGTAACCTTAATACCTATTGTGGTTTAGATGAAACGATCCGAGAAATGTTCTTGTATCATGTGATTTCATCACATTTAAAAAATTTTAAATTTCGCTGCTCGGGACAACTAGTGCGACTAGTCGCTCCTGATCGCATTCGATGCGATTCTACACCCCTGTGATGCACTTAAGGATCTTATCATATCCTTCAAGTGGTATCAGAGCCAGTTTGGAGGTTTTGGAGTGGATCCATAAATCGAAGAAGATTTTGGCTCGTTAGGGTTCGTGAAGATTTTAGCATTTCAATTTTTGCAGACATGTTTTGTGATAAATTTCGGCCATGTTTAAAATATTTAAATATAAAAATATCACTTGGATAATGTTCCCCATTAAATAAGGAAACATTAGGATTTGAGTTTGCATGATTTGGAATCCGATAACTCAAGATATGATCTTTTTAATAACCACATATCCACTATTTCGAGGATGGCAAATAATGATGTAATTAAGGAGTTAATTATGATGTTAAAACGCTTGAAAATGCGTGTTTATCACTTGGTTTATGTTTTAATCAAATAAAAAACTTTAGAAATTTATTTTGCTTAATTTAGATTTAAAATGAATGAGATATGTTAATTTTAGTGAGTAGGGTTCACTGTTGAAAATTACATACTCAACCATGAACCTTGTGATTGTCATTTAATAATCTTGTGAAATTAATGGTTAATTTCCTGGAATAATTATGTATAATATTAGGGAAATATTAGAATAATATTTGTTCCTTAAATGACATTGCCTCAACCAATGAATGAATGATTAGATTAGATCTAGATCACCAATTGGTTACTTAATATACTTTCAACAACATGTTTCTTGAATAGGCTTGGGAATTTGTTTAACAAATTTCCTTATAATCAAAATGAGTTTGATATTACTATATGGTATAATTTCGATTGAAAAATTTATGATCATCTCAAGTATAAAGTGATTGACTTGGCATTATTTTTTCCCGAGGCGATATGGTGCCTAGTCGGAGAGCGTTGGGGTAGCAGGTTGCACCGTGTACGGTCTGTGCCACTCCCGTTGGTACTGGCCATGACAACGGGTAGGGAACGGATGACGCTTGAGAGATCATGATGTATTTTCTAATTATTAAAATTCGAATAATACGTATTTTGAGATAATATCAATCTTTCAAGTAACAATCAAGTTTGTTGATTGAATTGGATTGATAATTGATTTAATGAGATTAAATTAATTATATCCAATTAAAACACTCTATTATGAATAGAGTTATAATTCCCTTGGAAGAATTAATCATAATGATTAACTAAATTTGAACATGATATGGAGGATCACATAAGTGACATCCATGGTCTCCTGTCAAGGCAAAGGATTCCGTCGTCGGAGATGCCTGTCCGAAGTGACAGCTCCTGCATACAAGTCATTTGAATCGGACTCTTTGCTTCTCGAAAGAGTAAGGACATATGCATAGTGACCCCAATATCGGGTCCTCATATTATTGGAGTGATATTGGATTGCGCATAGCGAGTTGTATTCCTGTTGACGGTTGGTTCAATTAATGATGGGTCAACATTACCTTAGGGGTGGTGGGCTCGAGGATTAAAGACTGAATTGGGAAATGCAAGTTGGACTTGCAAGGCGGAATGTGTTCATGCTTCTTTTTATCAGAGTCACAGGTTCTCGTATTATTGGGATGTGACAAAGATAAGGAAGGAGATCCCATATCTTGCTTGAGATATAATGGTAAGTATATATCTTACATTGAAAGTGATTAAGGGAATGAACTCATTATTGACAAGGCAAGACAACTTTGATATAGAAACTCCTGAATCAAAGTAAAATATGTATATATAAAATATATGCACTTATGCAGATTTCTTATTTCAGATAATCCTTCATTAAACCACTCAATACCATACTCAATAATAATCAGTATAATATTATGGATTGGATCCATGATCAAGATATTGCACTTTCAGTTGGACACATAATGTATGTGGTTGCAATGTGCAAGTTTCCTCATAATAATGAGGAATGACAATTAAATAGACAATAGGACTACAACCCTAGGGTTCGTGTGTCTCTATAGTCTTGATCTCATCGAATGTACTTTAGAAGTGACATATCGATGATGACCGCAATTGTCAAATAATCCTTATAAAATCTAAGAAGATGTTCTGGCATACATGTGTGCTCTCGACATTTAATCACGAATGACACAGTTCTCTGCATTATGCAGAATGGTGGCTCTATAGGAGAAGATGTATTCAAAATGTTTGAGTACCTACATGAACCAATGATTTTAAGAGTTAAGATGTATGTAGATACGATGAGTGTCATCATTCTACTACCTATACTCTAGTTATTCATGAAGCTTCATAATATTCATATTGTATGAATTAAATAAAGCATGCATAAATATTGAAATACTCATATTGAAATCTTTGGATTCAATATGAGAGATCCTTCATCTTAATTGTTGTTTATAGATGTAAGGAGTGTAGTGGAAGCATGGGTCTGACCCAGGTTAGAAGAAAAGTCAAAGAGTTGTTGTACTTCTATAGCCTCCATACATATGACATCCAGAAGAGTTGGATGAATGCCAATACTGCAATAAGTCGATGTACTGATAGTGTGACTATCTAGACCATCTAGGATCCTTAGAGAAGGACTCGGATAGTACATCAGAATAATCTGCATCTGCATATAATCATTGAATTTCACTTTATTATTTGGTAAGATCAAAGTCTAATAATTGTATCTCATTAAAACTTTTAATAACACTTGCAATTGGTTGCATATATTTTAGAAGACTAGAATCTTGATCTTAAAGTTTAATAGTCATCCACATGAAAGTTGATGCAATTGTTGCAACAATCTCTATTGGATAGATAGACTTCATATTTTCAGTGGAGAGTCCTTAGTCTTAGAAAATGTCTCTATGACGTGGATATTAGAATACACTCATAGTTTATTTCTAATTGTTGGGAATAAACATGAATTCCGAAATAAATCTATCATAGAGAGTTATGATGGATATACTTTTGATAGTAATCTAACATCTAGTGGACTCGACTAAATTAGAAAATTAATGAATGGTTCATTAAGATTTTCAATACTGAAAGTTAAGCCTTATAAGATCAATAGGAGGATGAAGATCATATGACAATGATCTAGAATCAAGCCTTGGACATTTGTCTGTTGATTTGATCAATAGACTAGTAAGAGATGAAACTTTAGAATGTCTAAAATTTCAAAACTTACATACTTATGAATATTGTATTCAAAGTAAAATGTCAAATATACCCTTCTCTGGGAATGGAGTTAGATGTCGAGATATTCAAGATCTCATACATATTGATGTATGTGGATCATCTATATCAGAATAAACATTATGGATATGTGATATCTATTAATGATTATTTGTAATATAAGATTTCTTTCCTTCACCTTATAAACCTTTGAAATGTTCAAAGATTTCACAATTTCGGTTTAGAACCAAAGTTAGAAGGAAGATGAAATGAATTTAATCTAACTTAGGTAGCCAGTACCTATTAGATGAATTCGTGGAATACCTTATGGAGATATGAATATCACTCTCATCTCACTCCTCCTGATACACCTAAACTCAATGGAGTTGTAGGGAAATACAATTGGATCATGTATGACATGATCTTATCAATGATGAATATTAGCATTATTACCTCTTAACTTCCAAGTATATGTGTAATAGAGACTACAATATATATTCTTAATAAGATTCCATGAAAGTAAGCTGGAATCGAGCACCAGAGAGTGCTACTTCATTAGGAAAATAAAAGATAGTATTGGATACCCACTTTATGACCTGAGATTCTTAAAAGATATCATCTCTGAGCATGTGATTCTTAAAGGATGAGACTCTTGAGAATCGATAGGAAAATGAAGTGAAGGATCTCATTTAATATTGAGAAGATAATGAGGCTCCTAAAATCGGAAACTAAAAGAACAATTAAAGATGAAACACTCATACTTCTTCAATTGAGTTTGAGGATGTATTCCATGTGTCGGAGAAATATGATAATGATCTAACTTTATGTGATGAAGCCTCTAAAGATCATGACATGGAATGATGGATTTTAACAATAACGTCTAAAGTAGACTTCATATACAAGTCTTGTATATGGACCCTCAAGGATCCACCTATATGGGTAAGACCCATTAAGGTGTAAATGGATCTTCAAGAGAAAGAGGGAACCTGATGAGAAGGTAGAGACCTTCAAAGCATGACTTGTATCCACAAGACACACACCGAAGAGAAGATATCACTTGCGGTGAGACTTGCTCTTCAGTGACCTTACTTATACCCATCAGAATATTGCTAATTATAGTTAAATAACTTGACTTTGACATCTTCAAGATGGAAGTCAAGATTGCATTCCTCTATGAATACCTCTCCGAGGATATTCATACGAAGTAGCCCCAGGGCTTCATAGTTGAGGAAAGCAAGTTGTGCAAGCTGAATAACTCCATCCGTGGACTCAAATAAGCTTCTTGTAGTTGGAACATAAGATTTGATGAAATTATAAATGTTATGATTTTGGATAGAATCTTGATGAACCATATGAAGCTTAGTGGGAGTGACACTATGTTCATCATGATAAATGTAGATGATATCCTGATTATTTGGAATGATATAAGGATAATAATAAGTATTTTATAATCTGGTTATTCCATACCTTGATGTATGATCTCAAGAATACCTCTTAGATCTTTGTTCTGAAGGTGTTCAGAAGCAAAGAGAAGAGGGTATTTGTACCGTTACATTAGTGGTACACTTTGGACATTTTCATTTTCTGGAAACCCAAGAAAGGCTTCTTTTCCTCAAGATATGGTACTGACCTATCTAAAAGGATAAAACCTCAAGGAGTTGAGGAATTAATGCTAAACTGAATGTCGTTGTGCATCAGTTACGAGAAGCCGAGTGTATGCTAGATGTGTGCAAATGCCAGATGTCTGCCATGTAGTGGGAGTATTAAACTGTTGCTAATCCTGCTATGAAGATAAAACACTTAGTTGTAGTAATATCAAAATCTTCGAAGATGACAAGACTTTCGAGATAGTGATACCTAAGTCATATCTTCAAGAAATTAATACTTTATGGATAGTAATCTAAAGGTCTTAACTTCATATACCATAGGAGATAGAGATCTACAGGAACAAGGGTATTCTGATAAGGATTATGTAAATACTGGTTATAATAATTATTGAGCTGTAGTGTCAAGGACACTATAACTAATAAGGTTGAGTATTGGTTGTATAAGATGCAACATTCGCATTGGATACGAGCACTGTTACTAGGGGATATGCAAGTGCCGTAAAAGGACTTGGCATAGTCTCTTGGGAACAGAGTGACTGATCAGATCACCTAGTTATTTTTGCCCATTAATGGCTCTTTGGGCTAGTGGGAGATTGTTCGACATGCGAGCCCATGGCGAGCCATTATGCAATAAATGTTATTACGAATATCATCTCTTGATATGAAATAAAGAATAACTAATTTGCATAATAGGTCTCTTAGTACGATTAGGGTTATGTACCATGGCCATCTTAATGATCATACAACTGTTGATTCAATTATTGAATCATAGAGGTTGGTGCTTGGATGAATATCTAAAGAGTTAGATTGAGGACTCATCAAGTACCATCAAATGATTGTTAAGAGATGATCTCCAGCCTAAGTAGGTTATGACAATCTTTTCTCATAAAGGCTGATATCTGAATGACCTCTTGATGCATGTTTTCTGCATAGGAATGGAGATTCGGAGGGTCAAAGAGTTGACTTAACGAGATCAAGATAGCCAAAGTCCTATGTCGTATGATGCCACGATATAGGCACGCATCCTTTAACCGGAGACAGATGTGTTACTATATGTCTGAGTATGTACATTTGGTAGACCAATAGGTTGATGACCTAACCAAGGTCTATACACTGGAGCACTGGTGTGCATGCAAGAGCATATGAGTAATACGATCTCTCAAAGGGATCATATAGGTTCATTACTGAACCTGAAGACATGAGCTCACTCATGAGATATTGGGAATAATCAAATTCCATGCACGGTCGTCTCACTTTGGAAGCTTGACTGAATTTGTAGGTTTGATATATACTCTTGGAAAGTATATAATCAAGACATAGGTATGATATATGCTTTTGGAAAGTATATGATCGATACCGACTCCCAATGATCGAATGAGAAAACTTAATGATGAAATCCTGAAGGAGACAGTTTGAAAGAGATCTAAAACTTCGGGTTTAATCTTGGTCTTCCAGTATGCAGGATGTACAGTTATTGGGAATAACTAAGGGTGATGTGATCATAAACGATTGTATAACCATGACGCTTCCATTCCGAGGGAGTGATGAAACATGTCTATATTTTAGTAACTCCTCTCATAGAGAAGTAATCTGGTCTTAGTCCAAATGTTGGACATTGATGAATCTGCGATTCATCACTTTAAAAGTTGAAAATAGAGCTTTGTTCCCGAGTAATTAGAGGCATATTTCTACTTATATTGCATAATTAGCAATCATGCATGCAAGCATAATATCTGCATTTTAGCATTCATATTTGCATAAAATAAGAAGCCAATTTCACTTGTAAATATTCACATGTATATTAGATAAAATACCTTATTTGTATATATTTTATACTAACTCCGAATCTAATAAAACAACTCTATTGTGTATATATGACTAACACTAATTAAAGAAAAATATCAAAAAAATACTAACTTGTAAAATTACCCAATAAAACCCCAACCCAAGTTTAAAACCATGAACCTTAAAATGTGCATATCTCTCTCATACAGCCTCCGAATTAGGTCTACTCACTTTTAAAGTAATATACATTCAGAGACCTTTGAAACAAGACCAATTTCATTAAAATCAGAGCTCGTATGCAAAACTTGAATTTTGGGCCTCATTTATATATTGTACATATTAACCGTTTTGCCCTTCATTTTTATTCTTTTATTTTCTTCATTATTAAAAATCCAAAAAAAATAGATTAAGTTGTAAATATTCTTCTCATATTTTATCTAAGGTACCATCCAAAAATACATTTTTGTACAGATGATTTCCTTTGATTTTCGACCCTTCACGAAAATTGTAGATCTCGTCGAGACGAGCAACTTTCATGTTGACCACTTTTTGATTTAATCCCTTTTGTTATTTCTTTTTTATTCTCTTTACAATTAATCTTTGAATTTTCTGGGAGCGACATGTGGCAGCTCCTGGAGCTGCCACATGTCACCCCAATTTTTTTATTTTCGAATTTATTTTTTATTATTTTCGGATTTATTATTATTATATTATTATTATTATTTTAATTATTTTTAGTAGCCTACTATATTATTTTATTAATAAATTATTTTAATCCCCTTTTCCCGCTTCTCCTTTCTTATTCCCCACTCCAAGCCACCGTTTTTTCCACTCTCTCCACTACTCCATTCTCCCCACTTCTTCTTCAACTTCCCTCTCATCTTCCTTTATATTCTCATCCCCTCCATCATTTTCAATCATCTGCCAATTGAGAGACGAGAGCCATCAGCCCCCACGTGTTGTAGGTGACAGTTAAGACACGTTTAGGTAGAGCAATGACGGCTATTTCCTTCGGCGAGATCCGTGGATTTTTTTTCACGTTGCAGTAGAACTCCACATCGGCTGCTCAAGCTTCGGAGGCCGCCATCTCCTTGAAGCGACGACGGAAGCCGCACGCGGCTCCATCTGGCAAAACCACAGATAAGTAATCCATCTTCTTTTCTTTGTCAATTTTTTTATCTAACATTTTTTTATTGTTTTTCATCACAATCATCACACCAAACAACACCAAAATTTATCATCCATCACCATCACAATCAGCATCACTACCATTTTTTTTCATTCACCATTTCATATCTTATTCAAAAAAAATTACAAACAAAAAACAAAACAAAACAAAACAGGCATTGCCGTCAGCCGCCCCATCTCCACCGTGTGTCGGCCAAGCCCGAGCACCACCATCAACCGAGCACCGACCCCGCCGACGACCGCAGTCCACCTCCTCCACGCCGTCAACCCCTTGGCGGCCGGCCACCGTCGTGTATGCGGCCGTCCACAGCCGCCCGCTGGTGCGAGCACCGCCCAACCCCCGCTCCACGACACTGTTCCCCAGGACTCCGCCCCCGTGCACCGCCTCCAACAGCGACACTCCACCATTATGCACCGCGCGTCACCAGTCCTCCTCACCGTGCGTGAGCCCCACGCCGCTCCATCCGCCAACGTGCGTGCCCAGCGTGCGGCCACCGCCGCTCCAGCAGCTGCCGCCCTCGACGTCGCGCGCAGCCTCCAAGGCCGCGCCGCCCCTGATCTCTGCCGCACGGCCCGCACGCAAGCAGTGCCGGTCGCGCCCCTCCGCCTCCAAGCGCCGCTGTACGCCGCTCCTTGGAGCCACACATCCTCCACCGAAGGCAGCCGCCTTCCTCGCGCTGCCTCGACCGCACCGATGCCGACCGCCCCTGCGCCCCAGCAATGGCCGCGCACGCCAGGACCGCTACCCTGTGCGTCGCTGCCCGCGGCCGCCTCCTCGCGCCACTGCCCCCCAGCACCACCGCCTCCATCCCTCCTCACGGCCTTGTGCCCTAGCGACTAAAGAAGGCCCCCTTTCTATTAATTTTTATATTGTAAAAATTGCATTTGCATCTTCTTAGGTTTTTAAAATTGCAAAAGTGTCGTTGTGCACCATTTTAGTTTGTTTCTTTCAATTTCATTATTGCATCAACATCCCTAACTTTGAGCATTTATTTGGACATTAATTTTACATCAATTTTTTATCAAAAAATAGCATGTTGTAGAGAAACTAATTCTTTATCTCTGGCTATTTATTTACATTTTTGTGAGCATTTGACATTTTATTAAAAATCAGAGATTGAAAATCAGTGATATTTTACCTATTTAAGCTCCGAAACTCGCACATAGTCATTTATTGCTCCAAAAATTGTGAAAAAAATTATGAATGATGTATTTAAGTGTGCTTTAATTACAATCCAAATTTCGTCCAATTAGGAGTTGTCTTGTGCATAAAATAAATTATAGAGTGATTTATGTAATTGATTTTTAATTGATTCCATGAATAAGATTTTTGCAAAATTTCAACTCTCCTGGATTATTATTGATATATCTATTTGAGATAAATCCATCTCTAGATTTAATTTCGTGGATTTATTAGGAATTAAATACCCGCAGTCGCTCTGTTTTCAGTAAAAAATTCATAAAAAATCACTAAGTGTCAAAAAATTCCGAAAATATTAGTGTAGCTTCATTTCATCATGTTTATCCTCAGGTAAATTTTTCATAATTTTTGCATATCATTTACACGAAAATTTGCATAAAAACTTCAAAAAAGTTTGCATTTTTCATTTGTGCATTTTAAACCCAAAAATTCCAAAAAAAATACATTTTGCATTCACTGTTGGATTACATTCTTAGGAAAAATATAACTTGACTTATTTGAATTAATTTCACATTAAAATTAAATTTGGCTAAGTTAGGTATTTTCCTTCTTACTTAATTTAACCATATTGTGCATTCGGCATTTTTATTGCATAAAAAAATACAAAAAAAATCACATGGAAAACCACAATCTAATCCCTCTAACTTGATCCCGAGTTGTTCCTTTGCCTCCTTGAGTCGACCCTGGGGCTTGTCCATGCTAAACAAACATAAAACCGCGCATTAAATTCATTCGTTGATTATTCGATTTGTGCGTTAATTTTTGATCGACGCGGATCTATCCGACTGCAACGAAATAGTCAATCTGACAACACTAAAAGGGTAGGTCCGCGACCCGTTAAATGGCGCCGTTGCCGGGGAGGCAAACGACTTAGGATCACTTTAGAAAAATTAGATTTACGTTTTCCATTCACTCGGGTAGTCTGACCCCTGAGCTGCATTGTAATTATCCATTTTTTCTTTAATTGTTTTGCTGACCATTTCTGTATATATCTATCTCTGACATAATTTTTATCTTTTTGTGCGAGGGCCCGGTGGACTTGGAGCAGCTTTCTTGAAGTTGACGCATCTCGAAGTACATCGGAGGCCGAGGACTCTTGGATCAGGTCGGCTGTTGACATCAAAAAGATTTTTGTAACTTAAAAAAAGTGTCTGCATTTACAGTGGTTCCCGTTTGGGTTCTCGCGTGTGTAAACATAGTGGAATCGTGTGCCATCTGCTGTGTGGCTTGAATTTCTAGATTAGGCCTGCACTAGCGGCTCCTCGAGCCACTATAGGATTTGCTTGTGCTCGTAATTCTCTAGGACCACATATCACTTAAAAAACGCACTTAGACCACAAATCTAGTCAAATCAACCCATTCTTCACTCGCTAATAGAACTGCCTGTCTAGGAGTGGCTTTTCATCGATTGCATTCATTTAGTGTAAAATTTCAATTCAGTACTGCATCCCACATTGTAGAGAACTGGAGGAACTGTAAGTCTTTTTACTCAAGCATTCATCATCGTTTTCTCGATTGCATCGGCTTTTTCCGATTCTCTCTCTCTCTCGGTTTTCTAAGCGAGGATAAAAGAATTGGGACTGGACGGTAGACATGATTGCTTGTGTGGATTAAATCAGTAATAACTAATCTCTAAAATCAGGACTGCTAATTGAATTGGACAAAAAATTGACTAAAATTAACCCTTGTTTGCGGGAGAGTAACCCCGACCTTGTTTTCAGGCTGAGTGAGGGTACTTGAGTGTGTGTGAAAACCTTAAGGCAGAGCCCAAATCCCCGCCTTCCATATCACGTGCCAACTGATCCTAGCAAATATCACGAGTTGAATATTTTTAGATTCACTGACTAGTACCAAGTAGCCTCCGCCTGTTCGCGGGTAGTCAGGGGTGAACTAACGATACTTCGCGACAAGTTGCTAGTAACCCTTTGGGGCGAAGTTCCAGCCTTGTCAACCTCCGCCTGCTTGCAGGTAGATAGGGGCATGGTCTTTGAATCCATCAACTTGAGATGTGAGCGAAGAAAGGAAGGACCGGCGGTATCTTAGGCGACAGGTTAAACAGGGAAGATGCATCCGGCTTTGAGCTGACTTCCCTATAGGTAGCGTAACCTTTGCTACTTGTCTGAAAATTCACACTTAAAATCAACCACATTAATCGGACTCAGTTTCGGGTCCTTCACCGTGTTGAGGGTGAACTCAGGGTTTGCTCTTGCGTTTGTCTTCGTGTCTGTCCGTGTGTGTTGTCTTGTGTAATTGAACATTTTCTACCTCAACCTACTTACATTGATCATTTCCTCTTCAAGATGTCGAGATATTGGTCCCAATACCCCGTGACCACGGGTCATTACTCCTCGAACATATACCGTTCATCTTCGCCTTCTTCTTCATCCATGTATCCTCTGTCACCCACGGGAGAACCTTACCCGTGGTCGGTTCCACCTCAACCCGATTACGAAGTCAGAACTTCGACTGATTCCTCCACTTCTTCGTATTTCTCACCTACTCCATATTCTAACACTCCGGATTCACTTCCACCTTGGGCTGACTATCCTTACTCTCGAGAGCTTGCAGGAATCAAAGAATCGAATGAAGAGCAAGCCACTGCTGACATAGATGATTGGCAAAAATATATGCCCCCATTCTCACCTCAAGTAGGGACCAGACAACAATTTACATATACACATCCCGACTTGACCTTGGGGCACAACATGGTCGATCAAACATACCAAATGGAGAGTCCTGCACATCCTGATTTCCCAGAGTTGATTGACTTTAGTGATCAAGCCTCCAGTAATCAGCCTTCATTTGGAGAGCCTATACATTCACAAGATTGGACTCATGACCTAGACTTATCAGTCCCTGTTTCATTGACTCCATCATATGAGGCTCCGACCAATATTTTCCATTTGGATAGTTCATACTCAACCCAGCATTACATGCCAGAGTCTAGGTATGATGAGTATGAGATCCCAATATCTCAGCAATATCCTCCAACTGATCAGAACTCTCCCATGATTTGTCATGAGAATTTTGTGGAGGATGACATCTCTAGACTTATTAAGAAAAATGAATCATTTGGTAACGAGTTAAAAGATGTCATGAAAATATTGCACTCAATTTCTGCCAGTCTGGGTATGAAAGTGGAGAAGGAAGTAAGTAGATCTGATGTTGAAAACCAAGCAAGCATTAGGACCCACATCTTCTGTACATCTGGAGTCCATTCTATCTCCCTTTTCTACTAACCCCTTGCCTTCCAATCTTGAGTCTGATCATTCATCTATCCAAAACACCAAAAATTGAAAAACCAAAAACCCACATAAAAATTGAAAATGAAAAAGACCTAAAAAAATTGGATTCTGCCCTAAGGGAAGCACTCGATGAAGAATTGATTTTCAAACTTCCCTTAATAAAGACCATATATCACTTCCCCGACCTCAACAGATTTGTAAAGAGTAAATTGATACCCAAGAGGTCAGGTAATAAGAGAACCAGGAATGAAAGACACATAGTGTCTATGGCCACCTCCTTGGTGATGGGGAGAAAGACCAAGAGCCACAGAGTGAAGCGGTTGCCTAGGGTTGAATGTGAAATCAAAGACACTATCTTTACCCATGCAAGAATCGATGATGACTCTCCGATAAATATCCTCCCGACCTCTGTGTTTGACAAACTCAAACTCAGGCTAATCAGAAAGTTGAGAGAGATCGTTCAACTGGTTGATCGATCTATCAAACGGGCGAGAGGAAACATTTCAGTCATCATTACTTTCCAAGGTGCTCTACTCCAGGTGGACTTCATGGTCATTGACATCGAGCACCGAGGAGAGTTCACCCAGTGTCCGATTATTCTCGGGACGCCGTTATTAGCCTCAGCTAAGGCAACTAAAAATTACGAGACTCGGGAGATCGATTTTTCAGCATTGGGAGCACTCCGACCGCACCCATTCTTGATACACTTTACTCTAAGATGACCCGCACATCCGTTGACAGTCGTAACCATCAAGAGGTAAATGAGTCCCACCTCTCTGCTACACTTGAGAGACCGACTATCCGGACGACTGTTGGATCTGAGACTCCCCATACCTTCACTTCATCAAATGCTAGCACCACCACTGTGACAGCTTCTAAGAAGGACTCACAACCAGAAGCTATCATTAAGTCGGACACGACTTTTGTTTATTACCTTGACCATTTTGATGATCCGACACAAGAGCCCAATAATGCCAAGCTGACTGAGACCACTAGAACCTTCCCGAGATATATGCTGACCCTTCAGGAATATCACAATCTATATGGTGACTCGTCTGATAAGGAACCCATAGTCAGCACCACATCACATTCCGGACCTTCAAAGGAAACAACCAAGACTAAATTGACTCCACCTAAAAACACGGTTGCTCCCTCTTCTAGTCGGCTATCTAGTGAGAGGAAGTTGAGAATTGATTCCTCGATGTGTTCCCTCGAACCTCTCAAGGTGCGTCTCTCTTATCTCCCTCTCAATGATTGAGGTTCTAGAAAACCGACTAAGAAAGTATCCTTCAACATACCGTAGAAGGAATTTTCTGAGGAGTCCTCATTTGGTCCGAATAAGGTGATTTATATGAGTGAGCTTAGTTCGATTGTTCTCAAGCCTTATCTGAGCAAGCAACCGTGTGTCGACCCTCGTTGGACGATCCCTACACCTCACTATTATTCATCTGAGGACGATTCCGACAATGACACATATGTATATTATCCACCTCCTCGCATCCGCAAGAAGGTTCATCACAAACCTTCTTAATCCTTGTATATTCTCACTCTTTCTTGTATATACTTTCTAATCCCTCCCTCCACAATGATTCGAATCATTCACCTCGACTCCATATCGTTTCATTTTATGACTATACTTAGGATAATCAGATCCTAAGTATAGGAGGGAGAGTGACCCGCATCTATTCATTGTACATCCTCCAGATCACATCGGTCCTCATACTCACTCGTATAGGGGGGACCGATGCCCGCCATGTATATACTCATCCATTTCTCCTCTTGCCCTCGTCCGCCCCATTTTTGATCTTCTTCTACACTTAGGCTGCCAGAGCCTAAGTATAGGGGGGCGAATCGACTTCTATACATTTTAGATCTCCTACGCTTAGTCCGAGCTATGTCTTTTCATTTCTTTTCGTGCTTTGAGGACATAGCACACGCTAAATATAGGGGGGCGTGTATATATTACATATATACTTTACCCATAGCTCGTACTTTTGCGTATTTTCGCGTATTTTTGTATATATTATGCAATAATTACGAGGTGGGTAAGAATTTGAAAAAAAATTGTACTATATGTATAATACTTGTATAAAAACTTGTAAAACATACTTTTGTAAAATTTGTTGTAAAATAGGATGTATACCAAAAAAAACTTGTATATTATGTGTAAACTAAAAACTTGTTGTAAATAATACAAATTATTGTATACTTATACCAAAAAAATGTGTTGAAAATAAGGCTTCTTATTTACTCTTGCACATCATCTCTGCATCTGAAAAGAAAAAGAGTCTTGCATTTCATTCATATACAAAGCGTGTCATCTACCTCTCATCTGCATATCTTGCATATGCAAGGTGAAAAGCTAGTGGGTTCAGAACCAAGTAATGAGTAGATATTGAGGATGGACTTGATTTGATCTTAATCCACCTAATTTCAGAGGAACCTTATAGGAACTGGAGTTAAGATTTTTCAGGTTAAGTGACTTAATTCTTTGAGTCCGCAAGTCTATGTTCACATGTCATCTTGATTAGTCTAAGTAGAATATTTCATGCACAGGCATGATTCTTTTAGACAGTGACCTAACTTGGACAAGCACAATGCACGTAGCTCTTCATTGATGGGGTGGTGAGGAAGTAGAATCATTTAGCTTGGAGTAGCACACGGGCGGAAACATCCGTCCTACTCTACGGAGGGTAGTGCATCTCAACCTAGTCTGGTGGTGTTGACGTCTGAGGACAGGACATTGTGGCTTGCAATAATGCTTCAAAAGAGGGATAGTTTACTGGCTCAAGAGGAAAAACTCATGATGTACATGCTGCACCTTGTATATAGTTCCAAAAAAAGAAAAAAAGGAAAAAATGCAAGAACTCCAAAAAAAATAGACAGGCCAAAAAAATGCATGTCGGAGTATGTATACTAGCAAGAAGATTGCAGCAGGATGACTTGGCTACACTGGTCAGGCATCCCGAGATAGGTAGCTACACTGACTACCGTCCATTCTTTTCTCCACCCCCTCCTCTAGAGATGGTCGCACTTGAACTTAGAAGGGAATACCACGCTCCTCGAGGAAAGAGTTACTGGACCGGGTTATTTGAGTTACCTTGTTAGGGGAGGCTGGTTCTGAGCCATTTCTGATGTGGAGAGCTATTTTACACTTACACAGTACAAGTAAGAATCATAGTCATCAGAAATTTGCGTTTGAGGATTTGTTCTGACCTGACTATTGAGGCGTCTTGAATAAAAGACTTGTGGAACTTGAAATCTGTTAGGGCTTAAGTTCAGGTCCCAATGAGGTTCCGCTACACAATTAATCCAAAGGTCGAGTCAAGCTCCATTTTCAACTTTTGTTCATGACCTTGGTATGGAACCCAAAATCATTTCACTCTTGCATTTCATTTTAGTTGCTCGGGGACGAACAAGGTTTAAGTATAGGGGGTCGATGAATCTGCGATTCATCACTCTAAAAGTTGAAAATAGAGCTTTGTTCCCAACTAATTAGAGGCATATTTCTACTTATATTGCATAATTAGCATTCATGCATGCAAGCATAATATCTATATTTTAGCATTCATATTTACATAAAATAAGAAGCCAATTTCACTTGTAAATATTCACCTGTATATTAGATAAAATACCTTATTTGTATATATTTTATACTAACTCCGAATCTAATAAAACCAACTCTATTGCGTATATATGACTAATACTAATTAAAGAAAAATATCAAAAAAATACTAACTTGTAAAATTACCCAATAAAACCCCAACCCAAGTTTGAAATCATGAACCTTAAAATGTGCATCTCTCTCTCATACAACCTCTAAATTAGGTCTACTCACTTTTAAAGTAATATACATTCAGAGACCTTCGAAACAAGATCAATTTCATTAAAATCGGAGCTCGTATGCAAAACTTGGGTTTTGGGCCTCTTTTGTATATTGTACATATTGACCGTTTTGCCCTTCATTTTTATTCTTTTATTTTCTTCATTATTAAAAATCCAAAAAATTAGATTAAGTTGTAAATATTCTTCTCATATTTTTTTCTATTTTTCATTTGATTTTTCTCTTATTGAAAAATGACAAAAAATTACAAAAGATAAAATGCGGTATTTTATATCTATAAGGTACCACCCAAAAATATATTTTTGTACAGATGATTTCCTTTGATTTTCGACCCCTCACAAAAATTGTAGATCTCGTCGAGACGAGCAACTTTCATGTTGACCACTTTTTGATTTAATCCCTTTTATTATTTCTTTTTTATTCTCTTTACAATTAATCTTTGAATTTTCTGGGAGCGACATGTGGCAGCTCCTGGAGCCGCCACATGCCCCCCCAATTTTTTATTTTCGGATTTATTTTTTATTATTTTTGAATTTATTATTATTATTATATTATTATTATTATTTTAATATTTTTAGTAGCCTACTACATTATTTTATTAATAAATTATTTTAATCCCCTTTTGCCTCTTCTCTTTTCTTATTCCCCACTTTCTTCCCACTTCTTCTCCACCTTTCCTCTCATCTTCCTTTATATTCTCATCCCCTCCATCATTTTCTATCATCCGCCAATTGAGAGACGAGAGCCATCAATCCCCACGTGTTGTAAGTGACAGTTGCGACACGTTTTGGTAGAGCAACGACGACTATTTCCTTCGGCGAGATCCGTGGATTTTTTTTCACGTTGCAGCAGAACTCCACATCGGCTGCTCAAGCTTCGGAGGCCGCCATCTCCTTGAAGCGACGACGGAAGCTGCACACGGCTCCATCTGGCAAAATCACAGGTAAGTAATCCATCTTCTTTTCTTTGTCAATTTTTTTATCTAACATTTTTTTATTATTTTTCATCACAATCATCACACCAAACAACTCCACCATTTATCATCCACCACCATCACAATCAGCATCACTACCATTTTTTTTCATTCACCATGTCATATCTTATTAAAAATAGAGGCCCAAAACCTAAGTTTTGCATACGAGCTCCGATTTTAATGAAATTGGTCTTGTTTCGAAGGTCTCTGAATGTATATTACTTTAAAATTGAGTAGACCCAATTGAAGTCTGTATGAGAGAGATATGCACATTTTAAGGTGCTTGGTTTCAAACTTGGGTTGGGGTTTTATTTGGTAATTTTACAAGTTAGTATTTTTTGATATTTTTCTTTAATTATGTTAGTCATATATACACAATAGAGTTGGTTTTATTAGATTCAGAGTCGTTATAAAATATATACAAATAAGGTATTTTATCTAATATACAGGTGAATATTTACAAGTGAAATTAGCTTTTTATTTTATGCAAATATGAATGCTAAAATGTAGATATTATGCTTGCATGCATAAATGCTAATTATGCAATATAAGTAGAAATATGCCTCTAATTACTCGGGAACAAAGCTCTATTTTCAACTTTTAGAGTGATGAATCGCATATTCATCAGATATTGATCTGAATGTGATTCAGATGCAATGAGAAGATTAGATCTACGGCTTTGATTTAATCAAACATCTATGGGAGGTCCGCAAGATCTGGATTTGAGATGTGATGTCAATATCCAAGTCACTATACGTGGAACAATACAATCGCCCTGTCCTTATCTCCAAGTATCCGCGGAGAAAGCACATTATCCTTGAAAGAGTTCATGGATAATTTCATTGTTTATATATGTATCCGTGCATTAAGAAAATTGATAATTAAATGTGATTTAATTATCATGAATAATATGAATTTGATTCATATTATAAGGAGAGTTATCTAAGATAATTAAATGTGACTTAATTATCAAAGATGTGAATAACGTGAATGTGATTAATATTATTTGGGCACATTACAATAGAGATCCGAGATGGTTAAATGCGATTTATTATCTTGGATATGAATATTGTGGATATCACTATCCATATTAATCATATATATTATAAATGTGATTTATAATATATAAGCGAGAGCTATTTGTGATTTATATTTATTGATTAATTATTGATGTGAATTGGATTCACATTGGATAACTAATTGAAAATATAATTTACATTTTGTTTTGGGATGTGAATGTGATTCACCTTTTTTTTGAATAACATGATTGCAATATTTCACAAGATAATTATTAATTATTTTTGTGAAATAATTTACAACAATTGTTGTTGTAAATATTGGAGATATCATGATATAATGAGATCTCATGAGATAATGAGATCTCATGAGATAGTGAGATCTCATAAGAAGAGTGGTCGTCCCCTAGTTTTAGGGGAAATGGTTAGTTTCCTCATTATCTTCAAGACTAGCCAATTTATTTCATTTAAAATTAATTGTGTTGATTTTTCAATATAAATTAATTTAAATTAAATCATTCGTTGTTGTGTTTTTTACAACAACATCATGGCCATTGAAAGAAACACAAATCAATCTCACAATTGATTGTGAGATGTCCATGGATTGGGATCCGTGGACTCCCAAAACCCTATATAAGAAGAGGCACCTCTTGCTCTTCGAGATATACGATTAATGAATGCGCTCTCTCTATTTCGCCACACGCTAAGCCCCCCTCTCTCTCATAATGCCCGTCCACCATGGAGCCATTGAGAGAGTCTCTATCGCCACAGCATCGTCATTATGCTGCCAGAGTATTTGCTCGTGGAATCTCCATTTCCTTCGGTGCACCTCGCTCGTGAAGAAGACGCCGGATCTGTCGTGACGAGATCAGGAGATTCACTGCTTGGATCATCAACATGGATTGCGAGAAGGACGTGTCTCATCAACACGCTCGCAAGCGTCTCCTCCATCAGATTGGACTTCAAACAGGAGGCTTTTCGTTTAGAGACTTGATCACAACCATACTTCAAGAGGTAACCTCAATACCTATTGTGGTTTAGATAAAACGATCCGAGAAATGTTCTAGGATCATGTGGTTTCATCACATTTATAAAAATTTAATTACGATGCTCAGGGCAACTAGTGCGACTAGTCACTCCCGATTGCATTCGATGCGATCCTCATGCTTCCATGATACACTTAAGGATCTTACCATATCCTTCATTCTCGTGGTTCACGATCTGAAGTCCAAATAACCAACAATTAGATTTGACTAAATCCAAGCATGAATCTATAGGTATATGCAAATATAATTAAGTGTTTCGATCCAATCTATCGCTAAGCAATCGTAAACTAAGGTTCAATCACACAAAACAAATAAAAATAAAATCGAAAATAAAGAAAAAGGAAAAGCGATGAAAACATGACAAAAATCGATGAGATCCCCAAGTGAACAATCACTCAGACAACGAACCTCGTGAAGTGGCAATGTCCTAGAGCGTCCAAATTATTACAATAAAAGTGTCTCTCTCTCACCTCTAATTACAAATAAAAATCAAATAGAATAAAAAGTGGCATGCTCTTCAAAATTTCCTAAGTCTACCCTTGCTGCTCTCTCCTGTCAGCTAAGTCAGAAAGTTGGCTCTGCCTTGCTAGGGTGCACAAGTCATCCTAAGAAGTCCCCCCTCACGTAACAGTCCCTTGCAACAAGATCAAATAGGGAAAGCAGTCAGAACATTTTAAAAATTATATTAAAATAAAAATGATAAATAAACAAAGAGACGAATATACATAAGAGGCAATAAGGAACAAACAAAGATCTGCAGCCCATATGACGTTGTTCCCCGGCAACAACGCCATCTAAAATAACGATTATGCAAGAGGTTCGTGTCAATCTACAAGGCCGATCAATAGTTGCTGAGTTTTTTTTAATATTAGGCCTGATAATTTCGGAGGCCCGGAGCATCCCCACTGAGAATCAAACCCGGGTCCTTTAAAGTGGAGGCACATTGCTCTACAACCAGACTACTCATTGGGTTCTAACAGTTGTTTGATGAATCCTGTATTCATCATGCTAAAATTGGTCATTTAGGCTCTGTTCCCCAACATTCACATGCATTTAATCATTAACAAAGCATCAGTAGCATTCATACATGTGTAAATAGTATCTACATTTCATAATGCATAATGGCATTAAAAATCCCAAGTGTAAATTAGCCCAAAAAGCCGCTAACTTCTCACATTGGTAAATAATTCATCCTGAACTCCGATTGACCCAAAACTATCTCCATTGTGTAGATATTACTAACTTCATTAAATAAAAAATACAAAAAATTACTAACTCAAATAAGTGTCAAATAATCCCAAAGTCTAAATTCACATCTGACAAACTAAAACGAGCATATCTCTCACATACATCATCCGATTTTGGTCTACTCACTTTTAAAGTACTCCTTTTTCAAATATCTTCAAAACAAGACCAATGCCGTAAAATTCGGAGCTCATATGTGAAAGTTGGGTTTTGGGCCTCTTTTGTGCATTTTGACTTTTTACTATTTTAACCTCACTTTTTATGTACATAATTAATCCTTTTAATTTTATTTCTTCTTCATTTGTGTTCTTTGATGAAAGTTTTATTAAGCGACACAAAAATCCAAATCCATATTAAAACTGAAATAAAAGAAACTAACTGAGTCCAAGTGTCCGTTATTGCTCTGTACAAAAGTTGTGTGTTTCTGACTTCTATTTTTATTTTCTTATTTTCTTATTTATTAAAAATCCAAAAAATTAGATTAGTATGTAATTAATTTTCTTATATTTTATCGTATTTTTTCTATAATATTTATCCTCTCTAAAACTACCAAAAAAAATACAAAATCCCCAAAACTCGGTTTTCTATACACACGGAGAACCATCAAAAATACCACTTCACACATATGACATCTTTTCCTCCTGGGTCCTTCATGAAAGTTGTAGATCTCGTCGAGACGAACAATTTTTGCGAAGGAAATTTTTCGATCCGAGGTATCCTTCTATTTCTTTTAAATTTTTCTTTACCTTTAAATTTTGAATTTTTTTGGGTGCCACGTGGCAGCCCCTGGGCGTGCCACCTGGCACTCCACCTCCTCTCACTCCAAGCCACCCCCGGGTCACGTGCCTAGCACATGCCCTGTCACCTACCTCCAGCCATTTCCCCTCCTGCCCCTTGCGCCTCTGCCATGCACGACCGACACCCCCTCGCCTCCTCCAGCCGTTACGTGCGCCGCTCACCGGCCGTTACCCCGCCATCACTCCTCGCCGTTACACCTCTCTCCCCCGTATAAATCTCCTCCCCCCTCCGACGTTGTGAAGCATCCGTCCTTTGATTTGCTCGGCTGGTGACAGCAGCTCGAGCCCCTCCTTCATCGAAGAGATCTAGAGGAAACCCTTCCTCTGTAGCGGTGTGATTCTCGCTCCGCCAAGCTTCAGAGCTGCTCCGCCAAGGCTCTTCGAGACAAAGAATTGGTCAAGCTTCTTCTCTGCTTCGACCTCAACTCAGCGAACGAACCTACCAGGAACACCGAGCTTCCGCTCCTCCCCATTTCCGACCTTGTAGCTCCTCCGCCCCAGGTTCACCGTCTCCGCCACACACTTCAGTCGCCGGTCGCCCTTCGACGGAGCTCCCGTTCCACCGCCTTCTCCGCCTTCCAAGCTTGGCCGCCACCGTCACCCCGAGCACCTTCGCCCTGCCTCCGCCCGTGCAACGCCTCCCCCATCGTGCCATCGCCTCCACCGTTCGCCCCACGAACGGAGCCCCACTCCTCCTCCGCCGGCCGTGTATCGACCGGCCCAATGCCTCCGCCGTGCGCCCTCGCCACTGGCTCCTCCGCCTCGGCCACTCGCAGCCTACAACTGTCATTGGATCAGGGGCCAGCCCGTGATCCAACGACCACGATCTCGCCACATCCTCCACCCCGAGCCTAGGCCCCAACCAAGAGGCTCGGGTCCCTCGAAGCAACACCAAGTCGCCGCGTGGAGGCTCGGACCATCCGAGCCTCAGCCTTGGTCCGAGCCTCGCGCCTCCCCCACCGAGCTTTTGGTTCGGACCCCGAACCTTAGGCTCGGCCGCCCGAGCCTCAGCTCCGGCCCCCCGAGCCCGTTTCCAAGCCTCGGGACGCACGTGCTGCGCACGTGCGTCCGAGGGAAAATTGAAGCTATACCCCTGGAAGTTCCTGAATCGACATATATATACCCCCGCTAGTGGGTAAATTTCAGAAAGGCCCCTCCGACTTTGCTAAATTACAGATAAGCCCCTCCAGGGATCTCTTTGCAAGAAAAACTCTATTTTTTTACATTTTAGTCCTTGTAATTTCATTTTATCATATCTTTTTCATACGAACTCCGTTTTAAGCATACGATATGTCATTTTGAAGCTATTTTCATGCTCTACCATTTAGAATAGCTTGTGAACAAATCTGAGGTCATTTATTGAGAATTATTATTTGAGGATCATCATTGACTTTTGCAGGCTAACTTTGACATATCCGTGCCACAATTACCTTGGGAAAATTGATGATTTCTTTTGTAGGAGCACGACTGAGGACTTTACATTAAATAATTCTCTTTGAATCATTGATTACCATATTTGGGGATTTAAATCACATGAATTTTGAGGATAAATCCTATAATTTGATAGTCTCATTAATTGGAAGTAGTATAATCTATTACCTCTTATACTTGCAATCTGGGATTAATTTAAATATTTTTCTTGATCTATATCGGTTGATCTGTGATAAATGTCGAGGTCATTGATTATTATATTTTGGAACAAAAATCTTAATCTCAGATCCTGTGCTGAACTGTTGTCGCTGCATATTTCTTCACATTTAAATCTCATTTCATTGTACATTTTCTCAATGCATAAATTAATCAAGCATTAAGTAATTATTTAATTTGATTTAAAAATCACGCAACTAAAAATCACCGTTCCCTGCGTTCGACCTTCATAGACTTATCAAGTAAAAATATTCCACAACATTCAAAGATTGTGGTTTTTGACGAACCAAATTTGCCTCCTATACTACGATAATTATTCATTCTTAAAGAGGCAAATTTGATGCTCTTTAAATGGCGCCGTTGCTGGGGAACGACGAATTTTTAGGGTTTTAAATCATTTTTTGTAATTAGTTTTTGTAAAATTATTTTTTGTGTCATTTTTTGCATTTTATTCTGCATATCTCTCTTACTTCAGATATTAACCGCAATTTCTCTCTTTACAGAAATTACTAGGAGCAACATTTGGGAATTCAATTCAAGGATTTGCAAGGAAGGAGATTAAGTTTTAATTTTTGTGAAGAGAGAGCTTAGTCTAGGTTTACTTTTCTGCATTATTCACAGGGTCCCTCTCTCCTTGTACCATGTTAATTTGTAATATTCAGGACTGGATTCTCTGTGGCATGACGTAGAATTTAGGAGCACATACGCTAGATTAGAATTATTTGATTGTGCTCGTAATTCTTAGGCCACACATTCAATAACTATACGCACTATATATCGTTCAACATTAGTCAAATTTTTAAATCAATTCTTCCCTCTAATAGAACTATCTGCTTAGGGCATCTTTCATCTGTGCATATCATTTAGTGTAATTTAAATTCCTTGTCTTGCATCCCGCATGAAGAACGCGAGGATTCACTGTAAGTTTTCTTCTTAAGCATGCATCATTGATTTACGTTTGCATCGACTTTTTCGATTTCCTTCCTCAAGTTTTACAACTTAGGAGTTAAAGGAATTGGTACAGTTCGTTAGTCGTGAATTTTTGTGCTCACATAACTTCAGTGACAATCTTAATTTAAAACCGGGACTGCTAGTCAAAGAAACTGTAAATAAAACTGGCAAAAATTTAACCTATGTTTGGTGGAGAGAAACCCACTCATTGTTTGTAAGGACAAGATCGCACACATTAGGACAGAGCCAAAAATCGAAAAGTTTCATTCAGACTACTGATTTTAAAAACAATTAGCTACTTTTCAGTAAGGGTCCCAGGTAGCCGTTTCACGGTCTGACTTCCCTTAGCAGAGTAGGTGGTTTAGAGGACACCACAGAAGGCTCCGTCCTCAAGTAACACGGGTAGCCGTTTAAACGGTCCGTACTTACACCTATACTGGCTGAAAGTAGGTGCAACTAGTTGTATGAACTCGGGTCAGTCTTTGTGAAATATTTCGGCACCTAACAGCTCCATTTAATTTTCAAGATTGTTTTGTCATTAAATTAAAATTGAAAAGTTAAGCGGCCGAACCCTAACATGCCTTCATCAGTGTTGAGTGGGTGAATCTACGTGTTTGTTTTGTGTTTGATTTGTGTGCATCAAAGACCTTGCAATCGCAATCAAATCGTGGTTCGCTAATTGATAAAGCCAAAAATCGAGCGTCGTGTATTCCACACAAGGCGGGAACACAGTCGATGTGTTGACCACTCAGAAATCCGGATTTAGTCAACAATTAACCCACAATCAAATCAATCAATGAGAAGCAAGTGGAGTTAAAATTTATTATAACTCTACAAATATGTGTATAGTGTGCAAGTGTGTAGAGTGTCGAACTCAGGGAGCAAACATGATAAATCAAGCAATTCAAGTGCAAAAATGTGAATGTGATTAAGTGTCTACAAGTATGCAATTTTTTGTGGGTTTTTAATTTTATATTTTTTTTATTTTTGATTTTGTATTTTGGTTTTTAATTCTGATTTTTTTCTTTTCTTTTTATATTTTATATTTTTATATTTTCTTTTTTTCAATAATAGAATATATACACCAAGGAAGAGAAAGATGAGATATTTATAAAAATGAGTAAAAATAATAAAAAATCAGGAAAATAAATGTTTTTGGTCTTTTTATAATTTTTTGATGTTTTTGTGATTTTTAGAGATTTTTCTAAATGTTTTTGGCATTTTAAAAAGTGAAAATACAAGAAAACAATGAACTAACCTACTGGCCGAAATTAAAATGAGGGATAAAAATAGCAAACAATAGCAAAAAATCCTCAAATTAATTTTAAACTAAAGGCAATACAATAAGGAAACTACAGAAACTGATTTATATTTTTAGGATTTTTCTAGAAGTTTTTAGATTTTTATGAAGTTTTTAGGAGTTTTCTAATTTTTAATGTTGTTGTTTTGAAATTTTTAATGATTTTTGGGTTGACCCTAAAATTTGATGAGACAAGCAAAATATATATTTTTTGGAATGTTTCAAAACGTTTTTATAATTTTTATGGATTTTCTAATGCAAACAGTGCTGAAAATGCATGTTTTTAATTTTTAATAATTATGAAAATGCAATAAAGATGCAATACAAAAACATGGCGTGAATGGGCAAGCGAACAAGAGTTTATCCTAATTTTTTAGTGATTTTTAGCAATTTATAGATGCATGAAATAAATAGATACAACATCAAGAAACTACACTACTGGCAAGGGCATAAGTGTAAATAAGCAAACATCCAGGGGCCAAAGTGCATTTTTTACGCAAAGTATAATACTGAATAAACAACTTAATGGACTAAATATAAATTCCAAGACCTGCAAGGGTGCGCCTGCAAATAACCCAACTAAGCGCGTGACTAGAACGCGCCTGGGAAGGACCTGAATGTAATATTCCAAAAATACTGGGGCCTTTATGCAAAAATTCCAGAAAGTTATAACTCAAATAGAATGATTTAAGACCAAGACCAAATACTCAGACCCACAGGGGTCCCCATTGATAACCCGCAAAATCGACCCTTTAAGAGAGCGTTTTTAGCACTTGGAATCATCATCGTAGTCGGGCCGAATTGGGTCATCAAAAGATCATCTCATTTAAATATATGTCAATAATAGATCAAAATGAGATGATCGTGAAAACTTTTTTACTTGGTAAGATCCCAAGGTCAAACTCAGGGACACGAGCCTTTCTCTAATCATCCGGATTTTTATCTATTTAATTAAGTGTGAAGTTGCAGCAAATATAGGTCAAGGCATGCAAGAAAAGACAACAAGATAATGCATTAAAAATAAACATGCCCTTTTTTTTTATCATTTTTTTAAATGCAAGTGAATGCTAGGAAATGCCATGCAAATATGCCCTCAATAAAAGTAATGAGCCAAGTACACAAGGAATCAATTTCAGACTTTATCAAAATAATAAACTTGATTTGAGCATGTTAACAAGGCATAAGTCAATGATAAGGGACACATGACAAATACAATAATACATAAAAATTCAAGTGTCCGAAATGCGAAACTTAATATGCCATTAAGAAGTACATCAAACAAGCTTTCAAATGAGACTGAAATCAACTGAAACGGAAACATGATGCTCAAGTTATGCAACAATGAAGATAAGGGCATAAATGCAAGAAAACATGAAAAGATAACTACAAAAGGGTCCCTGGGAGGGACGAAAAAGTAATAAAAATAAAGCGCGAGTCCTTCCCTGTAAATATACCAAACGCACGGGGACCTTTTTGCAATATTGAAGAACTTCGTGGGCGTCTCTGCAAATTTCCCAGAGTAGCACGTGCAATGCACGTGCTATCCGGGCTTGGAGTCAGGCTCGGGATAGGCTCGGATTGCTTCGGCTTGGCTTGGATAGTGGTTCGGCTCGATGCAGGTTCGTGGAGGCTCGGGCATCCAAGCCTGGAGGCTCAGAGGTTGAGGCTCGGTGAAGGATCTCAGACTGCCACGT
This sequence comes from Ottelia alismoides, assembly GCA_037367405.1. Lineage (NCBI taxonomy): Eukaryota > Viridiplantae > Streptophyta > Magnoliopsida > Alismatales > Hydrocharitaceae > Ottelia > Ottelia alismoides. Next base: position 147,517 of record JAZKJV010007189.1, read on the forward strand.
GGCTGAATGTCGGCCATTGGATTGTGAAAATCCAAAGGCTATCGGTGAAGGAGCTGGTGGACGACGTGGCTGCACGACAACCGTTGGATCCTCAAGATCCAACGGTTGATAGAATCGATAGCGTGGCTTCGTATGGGACGTTGGATGATCGTTGAGAGAGGACCATCCAACGACTGCTGTGCCTCCGTCTTCATCCGCGACTGGCGGCGAGAACAGAGCTCCGACGAAGGAGCTCTTCCTCCGCCTCTCGTTCCTGGCGCCGATGGAGCTCGCTCGAAGCTGCTGGAATGTTGTCGATGAAGCTCAGGTGATGTTCGAGCCACGACGGTGCTCGAGGTGGTGTCTCATTGCTCTGGAAGTGGCAGCGAAGCTCGGCCAAAGTGCTCCGGCGAGGTTCCCGATCAGTGAAGAGGATTCACCTGCAAGTTAGTGACACATAGCCAAGGCATAGCGGTGCGTGTGTGAATGTGATGTGAGCTCAGGGAGAGAAGAATGTGGGGAGCTCGGAACTCCTCCGCCGCGAGGGTGGAGGAGATGGGTCGTACATGGTCTGGGAAGCTGGAGGAAGAAGAACGTGGTCGGAAAGTGGCGCGGGAATGGGGGTTGTGACGTGGAGCTGTTGAGAGGGTTAATGGAGGTCGAAAGCGAACGAATCGGCTAGAAGATCAAAGGAAATTAAGAGAAAAATGCGAGAGAAGAGGAAGAAGACTTACCGGAGGTTTGGCGGAGCGAGAAGCTTGTGCGCGAGCTCGAGGTTGAGCTCTGGTCGTCGCTGGACCCTGCCAGCTACTCAGGGCAGCTCAGGCGGTCGCGGTAGCGCCGCAGCTCCGCCTTGTTCGGCGGAGGGTCTCACCGGAGGAGTTCGTCGTCATCGCTCGATCCTCCGCCTCCCCCTGTCACAGGGAGACGGAGGAGGGCTAGGCGAACCCTCGCGTAAAGATGGACAACAGTGACCGGAGGAGGAGGTGGCGTATTTGAAGGGATGAGTCGGCAGTTATGGTGAAGGTGGGCATGGGTTTCGAGGGAGTTGTGGGTCGACTGGAGAGGCTTGCGTGGGTCGTGGAATGGTGCGCGAGGGAGATGGAAGACTGGGGAAGACCGAGAGGCGGTTGGCGAGGTGTGAGGTGGCCGGAGGTGGTCAAGATAATGGGAAGGGGGAAATTTCTTCGCGAGGTGGTGATCGTGTGAGAGAGGACTGACCGAAGGTTGACGATGAAGATCGGCCGTTGGATCTGGAGATCCAACGGCTGATGGTTGAGCGCGAGAGAACGGTGGGGATATGATCGAGGACGGAGCGATCGGAAGGCTGTAGAGCGGCCACGTGTCATAACGAGGGAGTGGCACGAACGGAGGGCGGTGATGGGAAGCTGAGATCGATCGGATGGATGAGGAGCGCCCAAGGAAGAGGCGGCTATGATGGAAGATCAGGATGCGATCCAGCGGTGTACACGCCGCCACGTGGCGCTCTCTGCACGAGGCGTTAACGTGCGGCGATAATTCAAGGCAGGGAAAGATCAAACGGCTGAGGATTGAGGCGCACGTGGAGAAGGTGGAACCGTTGGATTTGAAGAAGATCCAACGGCTAGGACCGCATGCGGAAAAGACAAAGAAGGGAGGGGCCACGTGGCGCACCCAGAATGGGCCACGTGGCCCAATCAGATTATTCAAAAAGAAAAGATGAGATATGAAGGTCAAGATGGCCGATTTTGAGAAAACTCAAAACATGAAAGTTGTATATCTCGATGAGATCTACAAGTTTCATGTTGGCCAAAACTGGAGATGAAGTCAAACAAAGGTCCGAAATATTTTTAAAGGTATTTTTAAGTCTAAAAATACCACGAATTTTTGTTTTACCATTTTTTGTGGTTTTTAATTTATTTAAGACTCTGTTAATTACAGGACATTAACTGGGTTTTATTGACATATATTTAAGCAAGGGAGTTAATAATGAGAAATAAAGATGATGAAATCGAGTTTCATCACCCCCTATACTTAAACTATGCTCGTCCTCGAGCATCAAAAAGAATGACTAAGTTGGATTAACCCCCTTGTGCATGTGAATACATGATCCAATCTGATCAAGTCGACTCGACTTTAGAGATCCAAAATTAGTCCAACCCAACCTTAGTCAAGAGGTATCCAATTCCTCTACTTCTCCAGACTCTCTCTGATGTACATATAATCTACATTTAGTGTTGACTGCAATTTCGAGAGTAGAGTCAAATCTTCACCCAAAGTCTTGGTCCAAGAAATTCTCCTAAGGACCCAATCGTCAACACTAGGGAATAAATCCAATCTCGCATTCAGTCTACCGTCTCTTTAGTTGTCAGACTTAGAAAATGTAGATGGCAGGCCAGTAATGGAGGGCATGGGATTGTGTCATTTCTTCTCTCCCTCTCATTGGAACAAGGATTCTCTCTAGTGCCTTTTACGCAACACACATTTTTTGGTGTTGATCAATGCGTCCGTCAAGAGAAGTTGGAGCCGTCTGCACTTGTTTTCCTGGGAGTACACCGGGGTGTGTCTCTTTTGAGTACCTATCGTACCTTCGACACCCAGACTTGTAGCATTTACGATGCAGAGCCCTTTTTTGGTGCAAGCCCGACTCCTGGTCCTAATAGTGGTGGTCCAAGTGGACACTTTGAAAAGTTTGGGAGCGCTTGCCTTTGGTGGAAGCTCTTTGATATTTGACTTTGTGGAATGAGAGCTTTTTCTTTGAATTTCATTGACTTGTATAATTTTTGGCTAGCTCCACTGCTTTTACCAAGAGTTGGCGCACACTGATCAATAATTTTTATATATATTTCACACCCAGGCACTTAGGTCAATATCAAGAGATTAGTATAAGAACCAAGTTCTCATACTGGCTAAAGTTGCTGACACTCAGGTTTCATGAAGCCTCCAAAGATTTTATCCCATCCTCGAGCATCATTAGATCAAATCCAAACTTGACTTCCTCATCCCAATCCCTCAGGTGAAAAATTAACTCATCTCAATCAAAAACTGCAGTCGTGCATGTGATGTGCTGATCATATTCTTTAAGTCTGAGACTAAGCATGGAATATAGCATGCAAATCTAGAGAACTAGGGGAATGTAGATGATTAAGTCTAAGACCCTGATGGCTAACGCTGGTTAACCGCAAATCTCAAAGACCTCAAAAAGCTAAGTTTCCTTGATCATTTCAGATCCTGGGTGAAAGTGTAATGTAGAGGTTTAATCCAACTCCTTCATTCAAAAACTTTTTTTTTGAATTTTTTATGGGTTTTAATTTAAAGTTAAAACACATGTTAGACTCAACTTTCCTTGATAAAAGATTTTCAAAACCATGTTACACAAAGAAAAGATTTTAAAAAACATTTTCAAAAGATTTTTCAAAACAAGAAAATCTCATTTTTAAAATCATTTTCAAAAATATATATATTTTTTAAAAAATAGTGTAACATAGCATCGAAAAGCCGTGAAATCATTTGAGTTTTCTTAGTCCAAAGAATTTTACTTTAGCCAAAAAGTTTAAAATTTGTCAACCAAAAAAGTTTAATTTTTTTCAAAATTTTCAGATTATAGCTAAAGTAAGTAAATTGTGTATACGGTATACCCCCCTATCCTTAAACTTTGCTATGTCCTCATAGCACTAGATGTTACGAGTCCATAGATCCATTTAAGTGTAGAGAAATATACGGGAACTAAGAGGGGCTTCCCCTATACTTAGGTTAGAAATAACCTAAGTATAAAGGCAAGGAAGGATGAGTAGAGAAATCACTGGGACTCGGGTCCCCCCTATACTTAGGCTGAGATTAGCCTAAGTATAAGGATGAGAATTGATGTTGGAAGGGACCCAAGGTGAACGAAGAAGAGGAATGGATTTACAAGTGAGTGGATGAATCTTCGGAGATGAATGGAGTGACTAAGGATTGGGGTGTGTAGCAAACATAGCTCAATCAAGCAAGCAGGACCCTTAGTTTCACCAACTCACACATGAAACCAACCAAGGTTGGTTTATTATCTTGTCGGTTTTATTGGTGATAAAACATTAGATTTTTACGCAAAGAAAAGATGTTAAGTGAAAATCATTGCGTAAGCGAGGGTGTTGCTCTCCCAAAACCGGATTTTACTCCATTTTTGGTTGACTTGCAATTAACATTTCCAATTTTATTTTATGTTACCACTGAATTAAGGTTAGCACATAAATCAAGAAATCACCGTCTACCGTTCATTCCCTTTTTTCCATTAATCCTAGGTGATCAAGCTAGGAAAAGAAAGCCGAGAAAACATGTATTCGATAAAAACCGCGATCTAGGCTAAGCGATAAATCATGCAGTGATTTGACGATAAATCCATGAAAAACTAGGGCCGTTTTGAAAACAAAAATCATCATGTATGCAAGTCGGAAAAGCCGCACTTAATCATGCATCTATTAGCGGTGATTGATTTTCATTAATTTTAGCTAAGTGATGCGAGATTATGTGCGTCTAAATTTAAAGTGTGTCCTACCTACGAGCAAACACGTAAAAGATAAAAATGAAAAACCGCTCAAAGTGCCGCGTGCCTGGTCCTAAGTCGACACTCAAGTGGGGACGATCCCCACACAACCACGATCGTTCGATTACAATCGCGAGTCTTCGATCGAAGACCGCTGTAAAAGATGAGTTTATTACATGACATGCAAAAATAAAATGCGAGACACTTTTTTTCCCTTCCTATTTGCTCCACGTAAGTTTTGCGGCTCCTCGTAGCGAGAAGCGGGCTGCTCCTCGCTTCCTTGAACCGTCAAGGGCCCTGCCACAAAAACAACGGTTAGAGATCAAATAAATTAGAAAAAAATTTTAATGCAAAATATGTGATCATTTGACCTATAATAAGGAACACTAAATTAAACAAACAAAAATCCAAAAAATATAAGAAATGAGCCATGTCCCCGGCAACGGCGCCATTTGATAACCTGCAAAATCGGCCCTTTAAGAGAGTGTTTTTAGCACTTAGAATCATCATCGTAGTCGGGCCGAATTGGGTCATCAAAAGATCATCTCATTTAAATATATGTCAATAATAGATCAAAATGAGATGATCGTGAAAATTTTTTTACTTGGTAAGATCCCAAGGTCGAACTCAGGGACACGAGCCTTTCTCTAATCATCCGGATTTTTATCTATTTAATTAAGTGTAAAGTTGCAGCAAATATAGGTCAAGGCATGCAAGAAAAGACAACAAAAAGACAATCCATTAAAAATAAACATGCCCTTTTTTATCATTTTTTTAAATGCAAGTGAATGCCAGGAAATGCCATGCAAATATGCCCTCAATAAAAGTAATGAGCCAAGTACACAAGGAATCAATTTCAGACTTTATCAAAATAATAAACTTGATTTGAGCATGTTAACAAGGCATAAGTTAATGATAAGGGACACATGACAAATACATTAGTACATAAAAATTCAATTGTCCGAAATGCGAAACTTAATATGCCATTAAGAAGTACATCAAGCAAGCTTTCAAATGAGACTGAAATCAACTAAAACGGAAACATGATGCTCAAGTTATGCAACAATGAAGATAAGGGCATAAATGCAAGAAAACATGAAAATATAACTACAAAAGGGCCCCTGGGAGGGACTAAAAAGTAATAAAAATAAAGCGCGAGTCCTTCCCTGTAAATATACCAAACGCGCGGGGATCTTTTTGCAATATTGAAGAACTTCGTGGGCGTCTCTGCAAATTTCCCAGAGTAGCACGTGCGATGCACGTGCTATCCAGGCTTGGAGTCAGGCTCGGCAGAGGCTCGGATTGCTTCGGCTTGGCTTGGATAGTGGTTCGGCTCGATGCAGGTTCGTGGAGGCTCGGGCATCCAAGCCTGGAGGCTCAGAGGTTGAGGCTCGGTGAAGGCTCTCAGACTGCCACGTGGCTGAATGTCGGCCATTGGATTGTGAAAATCCAAAGGCTATCGGTGAAGGAGCTGGTGGACGACGTGGCTGCACGACAACCGTTGGATCCTCAAGATCCAACGGTTGATGGAATCGATAGCGTGGCTTCGTATGGGCCGTTGGATGGTCGCTGAGAGAGGACCATCCAACGGCTGCTGTGCCTCCGTCTTCATCCGCGACTGGCGGCGAGAACAGTGCTCCGGCGCAGGAGCTCTTCCTCCGCCTCTCGTTCCTGGCACCGGTGGAGCTCGCTCGAAGCTGCTGGAATGTTGTCGATGAAGCTCAGGCGATGGTCGAGCCACGACGGTGCTCGAGGTATTGTCTCATTGCTCTGGTAGTGGTAGCGAATCTCGGCCAAAGTGCTCCGGCGAGGTTCCCGATCAGTGAAGAGGATTCACCTGCAAGTTAGTGACGCATAGCCGAGGCATAGCGGTGCGTGCGTGAATGTGATGTGAGCTCAAGGAGCGAAGAATGTGGGGAGCTCGGAACTCCTCCGCCGCGAGGCTGGAGGAGATGGGTCGTACATGGTCTGGGAAGCTGGAGGAAGAAGAACGTGGTCGGAAAGTGGCGCGGGAATGGGGGTTGCAACGTGGAGCTGTTGAGAGGGTTAATGGAGGTCGAAAGCGAATGAAGCGGCCTAGAAGATCAAAGGAAATTAAGAGAAAAATGCGAGAGAAGAGGAAGAAGACTTACCGGAGGTTTGGCGGAGCGAGAAGCTTGTGCGCGAGCTCGAGCTGGACCCTGCCAGCTACTCAGGGCAACTCAGGCGGTCGCGGTGGTGCCGCAGCTCTGCCTTGTTCGGCGGAGGGTCTCACCGGAGGAGTTCGTCGTCATCGCTTGATCCTCCGCCTCCCCCTGTCACAGGGAGACGGAGGAGGGCTGGGCGAACCCTCGCGTAAAGATGGATAACGGCGACCGGAGGAGGAGGTGGCGTATTTGAAGGAATGAGTCGGCAATTATGGTGAAGGTGGGCGTGGGTTTCGAGGGAGTTGTGGGTCGACTGAAGAGGCTTGCGTGGGTCGTGGAATGGTGCGCGAGGGATTTGGAAGACTAGGGAAGACCGAGAGGCGGTTGGCGAGGTGTGAGGTGGCCGGAGGTGGTCAAGATAATGGGAAGGGGGAAACGTCTTCGCGAGGTGGTGATCGTGTGAGAGAGGACTGACCGAAGGTTGGCGATGAAGATCGACCGTTGTATCTGGAGATCCAACGGCTGACGGTTGAGCGCGAGAGAACGGTGGGGATATGATCGAGGACGGAGCGATCGGAAGGCTGCAGAGCGGCCACGTGTCATAATGAGGGAGTGGCGCAAACGGAGGGCGGTGATGGGAAGCTGAGATCGATCGGATGGATGAGGAGCGCCCAAGGAAGAGGCGGCTGTGATGGAAGATCAGGGATGCGATCCAACGGTGTACACGCCGCCACGTGGCGCTCTCTGCGCGAGGCGCTAATGTGCGACGATGATTCAAGGCAGGGAAAGATCAAACGGCTGAGGATTGAGGCGCACGTGGAGAAGGTGGAACCATTGGATCTGAAGAAGATCCAACGGCTAGGACCGCGGGCAGAAAAGACAAAGAAGGGAGGGGCCACGTGGCGCACCCAGAATGGGCCACGTGGCCCAATCAGATTATTCAGAAAGAAAAGATGAGATATGAAGGTCAAGATGGCCGATTTTGAGAAAACTCAAAACATGAAAGTTGTAGATCTCGATGAGATCTACAAGTTTCATGTTGGCCAAAACTGGAGATGAAGTCAAACAAAGGCCCGAAATATTTTTGAAGGTATTTTTAAGTCTAAAACTACCACGAATTTTTGTTTTACCATTTTTTGTGGTTTTTAATTTATTTAAGACTCTGTTAATTACATGACATTAACTGGGTTTTATTGACATATATTTAAGCACGGGGGTTAATAATGAGAAATAAAGATGATGAAATCGAGTTTCATCACCCATGCAAAATATCCACGCACCTCACGTACGCAAGTCACGTGAGGTGACGTGGACGAGGACTGTTTTGTAATTAACTAAAGTCTGGGGGCTGAAATGAAAATTTTACAAAAAGGCAGAGGAAAGTTTCAGGTTTAATTTTAAAATACAAAAAAATGAGGGTTAACTTTGTAAAATACCCTCAGGCGCAGATCGGGCGGTGAGAGCTTTCCCACTTATCGACGTGGCGTGATCCTGTGCGCCGATACCCCTTCGAAGACGACGGCTGGGATTAGATCGCTGGTAAAGATCGTACGACGGGTAGCGCGGTGAATCCAACGGCAGCTGCTGCGTCTGGAAGGCGCCCTTGATCGAACGTCGATGAAGGCTGGAGGACGAACATGGACGAAGGTGCGGCGAGGTGGACTTCTCCTGGCTCGAACTCCGACCTCCGGCGGTCGTGAAGGTCCCAAAATGGCTGCGGTGCTTCCTGCAGGGATCCTCAAGATGCTGACGACTCCAAAAAGCTCCCGCGCGAGCCAGAGGTGGCGAGCGGAAGTGGCGGAGCTCAGAAGCACCAGATACCTCCGCCTCCTCCACGATGAGCTCCAGGTGCTCTTCATGGGCTCAAAACCTGCACAAAAAGATTAGACCTTCGAGGGCAAAATGCCTCGAAGGTTTGGGGAAGCAAGTGGACGCGGGGGTGATGAAGATGGCTGTAGGCCGGAGGTGCACTCCGGCGAAGGTCTAGATGGTGCGATTTGATCGATGAAATTGGGGATAATGGTGGCTATGGATATCTACGATTATTGAGAATAAAAGAGGCACGAAAAGAAGATAAAACAAGCACCTCAAAGGGGGTCCCTGAGGTAGAAGATACCTCGACGGCAGGGTTCGCCGGAGCTGGGGAACTCGCCCAGATCCGCATCCAAGCTCCGCCCTAGATGACTGGGGCTGGATGCTGTCACCACCAGCAAACCAAAAGCATACGGAGGTGGAGAGGATGGGACCAAAATGGGGTTCAAAATCAAAAGGGAAGAAGGGGATAACGTTTTGAAGGGTTGACGGACAGGGTTGAGAAGAACGATGAATATCAGACGAATCTTGGGTCCAAAGACCAAGATAAGCCAAGGGCGTGTATGACCATTCCTCGAGGAAGAAAAGTCATGAAGGTTGCATCATGAAAGGATGAAAGTGGCGACCTAGAAAAATCCTCGAAGATGGTGAAAAAACCAAGATTCTGACAGAACAGGAGGGGGTCAGACAGTTGACCGGGGGTCAACTGTCAGACCCACCTGGTTGATCCACGTGGACCAACCAAGAAAAACCTCCTGAAAATGATTTAAAAAATTAATTTAAAATAGTAAACGATTTATTTAATTTTTGATTATTTAATAAAAAGTGTTTATTATTTTATAAGGTATTTAATTATGATTTTTAATTATTTTTATGAGGTGTAAAAATAAGAGTTACCTTTTATAAGCTATATAGGTATATAAATCTATGTATTTTATTAATTTATTTTTATTTTGTTTTTTTATTTTTTTTATTTTTTAGTATTTTATAAATTTATAAATTATTTTTACACACTTAAAAATATTTTTATTTTATTTTTCTGAAGTCTTTTATACACTTAATAAAGTATAAGTACTAATTGTACAGGTATGAGTATAGGTATTATACCTATGTATTATATATACATGTATTTTATTTTATGTTTCTTTTTTGTTTTTATCCTAATTTTAATATAAAAATATTTTATAAGTGATATTTAAAAAAAATTATAAAAATATAAAATGGTGAAAATAATGAATAAATAATAAAAAGATTATTTTAATAGGGGTCCAAAACTCAACTTTCAAACCGTAGCTCCGCCAAATGCGAAACCACCGCCATTAAATAGCTTATTTTAAATTATATACAATTAAAGGCGAGTTTGATGCATTCGGAGTTTTTATTTGGGAGATATAGGTCCGGGAAGTCGGGATTCTGGATTTTTATTCAGACCATAACTTTTTGTCTGTGCATTATTTTTGGGTGTAATTTTGTATTTTTCTATATTTAATTATCTACAACTTTCATGTACAAAGTTTCTTTATGTGAAGTATAAAAAGTGGAACCAAAAATAGGTCCCAAAATGAATAAAGAAGGAATAGAATCTTTATTGTATTTTGGCCCTTATCTTCCCCTACTTTATTCCTTGTCGACCTATTCATCGAGATGTCTAGGTCTCGGGGTTTCGGGTCATAAAATATTTATAATATTTTATTCTTTTTCCTTTCTTTTATTTATTCTATAATTTTGGCTTTAAAAAGTGTATTTTATACACTATTTACATACACATGCATGGATGCTAAGATGTTGGAATTAAAGGTATTTACACGCATTTGCCAGGGTTTTTGATGACAAAATGATAGAATAAAGATGATGAAATGTGGATTCATCACTGATCATTCCATCCCTCTTGAGAAGATGTCGGCACAGTGGTCTTCTTTCCCGATCTCCACGACCATGTCCCGATATCCTTCTTCTCACACTCCTCAGGGGAACCTGATCTTCAAATCAAGTTCCCCTCAGCCATCATTTTCTTCCCGCCCATACATCCCACCCTATGACCACACTTCTTCTTGGAATAGCCCTCTCTCACATTCTGACAAACTTATTGACATGAGAGAGATACCAGAATCGAGGATGAATAATAGAGTGACCGATATTGACAATAGAACACAATTTTCAGTTACTATGATCTCACAGCCTCTTGAACCATCCCCTACTCAGGATGACTATCCTCTTGAGTACAATCAATTTTCCTTCGACAATCCACGAGAAAACCAAAGTCAAGGAAATATAACTCATGACCAGACCATAATGTTTATGAACAATCAATACTCTACTTGAGGTTACATGCTAGAATCACGACTCATGGAGAATGATTATTCAATCACTAGTCATGAGATGTTTGAGGATGAGATTGCTCGGATTAATCATAGAGCAGACATTTTAACAGAGAGAATATATGATCTCATCCAGTCTATGCAAAATTTAGAAGAAGTAAGGCCACCACCATGCGAACCTCTAGATCATCACGTGACTCACAATCAGGCACAACCACCGCTGATCTCTGACCCCCCTACTGACCATATTACAGAAAATATCCAAAAAATTGAAAATTTTGAAAATTAAAAAAAAAAGGACAATTCTAAAATGGAAGCATTTTGTAAGAGTCTGATTTTAGAGCTTCCATTGATCAAAGCCATAGAATATGTGCCCGATCTTAAGAGATTTGTGAAGAGTCGACTGAACCCCAAAAAGGCGGGAAGAAACGATCCAGGACTGAATATCATGTCATATCTACGGCTAGTTCTTTGGTGATGAATCATAAAATCAAAAGCCGCAAAGTCAAGCGCTTGACTCAGATCACATGTGAAATTGAGGATTCTACATTCACTCATGTTCAGATGATGACTCTACATTAAACATCCTCCTTAAGTCCGTCTTTGATCAACTCAAACTCGGACAACTCAAAAAGACTAGTGTGATCGTTCAATTACCCGATCCATCTACCAAAAGACCGCAGAGGATCGTTTCTGTCGTCGTAAATTTTCGAGGTAAAGAACATAAAGTGGACTTTATTGTCCTTGACATTGAGCACCCCGGAAGGATGTCAGAGTCTCCTATCATTTTAGGAAATCTATTCTTAGCCACTGCTAAGGCGATCGTCGATTGCGAGACTCAGGAAATCAAGTTCCCGAACGCGGACCACAATGAACAAACCCCCAATGACACGTCCTGCTCTGAGGGTAACAACCTTGAAACCGACCGTTATGATCAGGAGATAAATATTTTACATTATCAGACATCTCCACGACACACTGATACAAAACCTAGGAGAGTCACCTAAAGGACTGACTGTTGGACAAACTTTGGATTCTCACCACCCTATCACTGCTCCTAGGAGAAATCAAGATTTTGGAGCTTATGAAGAATTGGGCCATATTATTGAGGATCGTCACGATTATTTAAGTGGTCCACTCTTTGAGTCGGCAGTAATTCATGAGATACTTGAACCATATAAGGAACCGACTCCGGAAACATCTGATGTCACCAAAATCCACGATCATCCGGAAGTGACATCAACACCCCCAGCCATAAACCACAAAATCACAAGGAACAATCTCCCTCGACCGAAGCAGTGCATGACCCTTCAAAAATTGGTCGACTTTTATGGGGATTCATCTGATGAGGAACTCACAAATGCCACATCGGTTACTCAAGTTAGGGAGATGAAGACTGTCCAACTTCCTCCCAATACTTCCCAAGGAAACAAATCGACCAAGAAAATCACTTTTGACCTTAGACACCAGGTGATTTATGAAGAGTCTTCGTCCGGTCCTGATGAGGTTCATCAGATAAGTGCAATAGGTACAACTTTGATCCATGGGCACTTACCTCTGATCGACAAAAGTTGGAGATCCTCTGCTGATGACTACTATTCTCCTAAGGACGACTCCGACGATGGCTGGTGTTCTTCATCAGCCTCTTCTTCATCGCCCTCCACATCTCCATACTATCTCCCTCCACACTCCCGCAAGAAGGTCCGTCACAAACCTCCTTGATCTTGTACATCCGCATCTCTACCCGGTTCCCCATATGTATTTATCCCATTATACTTAGGCTAACCTAAGCTTAAGTATAGGGGGACCGGTACCATTGTTTATACATTACGTCTCTTCTTTTTAACCCATCTATACTGAGTACGAGCTATGTCAACATTTCACTTTGTGCCATGAGGACATAGCACAAGCTAAGTATAGGGGGTGTGTTTGTATATATTTTACCTACTTTATCCATAGCTCGTATTTTAATCGTCTTTGTCTAACATCGGGGATGGGTATAAGTAGTGTATATTATGTGTATAATACCTATTTTTCTAAAAAAACATTTCATAAAAACTTTTTGCATAAAAAAAGTTTGAAAAAAAAAACAAAAAAATCCACTCATGGTCTTGCATTTCATCAAGCATTTCATGCATTCCTTGGTCGAGATATCCCTGACACATTCACTATCACTCAAGGCTAGAGGATTTTTCGAGGACAATTGATTTCTGGGATCTTAAGATTATGAGTTAGCCAACCTTAGTCATTAGGGTTTTTAAACTTAATTATCCACACTTCCCTAGTTTGAAAGATTTGAGTGCTATATTGCACTCTTCATCTCTACCTTCAAAGAATATGATCAGCGCAAATCACTTCCACAACTGCATGATTGATGAGATGAGTTGAGCTATCACTTGAGGAACTAAGACTAGAGAATTGAGTTTAGATCCGATCTAACGATGCTCGAGGATGGGATAAAGTTAATGAAGGCCTAAGGAAACCTGAGTGTCAACAAAATCCTAGCCAGTATGTGAACAAGTTCATATGCTATCTTTTTGATATTGACCTAAGTGCCAGGGTGTGTTGAAACTTAATGAAAATTGTTGATCAATGTGCGCCAGCTTTTGGTAAAAGCAGTGGAGCTAGCCAACAAAAGCAATGAAATGTCAAAGAAAATCTCTATTATCCAAGTCAAATTATAAATGAGCTTCCACCAATGGCGAGCGCTCCCAAACATTTTCAAAGTGTCCACTTGGACCAAGCATTAATTAGGACCAAGGAGTCAGGCTGACATCAAAAAAGGGCTCTGCATCGTAAATGCTACAAGTCTGGGTGTTGAAGGTATCTTAGATACTCGAAAGAGACACACCCCGGTGTACTCCCAGAAAAACAAGTGCAGACGACTCCAAATTCTCTTGACGGACACATTAATCAACAAAACAAAAATAACTTGGGTTGAGTAATAAGGCACTCGAGAGGCACCTTGTTCCATTATGAGGGAGAGAAAATCAGATACAATCCTATGCCCTCCATCATCTAGCCGTCCATCTACACTTTCAAGTCTGACAAACTAATGAGACAGTTGACTGAAGCAAGAATAGACTTATTCCCTAGTGTTGAGGATCAGGTCTAGAGGAGACTCTCTTGGATTGGAACTTTAGGTGATGTCTAGACTTGACTCTCATGAATGCAATACACTAAAAATCATATCCCTATATTATATGTACAAACAGAGAATCTGAAAATTAGAGAAGTTGAATTCCTTTTGATTAAAGCATGGTTGAGCCCATAATTTTAGGATCACTCAAATTAAGATTCCTCTATTAATTGAGCCTTGAAAATTCACATGCACAGTCTGGGATGTATTCAACTAAGTCATTCATTCATTGATGCTCGGGGACGAGCATGTTTAAGTATAGGGGTATGATGAATCCTGTATTCATCATGCTAAAATTGGTCATTTAGGCTCTGTTCTCCAACATTCACATGCATTTAATCATTAACAAAGCATCATTAGCATTCATACATGTGTAAATAGTATCCGCATTTCATCATGCATAATGGCATTAAAAATCCCGTGTAAATTAGCCCAAAAAAGCCGCTAACTTCTCACATTTGTAAATAATTCATCTTAACTTCGATTGACCCAAAACAACCTCCATTGTGTAGATATTACAAACTTCATTAAATAAAAAATACAAAAAAATTACTAACTCAAATAAGTGTCAAATAATCTCAAAGTCTAAATTCACATCTGACAAACTAAAACGAGCATATCTCTCACATACAACATCCGATTTTGGTCTACTCACTTTTAAAGTACTCAATTTTCAAATACCTTCAAAAAAAGACCAATTTTGTAAAATTCGAAGCTTATATGTGAAAGTTGGTTTTTGGGCCTCTTTTGCGCATTTTGACTTTTTGCTATTTTTGACCTCAGTTTTTATGTACATAATTAATACTTTTAATTTTATTTATTCTTCATTTGTGTTCTTTGATTAAAGTTTTATTAAGTGACATAAAAATCCAAATCCAGATTAAAACTGTAATCAAAGAAACTGACTGAGTCCAAGTGTCCGTTGTCGATCTGTACAAAAGTTGTGTGTTTCTGACTTCTATTTTTATTTTTCTATTTTCTTATTTATTAAAAATAAAAAAATTAGATTAGTGTGTAATTAATTTTCTTGTATTTTATCGTATTTTTTCTATAATTTTTATCCTCTCTAAAACTACCAAAAAAAAATACAAAATCCCCAAAACCCGCTTTTCTATACACATGGAGAACCATCAAAAATACCACTTCGCACAGGTGGCCTCTTTTGCACTCGGGTCCTTCATGAAAGTTGTAGATCTCGTAGAGACGAACAACTTTCGTGGAAATTTTTCGATCAGAGGTCTCCTTCTATTTCTTTTCTATTTTTCTTTACCTTTAAATTTTGAAAATTTTTTGGGGTGCCACGTGACAGTCCCTAGGTGTGCCACGTGGCACCCCGCTTCCTCTCACTCCAGGCCACCCCCGGGTCACGTGCCTAGCACGTGACCCCCTATCACTACCTCCAGCCATTTCCCCTCCCGCCCCTTGCACCTCCGCCATGCACGGTCGACACCCCCTCGCCTCCTCCAGCCGTTACGTGCGCCGCTCACCGGCTGTTACCCCACCATCACTCCTCGCCGTTACACCTCTCTCCCTCGTATAAATCTCCTTCCCCCTCCGAGATCCAGAGGAAACCTTCCTTTGTAGCGGTGCGATTCTTGCTCCGCCAAGCTTCAGAGCTGCTCTGCCAAGGCTCTTCGAGACGAAGAATTGGTCAGGCTTCTTCTCAGCTTCGACCTCAACTCGGCGAACAAACCTACCAGGAACACGGAGCTTATGCTCCTCTCTATTTCCGACCTTGCAGCTCCTCCTCCCCAGGTTCACCGTCTCCACCGCACACTCTAGTCACCGGCCGCCCTTCGACGGAGCTCCCGCTCCCCCGCCTTCTCCGCCTTCCAAGCTCGGTCGCCACCGTCACTCCCGAGCACCTCTGCCCTGCCTCCGCCCGCGCAGCGCCTCCCCCATCGCGCCATCGCCTCCGCTGTTCGCTCCACGAACGGAGCTCCGCTCCTCCTCCGCCGGTCGTGTGTCGACCAGCCCAGCGCCTCCGCCGTGCGCCCTCGCCATCGGCTCCTCCGCCCCAGCCACTCGCAGCCTACAACTGCCGTTGGATCAGGGGGGCAGCCCTTGATCCAACGGCCACAATCTCGCTACATCCTTCACCCCAAGCCTAGGCCCCAACCTAGAGGCTAGGGTCCCCTGAAGTAACACCAGGTCATCGCGTGGAGGCTCGAACCATCCGAGCCTCAGCCTTGGTCCGAGCCTCGCGCCTCCCCCACCTCGCTTCTGGTTCGGACCCCGAACCTTAGGCTTGGCTGCCCGAGCCTCAGCTCCGGGCCCTCGAGCCTCTGCCTCGTTTCCAAGCCTGTAGAAGCACGCGGGGGAAAATTGCAGCTATACCCCTGTAAATTCCTGAATTGATATATATACCCCCGCCAGTGGGTAAATTTCAGAAAGGCCCCTTCAACTTTGCTAAATTACAGATAAGCTCCTCCAGGAACCTCTTTGCAAGAAAAACTCTACTTTATTTACATTTTAGTCCCTATAATTTCATCTGATCATATCTTTTTCATACGAACTCCGTTTTAAGCATACAATATGTCACTTTGAAGCTATTTTCATGCTTTACCATTTAGAATAGTTTGGTGAACAGATCCGAGGTCATTTATTGAGAATTATTATTTGAGGATCATCATTGACTTTTGCATGCTAACTTTGACATATCTGTGCCACAATTACCTTGGAAAAATTGATGATTTCTTTTGCAGGAGCACGGTTGAGGACTTTACATTAAATAATTCTCTTTGAGTCATTGATTAACATATTTGGGGATTTATATCACACAAATTTTGAGGATAAATCCTATACTTTAATAGTCTCGTTAATTGGAAGTAGGATAATCTATTACCTCTTATACTTGCAATCTCGAGGTCATTGATTATTATATTTTGGAGCAAAAATCTTAATCTCAGATCTTGTGCTGAACTGTTGTCCATGTATATTTCTTCACATTTACATCTCATTGCATTGTACATTTTCTGCAAGCATAAATTAATCAAGCATTAAGTAATTATTTAATTTGATTTAAAAATCACACAACTAAAAATCACCGTTCCCTGCATTCGTCCTTCGTAGACTTACCAAGTAAAAATATTCCACAACATTCAAAGATTGTGATTTTTGACGAACTAAATTTGCCTCCTATACTACGATAATTATTCATTCTCAAAGAGGCAAATTTGACGCTCATCATTGTTGAGTTGTCCGCTCAAGAAAATCTCTAAATCAACAATTAACACACAAATAACATATAGCAATAGAAATAAAACAATAGAGCTAAAATTTATTATAACTATACAAATATATGTTTAAGAGTAAGTATGTGTAGAGTGTCGAACATAGGGATCAAACGGTAGACTGGGAAATAAAGCTAAAAATCTGTCCTATTTTCTTGTCTTTTTATTGTCTTTTTTACAAAGATTTTAATTTTTATATTTTTTTATGGATTTTAACTTTTTATAATTATTATTTGTTTTTAATTTTATAATTTTAATTCTCTTTTTTATATTTTTGATTTTTGATTTTTTTCTTTTGTTAATATATAATATAAGAATATATATCTATATATACAATACAAGATAATATAATTATAAATACACCTAAAAATAACAAAAAAATAAAATATTAAATATTTTTGGATTTTATAAATTTCTGCCACTTTTATGGTTTTTAGATACTTTGTTAATTTTTATATATTTTTAAAGTTGAAAATATCCCAAAACATGGATTAAATAAATTAGATAGAATTGATTTGGGGATTGAAAATAGCAAAAGTTCAAAATTTATCCAAATTAATTTTAGTACATAATATATAAAATAAAGAAAATCACATAATAGAAATTAATATTTTTGGAATTTTTGTTATTTTTATGTTTTTATAAAGGATTTTTGAGATTTTTAATTTTTACTCATTTTTTTCTATTTTTAGGGATTGTTGGTCTGGATATATAGAATAATATAATAAATAAAAAATATATTTTTTGGAATTTTCAAAAAGGTTTTATATTTTAATGTGTTTTTTACTGCAAACATGGACTTTTTATGCTATTTTTTATTTATAGAAAATAGGTAAAATACCTAAAATGCAAAAATAATTATATGAAGTGAAAGTATATGCTAGCAGGTATCTGACCCTACTTTTGTATATTATTATGAGCATGTATGATATTTTTAATAAATAGGAAATAACCTTAACAATGCTTAAACTGGAAAGAGTATAAATGTAATCAAAATTAAAGACAAGGGTGAATATTCAAATAACCCAAAATTTTACACTAACATTCAAATTTTAAATACTGAAATGAAATACAAAAACTTGTAGGAGGTTACATGCAAAATCAACACCTCATGTGGGATGACACGTGAGGTGACGCGGTCATGACCCAATAACAATAAGAAAGAAATACATGGGTTCACTTTTAATTTTTACAAAAATCTTAAAGTGTACAAAATATTTTATAGATATAAATATAAATAACAAAAAGTTGGGGAAGATGGTGCAAAATACCCCTTTAAGCGTGCGATCAGATGGTTGAAGGGATCCGATTTGACACGTGACAGGCGCTCCTTGCACGATGACACATCAAGCATCGACGACTACGATTAGATCCCAGATGGGATCGGACAGTGATGGCATCGCGGATCCGATGATGCATGTGCGAGGTTGGACTTGATCCAATGACTTGCGAGGTTGGTGGAAGAACACTTGAAGAATTCACCGTGGGTGAGCTTGAATCTGAGGTTGCGCGAGTCTCCGACCTCCTTCAGCACCGTCGAAGGTCTCTTTCTGCTCCTGCAACTGCTCCGTACTTCCCAGAGGTCTCAAATGGATCCGGTGGCGTTGATTGGCCCCTGGAGCTCGATGCTTCTCAAGAAGACATGGAAGGTGGTACTCAGAATAAGATGGGGCTCAGACCCCCCCTTTTCGACCTGTAGAGAGGCTAGAAAGCACGACGATGGGAGGGCAAGCAGGTCAAGGCTGTTATTGGTGGAAAGTGATGCAGAAATGACATGGGCGGAGAGGTCCAATGAGGTGATGGTGGATGGACCTTGATTCCTTGATCCTGGTTGAATTAAGGGTAATTGGGTGGCTCAGGTGATGGAGAAGCGACCGGGAAAGAAGATGGGGTGGAAAGGGAGGTCAGAACAAGAGTTGCACGATGGACAACAATGGCCAAAGCTTGAGAGCTCCGACAAGATTTAGATCCTACTCTAGGCTAAAATAACAAATCAAACACGAGATAAAATGCATCAATTTAAACCTAAGACTATGAGTTATCTAAAAAGCAAGAAAAGCAAACCTCGAGCAGTTGTCGGCAGCGCGATGGCAACCTCATGACGATGGACCACCAGAGTTGGTGGAAACCTCCTCCTCTTCGCTCCTCCACACGCCAAACAGCTGGGCGAGCGAGATGTCACCTTGATCAAGCCCGAGAGCACTAAATGGGGGGGGGATTGGAAAGAAGGGGATTCAAGAAATCAAGGAAGGAGGTGGATTGGCTTTTGTACAATGAGTAATGAGGAGAATTCGATAAGGGTTTTCACTCAGATCAAGGATGGTACGAGGATGCAGATCATCCCATGTGAAGGGTCGTTGTCTCGATAACATTTTTCATTGAGAAGTCAAAGGTCCTATGGTAGTGAATCATGGGGTAAAATATCGACAAGGAGATGGATTATCAGTCTGACAACCCTATGACCTTGGATCAGAGAGTTGACCCAAGTCAACGGATGGTGGGCCCTGATTCGGCCAAGTCATCCCTAAAAAGATAAACCAGAAATTAAATTTAAAAATAAAAATAAATTAGTAAATGATTTTATTAATTTTTGTTTAAAACATGAAAAATGTTTATAATTTTATGTAGTATTTTATTGCGATTTTTACTTATTTTTATATTTTATTTACCATGAGTTACTTTTTACAAGTATAAACACATGTATTTTTGCCTATATATCATGTATTTTATTTTTTATTTTATTATCATAATTTATATATTTATAACTCATTTTTAAGCACATAAATATATTTTTATTATATTTTTATGTATTTTCTACATGTAAATAAATAGGGGTATAAATTACATGGGTATAAGTATAGTACATTCATTTATGTTTTTTTATATATTATTTTATTTTGTATTTTCTTTATGGTTATTCTATTCTAAATATGTACATATATAATAAATAATATTTACAAAATATTATATATATAAATATAAAAATATAAAGAATAAATAAAATGAATATTTTATTCATGTATACAATACAATAGGAGTGCAAAACTTAACTTTCGCATCTTGACTCCAAATTAAATGAAATTACCCTAACTAAATATCTAATAAAAAGTTATATACAATTAAAAGTACTTTTGGTGCATTTTGAGTTCATATGGGGAAGATATGGGTCTAGGAAGTATGGGTCTTGGAAGTTTATTCTGAGTATAAAATGTACATTGCGTATTATTTTTATGTGCAATTAATTTTATATTTTTCTATATATTTTTATCTACAACTTTCATGTACACAGTTTCTTTATTTGATGAATAAAAACAATAAAACGAGTCCCAAAAATGAATTATTGAAGAAATAAAATTAGAGTTTTTATTGAGTTTTTGACTCTTATCCCCCCTGCTTTATTCCTTATAGACCCAATCATCATGATGCTAGGTCTCTAGGTTTAGGGTCATAAGATACCTTTGACATTTTATTTTTTTATTTTCTTTTTTTATTCTTTTTATTCTGGAATTAAACAACATATTCTATACAATATTTATACAATAAATAATGAATGCTAATTTGTGCAAAATAATGCTATTTACATGCATTTATCTAGGGTTTAAATGCCAAAATGAAAGAATAAAGTGATGAAATGGAGATTCATCACCCTTATATACACCAATCTACTCATTAATGAAACAAATTACAATGAGGCATATTACAAAAACTTCTCCAACTCAAGTGTAATAAAAAGAGGCGTAGTCTTGTATTTTTTTCATCTAAAATGCATGCCTTGGTAAGCTCCTGTGAATCTTATATCTTGACATCAAACCTTAAAGTTAAAATTTCATGTTTCTATTTGTTACATTTGAAAGATGAGGCGCTTAATTTGAAATCAATGTATAGTTAGGATTTTTGTATTTACCCAAGTCTATAATTACGTCTAGAATATAAGAAAGAAAAATTGGTGTATAGAACAAGAGTTTTCTTATGAGCCTTTCTAGTATTTATTTTTCTATACAATCTAAATACCTTGCAATGCTACATCATGTTCTTATAGTAGTTTCCCCTTAGAAAAATCAGAGTTAGTATATTGATAGAAGATCACATATCGTCAAGCCATAAAGATATACAGAAAAATTCTCCTTGGAAACATATTATGAAATAATCAAGTACTACACATGCTTTCACCGATTTCACTCTTCCACTCAAACTAAACATTAGAAATGTTCACTTCTTGACATGTACATAACGACCTGTATTCATCAATCAAATGCAATGAGAGGCATAAACAAAAGCTGATAATGAACATCTCAATAGAATCTTTACACTAAAAAAATATCGTACTTTTTAGAGATTTTTACATTTACGTCTCTCAAATTTTCTGCGAATATACTTATGTCCCTGCCTTTTTTGCAATAAGCACGACCTTCTTGAACCATTAACAGTTATGCCCCTTGGTTAGTTATCATCCAGTTCAACTTCAATTTTCATATGCATAGCATGTTACTCCAGCTCGATTTTCGCACAGGGCTATGCAACTTTCGATTGATTGATATTTCAAACGATTGGCGTCGTTTTATTCTATTAATGACTTTAATCAGAGGCTAAACTTGCTGAATGATCAAATAAAAAATCCCTTGACAATGGACAATTTTTGGACAAGCTATCAACTGAACTATCTTGTGGTACGTAGACGACTGAATATTTTTCACTGACTAATTTTGCATTGGGTACTCATTTTAAATGGGAATGGCTACTTAAGCCAACCATCACATCCATTCATTAATTATTTTTTTTACTACTAGGATTCGAACCCTGATCTTTTAAAGTGGGAGCCACTACTTCTATCACCGGACCATTAGAGGGGTTCTATCTATTCATTAATTAAAGTTTATTAACTTCCATAAACATATATTGTAAGTCCTTTTTTTAAGTCGAGGAAATATTATCCACCACTCTCCCTCGTAAGGGTAAACAAGTAGGAGGACCAAACTAGATCCTATCATACAAAAAAAAAAACAGAAAGCAAAAACAAAATTTACGTCTGGCTTAGTACAAGTTTTTTTCTTTTATAAAAGAGAGAAAAGCAATAGACGTGAATGATGCAAGGAAGCTTGATCTTTTATAGCTCAATTTGTCCTTTTACACATCTAGGTAGGGACATCCACTAAAAAATCATAGGACTACAAGTAGGATGCAAACAAACGGATACGGATACGGATACGGATATAGGTATTACCATATCCTTATCCGTTTCAAAATATGGATACGGACACGGAAACGGATATCGTACGGATATCGGAAATTGAATACCGTATCCTTAAATACAGATACGGTTTCGGAATCCGATAATTATGATTCAGATACGGATATTTAAGAAATGGATATGGATTATCCTATAAATAATAAGTGCCTCCTCATACTTTTAATTAGAAATGATGTCTTTACAAACTTGTAATTGATGGATGGTTAATCTTAAATTCAATAAACTTATAATGTTACATAATAAATAAGAAAATAAATTAAAATATTGAATGGAATAAATTGAATATCAGGGCATGCTGAACGTGAGATTCGGATATGGACGGTTATGTCTTTTATATAAAATTTTACATATATGCCCATCAGGAGATCTATATTAGCACATAGATGTTCATGTCACAAGTGACTCAGATAATACGGATATCCGTATCCGTATCCGTGAAAAATATATGCATCTGTATCCGTATACGAAAAAAAATCTATAATGATATCCGTATCCGAATTCGCAAAAAAAATTAAAACTAGTATCCGTATTCATATCCGTATCCGCTAAAATCCGAAAATGTATATCAATATCCGCTTAAAAGCAGATACGGTAGCGGACAGATACGGATAAATCCGCATCCGGTTGACTATTTTCCAAACAAACAGATTCCCCTCGCCACCTTACTGAGTAATGCAAAAGTTAAACAATTAATAAAAATTACATAAAGACCAAGAATCCAACCTAGATTTGGGATTGCTAAAGGAAGATATGTGTTACTTTAAGGCCTTATAAAAGGGGATATAATAAATTTGATTTCATTCATGCTTCACTCTCATTCTATACACTCTCTATATTATTTCTAAGTGCTAAAAAGAGCCTCACATTGATTAGAACTAGGGATGCAAATGAATGAATGCATTTATAGTATAGGTGATATCATATCTGTATCCATCTTAAAATCTAAATACGGATTACGATATTAAAAATCAAACACCATATCATTAAATATGTATACGAATATGAAAATAAACCATCATAATTCATATATGGATATTAAATAAACATGTACGAACTATCCTAGAGAAAATACTACATTCAAAAATTTTTTTTGTAAAGCTGATTTAATAGTTGATTAAACCAAAATTACAAAAACTACATATACAACCGAATAAAAAAGAAAATAATGTATGCTAAACTAAACAACCAGTATAACAAACAATGAAATAATAAAAATTAAGAACCACACACACGCGCATGTACACACATGTACATACATATATGTGTATACATACATGTATACATACGTACATACGTGCATACGTATACGTACATACATGCATACATACATATACATATACATGCATACATATACATATGGGTAAAATGGAGCTGCCCCCATGGGGGGAGCTAACTTGACTCCCCCGCCCCGTTTCGCCTGGTTTTTTTATTTTTTTTGAAAATTTCTTCTGTGGATATTCATCAATATATCCCTATATTATGTCATGAAAATTTCATGCGAAACAGAGACTCCTACGGCGTCCATCCAGACGGGGTCGTTTTTAGCAATTCGGTTACCGTTAGAAAATGACTGTCTAGATGGAGGTCGTAGGAGTCCCTGTTTCGCATGAAATTTTAATGGAATGATATAGGTATATAGTGATGAAATTCCACGGAAGAAAATTTCAAAAAAATAAAAAAATCGAGCGAAATGGGACACACACACATATGGGTTAAATGAGGCTACTCCTTGGGTGTAGCCAATTAGCTACTCCTACCTCTATTTTTCCTTATATTTTTCATTTTTTTGGAAAATAAAAATATGTAAATTCATAACTATATCCCCCGAACATGTCATTCCAATTTTGTCAGAAACAGAGACTCCTATGCCCTCTATCTGAAGGGGGTCAATTTCAGCAATTCTGAGACCGTTAAAATTTGACAGTCTTGATGGAGGGGATATAAGTCTCGAATTAAGTTGAATTTTGAATGACATCATGGTGACATATTGTGATCTAAATTCCAATAGGTTTCATTTCAGAAAAATAAAGAAAATATAGGAGAAAAGGGGTGGGAGCATGTAAGTTGGCTACAACCAGGGAGCATACTTCCTTTTCCCTTGGTAAAATGTATATGCCCCCTAGGGGGAGCTAACTTAGCTCCCCCACCCTATTTTATCCATATTTTTTTATTTTTTTGAAAAATAAAAATTATATAAATTCATTATTATATCCCTATATTATGTCATTAAAATTTCATACGAAACAGAGACTCCTACGATCACCATCCAGACGGGGTCGATTTTAAAAATTGTGACTGTTAAAAAATGACTATTTGGAAAGAGGCCATAGGAGTCTCTGTTTCACAAGAAATTCTAATGACAATATAGGGATATAGTGATGAATATTCACGGAAGAAATTTTCAAAAAAAATAAAAACATGGAGAAAATGGGGCGGGGTAGCTAAGTTAGCTACCCCCTAGGGGCAGCCTCCATCGAGACAATCATATTTTAACGGTAACATGATTTTTTAAATCGACACCATCTCGATGGAGGCCATAGGAGTATTTGTGTATGACGAAATTCGAATGGCATATAGGAGGGATATAGGGATGAACATAAATGGTGATATTAAAAAAAACAAAAAAAAAACGTCGAAAATGACGCGGAGTAGCCATTGTTGGCTGCCCCAAGGGGACAACCCCATTAATAGGTTATAATATGAAAAATGTAAGAAACTTCCTAATTTCGTCATATATGTGGGGTTGTTGATGTTTAAATTATGCTAATTCTTGTACATGTGCACGGTTTTTTTTTCGCTTTAATTTTTCTTTCTAAATTGGATTTTGTACTTTGTCATGAATGAACATGGAATTGTCCTATATTATTTTTAATTTAGTTAATTTCCTTCTAAAAAATTTTAATAAGAGCAAAGTGTCACTAGTGTGTTTACCATCAAGTATAAAATGAAAGATTCTATTTCTGGAGAACAATCGACTCTTATACAATCTCATTAAATTTTCGATTTTAACATTAAGTTGTTCACTGAAAATTCAAATCTATAAGGACCCATTTTTCAATAATTTGTCTCATTGAAACTTCAATTTTATAAGAGCACACTAGGACTGTAGGACACATTATTTTATTCCTAAATTAAAAATCAAATCACATGCAAAACCGTAACCCTAAAGTTAATAGACCCTTGGCATTTGTTGCCTTCACTTTAAAAGACCCGAGTCCGAATCCCAATAAAGACGCTTCGGACCTCCGAAATACCGGACCTACTATTAATAAAAGTTGTTCTTCAAAACTTTGCTCAGAATCAACCCTGTGTGCACTCATGATATTGACTCACCGACAATACCATTGTTGCTTAACATATTGCAACATTATCTAATTCTATGTAATATGGGAGATTAATTATGAATACATAGAGTAAGGGAGGATGTATGGATCACCACATAACTATCATCTTTAAGTAAGATTTTACTTTGTTATAGATTTAAATACATATTTCATTATTTTTAAAATGTGTGCTTATATATTATTCATAAAAAGTGCATTCTAAATATTATCATTATATGAATTTCATTATTTGTTTTTCCAATATCTCTCGGCAGACAAGTTATCATGCATGTGATATGTGCTATATTTAACGTTTATTAATGTGATAAGTACATATCCCTCTTGCCTCATTAAATACGGTATATATACGAACACACGTATCTATGTATTATCAAACTCTAATATTTATCGGACAAACATATATTACATTCATGTATCATTCATTAAGCTACCGAATTTATAATTGAAGTTCATGTTCGATTCATCGGAAATAAATAAATATTTTTTTAATTATTATCGAATGAATTCTAATAAAATGCGGACATATTCGATCTAATTAACATCTCAGCGTAAAAGTATGATGTGCGTGAAAGGAAGTAACTATTTGACAATTTTTCTGGGCAAGGAATTCTTTATATATAATTGATCGTTACAAATGTGGATGAAGTACAGATAAAACTAATCAACAAATTCGCAAAATAATCTAAGGAAAAGCTGTTACTCTATATTTTATGAAGCATTGATAGAAGTGCATTCGATTAATTGAACGGGTCGTGTCAACCCCGACTCCAACTTGAACTCGATAACTCGGCTCGAGCTCAAACTCATACTCGACAAGCTTCAAATTCAGGATGGACGACTCGATCTCGTTGAGTTCTAGTTGATTCACCAATTCGTAACAAGCATTTTTATAGGTTGATTTCTATAATTATTGTTTGCAAGTACTCTTTAACAAGTCGACTCTTTAGACTTGTTGAGTCGGGTTCGCAAGCCATTAACGAGTTGAGCTCAAGTCGAGTTCATCGAGCCCCAAGATTTATGAGATCCCTCCATTCGATGCCAAACATTAGAATCTATTTCCATAGTTTATCCTACAATCCTTGGTTAGAATTAATAGTGTGTGTAGTACTATAATGTTAGAGTAAACAATACTCTGATGTGTTATTCCATAGAGCCCTCGGGTCTCTTATATAGGGAGAAAACCCTTGGGTAAATTACAGAGTCTTACAATATATAAATAGAAATTACGAAACAATAAAACGTAACATATATAAGTCTCTACATCCCCCCTTAAGATGGAGCATAGATATCTATCATGCTCAGCTTGGAATAACATCTCTGGAAAGGTCCTCTGAGCAGTGGCTTGGTGAATATGTCAGCAGTCTGATCCTCTGAACTGACATGAGAGGTGGAAATGAAGCCCTTCTGAATCATGTCTCTAGTAAAATGACAATCCACCTCGATGTGCTTTGTTCTCTCATGAAAAGCCGGATTATTGGCAATAAACAATGCCGCCTGATTGTCACATTGGATATTCATAGGCAAGGGGACATCTACAGTCAAATCTTCTAAGACTGCTCTAACCCACATCATTTCTGCAGTTGCTTGTGCCATGGCTCTGTACTCGGATTCTGCACTGGACCTCGCCACAACAGTCTGTTTCTTGCTTTTCCAAGAAACTAAAGAGCTTCCTATGAAGATAGCAAATCCAGAAGTGGATTTACGATCCCTTGGACATCCTGCATAATCTGCATCTGCACAAGCTGAAATAGACAGATCCGTATCTTTCCTAAATAGCAAAGCTGTGCCTGGGGAAGACTTCAGATATCTCAATATAATATACAAGGCATCCATATGAACTTGCCTTGGCTGCTCCACAAATTGACTCACCCGGTTTACTGCAAAGGCAATATCCGGTCGAGTTATAGTAATATATAAGAGCTTACCCACCATCTCTATGTACCTTCTTTTGTCCACCTCCTCGGTATCATCGTCGTACAGCTTCATGCTTGGGTCCATAGGTGTACTTGAAGGTCTGCATCCAGTCATTCCTGCTTCAGCTAGCAAGTCTGTGACATATTTTCTTTGAGTCATCACCATTCCTTGTGCATTTCTTGCAAACTCTATCCCCAGAAAATATCGTATCGTGCCCAGATCCTTCGTAATGAACTGGTTTCCCAACAGGGACTTGGTTATCTCAATCCCCTGAGCATCATCTCCTGTGACCAAGATGTCATCAACATATATCATAACAACAATTGTACCTCTAGGGGTCTTTTGGATGAACAATGAATGGTCCGCATTTGATCTCCTGAACCCCTGTTGTTCAATTAGCTGAGAAAGCTTCTGGAACCATGCTCGGGGACTTTGTTTGAGGCCATAGATAGCCTTATGAAGTTTGCGCACCATTTGAGTCTCCCCCTCAACAGCAAATCCTGGTGGCTGCTGCATGTAGACTTCCTCCTGCAGGTCTCCATACAAGAAAGCATTCTTGACGTCAAGCTGAAAAATAGTCCAGTTACGTACCACAGCAATAGATAGGAGGATGCGAAGAGTGGAGTGTCTAGCCACTGGTGAAAAAGTATCCAAATAATCTACCCCATATGTCTGGGTAAATCCCCGTGCTACAAGTCTTGCCTTGTATCTATCAAGACGTCCATCCGCATGATATTTCACCGTAAAGATCCACTTGCAACTCACCACGGAGGCACCTGGAGGAATGGGGACAGAGACCAAGTCCCTCGAGACTGCAGAGCATGCATCTCCTCTTCCATGGCTAGACGCCAGCAATCAATCTTCATGGCATCTTGATAGGTCCGCGGAATCTCAACAGACGAGACAACAGCTACAAACTTCTGGAAGTCCCCATCGAGACGATGAAATGAGACTTGAGAGGCAAGAGGATATGAAGCACATTGTCTTCGCTGCTTCCTGTGAGCAATGGGCCGATCCATATCATCCATCATTGTGTCAACTGGTTGATCCTCGTCCTGTTGTAAAGGCTCCTGCACTGGTGCAATGTCTAACCCATCATTAGTGATAACATCAGAACATACCTGAGGCGTGTTGGATGGTTGACATGTAGCTTGAGCTGGTCCTGTACGCCTTGTATAGAACTTAGGAAAAGGTTCAATTGGAGGTGGTGGTGGTGGAGTAGAGGATTGACCCAGGCTTGGAGGTGGAGGCACATAGACACTAGAATCTGTGGATGTGGAGGAGACCAATCTGTCACCTGTAGGGGAGAAGTACATGACGGGTTCGAAAAATGTAACATCAACGCTCACATAGTACTTGTCATGAACAGGGTCATAGCAACGATATCCTTTCTGTGTCCTGGAGTAGCCCACAAAAACACACTTGATAGCCCTAGGAGATAGCTTATCAAGTCCTGGAGACAAGCGGTGGACAAATGCAACAGTGCCAAAGACCCGAGGTGTAAGAGTAAACAAATCTTTGTCAGGAAAGAGAACAGATATAGGAGACTTTTCCCCAAGAACAGTTGTAGGCATGCGGTTGACCAGATAGCATGCTGTAAGAATTGCATCCCCCCAAAAAGATAATGGGGCACAACTCTGAATAAGTAATGTGCGAGCAATATCAAGGAAATGGCGATGTTTTCGTTCTGCAACCTCATTTTGTTGAGATGTGTATGCACATGTGGTTTGGTGGATAATGCCTTTAGAAGAAAGAAAACTAGCAAGGGAACGAGTGCAGAACTCCAATGCATTGTCAGTACGCACATACTTAACAGTAGACGAAAAAACATTTTGAACTTCATTGATAAGATTTTGAATAACACTTCCTGCTTCGGATTTATTTTTAAGAAGAAAGGTCCATGACACTCTAGAAAAATCATCGACCACAACTAAATAGAACCTGTGCCCCTGATGATCTGGGACACGACTGGGACCCCATATATCTATGTGAAATAACTCAAATGGGGAGCGACTGCTCCGACTCTGACGACTGGGGAAGCTGGACCGATGGTGCTTCCCTAACTGACAAGCTTCACAACGAAAGGATGAACTCGGAGAAATCTGAGGCAGGAGGTGACGCATTTTCTGAAGTGGCAAGTGACCGAACCGAAGATGCCAGGTATACGGAGACACGGAGCCCTGGGAATGTAGTGAGACGCCAGCATAAGAGTTCCGTACAAGACGATAGAGGCCATTGTGCTCAGAACCACAACCAATCACCCTGCCCGTTAGTATGTCCTGAAAGATAACAGACGATGGGTCAAAAATAGCACGACAGTGCAAATCTCGTGTAATCTGACTAATGGATAAGAGATTCATAGAGAATTCTGGTGCATGTAAAACATTCTGTAAGTGCATAGAGGGTAGCAAAGCCGTCTCCCCCTGACCGATGATAGGGGAATGAGTGCCATCAGCAATGAGTACAGAGCGACCATGCTGGACAGCTCTATAGGACTGCAAAATATCTTTCTCACGACAGAGATGATGGGTGGCTCCAGAATCAACAATCCATCCTGTGAGATCATGGTTATGATATGAGACGGAAGGACTACCTGAGGCACTGACTGAGGCAGATGTACTAGCTGATGCCGAAGCCGCAACATCAGACGCATCAGCACCCTCTGATGATGACTGTGGCATGATATCACGAAGCCGTGCTACTAGCTCCTCGAACCTGTGATCGGGAGTAGATGCTGGTGGACTCTGAACATGATCAGCGACACGTGCAGAAGGAGGGAAGCCATGCTTTGAATAGCATGTATCCTCCGAATGACCAGTACGACGACAGAATGAGCACGTAGAGCGTATGCAACCTCTACGGCCACGTCCACCACTTCCTCTGCCACGAAATGAGGAGGAACTACCTCGTCCTCTGGAGACAGCCATTGCCGAGGGAGGTGTAGTCGTTGTGTTCGATGGAACTGGGACAAGACTGAGCCGTCTGTAGACTTCTTCCATCGGTGGAATGGTGGCATCAGCAAGGATCTGAGAGCGTGCTGCCTCATATTCCGGATCAAGGACAACAAGTCAGACGCCTACCATAGTAGCGTTGCGGAATGTCTTCTGCTGTTCCGGCGTGGCTGTGAGTGGAATTGTGCTATAAAGTTTCTCGAACATTCCACGAAGAGACGTGTACAGAGAATGAAGAGGCCTCCCATTTTGCTTCGTGGTAAAGATATCATGCTGCAACTGTAGCATCTTGGTCTCGTTCCGTACCTGAGAGCACGTCGTGGCCAGAATATCCCACATCGCCTTGGCGGTAGGTTGATGAAGGACATCATTTGCTATCTCCGTTGTGAGCGTACCTGACAGCCAGACTTTGGCATACGCGTCATCAGCCTCCCATGAGGCATATATTCCCGTCTTCTCCGACGGTTCATCTTCGGTAAGAATATGCTTCTTACCACACGACTTCATGAGACTGAGGAACTGCATAGCCCACAGTTCGTAGTTCGTCCCGTCCATTTTGACGATAGGTGCCGAACCTTTGAAGGCACCGATGGCGGGCATATCGACCTTTTGATCTGACATACTGCCGGAGAAGAACAACTAGGGATGATAGACAAATAAACTGGTGTCTACCGGGACCGTTGAGGATTCAAGTGCATATGTAGACGTTATGCACTTGAACCCATCATCAATCCGAGCCCGACCGAAGCGAAACGGACGGCGGGGAGGCTGATGAAGCCTCGACTGTGAAGAGTCGGCGGGGCTACGGCCGGCAGGGGCCTGGCGGAGGCCTGGCGGGGGCTGGCGAGGGCCTGGCGGGGCTGGCTGAGGCCGGCAGGGGCCTGGCGGGACCGGCAGGAGCCTCGCCGGCGACGAGGCTGGAGCCTGGACGGTCTGGCGGCGGGTCCGGAGAGACCCGATGACTGGGCTAGAGGCCTGGAAGGCCTGGCGGCGAGAGCTGGGGACCCAGCGGAGGGGCTGGGGGCCCGGCAGAGTGGCGGAAAGGAGGCGGGGCCTTGAGGGGCTTGTTGGCGGCGGCGGGAGGGCTTGGAGAGGCCGGCGGCGAGGGTTGGGGGGGGGGGGAGGGGGGGTGCGGGTGGAGGAAACCCTAGGTTAGGGTTAGGGCTCTGATACCATGTTAGAGTAAACATACTCTGATGTGTTATTCCATAGAGCCCTCGGGTCTCTTATATAGGGAGAAAACCCTTGGGTAAATTACAGAATCTTACAATATATAAATAGAAATTACGAAACAATAAAACGTAACATATATAAGTCTCTACATATAATATAAGGAAACATGACTTATTGGCAGCATGCGGATCCGAAAAGTGCTGTCAATCACAGTAAAGCAAGAAAATCTACAGAAAGAGTTGTGGCTAGTTCTTAAGGGTCGGGGGCGCCTTGTTTCTTTTCGTGACGCAAAATGATCCTCCCAAGAATGTAAGAGCGAAAGACTATCTGCATCGATAGATCGCACCTGCATTTGTTCGTCACCAGCATTATTTGCGCAAATATTGAGCTTTTGATGTAAGTGGTGGAGTTGGAGATTGATATGGCACTTACCTAATGAAAAATAATAAACAGCTATGCCAGTCTTGCCATGGAGAATGGCGTATGATCCACCTTTGGTTTGTTGCCCAGGGCCATATCCACCACCATTTCTGCAGTACCCAAGGCCTGCAAATAACAAAGCAATCTTGAGCACTTCAAAATACCGGAAATCTAATAGTTTTGAGACTGATAATCATCTGCATCCTGTAATGATGTTTTATGTACAAGCTTTCTACTTCCTTACCGTGAAGAATTTTCAAATCATGAAAGCAATTAAAGGCATACAGTTCTAAATATCAATGAAGCAGTGAAGTTATGCACTGTCCAACTATTAATAGAATGTCATCGAACTCGACAGACATGCTGTATCGTGTACTGAGTAAAGAATGGAAGATTACCATGCAAAGACCACCTCCTTCATGCCCTGTTGCAACAAGAATCTTTGGCAAATTAGGAACAGGACTGATTATTGGCTTTCCATCAGGCACTGCATGTACAATATGAGTATATCAAGCCTCTTGAAAAGTGACGCCTATAGCGAATAATCGCTATGAGGACATTGAGGAGTTACATGTCCACCATGGGCATAAAGAAACAGTTCATGTAACATACGACTTACTCCAAGGGCGCAATCCTGTCCGAATTTTCTTCTCAAAAGTATGGAGAGGCGTCTCTCTTAGAGTAGGTAAGAATTCTCCAGCTCGTTCCCATATTTTATCAATGATGGAGTCATCTACTTCGGTATTGAAACCGACAAATTGACGGCTACTCCCTGTGAAATTTGTGTATAGTTCATTGTGTGATACCGGTCAACTAAATCCAACAATATACTACAACAGGGTTATCATTCCCAAAGAAAAACCAGAAAAGTACTGAAGCAGAACCGTTTGGATGTGCTTCTGTTTGGCTTTGTCCTAACATATAAAGATTGAATCCTATCAGTCAAATGTATTAATGGACCATTTCTCGCAGTGTGCGTGTTGACACAACGTTCTCTAGATACGGCATTATTTTCATAGTCAAAACAATACAGGGAGTCAGGGACAAACCATTTGTATAGATGAAATGATGAATTCCGTGCAAGTTCCCGGAGGGTTGGTGTTTACCAACTTCATTCCTCAATTTCACTTTAGTACAAAGTTTTATTTTTTTATGTTATCATTTTTAATGGCTTTTTTCGCATCACATTCTTTTCAACCTTTCTAGCATGCTGTGTCTTGTAAGCGAGGTCAGAGAAATTCAAACTATTGAAAGAAAACATGAAGAATGAGCTGTGTGTGAGAATTTAGGTCCAGTTATATACCATACCAGATCCAGATGGATGCCAAGAATCCTTGTAGCAAAAACCCCACTAACGAGGAAAAAACCTTACTTTCCATTGAGTTATTTTGCCGAAGGCACTTGGAAATTGGAATGGTTGGTTTATAGGCTTAAATTAAATCTCAATGGATATATTCAATATTAATGAAGAAAAAACCATAAGAAATTTCTGAGTGAAACAGAAAAAACTATTGTTGATCGATCAAAAAAAAGTTTTTTGATTTATCAAATATGGGATTTTGAACAAACATAAATATGAGTTGATCGATCGACAAGTGAAAGCACTAAACAAAAATATTGATCAATCCACAATAGGTGAATTTTGGGGAAAAAAAACTATAATTTAGATTGATAATCAAAATAATTCATTGATCAATTAAATTGATCTTCTTGTTGGAATTCGAATTGAAGAGAAACAGTCTTATCAGCAGCAAAGACAGGCTCGTCAACCGGAAAGGGTAGGTCAATCTATGTAGGTCTCTCATGTGTTTGGAGATAGGAGCATGACTCTGAGAATTCTGCATCTGGCATGTGATAGATACATACACATCTTGAGTTTCGTTTATGTTAACTCTTGAGGTAAAAAGATTACAGGAAATAGTAACTCTTAGCTTGAGGGATTTTTTTCTCTATGCGTCTTTTATTCTTGATTTAGGAGAGGAGAAGATAAGAAGTGCTTTAGGGGAGGATCATTTGAATTAAGTGGTAGATGATAGGAGGTTGTCGATGTGGGAGGTAGAGGTAGGGAGGGGCCACTTCTATGTGGTCATAGAGAAAGATGTGAAAAGAGAGATGCAGTGGAAAGCAGAGATCGAGGCAACTCTGATTTGAAGATCGCACCTGCATGAGATACTTCCTATGGAGAAAGATGAGATAATGAATTACTTGTCTTATTACATGGGTTTAGGGTTTCTTATATAGAGTGAAACTCTAGGGGAGCAAAAAGAAAAAATTACATAGATACCCCGAAGGAGTTTACATGACTGAAATAATAAATATATAGAAAGACTGAAGTAAATTCGCTTGGGGGGTACCTGTGGAATCTTATTCCACAGGACCTCCAGGCGAACATATATTTTGTTAACTGCCCCAAGGAAGCCGTGACCTCAAGTCACGGCTTCCATATAAGGAAGCCGTCACTTGAAGTCACGGCTTCCACTCAAGGAAGCCGTGACCTCAAGTCATGGCTTTGGGTCGAATACAGCCAGACCCGACCCGCCCTTCCCCCCCCCACGCGCACAGAACAGGTCCCCTCTCCAGCCGCGGCAAACCCGCAGCCTTCCTCCTCTAGTGCTCTCTCCGCGTACCGCCCCCGCCGTTATACCCCGCCCCAGGCGCTCTCTCCGCATGCACACCCTCTCCCGTGCCGCCACGTCCTCTCATTCCTCTTGTAGAGGTGCTTTATCTCACCCACTGTGAGTGAACCCTAGCATTGTGTGTTTTATGTTTTTTTTTCGGTTTTGTGTAAGCCACATAGTTTAATTACTCATGTTTTTCAATATAGTCGAAGCAATGGAAGTGTTGTGCTTGTGTCATGTTGGTGGAAAGATTTGTAAGGTGGACAAAGAAGTCTGATACGAGGGTGGTCGGGTGAAACCCATGAAAATTGGGATGGGTTTGACATTCAATGGATTGGTCGAGATGATTGCAAAATCATTTCGTCTTGACCTAACCAATGGTTCAGAGTTACGTGTGTTTCACAGGATGACAGAGAATAATGAGACTTTTTTGGTTGATGTGGAGTATGATGGTGATATTGCCGATGTTTTGAACTACGTTGAGATGATGGGAAGCTTGTACAGACCAGTTCTATTTATTGACCTTGTATGCACAAGAGATCATATGTGTATACGCCAAGCTGCTGCGACGGCTCCAAGAGCACATGTTGTTCCCCAACCTTTGAGGCCCTCTCTGAATGACCCCATGTACACTATAGGGGAGGATCACGATCCCGAGATTGATCGTATGATGGAGGATACCCCACAGAACACTGATGATGAAATGGAAAATGATGGAGAAATGTTGAACGATGACAACGAGACGGTGCATGTTGAGTATGGCATTCCCTTCTATAACACACGAGGCGGTGATGGTTACATCCGTAATGGTGATGACGTGATGGGAATTCATGTTGGAATGGGAAGTTCAGATGAGCTAAGAAATGGGATGACCTTCAAGTGCAAAGAAGACTTGATTTATTCGGTCAAGTTGTTTCACATCAAGCATCATTACAATATTGAGGTGCACGAATCTGATCGTCATTTATGGGTTATTTATTGTAGCGAGAAGAGCAGGGGTTGCCTTTGGCAGTTGCGAGGACATCGTCACCCACTTGATGGACTCTTTGCGTGGACATAGTCGCCCACTTGATGGCCTCTTTGTGATTTCAATTACCACAGGTGGCGAGATGGTTGAGATGTCGACGACGAGAGGGAATACTGCGACATGCCCCCATTGATGAACGGATCGTGGAGTATGTTTATGCTGCGGGTTTTGCAGGAGTGATGCAGCTGGACTTCATATCACTCGATTGGCATTTAATTATTGCACTGGTTGAGAGATGGCGCACAGAGACTCATACCTTTCATATGCGCCATGGAGAGATGACGATCACTTTGCAGGACGTGGCTTACATTTTTGGATTGAAGATCGATGGGCATCCTGTGATTGGGTATACAGCATCTCCTAGTTGGCCAGGACTATGCGAGAGACTTCTTGGAGTGAGGCTTGAGAAGCCAAACATTGATGGTGCACGTATCCGCATGACATGGCTTGTTGAGCATTTCTCCGTACTTCCAGAGTTTGCTGATGAGGTCACCATTCTGCAGCACACTCATGCATATATACTACAGATCTTGGGCGGAGTTGTCTTTCCGGACAAGTCTGGCTACGAGGTTTCTCTGATTTATCTTCCTTTGCTCGAAGACTTGGAGTCCTGTGGACAGTTTTCTTGGGGATCTGCTTGCCTCGCTTTTCTTTACAGACAGTTGTGCATAGCATCCAAGGCAGAAGCAATAGAGATATGTTGGCCTTTGGTCCTACGACAGGTATGGGTATGGGAACATTTTCCTCACATAGCCCCCACTGTTCACTGAAGGCCCGAGTGGGGGGGAAGTCCCTTAGGATCCCGTTGGCGAGCTCAGTTTGATGTCACTACAGAGCCAACACATGTGGTGCGTCCATATCGAGATGCATTTGACCTTCAGACTGCTTCACATGTAAGAGTTTAAACATTTGAACTTCAGATGTATTTGCCCCAGATATCTAATAAAATTCTACCTATTTTGGAAGGTTGTTTGGAGGCCGTACACCCAGAGGTGATACAGATGCTTCCTCGGTACTGCTTGGAAGCACCAGATCTTCATGTCGCACGAGTACCGCTGATTCAAATCTGTTTGGTTGAGTTATACACTCCGGATCGTGTGTTACGACAGTTTGGAGCAGTTCAGGGGATCCCAGGCCCATGCAACACATGTCCAAAACTCCACTCAATAGATCTGCGAGGGAAGATCAACGTCGATTGGATCCAATTCCACGCTAACTTCTTGGGGATGTGGGAGCGCAGGAGAGATTACATTGTGGAGACGGTGCCCATAGTGCCAGGAGGAGATGAGGTGACAGATGAATACATGAGTTGGTACAACCGTATCACCCGACGGTTTATTGGTAGACACGGGTGCATGATGGACTTTGTTGTGAGTAATAATTACATTAACATTTCTTTCTCAAAATAGAAGGAATATGACTCGAATGTGTCTCATTTTGCAGGTATCGAGATTTGGAGACATCCATCTAGCAAGGAATGATCCAGAACGTGTGGCATTTTTGGCGGTTGATTCTGAGCGGCGACTACTAGAAGCCATCGAGCGACAATTCAGAGATGGGCCAGATGATCATGAGGAAACTGTCGGATATGGAGAAGGGGTTTCCGAGGAACCCACTCCTACCAGCAGGGCTCGTGGACGAGTACATGAACGAGGACGCGAAAGATCAGGAGCTAGAGGTGGTCCGAGGCGACAAGTCAGAGCATCTACTATTGACGATTTCCGGACTCCTTTCCAGGACCATGCCATCCCTACTAGCCCATCCACACCAGCTGCCCCGGTGAAGGAGAGGGGTCCTTCTGACACCGGCCCTTCACGATGTTCTCCGCTCCCAGTGCTCCATATGGAGGAAATGGGGCACTCGATGGATCTATGATCTCACAGATTGATGAAGCTAGTCAGATCATGCCCTCAAGCCAACTGCAGCATGAGGCGCTACCTCAGGAATCTGACGAGAGGCCACCAAAACTTAGAGTGTTTCGTAGAAGGAAACGAGTGTAATGTATTTGTAAACTAGTGGACATTATTTCTATCACAATGTATATTCACTAGTATATGGAATGAAAACATTCTTATGTCCTATGTATCTCTTCTTTGGATCAATGGATATGTGTTAGGTTTTATGTATGTGTTTATGTTATGTTTTAAGCTGAAACAAAACATCCACAATCATTTTTTTTTGTATGTGCTATTTAGACAAGTCTCCACCACAATGGGTGGGGACTTGTCTGTTCTGGAAACAGAGGAAGCCGTGACTTGAGGTCACAGCTTCCTTGAGTGGAAGCCGTGACTTCAAGTGACGGCTTCCTTATATGGAAGCCGTGACTTGAGGTCACGACTTCCTTGGGGCAGTTAACAAAATATATGTTCGCCTGGGGGTCCTGTGGAATAAGATTCCACAGGTACCCCTCAGGCGAATTTTCCTTTAGAAAGACTCAATAACTCTGACATTCCCCCTCAAGTTGGAGCATATCTATCGATAACGCGCAACTTGAAAATATTCCATGAAAGGCGTTTCTTTGGTCGCGCCTTTGTAAAAATGTATGCAAGCTGAAGATCCATGGAGATATAAGGAGTCATGATTTTCCCTTTCCGTATATCATGAATGAGGTGGCAGTCAACTTCAATATGCTTAGTCCGCTCATGAAAAACTGAATTGGTGGCAATGTATGTAGTGGACTTGTTGTCACAGTATAGAAGGATTGGAGTAGTAGTATGGAGTCCAAGTTCTTTTAGAAAAGAGAGGAGCCATGTAACCTCACAAGTAGCTTGAGCCATTGCCATGTATTTTGCCTCTCCACTTGATCTAGAAACTACTGGCTACTTCTTACTGCACTATGTAACAAGATTGTTACCAACAAACATAACATATCTAGTAGTCAATCGTCGAACCTTTGGAGAACTAGCATAATTAACTTGAAAATATTCCATGAAAGACGTTTCTTTGGTCACGCCTAGGGCTGCTAATCGAATCGAACTGTAACGAACGGACCTATGATCGAGTTCGGTTCGATAAAGAAGTTCGAAAATTCGAGTTCGGTTCGATAAATGTTCGATAGGATATGTTCGAGTTCGAGTTCGTTAGAAAACGAACGTTCGAGTTCAGTTCGATAACAGTTCGTTATCAATTTAACTTAACCAAAACTTGTTTATATGAACAAGTTCGAAACTGAAGTTCGATAACAAGGTTCGATAGGCGGTAAAAATAAGAAAATTTTCAAATTAAAACAGTACAAAGCCCAATATAACGCCACAATTTCTTTAACCTCGAAATTTTATAAGTGTATAAATACTAAGTTACATATACAAATACATATACATATACATATATCGAACTCGAACATTTATCAAACGAACATATGTTATGTTCATGTTCGGTTCGTTAAGCTATCGAACTAAAATTTGAAGTTCATGTTCAGTTCGTTTAGAAACGAACGAACATTTTTCGAACTATTATCGAACGAACGCTAATCGAATACGAACATGTTCAGTTCGATTAGCAGCCCTAGTCACGCCTTTGTAAAAATACATGCAAGCTGAAGATCCATGGAGATATAAGGAGTCGTGATTTTCCCTTTCCGTATATCACGAATGAAGTGGCAGTCAACTTCAATATGCTGAGTTCGCTCATGAAAAACTAGATTGGTAGCAATGTATGTAGTGGACTTGTTGTCACAGTATAGAAGGATTGGAGTAGTAGTATGGAGTCCAAGTTCTTTTAGAAAAGAGAGGAGCCATGTAACCTCACAAGTAGCTTGAGCCATTGCCATGTATTTTTCCTCTGCACTTGATCTAGAGACTACTGCCTGCTTCTCACTGCACTATGTAACAAGATTATTACCAACAAACATAACATATCTAGTAGTCAGTCGTCGACCCTTTGGAGAACTAGCATAATTAACATTGTCATAGGCAATGACATTGGTATGACCATTCTCCCCATAAAAGAGCCCACGCCCTGGAAACTCCTTCAAATATCAAAGAATAAGGAAAATATCTTGCTAATGACTTTGAGAGGTATCTCTCTGTGTCAGCTCGCTCTAGCAAGCCTAGTGACAGTAAGATAAAGCAGTTTCCTACTGGTATTCTATATCGTGTAGTGTCCTCAAACTCAGGATCAATAGACATAG
This sequence comes from Ottelia alismoides, assembly GCA_037367405.1. NCBI lineage: Eukaryota > Viridiplantae > Streptophyta > Magnoliopsida > Alismatales > Hydrocharitaceae > Ottelia > Ottelia alismoides. Next base: position 187,449 of record JAZKJV010007189.1, read on the forward strand.
AGTGTTTTGATGCCATATGGTTTGCATCCAAGTACTTCAGCCTCTGTCAGAATATCTAGCAATACTTCCACTATGAGAGATGTAATCCCTCTTTAATACTAATCACCTCAATGCTAAGGAAGTAACGGAGTTGACCAAAATCTTTTGTCACAAATACCATCTGACGAAAGGCCTTCGTCTCTGAAATGCTTGCTTTGTCATCACACGTGACATCCATATCATCAATATAGGCAGTTAGTATAACAGTGCCAGTGGACCATCACCTGACAAAGATAGAGCGTCCAATGTTTCAAATTTTGCGAAATTTCGGCGAAATTTCGGTTTCAGCACCCTACCGAAATCGGAATCGAAATATCGATATATACCCCTCCTTCACAAATCTAGGCCGATTTTGGCCGAAATTGGCGAAATTTCATTGAAATTTCAAAACTGTTTCGTTTTTTCAACATCTCGAAACAAAATCGAAATCGAGATTTAGAACCTTAGAGCAATCAGATCTCATCCTGTAGAAGCCAAGAGTATTGATCTCAGTAGGGAGTATGTCAAGCCATGTCCAAGGGCTCTGCTTTAGGCCATAGATGTTCTTACGAAGTAGACACACATATTCCCCCTCGACTTTGTAACCCGACAATTGCATCATATAAACCTCCTCATTGAGGTCTCCATAGAGAAAGACATTCTTCACATCTAGTTGAAAGATAGGCCAACCCTTATTAGCAGCAACAAAAAAATGATGCATATGGATCCCATTCTGGCGACTGGAGAGAAAGTCCAAAGTAATCCACACCATAGGTTTACGTGAAGCCTTCAGCTACGCGCATGGCTTTCAATCTATCAATGGACCCATGATGCGACTATTTGGTCATGAAGTCCCATCTATATGCCATAGGTCTGACTCCCAGGAGACATGATACAAGATCCCATGTGTCCTGGGATGTAATTGTGTCCATCCACTCATCCATGGATTGTCGCTAGCCATGGTCCTATAGTGCACTATGATGATCTTGGAGAATAGAAGTAGTCACTAGAGCATCTGCAAATGTATTGTCACAACTAGATAAACCATCGATAGAAGTAAAATGTGACATAGGATGACATGTACATTGCCTCTTTGATTTCCCACAGACCTATAGGGAGCTCTTGCAACACATCCAATGATGGTGGGAGTACTCGAGAAAGGCATATTATCCTGTAAATAATAGGAAAAGACACATAAGCAGGCAAAGTAGTGTGCTTACGGTATAAACAATTGGCGGTGGTGGTGGCTCCAACAGAATGTCACTGACAGACTGTGTAAAGTAGCCGGTATGTTTAAAGTGTTGAGATAAATATATCTCACGGTCTATTTATGTTTTATGTTTTCTTTATGTACTTATCATGGAACTAACCCAAGGGCTTTTCTACTATATAAGAGAGCCCTCGGTCTATTCTTATGGTATGATTCATTTTTCTCCCAACATGTTATCGGAACAACGGTCCTAGACCTGGTTTCCCTTATCCCACCCTAACCCTAACCTCCACGCCCCCAGCACCGGCCTCCTACGTCGTCGCGCAGGGCTTCTCCTCGCTTCAGTGCCGTCGCGCGGGGGTTCTCGACCCCCTACGCCAATGCACGAGGGGTCCCTGACCTCCTGCGCCCATGTTCGACGCTCGACAGGGTCGTTAGAGGCTCTAGCCATCCCTGTTCGATCATCGAGCCGCCTTTCCTTGTGTCTCGGCAGATCTGATTTGGTCCGCAAACAATGAAAATGTTGTGCGGATCTAGGCTCGCAAGACGACATAGGGATGGTTGTATGAGTCTACAGATACAACCAAACCTTCTTATGGTCCAGTAGACACCTTCTCGGCGATTTACTTCCTAGTTGTTCTACCTTCAGGGCTTCTTGGTACAATGTCAGAGAACAAGGGTGACATTTCTCTTCTTCCGATGTTTTCAAGGGCCCGACACCTATCGTGAAGAGGATGGGAACACATTCTGACGGATTCAGAGCCGACGGACAAGAGGTGGGGCCAATGCTTCATGGAAGCAAGATGAAGCATATGCTCGCATCTGGCTCTCTGGGACACTTACAACAGAGATTGCTAATGACATTGTTAAACAACCAACTGCAAAGGCTATGTGGGACATATTGGCAGACACATACGAGCAAACAAAGAATGAGAGCAAGATACTTCAACTGCAGTTTGACATTTTCTCGACCAAACAAAATGGTCGACCATTCTACGTCCACTTCTCTCATCTGAGAGGCATGTTTGAGCGTCTACACAACTTCATGCCTATTACCACTAGCACTGAACAACAACAGGCATATCGAAATGCTACTATGAAAGGAGTTTTCTTGTCATCTCTTGACTCTGAGTACGATGCAGCTCGTACTCAATTTCTGTCTGACGAGACAATGCCGCCAATGGGGGAGGTCTACAAGCGATTGAGTAGGATTACTACCACATCCACTACTATGGTTCAGACGACTCCTGCTATGGCAGCTACTCGTGGCCAGGGAGGGTCATCTCAGTTTCGTGATCGTGGGCCTCGTGGTCGAGGGGGAGGGCGACAACGTGGTCCTTGTTCTCATAGCCATCGTCCTGGTCATTCCGAGGAGACATGCTTTCAGAAACATGGATATCCAGCGTCTACACGTGTTGCTGAGCAGACTGAGGCTTCTGCGCTCACTTCGAATATTCATTTAGATGATATTGTCTCCAGACTCCGTGAGATGATGAACACTCCTACGATACCAACTCCAGGTGTGACAGCTACTGCCAGAGTCTCGTCTAGTTCATTCGGTATTCATTATGTGTTTACCAGTACTAGCAGTTCAGACTTGACTGATTGGATTATGGATTCTGGAGAGTCACATCATATGTGTGGAGATCAGACGCAATTTAGTTCATACAGGTCTATCCCACCTGACAGATTTGTGGTCATTGCCAATGGAGTTCGTCTACCCATTGTTGGTCAAGGGGAGATTGTTCTCGCCCCTTCTATGAATCTTCAGAATTTCTTATATGCTCCGGACTTTCAGATGAATCTTTTGTCCATTAGTTAACTTACAAAAGATTTACATTGCCTTGCCATCTTTAATCCCTCTTCTTTTGTGTTTCAGGACATACTAATTGGCAGGTGATTGGTTATGGCCGTGAGCAAAGAGGATTGTATAAGCTTGCCATACCACCATGTGCTGGAATTGCTACTATTCCTTCAGGATCTATTTCTCCATTCATGTGGCATCTTCGCTTTGGTCACCTTCCTCTCCAGAAGATGTGTCATGTGCTACCATAGATATCTACTCCTACTACTCTGGATTGTGAAGCCTGTCAGCTTGGGAAGCAACATCACTCCTATTTTTCGAGTCGTCACCGTAGTTAGTCTTTTGAGTTGTTTCATTTTGATATGTGGGGTCCTAGTCGTGTTCCTGATCATCAGGGGCATCATTTTTATATGGCTGCTATGGATGATTATTCTAGACTATCTTGGGTATTCTTGTTAAAACATAAGTCCGAAGCAGTTGTTATCATTATATCTTTTCTTATTGAAGTCAAAAATATATTCTTTGCTAATGTGAAATTCATTCGTACGGATAATGCTTTGGAATTTTCCACATTACATTTGTCTGAATTTCTCAAGTCTCTAGGTATTGTTCATCAAACCTCTTGCAATTACAGTTCTCAGCAAAACGGTGTGGCTGAACGTAAACATCGTCACCTTCTTGATGTCACAAAAACACTGTTGATCCAGAGTTCTACCCATCATTCTTTCTGGGGGGACGCATTTCTCACTGCTTGCTACTTGGTGAACCGTGCCATCCACTATTCTTGGAGAGAAGGTTCCCTTCTTGATTGTGTTTTTCGAGAAGGAACTATTCTCTCTCACTCCCAGAGTATTTGCATCTGTGGCATTTGTCCACAATTTCACTCCTGCCCATGACAAGCTCTCACCTAGAGCTGTCAAATGTGTTTTTGTTGGTCATTCTCGTACCCAAAAAGGGTATAGATGTTTTAATCCTGTAGGACGAAGATATTATGTGAGCGCTGATGTCACTTTCTTTGAGTCTATTAAGTATTTCTCTCCTACAGGTGACAAGTTGTCCAATGCTACTTCTGAAGAGGATGTTGTTCCTCCACCTCTGTCTCCTCCATCATATGAACCCCATGCTGCACCTCAGCCTTCTCCACCTCCACCGCCCCACCACCTCCATCTACCTAGTCCAAGTTCTTACCCTTTGTCTACACTCGCAGGTCTTCTACTCTCCCCTCTGCTCATGCGCCGTCCACATCATCCACCACACCTCAGGTATGTCATGAACACATTGTTTCTACTAATGGCACTGGAGTTTTGCATGATACACAGGATGAGTTGATTCCAGAAGACAGAGAGGTAGATGATCTGGAGATTCATATTGCCCAAAGGAAGCCTCGTCACCAATGTGCCACGTATCCTCTTGCTGCATATATTTCTTTGGATCATCTTTCATATGAGTACAAGAAGTTTGTCGTGAGACTCTTTGCTGTTACTGTCCCATGTACATATCAGGAGGCACTACAGGACAACAGGTGGCGACTTGCAATGGAAGAGGTGATGTCAGCTTTGAGGTCGTGTGGAACATGAAGCATTGTATCTGCTTCGAAAGGTACCTCTGTTGTAAGCTGTAAATGGATATTTACAGTCAAGCAAAGGACATACGGCAGTGTGGACCGCTACAAGGCAAAACTTGTGGCACGTGGGTTTACCCAAACCTATGGGGCGGATTATCAGGATACCTTCTCTCCTGTGGCCAGACATTCGACACTATACATTCTTCCGTTGTTGTTTCGCAGGACTGGCCTTTGTACCAACTTGATGTGAAGAATGCCTTTCCATACGGGGACCTTCAGGAGGAAGTTTACATGCAGCAACCACCGGGGTTTACTACTGAGGGGGAGTCCCAAAAGGTTTGCAGGCTCCACAAGGCGATTTATGATCTGAAGCAGAGTCCGAGAGCTAGGTACCAGAAGCTATCGGAGTTGATAAGCACTAGGGGTTCGTGCGGTCTACTGTCGACCAATCACTTTTTGTTCAAAGGACACAAAGAGGTATTGCTGTTATTCTTATTTATGTGGATGATATTGTTGTCACAGAGGATGATGACCAAGGCATTCAAACTACCAAGGAGTTCCCAAGTCAACAGTTTGTGACTAAGGACCTTGATACTCTTCGATACTTCTTTGGGTTGGAGTTCTCCAGGAACCAACGTGGATTGGTGATGACCTAGAGGAAGTTTGTGATGGATCTCCTTACTGAGACACGTATGACAGGATGCAAGCCTGCTACTACCCCTATGGGTCTGAGGATGAGATTATACGATGATGACACTGAGGAGGTAGATAGCAGGAGATAGAGAGAGTTGGTTGGGAAGCTTTTATATGCCACTATCACTAGGCCGAATATAATGTTTGCAGTAAGAAAAGTTAACCAGTTCATGGAGCAGTCCAGAAAGGTGCATATGGATGCTATCAATACGATATTGAGATATTTGAAGAACTCACCTGGTTTGGGTCTTATATTCAACAGGGATACATCACTTGAGGTGACAGCTTGTGCAGATGCTGATTATGCAAGTTGTCCCAAAAACAGAAAGTCTACTTCGGGCTTTGCTGTGTTTGTCGAGAGCTCACTTGTCTCATGTAAAAGCAAGAAGCAGATAGAGGTGGCCAGATCAAGTGCAGAGTCTGAATACAAGGCCATGGTACAAGGGAGTGCAGAGATGATGTAGGTTAGATAAGTATTAACTGACCTTACTACTGAGGTTCCTCTTCCTATGCAACCTTTATGTGATAATCAAGCCACACTATTTATTGCCAATAATCCTGCTTTTCATGAACAAACGAAGCATGTAGAAATGGATTGTCATTACACTAGATACATGATCCAGAAAGGTCTCATATCTACCTCCCATGTTTCCACGGGAGATCAGACAGTTGACATCTTCACCAAGGCCCTATCTAGAGGTCCATTTCAGAGGTGTTGCACCAAGCTGAGCATGATAAATATATATGCTCCAACTTGAGGGAGAGTGTTGAGATAAATATATCTCAAGGTCTATTTTATGTTTTATGTTTTCTTTATGTACTTATCATGTAATTAACCCAAGGGCTTTTCTCCTATATAAGGGAGCCCTCGGTCTATTCTAATGGTATGATTCGTTTTTCTCCCAACATAAAGAAAATGACATCAAAGGAAATATATTACCGATGGCCAACATGATCATAATACCTATAACCCTTCTGAGTGCGAGAGTACCCAAGAAAAGCACACTTGAGAGCCCTAGGTGACAACTCGTCAATAGTATGAAAATTATGGACAAATGTAGTACACCCCAAAATCCTTAGTGTTATCGGGAAAGGTAACCCACTAAGGTATAGTAATGAAAATGGAGTGCCCCCTTTTAGGACAAAATATAGGACCATGTTTACAAGATGAATGGTTGTAAGAATAGCAAGGACATTGGAACCTTCATCTGAGTAAAAACCGTGCAATATCAAAAAGATACCGAAGTTCCTTTTTCGCAACCCCATTTATCGGGAGGTATAAAGACACGTTGTTTGATGTATAGTCCTTTGAGAAGCAAAGAATGATACCAAGTCATGTTGGATGAACTTAAGTGTATTGTACATGCAGAAAAGGATGTTTTGATGAACTAAAAGAAAGTTTTGACAATTTTATTAATCTTTGATTATTCCTTTATAAGATAGACCCAAGAAGATTTAAGAAGATTTACTGTAATAATCCACCAAGATAGACCCAAGAAGATCTAATACAATCATCCACAAAGATTACAAAATATATGTAACCGCTCAAAGTACGAACCAAACAAAGCTCCCAAACATCACAATCAACTAAAGCAAAAGGAGCAGGAAATGGGACTCGATTATATTTCCCAAACTCACATGCCTCGCACTCACACGTCATGACAGAAGTACGCCCAAGATGAAGATGCCAAAAAAACATATCAGTAGGGATAGACATAACACCAACGAATGTGGAATCAAAGAGCATGTCAAGATAATAGGGACCATTCTTCTAATATCCCCCACAAAAAATCTGCTTCTCTAGATGTCTTGAAAATAATAACAGAATTCATCAAAAATCATATGGCACTTAAGCTCAGTACAAATCTTATGAACATACAACAAGCTCGGAGGGAAATCAGAGACACAATGAACTCCAGTAAGTCGGAGCTTGGAGAACTCCATAGTATCAACAATAGTAACAGGGGAATGAGCCCTATTCGCGACTCGAACGGACTTCGCTGAGGAAGAGAATTTGGAGAAGGTTAGTAGACAACCTTCTCCTGTTAAATGTGCGGAAGCTCCGGAATCAATAATCCAAGCGCGAGTAGGAGCAGTGGCGGGGTTGGCTATTGTACATGAAGCGGTAGCCAGACTAGCAGTAGGAGTGATCTCAGTAGAAGAACTGGAGTTTTGCAGCAATGTGTAGTTCGACACTATTAACCATCCAAGTGATGACATGATAGTTATCTACAGGCCACTGGGTGGGACTCTTAGATGAAAGGAGGGCTCACGCAAGACTGAGAGGAGGCTTGCGGTGGTGGCGGGTGCTAGGTCAGAACCCCCGTCTAGGACCATTGCTCTGATACCATACGTAGAAAGATGAGAGAATGAATGACTTGTTTTATTCCATGAGTATAGGGTTTCTTATATAGCGTGAAACCCTAAGGAGCAAAAAGGAAAATTACATAGATACCTCGAAGTGCATTACAAGACTGAAAAAAGAAATAGGTAGAAAAACTCAATAACTCCAACACTTACATTTAGCAACATTCCAGAGGCATAATGGTCATCTTGTATTGTGGATGATCTCAGTCACGACTCGCAACTGCCCATATTAAAATTTTTCTTTGGCTTATGAGTCATGACCGGCTGCTAAGGAAAAGCGCAGAGACAAGTTGCTTGACAATTGCATGGAGGAGGTTGGAGATATGGAACATCTCCATTTTCAAGTGTAGCTCATTGGCAACTGTTCAGGAAAAGGCAAGAATCATGTGGCTTAGGATGGAGAACAAAAACACCTTTTAGAGCTCCATCTTGGAGTATTATGACAATTCACAGAAAGAAAACTCTGCTCCCTTTGCTCATCTGTGGGATATCCGGTGCGCCGAAAATGACTCCATTTTCCGCAGTCAATGTTTTTACTCTGAAAATGTGGAATACTGCAAGGTGTTCCTTCAGGCCTGGATATATGTGAGGCAACTTAATTTATGTTCTAATATAATTGCTTTGGTGGGTCCCAAATTGGTACTACATCCTTTTTTTCTCAAAAAAGTTTGGCGCTTTGAACCATTCCTCTATTCTACGTATTGATGTCCAGTCTGCTGCAAAGGTGAAGGGGACTAGATGCGGTCAAGTGGAGGTTTCGCTCGAAGGGTGTGGAGGAAGGAGAGTAGAGCAGTTGCCTAGTTCAGTGGGAGGTATGTAGGCCTAAGAAGAAGAGAATGTTGGGAATTAAGAGCCTGAGGGATTTCAACGAGGCATTATAAGCGAAGTAGGTATTGAAGTTCATGGAAGCAACAACAAGTTATGTAGTAGGATTTTGAAGGCCCGGTACAACAGGAGCCTTCAGGTGGAGGCACGAGTTTATTTCCCGACGAGGTCTAAGAGGGTTTGTGCACCTGCTATACACGATGGGACCTCTTTTGGAGAGAAGGTTTGTAAGTGGTGAGGACTTCAGGATGGACAGGTGGGGAGGGGGTCCTTGTGGAGGTTTTTCCCTAGTTGTTTACTGTAGGAGAGGGCATACAAGTGTTAGTGGCTAGGTAACTAGGATGATGTTTGGTTGCCTTTGCTGCATCATTTTTAATGACCAGAATGTTCACATTGCATTGACGGTCATGCTGTTAGGACTAGGAGTTCTATTAACATGCCACGAACGGGACCTTTACTAGCAGTCCAGGGAGGACTTTGTTGTCTCCCATATCTACACGATGTTGTGAGTGCATCCATTAACTCATGAAACAGCCTTTTCTTGGGGTTGTAGATTGTTATGGAAAGCTGAAGCACATTTGTAGGTGAGATTGCATGCATGGTTGGTGAAGCGGAGCATTTGATTACCATGTTTCTCATGAGCAAGTGGGGAACATGTTAAAACCGTACGTACCCATTGTGCTGTAATGCCAATGAGGTTGTTGGAAACATGTTCTTCAAATGTTTCAAAGCAATTACGGTTTGAGGAGAGTTGAACATCGTTTGGGCAGTATTTTGAAGAAGATCTCCCGAGGGAAGACAGCTTTCAAGATTTTGTCATGGTAGAGATGAATCTGTCATTTCTGATCCGAGGGATGCAATCATGCAGAAACCTTTTGGGTGAGTTTCAGATCGCTTGTAGGAGGAGACACACAAGTCTACAAGAGTCTTCAAGGACAGGAGCTAGTTGCTTGCAGTTCTATGGGCTATTTGGGCAAATGGAGCATGGTCTTTCGGGGTAGAAGATATAATGTTGGAAATGTGGTGCACAATGCCAAGGTACTCTATGCGTAAAGGGTGCACTTACTGAGTTTTTTTATAAGCATTTATGGTATTTGTTTTCTCAGTTATCACCAAGAAAACAAGGATGGCATCACATGCTAATGGACCATCTTTTTGGCTTTTAGAAAACACTATACGCGTACTAACACTAGCTTGTTATCATCAAAACAGATGCAACTTTCTAGACGGTGCAGACCTGACCTTTTCAGGTATAAAACTCCCTTGGCATAAAAGAGAATCCACTAGTAATGCCTACAATTAAGACTAAAATAACGCATTGAGTTTGCCTCCTAATGATAGCCTTCTCACAAGCAACTGTACACCAAAATTATATGTTTTTTCACAGCTCAAGCTGTGCATGAATCAAAAGAAACATAAAATGATGTCACTTTGGAATGCCAAAGATGGTATTCATTTTTCATTAATCACAGGCAAGTGAGGTCATGTGCCGTCAGCTAGAAGTGAATATAAATTTGTTTACATGTCAGTCTATTGCAAGACATTAATTGAACACCATTAAGTCGGCTCGTGGATTGGTGGAATGGTTGTTGTGTTGTGACTATTGGGGGGTTTTGCCTATCATTTATTCTAAAAGTTTTTCAAATAATTTCAAAAAGAAAAGTAGCAGAGAGCACTCCTTCATGACTATAAGAGAGAATGATTGAAATTGAAGCGTGATGGTATTTAATCATTCTTAATTGCAACGTATAAAAACAAACTATTACCCTTGGTTTGCAAGAAGGAACATTAAATCTCAGCAAAGAATCTGTACACTTCATAATATTGTTTTTGTTGTAAAATAGAAAGCGGAAGCAAAAACATGGAAAAAGAATAAGAACAAGAATAACAGTGGGATTTTACGTGGAACCCTACTCCGTGAGGAGCGGGATGAAACCACGGGAGAGCCCTTAACGGGGCGTGTTTTTCTATTGCTTTTCTCAATGAGTACAGGAGGTCTGGGGCTCCTTATATAGCCTCTCCAGAGCCTCCAAGTCCCACCACTAGGCGATGTGGGACTAAACACTGGATGGGGCAAATGGATCTTCTCCGGGATTATTTACCCTGCTACAACTCAATGGGCGCACCATCAAATACTCTAACACTCCCCCTCAAGCTGGAGCATGTAATGCTCAGCTTGGACAAACAGAAAGAAACTCAACTCAACGCTACAAGACACTACGGACAATATCAACCCAACGCGCACATTGCTGCAGTCGAGGACGTTGCTTCTCATGCCGTGCAAGTGAGGAGGACGAACGGGTTGGAGTGTGAGTCTTCTGAATCTCCTCGTCAGAGAGCATGTGCTCTGAACTGCACCTGTCAGAGTCACTGCAACTGAAATTGAGTCTCCTCGTCGGAGTACTCTGGCCCGCCACAATAATGTGGACAACTGCTCCATCTCTGAAAAGGGCCTAACTAAAAAAGGAGCCGTAGCTGTGCAATCCTCGTCGGAGTCCACGGTCGCTGGAGAATGGAGTCTGAAAAAGTCTCCTCGTCGGAGAATTGGGTCTCTCCCATCTGGCTCAGAGAACGGTGCACTGCTCTGGTGTACCTATGATGCCACATGAAAACCCTTGCCAACATGGCATAGGGAATGGTCCTCTACTCTGGAGTCCCTATGGCTCACATGGAAAACTCTGGCCGAAACAACCACAAGAATGATGGGACCTCGAACAAATGATGGCAACATATGCTCATCTGCAAATGACTGCAAACATATGCGTGTATGAAAACTGAGGACTCGGGATCAATCGTCGAGTCTGACAAAATCTGATCATCTATAGAGTCTGAAATTCTGAACTGGTCTGGAGACTGGATAATCTGAATCTTGAGAATCTGAAATATCTAGATCTGGAGAATAGACCTGTGACTCTACACGATACTCCCCCTTTCTCCCATACCTGTCGGAAAATGAACATCGACAAAGTTGGGAGAAGACAATGATAAATATGGGGTAAACAACAAGAACATGAAACTTGCGGCTTTTGGCAATTTTTTTAATAGCCATCACATTTTTTTTAAAACATTTTTTTAAGCCGTTGATTTTTTTTTCCGGCCTTTTTTTTACTTGCGTACGGCTTTTTCTTGTACGCGCCTCTTTTTTTTCTTTTCTTTTTTTTTCGAAACATTTTTTTTTCATCGACCCACTGGGGCCCAAATAAACCTTAGCCCATTTGGGCTTTACAAAATCTCTCTCCCCCAATTTTTTTAATTTCGCGCGCCTTTTCTCTCCTCTCTTTTTTTTCTCGCAAATAATGGCCCACTTGGGCCTTTACAAAAAAAAACTCATTTTTTTCGGGGCCCACCAGAACGCAGCCCTTTAGGGGCGTTTTTAGGGTTCACTGCCACGGCTCAATCAGAGCCTCCTTTTTTTTTCCTATTTAGGGTTTTGTGAACCATTTCTCATGACTCCCGCCGCCCCTCGGGGTTTGCTGTAGGGGAGCCGCTGCCAGAAGGAATCGGACCAGGAGACGCGGTTGGGGCTTGCGCCTGAAGAGGAGATCTCTCCAGGAGGGGCTGCAGGGCGAGATCGAGAGGAGAGACTGCTTACGCGCGCCTGGAAGAGGAATCACGCGCTGGAATGTCGCGCGCTTGAAGCCAATCGAGGGGCATGCGGAGGGCCGCCGCCGCCTGGTCGTGAACGAAGGAGAGGCGCGCAGGAGGGTGCGCCTGAGCGCAGTTGACGATGCGCGCAGAAGCTGCACCTGTAGCACGCCGCCAGGAGCTCGCCGCTTCGCCTGGGCTTCGAAGGAGGCCGCTGCATGGTGGGTGGTGGCCAAACGCAAGGGTCGCCACCCTGTCTTGATGATGGGTGCGATGCCATCCTAGGGTTCGCCTGGGGTTGTGGTCTGCCGAGAAGAAGTTGGCGGCCTGCCTTCGCCGCCTGGATCTGTGAGAGGGCTTGAACGATGGAGGATGTGTGCACGAGCACGCCTTGAGGCATGCCTTTTCTTCTTTGAGGAACACACGGCTGGACGATGGGCTCATTGCTCACGAACAGGAATCCAGACTTTGAGATCTGCAGCTTGCATATTTTAGGGTTACGGGAACCCTAAAACTTGAATAGAACTTGAACACGTAATGATAATCATCTTCATTAAATCTCGAACAAAATAATAAACAAACATAGAATCCTCGAGAATCGACCCGCTCTGATACCATGTTGTAAAATAGAAAGCGGAAGCAAAAACATGGAAAAAGAATAAGAACAAGAATACAACGGGATTTTACGTGGAACCCTACTCCGTGAGGAGCGGGATGAAACCACGGGAGAAGCCCTTAACAGGGCGTGTTTTTCTATTGCTTTTCTCATGAGATACAGGAGGTCTGGGGGCTCCTTATATAGCCTCTCCAGAGCCTCCAAGTCCCACCACTAGGCGATGTGAGACTAAACATTGGTAGGGGTAAATGGATCTTCTCCAGGATCCATTTACCCTGCTACAACTCAATGGGCGCACGCAAAATACTCTAACAGTTTTATTATTGTAGAGGAGAAGCAGAAGGAACAAATCTAACTTCTTATTTTGGCATGGATTGCTAAGAGATAACGGTTGTAAAATGGTAGGCATTTATCAACCTGAAGAAAGGAGTGTTTTGTTGACTTAAAGATTTTTTTCAAAGATTAGGCGTTTTGTTGCCAAAGATTCCATACTAGAGAAAGGCTTGTGCCTCATTTCCCCCTTTCTTAATATCACGATATTTTGTGTTAGCAATATAAAATGTATAAGTGACTAAAAACTTTAACGGAAAACTCGAGAGTCATGACCGATTGTCTACCTAAAACAAGATTTCCATGTGTATCTGTTGTGGCAGTCATAGATATGCTAGGCAAACTTTCCTCATCTTCGCTTGCTTTATTCTTGAAAGAAGTTCCAACAGGCAAATGTGTAGCATATCCCATTTCCATCATCCCATGGTTAATAGGAATCTTTAGTTTATTTTCCAGCACAAGCAGATGACCCTAACGACACCAAAAAAAGGAGAGAACTCCACCACTTTACAAGAAGACTAAAAAGAACATATATTACAACTTTAGAGAAACTATAATATTATGCACCTTCTGCACTCAGGCCAAATAGCATATATTTTGAAATACGTTTGGTGCATTTATTAAAAAGAACAAAAAAATCACAAGAACTTCAGCGAAGTGTCCATTTGTAATGAAATATGTTAACCACAAACTGTGCTCTAATATTACGTAATTCTGTAGAAACCAGAAGAGAAGCGTCATCAATTGGATCTCAATCTAGTCAAGAAAAACCAAGAAAAATAGTGGCGAAATGCACTTCCATCCACTATTAAAACTACTAGTTTGTCAAATAATGTGAATATTGCATATCTCCTAATAAACATGATTGCACGAATTCTCTATTATTTCTCATACTAGGGTGTATACCCGCACTTCACAGCGAGCTTTATGTATTTATTCGTATTATACAAATTTCTAAATATGTAAAATAAGGAATAAATTAAACTATATTATTTTACAATAGATGTGCGAGTAGATAATATTTTCAAAATTTACAACATCATATTTACAGTAAATGCGATGATATATTTTGTAAAAATATTTTGTGTGTGTGTTAATATTAGCAAATACGAATTTTGAGTACATGTTGAAGTCAGCCACTTTCATTACACGTAAACAGAAATCTTGCAAAGAAACAACTATTTAAAAAAAACAGTTGTCTCAAAGCTGAAACTTCAGGAAAAACATATATAAATAGGGGAGAGAAGGTATATCTCTCAACATGCAGGAATTGCAACCTTAAACATTGTCTATTAAACCAATAAAAGGTAGATGGAAAGAATTGCAGATATTATAAAAATAACTTGGTAGGTTTTCTTGCGAAAAAACTTAAATCCAAGAAGAAAAAGTTAGAATATTTTTTTTCACACTGGCTACCTACAAGACTTATTATTTCTTTACTATTAGCCAAGTTGTTGTAATTTCAAAGTCACAATGCTCACTTTGATACTGCAGTTTCTTATTTCTTCTGTCAGACTAATCTCAAAAAGATAATTGTACTATATTTGGAATTTTATTCGAACAAAAAAGAAAGGAAATTATGATAAATACAAATGTTTCAATAATAATAAACGAAAGAAGTCAGAATGAAGTAAATGCTAATTTAAGAAGCTCAGAATAGGTTTATGCATTTTTTTGGAAAATAGTAGTCGTGGATATCAAAATGGCGCATATATGTCTTATGAATGATTAAAAAATAAACATCAAGTGAAATGTGTACCCACATTGTAAGCTAGTAACGTTTGACTACAACATGTATTTAATACTAAAAATCATTCAATAAAGATGTTAATCGGAGCATTTTAGAATAAATACAATTTTAAGTGAGAAATATAGATATAATTTGTTATATCAGATGTATTTCTCTTCAAATCAATAGGCAAGTAACTATCCTTCACTTTAATAATACTACTAGTCATAGTATCTTTATTATACATCTTAAATGGTAGATGAATGTTTTGATCGATAAAAGTATCATCCGATCCATATTTTCTTTTCATGATTAAATTTCCTTTCCGACGAGTCTACTATGTCTATAAATATCTTGTTTCTTACTACTACAAATATTCAACATTCTTTTTATCTGTGAAACTAACACTTATTGTAGAACCTAAACCGCAAATTTTGACAATCCCTGAAGCAATAAGGCATGAAAGTTAATACTGTAAATAATATATTTATTTTAAATAAGGATTATGAAAGTATGGAATTTAATTGTAAATAATAGATTGATTTTAGATACAGATTCGGAAAGATTCGGAAAGTTAATAACAGTAACCATCAAACTTTGATCAAAGAGAAAAAGCATGCATAGTAATAGAAAACATAGAGCTATTCCAAGATATCTACAATATATCTTGATCATTCTGATGGTATAACCCATAGAAGCATTTTTACATAAAATTATGACAATTTCTCATAGATTTAAAGTAAATAGGCACAAAAATATACATTAGCTGCAACAACTTCCATGCCGGAATAGAATTGGTTTCTGAAAAAAATCCAAGGTATAGATTTGTTTTAATTTTAACAACTACTTAGAGTATATTACATATATTCTACATACATGGTATTAATTGCAAAATATGTCAAGATGAGAAATGAAATTAACAATGTACATAATATTGAAAATGATATAAATTGTTTTGGTTTTTTGTTATTATCCTCCAATTTTATAAAATAAATATTAATATAGTTAGAAACGATACCCTATTGGCAATGTATCATTTCTGTAAAATAAATTTAAATAAAAGATACAAATATCTTTTTACCATTACTCAATTTATTAGATTTCATATTGTTATTTAAATCACTAAACATACTCTTTTCTAAAAAGTTTCATATTATCAATAGGCTGGGATGAATACATCAGAATTTTAAATTTTAAAGAATGTAATATTTTCAATATTGCCATTAGTGATAAAAATTACACGGCAGCAAATCGCAGGTATCATCCTAATTGGTTATATTTTGATTTATAGTTCAATAGAAGCAATAACAGTATGCGTAAATTTACCTATCCTGTTTAAAATGAATCTTTTTTCATATCATGTAACTGTAGTATTGTTGTTGATAATGGTTACTCCAAAATTTTTACGTGTTTACTTCCTATGTAAAGTTTATATTTGAATTGTCAATCATTTTGTTGTGTTTGAATTTGTGATATATGTTGTAATAATATCAAGAATGTAAAATTTAATTTCTCTAAGATACCAATGTTATTTAAATGCATGTAAAAATTGGTCAGATCTTAATGTTTGCATATGAGAAAGTGACAATAATAAGTCATAATTCTAACAAATTAACTAATCAAATAAATTGAAGTGAAAATAAAAAATACCTCAAATAAACTCCCCAAAACCTCACAAACTAATGTGGGAAAGACGAATATATTTTCAAAAACATTAAAGAGTAAGTCCATAAACTTAAATCTCATTAGAAAATTTAATTTTATATTAAAAAAATCTGAAACAAATGCATTCAAGTTTATAACAATAGCAATTAACATTTGTTTATCAACCGTCACTATTTTTCTTAAAAATAACTTAACATTGATTAATACGATAAATTTCATATTTTTAAAATCCACTCGAGATTTTCTCAATTTCTTACCTCAAACAACCCCCACAATATACAAACAATCAATCATAATATTAGGTTTAGTACAAAGCAAAATACTTAAATGAATACAAATATTTAACAGGCAAAAAATCAACAGTATTAAATAAATTATTAAAACTATAAAAAATATTACAGTAAAAAAATAATTAAATAAGATAGGAGAGAAACGGGTGTTCAACCATATGAAGAAATATAACAATGATAATTAAAGAATCGAGAAACCCTATTTACAGTTTACTGAACAAAGAAAGAGGCAAACATAAATATTAATAGGAGTAAGAAGAGAACATATATCGAACATCACACTGATGAGGAGGTCGATGGAAGCAGAGAGCAAAGTTGGAGCATCACATACCTAAACGGACCGTGAAACTCTACTTAGGGTTTATTGAACGGGTGAAGTCGAAGCGGTGAATGAGACCCATTTATGGAAAATAAAGACAGATGGCGGAAGGGGCAAAAATGAAATCCAAGATGGACGCCTAGCAAGGGATGGCTAGGATTAGACGGATGCTTATCAAGAGATTAGATGGTGGAGGGTCACCTGTAAATGAAAGATCAAAAAGGGTATAAAACATAAAAATATGAACCCTTCTATGTAGAAAGGGAATCCTGAGAATTAAAGTCTCAGTGAGACAGAGAGAGAGAGTTGCAGGTGATGGGGTAAATGAGAGAGTGGGAATAAAGAGGACTTGGGAGTAGGACACGTGTAAGACTGAGAGAGGGGAGAAATGGGAGAGAGAGAGAGATCATGGACAGAGAGAGAGGAACTCGGGAGGGAGAGATATCATTGGTAGAGAGAGAATCAGACACCGTGAGCTGCAAATTGAAGAGAGATCTCTCCTCAGAGATCCATGTGGCAGTGAAATGGGAGAAAACCCAACTTTAACTTATGTATATAGATTTGACTACTAATTGTTGGCCAAAACTGGTCTAGGACAGCGGTTCTTTTTGCATTATCAACACTTAGAAAAGATATTTTGCTATGGCACATCACCATGGAAAGATGAGGAAGAACCTAAGTATCATTCCTTTCCGTGCCCCCATTTTTAACTACTTTTCGTGGAACATGGAGTCATATCAAGCAACTGTAATAAAGCAAGAAGAAGATTACGCAACAAAAACATGGTTTTTCTTTTTAAAGTAGGTGGATGTGTTCAGGTTCTTTCTTAGATCGTCCAATCATTAAATTTTGTTGGAAATGATGGAAATGACGTGCGGCTACTAAAACTCGAATATATTTTTTAGGACGTGATAGATGACCACGCTTGGGGGGTCCTCACCCATCAATCCATCATACATACATACACATTAAAAACGGATTAGTACAAAAATCAGGAAGCAAGAAAATCTTCTGAGCCAAAATATTCTCCACATAGAACTACGCTAACTAGAAAAATCAAAGCATTCTCGGACCATCAAATCTTCTGAGTCAAAATAATCTTCGCGTAGAATTATGCTATCTAAAAAAATCAAAGCATTCCTAACCATAGTGCTCCTATTATCTGGATTCGGAGAAGTTGTTAGTTGTTTTTCTACTATCTAATGATGCAATTCAAGGTGAAAATTGTTGATATGATTTGAAACCTAATTGATTAAGATCCACCCAGACTCTAAATTATGTGAAGATTCTCCCAGAGTCTGAGTTACCATATACTATTGGACTTGTAAGCTCTTGGCGACCCATTAATGCAATAAATTTATTGTCTTATCAAGTCCATCTGAAATGAAATGAATAAATAAATGTGAATGCACTTTGCTATTAAGATTCCTTTGTACAATTAAGGTTATGTACCATGGTCATATTGAATACCATGCAGCCGGAAGGACACAATAAACTTCAAACATATGTTATTCAATAAAGATCTCCAGTCTGAGAAAGAGATAGCAATCTTTCTCCGTAGACTGATTTCCAACCGACTTCTTGAGCAGGTCCTCTGCATAGGAATAGTGATTCGGACGTGTTGGAATAATCAAGTCAAAGAGTTGACTTGATGAGGTCGAGATAAACTAAAATCTGAATCGTAAATGTCACGATCAGGCACACAATCTTTGACCTAGGATAGATATGCATCTATATGCCTGAGTAATCACATTTGACAGACCAATAGATTCGTGACCTAGCCAAGGTCTATATACCAACGTGTTGGTGTGCATATTGACATATGAAATGCATGATCTCTCAAAGGAATCATACATGTTCATAGTTGATGAACCGAGAGACATAGCTCACTCATGAGATAATTTGGGGTCGAAATGAATTCCATGCATGGTCATCTTGTTTACGAAATAAGACATGAATTCGAGATATTAATATATATTTTTGGAAAGTATATGGTTGATATTGTCGCCAAATATCAAATGAGAAATCTATTGATTTATTCTGAAGAAGACAAGCAAACTAGGGTTTGAACTTCGGATATATCAAAGTTTTTCCAGTGTAGAGGATGAACGAGTACTGGGAATAGTAAGGGTTAACTTTATCATAATAGATCATCTACTGTGATACTTCCATTCCGAGGGAGTGACGAAACATGATGGATTTTTAATGGCTCCATTTAACTCGATGATTCGATAATTAACTGGATTAAATCTCAATTCATTTGAATACAATTTCCAATTTCAATTCCAATTTTAATGTCTAAATGTTGGAAACAGAAATGATCATGTAAATGGAAATATGTAATCTCCTTGAGCTCATTTCTAAGCTCCAAATGGTTTGTACTTCGATTAGAAATGGTAAGGAAGCAGAGTTCAGCTTAGTGATATTTTCTCGAGCTCACATAGAGTGGCTTGCGTTCTGTTGAGCTCATTTAGAGTGTGAAGTGCTCCACTCGAGCTCAATTGATAAGAGCGTACCAATTTCAAGCTAAAAATGATATATACTCTGAAATTGAATTGATATCCATATTTCAAGTCATTATATATGGATAGTATGATCTTCCCGATATTATTTCCAAGTATCTACATTTGTAACTCATGAATCCTAATTGAATTAGGACTCATACAATTAGAACTCGTATTTAAAGATGCTAATATTGTAATAATTGTTATTATTACATTTTTTTCATAAGGGCATTTTTGTGTTTGATTCACAAAATATATTTCATTAATTAATGTGAATGGTGATTCACAATAATTAATAATTATATGAATATGACTCATGTAAATGATATATATTTAAATATGATTTGCGTAATACTTCCAAAGCATGAAATTATGTATGAATTTGATTCACAATAACTTCGTAGATGTAAATTGGCTTTTCATTTTTTGTGCTTGTGAATATGACTCATAAGCTATAGGGATTATTTCCATAATTTCTCCAATAATGATAATGTGATTATCAAGATAATCGATTGATAAAAAAGGCAACAACCATGATTGTATTTAGTCAAGATGTGGTGTGTACAATGGTTGTACACATGGCATCATTACATTGAGTCCTATTGAGGATAAGGCTCTTAATATTGTTGCATTATTTTTTACTAATCAATTAATAAATTAGCAACAATGTCATTCCATATATGGAATTTGTTGGGCATGTGCATTGACACATAACGCCACTACAAAGAGTCCTCGAATTAAACTCTTTATTGATTTGTTGCTTGATTTATTACATAAATTAATTGGAGATAAATAAGGAGATAGTTGTATTATTGAATAAGGACTTGGTATTAAGCCCTCGATCAACAACCCAAGGGCCATCATTGCACAAGCCTACTTGAAGAGAAGCCTCTTCAATAGGCGTGTAAAATGCGTATAAAAGGAGAGTAAGAGACTCTCTTTTATACAACTTGAGTTTTGAAGAGCCTAGTCCCTTAAGAATTTTGTGCCTTGAAAAAAGAGAATGCTAGAAAATAGAGAATGCGGAAGCGAATAATAAACAGAATATAATCCAGAATGATAAACTGGAAGAACAAAGGATTTTTGGAACCCTACTCCCTAAGGAGAGGGATGAAACCGTGGGAGAAGTCCTCAAAGGGACGGATATTCTATTCCTTTTTCTCAATAGATACATGAGGTCTGGGGCTCCTTATATAGCCTCCACAGAGCCTCCAAGTCCCACCACTAATAGAAGTGGGACTAAACATATGGATGAGGTAAATGATCCTGGAGGTATCTATTTATCCATCTACAGCTCATGGGCGCACAACCAAATACCCCAACACTCCCCCTAAAGTTGGAGCATGCAATGCTCAGTTTGGACAAAAGAAAGAAACTCAACTCACATTACAGGACACTACGGACAATATCAACTCAATGCGCGCAACTGTCGGATGTTGTCGAGGATGTTGCTTCTCATGCCTTGCAGGTGAGGAGGACGAACATGCTAGAGTGTGAGTCAACTGAATCTCCTCGTCGGAGAGCATGTGCTCTGAACAACGCATGTCAGAGTCACTATAATTGAAAATGAGTCTCCTTGTCGGAGTACTCTGGCCAGCTACAACATGTGGACAACTGCTCCATCTATGAAAAGGGCTGAACTGAAAAGGCCGTGGAAGTACAATCCTCGTCGGAGTCCACGGTCGTTGGAGAATGGAGTCTGAAAAGTCTCCTCGTTGGAGAACTGGATCTCTCCCATCTGCCACAGAGAATGGCACACTACTTTGGAGTACCTATGATACCACATGAAAACCCTTGCCCATATGGCATATGGAATGATCCTCTACTCTGGAGTTCCTATGGCTCACATGAAAACTCTGGTCGATAAAACAAGAAGAATGATGGGGACCACTACAAAAGATGGCAAACATCTGCACATCGGAAAAGACCGCATACACGTGTGTCTGAAACTAAAGACTCGGAACCAATCGTCGAGTCTGAAACTGCACATCAAAATGTGGACTCAGAATCTGAACGTCAAGTCGAAATTACGCATGGAGAATCTTTATCTGCAAAACTGTAGAGTCTGAAAATCTGACTGGCTGGTCCGGAGAATCTGTGATCTGAAGAAGAATTGTGACTCTACATAATACCCCCCCTTTCTCCCATACTGGTAGGAATGTAGCCACATCGACAAAGTTGGGAGAAGACAATAAATCGGGGAAAAAATAAAACACCTCAAATGTCGATATTATTATTATTATTTCAGTTTCTCCATTTTCGTTCACCAATTTCTTTTTTCAACAGTCTATTCAAATCATTTTTTTAAAACACATATTTTTTTAATGCATACGGCTTTTGTATTTGTACGCGCCTTCTTTTTTTAAACACATTTTTTTGAAAAGAATATGCAGCCCCTCCTCTTTTTGTTTTTTTAACAGATCCGCCCACATGGGCTCTCACACAAATAACCGATATATATTTTTTTAAATGTCGAATCGGGTCTAGGGTTTCCTTCATGGGAACCCTTCTTTTCTTGCGCCGCCGCCTGGTGTGCCCCCTGTAGATGGGAGAGAGGAGGTCGGTTTCGCGTGAGGGAGGAGCCCGAAGGGCTCTGCTTGAGGGAGTTGCGGCTCAGCGTGCATGAAAGGCGCTGCCTGATGTGCCTGGGAAGAAGTTGTGTCGCCTCGCGCCTAGGGTGCGCCTGCGCGTTGCGGGCACATCTACGCCACGGGACTAAGTATCGTCAGCTATGGGGCAACGTCGCATGGCTGTACGTTATGCGTGACGAGATTGGCAGCTGGAGTATAGGCTCGTCACCGCCTTGAGATTGGAGAGAAGGCGGCATCGCCGGGATCTGCGTGCGTGAGGAGTCTCTGGGCTCCAATCAAGGGTATGGTGCTTGCCGCGGAGGACCTGTGAGCTGGGATGTTAGAGCGCCGCCTAGCACTAGGGCTGTGAGGGGATGTCGCGCAAAGGCTAATCGTTCATGCGCTGGAGGTTGCGTCGCCTTTGGAGATGAATCGGGAGAGGTGCGCCACCATCACTGGAAGGTGTCGTCGATGACAGGAGATGTCGCCTTGGTGGCCTCGAGCTTGTACGGTAACGCCTGAAGACCTGTACATGATGTCGCCGCCTGGATTATACGAGTATGGCCTAGATCTTCTGGAGAAGCGGCGGAATTGCTGCGCGAAGCATGGAGCGTCACCTCTTGGATGCTTTGCCGCCTGTTACGGCTGGAGGAGACGCTGTCGGCCCAATGGAGGATGGCCCTATAACTTAATTAGGGTTTCAAACCAAACCCTAGCAGTGTTGTAAAAGTCGCCCGATTGGCCCGACTAGTAGATCCGACTAGTCTAATCAGCGGGGTGACCGACCGAGTACCGACTAATTCCGACTAAGTACACTAATCGACCAATTTTTGCTTGGAGATATCATATTTTTTTAATGTTGTGCATTTTTATATGCAAACTTATTATAATATGCTTAATGTTTTACTTAAATTCAATTACTTCTTTTATTTTATTATAGTAGTATAAAAATGTACAAAATCTATGTAAATATACGTATAAAAATGAGGTATATATTTAAAATAATCATAAAATTCAATGCCGATTAAAATCCGACTAAATCCGATTAATCGCCCGACTGCCGATTAATCCTTAGTAGTGACCCAGCCGATTGAGTACCGACAAATGATGTGACGTCCAAGTTTGTGGGAAGCAACATGATTCATCTTCGCACCCACGAGAGAGACACTACATATCGGACTTGATTCGAGAGGTCTCTTGCTTTAAAAACACGCTTCAAGAGGTAACCCTGATCTTATCTTAATATTCATTAGAATATTAGAAACCTCGTTAGGAAAATAGTTTCTCTAATTTAATGGTTTCGTAAAGTACAAATCGTTGTGCTGAAATTTCTTGTTCATACGATGAATATACAATGCTTTATGCAAATAGTTTGCTAATTTTCTGTGTTTCCGTGATGCAAAGTTCATAAATAGTTTATTAAATCCCTTCGTATCAGATCCATAGTTTATAGGATTTGGATTGCATCCAAATCCGATGACCAATCGACTAGATTATCCCGATCATTGGGTACATTGTCTTGCGACAGTTTTAGTGATTCGAATGATTCGGTGACTTTCGAAGTTGCTACTGTTCTCCCTTATTTTAAACATATTTGCGGGATATATATGAGGTCTAAAAGGTCTGGACTCATGCCCAAAAGAAGCACCAATAGTTGGTGACATTCGGCTAGGGCCTCTGGGTGGCCTCTATCGCCCACCACAAGACATGCGGTTACCTTTTACATAGTACCCGTGGATTGAGTTCATCGAGAGGGTGGGGGAGGTGATAGTTTCTGAGATGGGGCGCGAGCCCACCTGGGACGATTTTGAGATTAACTTCAGATCTCACTTCTTCTTTGGGAAGCAGAAGTAGGGAGGAGTCTCGACGTCGACTTTTTGCAAAACTTAGAAAGGGACGGATGATAGCCATTTCTTACAATACACCGAGCTATCCGGCCACACACCGGCAACGGTTACATTTCCACGTGAGAATCTAGAGAAGCTCATTAGGGGAATGAGGAAAGAGATACAGGAGAAGCTAGCTAGATTACACCTCACATCCCTCTCCAAGGCTACTGATGTAGCGGAGAAGTTTGAAGATATCAGAGAGAAATGTTTTGGGAGTTCTTTTGGGGCAGCACATGTATCATAAAGTTCACTGGAACGATACGGAGACCACTTCAACAGCAGAGGTCAGCCCGACGATTCCACCCTTCAGGATCAACATTTTCAGATAGTGCCCGCTCCTCTCTCGTGACTACATTGGGAGGAGCACTTGCTCGAAGTGCCACTAGTGCGACACGACCATCTAGATTGCAGGGAGTGAAGAGATCCACAACATGATCGACATAGAGCATCGACACTTCTACTACGTATACCTCGTCAATACGATGTTTTCTGTGCCACCAGTAGGGTCATTATTGGTCTCAGTGCCCTAGGCTTTTAGTGCGCCTCGACCTCAACAACAACCTTCCTAGCCACAGACACAACGTACGGGGAGTTTCTGTGGAGGGAACTCCAATTTCAGGAGGTCGCAGAGACATACACAGAATGTGGCCAGCTTGAGTATTGCACTAGCGAAGCAGAGACAACTTCATGCGGTAACTCAGAAGTAGGCGCGTTCATTAACTATTGTGGTGAAAGATATGATCTCAATCTTGAGCCGTCCTTTTCATGTTCTATTTGATTTTGGTGCTACCCATTCATTCATCGCCTCGGGATTAGTAGATTCATTGGTATAGTTGTAAAGGATATAGATCCTCCATTTTACATCAGTGGGCCAGGTGGCCAACTATTCGTGATTGGATTGATGACCAAGGACTACCATTGTTGATTGGCAGTCACGAGATGATCGCATACTATCTTTTACAACAGCTTGATGAGTTTGATTTAATTTTAGGTATGGATTGGTTGTCAACTCATCATGCCTTGGTTGATTGCTTTAGAAAGATGGTTGTCTTCAGGATTCCAGTTCTGCATGAGTTCACTTTCAAGGGTGCCTTACATGACTCTACAATTGAGTACATCTTAGTGTTGAGAGCTCAGAGACTCGTTAACTAGGGATGTGACATATTTCTAGCCTTTGTTCAAGAGACACCTGAGAGAGAGTCGATGCCCCAGGACATCAGGGTGGTGTCAGACTACCCTGATGTGTTTCCCGATGACTTGCCGAGTTTGCTGCCTGAGAGAGAGATTGAGTTCGAGATCATGTTACTACCTGATACACAGCTGATCTCGATGGCTCCATACCGTATGGCACCAGCTAAGTTGAGGGAGTTAAAGGTACAACTGCAGGAACTACTTGACTTAAGTTTTGTGAGACAGAGCACTTCACCTTGAGATGCTCCAATTCTCTTTGTCAAGAAGAATGATGGATCTATGAGGTTGTGTATTGACTACCGATAGATGAAAAAGAGAACGGTGAGGAGCTGATGCAACATGATGCTATATGATAATTTTCTTTTTTTTAGTCGAACATTTGTTTTTCTTTTATTTATTTATTTTATTTATTTATGTAAAAGGCTCATTATAGGCCTTATCATCTTTTCTTTTTATTCTATTTATAGTAAAGTTGTTGCTTGTTTAGTGGGATTTAGCCTCTATAAAGGCACCCACCTATGGGAAGGAATTTTTAATTTTGAATGAAAGTATTTTACCCATCACTCTCTCTCTCTTCTCTCCCTCTCTCTCTCTCTCGTTCCACCCGTGCCCTTTCTTGCCGAACCCTAACTCGTCTATACAGCCGCCTCTCTCAAGTGTCGCCCCACCTTCTACCGCCGCCTCTCCCAAGTGCCGCCCCCATCTTCCTCCGCCACCCCGTTCCTCCCTTCTCTCCCCACGCTCGTCGCCGCCCTCCCCTCGCGCGCCCGCAACCCATCTACCCCTTCCTTTCCCCACCCTTCCGCCTCAGCCTTCCTCTCCCCCTCACCCACCTCTCCTTTCCGCCGCTTTCTCACCTCTCTAATCCCCATTCCGCCAACCCACAGCCTGCCGCCCATACCCGCACTGCCACCAACTCTTCCTGACCCGCCGCGCGCAGTCGCCGCCCCGTCTTCCCCCTGACGCAAGCCATCTCGTGCCGCTGCAGGCACACCAGCACTTAGTTTTGCCGCCGACCAGGTCTGAAGCACGCCGAAAGCCCCTTGCAGGTTGTGGTATGAGCGCATATTTGCATATTATCCTGTTCGTATGATATTAGAAGTGTGGATTGTTATATTGCTATTTGGTTTGGTGAAATATTGAGGTTCCGGTTACCGCAACATCGCTATATATTTCCGATAACCATTAACTATTTGGTTGCCCTGAAGTGGTGGTGAGGTTGTGCTGGAACTTGATCATCTCGTGAACAATTGTTTGCTGAATTTCCAGAACATCAAATTTTTCTTTCATTGTCATGTAATCAAAATTTAAACTTTGTTTCATCTACATAAACCCAACCCCGGTTGCGTCAATTTCCAGTCCCCGTTGGCCCTGTTTATTCGTTTCACTATTTATTTTAGTCGTTGCATTGCTGCCCCTGAAATAGTGTCGCGCATGCCATTACTTGTTTCATTAACCGACTCGTTTATTTCAACCTTTTAGGACTACACTTAGCTCAAAGCATAACGACTCCACGTTGATTGCATTAATTTGGTATCAGAGCCTATCGATCCGTTTCATTTGTTTTATTGCATATAAAAAAAACAACAACAAAACACAAAAAAAAGAAGAAGGTATAGGATTCCCATGGCTGAAAAATCGACTACCTCTAAAGCCGACAACACCCCACACACTGAGCTATCATTAGAATCCTTGTCTGCTTAACTGAAGCAGATGTTCGATCAACTGAGCGGATAAATTGCCACAACGAACGGACGAATTGCCGCAGCACACGGACAAATTGCCACACCAAATAGTCGCATGCTAGGGAAAGATCATAATGATGAGACGTCGAACAAAGGTCGACGTCCTAGTCAGAGACGACACTCACGGAGTAACACATCTCGAGACTCTAGTTCTTCTACCTCCGATGGACACGTCAGCGATTATCTTTCACAGGAAAGCGAAGATGAAGGATTAAGAGATGACACCCCTTTCATTTCAAAGAACCAAGATCCACACACCCCTGGATATACATCACAACCCACTAGTGGCTATCAATTCCCCTCACGACCTGGACATAGGCAAGATGACAGATGGGATCGAGGCATCCGTCTTGACGTTCCGGAATTTGACGGAGGACGCAATCCTGATGTATTTTTGGATTGGCTCCAAACCGTCGAACACTTCTTCGTATGGAAGACTATGCCTAGTGAACGAAAAGTTCAATTTGTCACGATCAAACTAAAAGGACATGCTCTGCTATGGTGGGATCGACTGCAATATGAACGCAAACGAAAAGGAAAAGGTAAGATCCGCAGTTGGAGCAAGATGAAAGCCAAACTAAAAACAAAGTTTGTGCCTGAAGATTACAAGCGAGATCTGTATGCGCGATTGCAATCCTGGAGACAAGGTACCATGAGCGTGAGAGAGTACACCGAAGGATTCCAGTCCCTCATTCATCGCAACCGATTGCAGGAGACTCCTGTCCAGGAAGTCACCCTCTATATGCAAGGACTTCGTCAAGTTATCCAAGATGAACTCTACCTCCACAACTGTCAAAACGTCGACGAAGCCTATAAACAAGCTGAACGGGCAGAAACTAAGCTTGCTAAAGCCCAGACACGGAGAACGTCTTTTTCTGTGAGCTCCATCCCACGAACTAGTGCACCGATGACAACCTCCAAATCGATAGTTTCCCCATCGATAGTTGCAGGTAAACCCCAAACTAAACCATCAACTACTGCTGCCGCACGACCAATTACTACTGGAAACCCCGGACCGGGCATCTTGGGAAGTCGACCTGTTGGAGGACCTGATACATGTTTCCGATGTTATCAAAAGGGACATCGAGCGGCTGAGTGCCCAAACCCTAAGGCTATGCCCTCCCATTTATACACCATCGAAGACCCTGAAGACCCTGCTCCTGACCATTACGAATCTCCTGAAGAGGATCAAACCGCTTTAACTGCTGTCACTTCGGGAGCTGATGACCATGAGCTTCTTGGAGTGGATGGAGATATATCCGGACCTTTCCTGGTAATTGAACATGAGGACTTTATCGCTCCTGACAGCGCACCCACGAACATCTTGCTCACACCCGCTGTCAATGACGCTAATAGCTGGCTGTAACGCAGCATATTCCGAACCACATGCACCTCAAGATGGCATCGCTGTTCGTTGATCATTGATGGAGGAAGCGTTGAGAACTTCGTGTCTCAAGAAATGGTCGACAAGTTGGATTTACCAACTCAACCACTCGAGAAACCGTACAATGTGGCATGGTTTCGAGGTGGCACTCAACTTCCGATCCACCGTCAGAGTCTCGTTAACTTCTCAATCGGCCCTTCATATAAAGACGAGGTTTGGTGCCATGTAGCTCCTATGGATGTCTGTCATGTACTACTTGGGAGACCTTGGCAGTTTGATCGGGACACTGAACACAGAGGAAAATTAAACACTTACTCATTTCTCATAAACAAGGTACGTGTGACCCTTAGACCACAACGTGAAGCCCTTAGCCCTCGCCAGGATGCTTCGCTTCGATCCGCGACCGCGCAATCTGGTAAAAGTACTCCACCGTCAAAGTCTTCGACTTCTGGTCCTGTATTGTTAATGGAAGCCCAGACATTCCAACGTGAAGTTCAGGAGAGCTCCACTATTTACGCATTAATGGGACGTGAAGTGAGCGAACAAGAGACAACTACACCCGAAGCTCCGTCTGAGGTAAAGCCCATTATCCAGGAGTTTGCTGACATTATGCCTGAAGAGTTGCCTGAAGGACTACCCCCATTACGAGACATTCAACATCACATTGACTTAGTTCCCGGAGCAATCTTACCACATTTGCCACATTATTGGATGAGCCCAAGTGAGCACGAAGAGATGAGCAAGCAGGTCACTGATCTTCTACGTCGTGGGTATGTTCGAGAGAGCATGAGTCCTGTGGCGGTTCCTGCTCTCCTTACCCCAAAAAAAGATGGCACATGGAGGATGTGTGTGGATATTCATGCTATCAACAAGATCATGATCAAGTATCGTTTTCCAATTCCACGCCTTGATGACATGCTCGACATGTTATCGGGTGCCAAATTATTTTTCAAAATGGATCTTCGCAGTGGGTACCATCAGATTCGCCTCCGACCCGGAGACGAGTGGAAGACTGCTTTTAAGACCAAAGAGAGCCTTTATGAATGGACAGTAATGCCCTTCGGCTTGTCTAATGCCCCCAGCACTTTTATGCGAACCATGAATCATGTATTGCGGCCCTTCACGATAAATTTGTGGTTGTGTACTTTGATGACATATTGATCTATAGCTTGACCAAAGACGACCACTTAGTCCACTTACGACAAGTCTTGGAAACCTTAAGATCCCAACAATTGTATGTCCACCTTAAGAAATGCTCCTTCATGTCTGACACGGTCCTCTTCTTGGGATACATTGTCACTGCCGACGGACTCAAAGTTGACCCCTCCAAGGTTCAGGCCATTCAGAGTTGGCCCGTGCCCAAAACCCTCACTGAGATTCGCAGCTTTCTAGGATTGGCTTCTTTCTATCGACGTTTCATCCGAAACTTTAGTACTTGTGCGGCTCGGTTAGTAGATTGCACACGTAAAGGTGCACCCACTTGGACTCCTGAAGCATAAACCAGCTTTCAAAAGCTAAAGCATCAGTTGACCAATGCGCCTGTCTTGGCACTTCCTGACTTCTCTAAGGTTTTCGTAGTTGACTGCGACGCCTCACATGTCGGGATTGGTGCCATCCTGAGTCAGGAAGGACGACCTGTGGCATTCTACAGTGAGAAGTTGAATGAAGCTCGATCACGGTACTCCACATATGATGTCGAATTCTATGTCGTGGTGCAAGCTCTTAAGCATTGGAGGCACTATCTACTTCAGCTTGAATTTGTCCCTAACTCTGATCATGAAGCCTTAAGATATATGAACTCTCAGAAAACCCTTAACAAGCGTCATGCAAAATGGGTTAGTTTCCTCCTAGAATACACGTTCCATCTTAAGCACAAGGCTGGGACCCTGAATCGCGTGGCCGACGCGTTGAGCAGACGAGCCCATGTCTTAACCACGATGACCATCACAATGGGATTTCATGCCCTCGAAGATCTTTACCCCACTGATCCTGACTTCGGACCTACTTATGCAGAGTGTGTTGACACTGGACAGGATTCGACAGCCACTTATGTTCTTCATAAAGGATTCCTGTTCAAGGCGCACCGACTGTGCATTCCTACCACTTCCCTCTGAGAGAATCTAATCTCAGAACTGCATAACGGTGGGTTAGCTGGACATTTTGGAAGGGACAAGACCGTGACTCTCCTCCAAGAGTGATTTTATTGGCCGCAATTGCGAAAGGACGTTGTAAAATTTGTACAAAAATGCCAAGTATGTCAGAGATTCAAAGGCCATAGGCAGAACACTGGGTTGTATACGCCTCTACCGATTCCTCTGCGACCCTGGGAAGACATCACCATGGATTTCGTGTTAGGCTTACCCCTCACGATACGGAAAGTTGACTCTATTTTTGTGGTTATGGATAGATTTTCTAAAATGGCACACTTCATTGCATGTAAAAAGACTTCAGATGCATCTCATGTTGCTGATTTGTTTTTTCGTGATGTTGTTCGATTGCATGGTGTTCCTCGTTCTTTTACTTCGGATCGTGATACCAGATTTTTGAGACATTTTTGGCGCACGCGTTGGTCTTGTCTTGGTACTCGTTTGCAATACAACACTGCTTATCATCCACAAACAGATGGGCAAACCGAAGTAGTTAATAGATCTCTAGGGAATTTATTGCGATGTCTTGCAGGGGACTCTCCGTCCAAATGGGATCTAATTCTTCCCCACACCGAATTCGCGTATAACAGTTCCGCTAATAGATCCACCGGAAAATCACCATTTGAGAGTGTGTATGGCTTTCCAATTCCCCAATTTCTAGACCTTACACCCACAATCATGCAAGGGAGGAGTAGTGCAGCCTCTGAGGACCTGGTCGAACACCTAACCCATATCCATACCGAAATCCGAGCCAAACTTCAAACCATGACCCAGAAATACAAAGCCAAAGCCAACCTCCACCGTAGAAAGAGCGAGTTCAGAGTTGGAGAATTAGTGATGGTCCACCTAAAAAAAGAGAGGTTTCCTTTGAGTGTCCACCAGAAATTGAGTGTCCGAAAGATCGGTCCATTCCGAATCCTCAAGAAGATTGGGCAGAATGCTTACCTATTTGATCTACCGCCGGATGTCCAGACGTCGCCAGTCTTTAATGTTTCAGATCTCTTCTTATATCACGGAGTTGAGCAGACAGATGCAACCACGCCAGTAGTTCCCGTTGATGATACGCACCAACCACCAGCCACGACTGATGCCGATCAGATAGAAGATATTGCCGACATACGAGATATGACGACTAGACGTGGTCTCTTCCGCCGTTATCTAGTCAAGTGGAAGGGACGACCTCTGACAGATTGCACATGGATTGACGAGGATGAACTTCGATAACTCCGCCTTGATATACTTAAGAATTATCGCGACGCCATCTCGACGGATCGAGATTCTTCTCAGCAGGGGGAGCTGATGCAGCATGATGCTATATGATAATTTTCTTTTCTTAGTCGAACATTTGCTTTTCTTTTATTTATTTATTTTATTTATTTATGTAAAAGGCTCATTATATAAGGCCTTATCATCTTTTCTTTTTATTCTATTTATAGTAAATTAGTTGCTTGTTTAGTGGGATTTAGCCTCTATAAAGGCACCCCACCTATGGGAAGGAATTTTTAATTTTGAATGAAAGTATTTTTCCCATCACTCTCTCTCTTCTCTCCCTCTCTCTCTCTCTCTCGTTCCACCCGTGCCCTTTCTTGCCGAACCCTAACTCGTCTATACAGCCGCCTCTCCCAAGTGCCGCCCCACCTTCTACTGCCGCCTCTCCCAAGTGCCGCCCCCATCTTCCTCCGCCACCCCGTTCCTCCCTTCTCTCCCCACGTTTGCCGGCGCCCTCCCCTCGCGCGCCCGCAACCCATCTACCCCTTCCTTTCCCCACCCTTCCGCCTCAGCCTTCCTCTCCCCCTCGCCCACCTCTCCTTTCCACCGTCTTCTCACCTCTCTAATCCCCATTCCGCCAACCCACAGCCCGCCGCCCACACCCGCACTGCCACCAACTCTTCCCGACCCGCCGCATGCAGTCGCTGCCCCGTCTTCCCCTTGACGCAGGCCATCTCGTGCCGCTACAGGCACCCCAGCACCCAATTTTACCGCCGACCAGGTCTGAAGCACGCCGAAAGCCCCTCGCAGGTTGTGGTATGAGCGCATATTTGCATATTATCATGTCCGTATGATATTAGAAGTGTGGATTGTTATATTGCTATTTGGTTTGGTGAAATATTGAGGTTCCGGTTGCCGCAACATCGCTATATATTTCCGATAACCATTACTACTTAGTTGCCCTGAAGTGGTGGTGAGGTTGTGCTGGAACTTGATCATCTCGTGAACAATTGTTTACTGAATTTCCAGAACATCAAATTTTTCTTTCATCGTCAAGTAATCGAAATCTAAATTTTGTCTCATATACATAAACCCAACCCCGGTTGCGTCAATTTCCAGTCCCCGTTGGTCCCGTTTATTCGTTTCACTGTTTGTTTTAGTCGTTGCATTTCTGTCCCTGGAATAGTGTCGCGCATGCCATTACTTGTTTCATTAACCGAGTCGTTTATTTCAACCTTTTAGGACTGCACTTAGCTCAAAGCATAACGACTCCACGTTGATTGCATTAGGAACCGTTATCCTCTACCGCCCATTGATGATTTGTTAGACCAGTTACATGGATCTTCAGTGTTCTTGAAGATCGACCTTCAGTCCGACTAACATTAATTGAGGATTCAGGAATCTGATATCCCGAAAATCGCTTTTAAGACTCGGCATGGGCATTATGAGTTCGTCGTGATGCCATTTGGGCTCACGAATGACCCTGCTGCATTCATAGACTTGATGAACAGGATTTTTTGTCCATATTTGGATAAGTTCGTAGTCGTTTTCATCGACGATGTGGTAAATATATTCTCCGAATGAGTGGGACCATGCAAATGATTTGAAGGTAGTCCGGGTCACAATTTGACAGCACAAGCTGTATGTCAAGCTAAGCAAGTACGAGTTTTGGCTATCATGGGTCTTATTCCTTGGCCATGTCATTTCTGGGGCAGGAGTTGCAGTTGATCCTACTAAGATTGATGCAGTTATGTCTCGGGAGCAGCCCGAGACGGTCACTCAGATCCGCAGTTTCCTTGGAATGGCATGCTACTACAGACGCTTCGTCAACAACTTTTCCAGATTTCTCTTCCCTTGATGCGACTTACGTAGAAGGGAGTTTCTTTCGTCTAGGACGAGTTGCGAGCAGGCATTCAAGACATTAGAGGAAAAGTGGACGACTGCTCCCATTCTTGCACTTCTGTCGGGTACCTAGGACTATGCAATTTGCACAGATGCTTCAAGAGACGTCCTGGGAGTGGTACTGATGCAGCAAGGGCACGCAATTGCGTACGTATCACGTCAGTTGAGGCTGCATGAGCGGAACTACCCCACCCCGGACTTGGAGCTGAAGACACTTTGCCCTGAAGATCTTGCATCATTATCTTTATGGGGTGAACTTTAAGATTTTCATGAATCTTGAAGAGTTTGAAGTACATTTTCGATCAGAAGGAGCTGAACATGAGGCAATGCAGTTGGCTTGAGCTGTTGAAGGATTACGACTGCATGATCTCTTACCACCCCGGTAAGAGAAATATGGTGACCGATACTCTTAGCAAGAGGGCTCATGCAGAGGGTACAACGAACTAGTTGTACACGTGGGATATACTTGTAGCTTTGACTAATTGGCATCCTCATAAGAGTGCATCCATATCTATTGTCGTGCCTCCACGATTCAACAGCTTATGATATCGCGTGGTAAAAGGTCAGCGGATAGATCTTTGGATCAGAGACATATACATGCGTGCCATCAAGGACGAATGCAATGATTTTGCGGTGGTGGAGTCCATTTTTTGGAATGATGGTCGGGTCGCTGTGCCTGATGATGAGAAGTTGCACAGAGATATCCTTGATAAGGCACATGGTTCAAGGCTATTTATTCATCACAACAGTATGAAAATGTATCGTGATATATGCAAACATTTCTGGTGGGACGGGATGAAATGTGATATGGCACATCATGTTAGCAAGTGCTTGACCTGTCAGATGGTCAAGGCGGAGCATAAGAGACCGCTGGGGTTGCTGTAGTCTCTCCTTTTTCCCTAGTGGAAGTAAAAGAGTGGATTTTGTCACTAGACTGTCGAGGACACCAGGTGGCCATGATTCTATTTGGGTCGTCGTTGACAGGTTGACCAAATTAGCCCATTTGTTGCATGTTAGCATGACCTACACTCCATCTCGGTTGGCCAAGATATATGTTCAGAACGTTATCAAGCATCATGGTATACCTCGAGAGGTAGTGTCTGACAAAGACTCCAGGTTCACATCTCGCTATGGGCACCAGCTCATGTCAGCACTACAGACAGAGCTGAAGATGAGTTCCGCCTATCATCCGCAGACTAATGGACAGAGCGAACGTACCATCCAGAAGCGTGAGGATTTGTTACGTGCATGCGTTCTTGAGAGGAAAGGGTCTTGAAAGGATCACCTGCTATTGGTGGAATGTACATACAACAACAACCATCATTCTAGTATTGGCATGACATCTTTCAAGGTCTTATACGGGCGAAGTTGCCTCACACCTCTCAGTCGGCGTGAGGTGAGTGACCACGCTCTTTACTCCGTGGATCTCCTCTGTGTGATGATTTTGTGGTAGTAGAGTCCATTTTGTTGAAGGATGATCAAGTTGTGTCTGATGATGAGAAGTTATGCAGATACATTCTAGATGAATCACACAACTCACAACTATCGATTCATCTTGGCAGTACAAAAATGTATCGTGATCTACACAAGCATTTATAGTGGGACGAGAAGAAGCGGGATGTAGCATATCATGTTAGCAAGTGCATGACATATCAGATGGTCAAGACAAAGCACAAGAGACCGCCAAAGTTGCTACAGTCTCTCTCCATTCCTGAATGTGGGAGAGTATTTCTATAGATTTTGTCATCGGACTGCCAAGGACATCAAGTAGTCATTGTTCTATTTAAGTTGTTGACGGGTTGACCAAGTCATCTCATTTCATACATATCAACATGGCTTAAGCTCCATCTCAGTTGGCTAGGTAATACATTCAGAATAACATTAGGCTACATGGTATACATCGAGAGGTTGTGTCTGACTGAGATTCGAGGTTCACACCTCACTACTGGCATCAATTTATGTCAGCATTACAGACAAAGCTAGAGATGAGTTCCGCTTACCATCCGCAGTTTGACAGACAGAGCGAGCACACTATCTAAACACTTGAGGATTTGCTATGTGCATGTGCTCTTGAGTGGAAAGGGTCTTGGAAGGACCACTTACCATTGGTAGAATTTACATACAATAACAACCATCATTCCAATATCGGCATGGCACCATTCGAAGCCCTATACGGACGGAGATGCCTCACACCTCTCAGTTGGCATAAGGTAGGTGACCACGCTCTCTACTCCGTGGATCTCCTGGAGGAGATTGCGAAGGCTATTAACCTAGTAAGGCGAAAGCTTCTGACGACCCAGAGCTGCCAAAAGAGCTATGCAAATCGACGAAGGAGAGATTTGGAGTTCCATATTTGGATATTTTTACGAGTATCTCCCAAGAAGGGAGTGCAGAGATTTGGTGTTCGTGACAAAATAGCATCACGATACATTGGGCATTCGAGATCATCGTCTGTGTGGGGATGGTGGCCTATTGGATAGCTCTTTCTCCACACATGTTAGTAATCCACGATGTTTTCCATGCATCAAACCTGAAGAATTACGTGCATGGCCTTCGCCACGTCATCAGCTACAAGAATCTTGACGTGAAGCCTGACTTGATGTACAAGGAGAGACCAATGCACATACTTGATAGTGTTGTGAAGTAACTTTGTAGTTGTTAAGATAAATATATAGTTATGTATCTTTTATGTAATTTCATTTTCTCTGAGTACTTATCATGTAATTAACCCAAGGGCTATTTTCATATATAAGAGAGCCCTCGGACTATTCTAATGCAAGTAATTCATTCTCTCCTATCATGGTATCAGAGAAACGGTCCTAGACCGGGGTCTCGGTATCCCACCCAAAGCCCTAACCCTACACCCACTCGCCCCCCAACGCTCGCACCGTCGCCACCCTCCAGCGGCTCCCGTCGTAGGCCTCAGCAACCACTGTCGCCTGCCCTAGCGACTCTCGCGCGCCCCAGCGGCTGCGGCTGTTGCCGCCAGCACCTCCGGGCAGCGCATCTGCCCCCAGCCCTGGCGATGCCAACGTCTCCTCCTTGCAGGGACAGCCCTAGAGACCCCGCCTATCGGTCATCCTATCTGGCAGTGCCCCTGCCACATCTGTTGGCTTGTTCAGGCTCTTCAGCGAGGTTTAGGGATGGTTGTATGAGTTTACACATACAACCTATCCCTCATACGATTCTGTAGACCGCCTATTTCATTCTTCCTCCGTCGGTCTGTGGCTCTTTTTCAAATATGTCAGAGAACAAGGGTGATGTGTTCACATCTTCAGGTGCCTTCAAAGGCCCATCCCCTATAGTGAAGATGGATAGGACCAACTATGAACTATGGTCCATGCAATTTCGTACCCTGATGCAGTGCCATAATAAGGAGCACATCCTGATAGACTTCGAGCCGGAAGACAAGAATGGAGCGAATGCGACGTGGAAGCAAGATGATGCTTATGCTCATATATGGCTCTCTGGGACACTGACTACAGAGATCGCCAATGATATTGTGAATCAACCAACTGCAAAGGCTATGTGGGACATACTGGCAGCTACATATGGCCAGTCGAAGAATGAGAGCAAGATACTTCAGTTGCAGTTCGATATTTTTTCCACCAAACAGAATGGAAGACCACTCCATGCACATTTCTCTCATATGCGGGGCATGTTTGAGAGATTGCATAGCTTCATGTCGATCACAACCAGTACGGAACAACAACATGCGTATCGAAATGCCACGATGACGGGAGTTTTTCTGTCCTCTCTTGATCCTGAGTACGATGCAGCCCGTACTCAACTTTTCACAGGCGAGACCATTCCACTAATGGAGGAGGTATATAAGCGATTGAGTAGAATTACTAGTGCAACAACGTCTACAGCACATACTACTCCTTCAGCTATGGCTGCTACTCGAGGCAGAGGAGGATCGTCCCACTTTCGGGGTCGTAGACCTCGTGGTAGAGGGGGAGGCAGACATCGTGGTCCCTGTGCTCACTGTCATCGACCAGGCCATTCTGAGGAAACACGCTTTCACAAGCATAGCTATCCAGCCTCCGCACGTTTGCTGAGCAGACTGAGGCTCCCTCTGGGCCTATCTCAGACACTCGATTTGATGACATTGTCTCCAGACTTCGTGAGATGATGACAACTCCTACGTCTCCGTCTCCAGGTTTTACAGAGGCTGCAGCTTCTGCCAGAGCGTCGTCTAGCTCCTCAGGTACTCATTATGCGCTTACCAGTACTACTTGCTCGGACTTGACAGATTGGATTATGGACTTCGGGGCTTCCCATCACATGTGTGGCGACAGGACGCAGTTTACTACCTACAGAGCACTTACACATGGCAGATCTGTTGTCATTGCCAATAGGGTTCATTTACCCATTGTCGGTCAGGGGGAGATTACTCTAACGCCTTCTTTGAGTCTTCAGAATGTCTTATATGCTCCTGACTTTCAGATGAACCTGTTGTCAATTAGTCAGCTTATAAAAGATTTACATTGTCGTGCCATCTTTGACCCATCTTCTTTTGTGTTTCAAGACATGCTGACTGGCAGGGTGATTGGACATGGTCGTGAGCAGAGAGGCTTGTATAAGCTTGCTATACCATCATGTGCTGGACTTGCTACTATTCCATCTGGATCTGTTTCTCCATTCCTTTGGCATCTACGATTTGGCCATCTTCCTCTGCAGAAAATGTGTCATGTCCTACCACAGATATCTACTCGTACCGCGTTGGAGTGTGAAGCCTGTCAGCTTGGGAAACACCATCGGTCTTCGTTTCCGAGTCGTCCGAGTCATCATAGTAGTCGGTCTTTTGAGCTGTTTTATTTTGATATTTGGGGTCCGAGTCGTGTCCCTGATCTTTAGGGGCATCGTTATTATATGGTTGCTGTGGATGATTATTCCAGACTATCTTGGGTGTTCTTGTTGACATTAATTTGTCTGATTTTCTCAGTTCCCATGGCATTGTTCATTAAACTTCTTGTAGCTACACTTCGCAACAAAATAGAGTGGCGGAACGCAAACATCGCCACCTTCTTGATGTCACACGAACATTGTTGATCCAAAGTTGTGCCCCTCATTCTTTTTGGGGGTATGTTGTTCTCATTGCTTGCTACTTGGTGA
Source organism: Ottelia alismoides (assembly GCA_037367405.1). Classification (NCBI taxonomy): domain Eukaryota; kingdom Viridiplantae; phylum Streptophyta; class Magnoliopsida; order Alismatales; family Hydrocharitaceae; genus Ottelia; species Ottelia alismoides. The sequence continues at coordinate 226,123 of JAZKJV010007189.1, forward strand.
ATCGTATGCTGTCTATTGTTCTTGGAGAGAAGGTTCCCTTCTTGATTGTGTTTCCCGAGAAGGACATATTCTCTCTAACACCTCGAGTTTTTGGGTCTGTGGCTTTTGTGTATAATTGTACCCCTAGCCGTGATAAGCTCTCACCCCGAGCTATCAAATGTGTGCTTGTTGGATACTCTCGCACTCAAAAAGGGTATAGATGTTTTGACTCGGTTAGTAGGAGATATTATGTAAGTGCTGATGTTACTTTCGTTGAATCCATCATGTACTTCTCTCCTATAGGTGACAGGTTATCCAATAACTATGAGGACGATATTGTCGTTCCTCCACCCCTGTCTCTTCCACCATCTGAACCTGAGCAACCATCATCTCCACCATCACCTCCAACACCGCCACCAACACCTACTCCCCAGCCGAGATTCTTACACATTGTTTACACTCGCAGGTCTTCTACTAGCTCTTCTGCTCATAAGTCGTCCACGTCATCCAGCACGCCATAGGTATGTCATGATAACGTTTTTTCTACTGATGGTACTGGAGTTCTACAGCCTACACAGGATGATTCCGGCGCAGAAGACAGGGGATGCGGATTTGCATGCTCCTATTGCACTGAGGAAGCCTCGACATAAATGTGCCACATACCCGCTTGATGCACATGTCTCTTTGGATCATCTTTCAGATGAGTACAGGCGGTTTGTTGTAGGACTTTCTGCGGTTACTATACCCCTAACATATATGGAGGCTTTACAAGACAACAGGTGGTGCAATGCCATGGAAGAAGAAATGGCGGCCTTAACGTCACGAGGGACATGGAGTGTTGTTTCTGCTCCACAAGATGCTTCGATTGTAAGATGCAAGTGGATATTTTCCATTAAGCAAAATGCAGATGGGAGTGTGGATCGCTACAAGGCAAGGTTGGTGGCACGAGGCTTCACACAAACATATGGGGTGGATTATCAGGACACTTTTTCTCCAGTAGCGAGACACTCGACGCTGCGAATTCTACCAGCTGTTGCAATTTCACGGGATTGGCCGTTATTTGAGCTTGATGTGAAGAATGCATTTCTCTATGGAGATCTTCAGGAGGAAGTTTATATGCAGCAACCACCTGGGTTTACTGCTGAGGGGGAGTTCCAGAAGGTATGCAGGCTACATAAGGCAATTTATCGCCTGAAGCAGAGTCCTAGAGCTTGGTACCAAAAGCTGTCAGAATTGATTGAGCAACAGGGGTTTGTGAGGTCCACTGCAGACCACTCACTTTTTGTTCAGAAGACACAGAAAGGTACGGTTGCCATTCTTGTTTATGTAGATGACATTATTGTTACAGGAGATGATGCTCAAGGCATTCAGATAGCCACGAAGTTCATAGGTAAAGAGTTTGTGACCAAGGACCTTGGCACTCTTTGCTACTTCCTGGGATTAGAATTTGCCAGGAATCTTCGTGGTCTAGTGATGTCCCAGAGAAAGTTTGTGATGGATCTACTTTCTGAGACAGGTATGACTGGATGCAAGCCTGCTACTACTCCTATGGATCGAAGTATGAAATTCTATGATGATGATACTGAGGAAGTTGATAGTAGGAGGTACATAGAACTAGTGGGGAAGCTTTTATATGTTACTATCACCAGGCCAGATATTATGTTTGCAGTAAGCAAGGTCAGCCAATTCATGGAGCGGCCCAGAAAGGTACATATGGATGCTATTTATATGATTTTGAGATATCTGAAGAACTCACCTGGTTCGGGACTCTTATTCAGTAGGGATGCATCCCTGGAGGTGACAGGTTGTGCAGATGCTGACTATGCAAGATGTCCTACGGATAGAAAGTCTACTTCAGGTTTTGTAGTTTTTGTTGGACACTCACTCGTCTCATGGAAAAGCAAGAAGCAAATAGTAGTTGCTAGATCAAGTGCAGAATCTGAGTACATGGCCATGGCACAAGGGAGTGCAGAGATGATGTGGGTTAAATCGGTGTTGACTGATCTTACCATAGAAGTTCCTCTTCCTATGCAACTTTTCTGTGATAATCAAGCTGCATTATTCATTGTGAATAATCTTGCATTCCATGAACAAACCAAGCATATTGAGGTGGACTGTCATTACACTCGAGACTTGATAAAGAAAGGTCTCATATCTACCTCTCATGTGTCTACAGGAGATCAGACGACAAATATCTTCACCAAGGCTCTATCTCGAAGTCCTTTTCAGAAGTGTTGTTCCAAGCTGAGCATGATAGATATATATGCCCCAGCTTGAGGGGGAGTGTTAAGATAAATATATAGTTATGTCTCTTTTATGTAATTTCATTTTCTCTATAAACTTATCATGTAACTAACCCAAGGGTTATTCTCCTATATAAGAGAGCCCTCGGTCTACTCTAATGCAAGTAATTCATTCTCTCCTATCAGTAGTAAAGAGATTCCCTTAGTCAAGGTGCTATGGCACTGACATGGTACCGAAGGGATGACATAGGAGACCGAAGCAGATATGCAGGCACGATACCTACAACCCTTTTTAGGTAAATTTTATTTCAAGCCTACTTAGTTATCTGTGTTATGATAAAGCGTGTTTCCCCTTTGAGGTTTTTATGGATTCAAAACCCTTTAAGGTTTTTCTGGAGCAAAATCATAGATAAGATCTAGATAGAGCACATAATCACTCTTACCTTGAAACGAATCTCGAGGACGAGACTCCTTTTAAGGTTTTATATTTGTAACACTCGAACCCGAACAACCCGAATCCAAAACTGAATCTGACCTTACTTGGGTCTGTGTGACCTGATAAAAATCCAATTAATATTGAATGAACCCATATTGATTTGTAAATGGCGGATCGGATCTTTTCCAGATCTGATTAACTAAAAATCAATCGCATTGAACCTCGTGTCATCGAAAAAGTCTGTGACGCGATCCGAACGACAAAATGAACAGAAACCATCACTAAGTCCGTCTCAACAAACTAGAATCAACGAAATTGACCGTTTGTTGATCAGAGGTCGTTTGATCGATTTTAATCGCAAAATTTAATTGTGAATTGGGAATGTATTTTTTTATTTCTATACGTATCTTCTGTTGAAAAATATGAATGGACTCAATTTTACCGTCACTCCGAGACGATTGGTACAAGCTATTATACGCTCAGATAACAGAACCGAGGTAATAACTGCAAGTGATGACGCATTTTATCAAAAGATGAAAATAAGAGGGTTCTTTTCAAAAAAAATTATAGAGAGACGGGGGATGCACACGTGCCTCTCCCCTCTCCAAATTCTTATCGCATAAGACCCTCCCTCCCTATATATTACCAACCCCTCTTCTTCTTTTCCCCAATTCTTCTTCTCCTTCTCCTCCTATTCTTCCCCAAACAGTGAAACCCAACTCCATTTTCTGCACATTGTTGTCGTAGCTGCTAATTAAACCAATCTTATTCATTGTTTCCCAAGGATTTCAGGTACAACAACAATCTTATATTGTTGACATCCATGAATCTTATCTCCATTCTCTTCTTCCATTCACATTCCTTGGGGAAATGTTAGAAATTTGGGGATTTTATTGCATGTTAGTACTGCTGATTAGTTTAGTAAAATGGCTGAGAAATTGAGAATTTTATTGCATGTTTCTACTGCTGATTAGCTTAGTAAAATGGTTGAGAAATTCGGGGATTCTATTATATATTACTACTGCTGGTTAGCTTAGTAAAATGGCTGAGAAATTGAGGACTCTATTGCATGTTACTATTGCTGATTAGTTTAATAAAATGGTTGAGAAATTAAGGATTTCATTGCATACTTCTACAGGTGATTAGCTTAGTAAAATGGCTAAGAAAATTGAGAATTCTATTGCATGCTACTACCACTGATTTGCTTAGTAAAATGGCTGAGAAATTGAGGATTTTATTGCATGTTAGTAAAATGGCTGAGAAAATTGGGGATTCTATTGCATGTTACTACTGATGATTAGTTTAATAAAATGGTTAAGAAATTGAGGATTTTATTGCATGTTACTACTGCTGATTAGTTTAATAAAATGGTTGAGAAATTGGAGATTTTATTGCATGTTTCTATTGATGATTTGCTTAGTATAATGGTTGAGAAATTGAGGATTTTATTACATGTTCCAATTGCTGATTAGCTTAGTAAAATGGCTGAAAAAATTTGAGGATTCTATTTGATGTTGTTAAATTACCTTAGTAAAATGGTTGAGAAATCGAGGATTTTATTGCATGTTACTATTGTTGATTAGTTTAGTAAAATGGTTGAGAAATGGAAGATTTTATTGCATGTTTCTACTGCCGATTTGCTTAGTAAAATGGCTGAGAAATGAGAGATTTTATTGCATGTTTTTACTCATGATTAGCTTAGTAAAATGACCGAGAAAATTTGATATTTTATTGCATGTTCTACTGCTGAACTAATACAAAATGTTGAGAAATTTTATGAGGTTTTTATTGCATATTTCTATTACTGATCAGCTTGGTAAAATGGTTGAAAAATTGGAAATTTTATTCATGTTTTTGTAGTTGATTAAATATTGAATAACTGAGAAATTAGGGTTTTCATTTATGTTTCTATCGCTGATTAGATATCAATTAGAATGGTTGACTTGATCTCACTTGTGATTTGGATTGTGATATTATTCCGATGATTTAGCTTGCCATTATTTTGTTTCTCATGCTCATCTTTGTTTTGAATAGACGAGGCAACTGTTCATGAGCATGTTTGTTTTTTATTTCCTATGACTCTTCCAATTAGATTGTTTTCATATGCCAAGAACCTTATTACACTTTCAACCGATAGTTTGGATTCACATTAATTTCAACCAATAGTTTGAATTCACATTACGTCTGAGACGTACTTTGAATCAGCCACAATCTTGTTCATCCAGTCAGTATCATTGTTCAACATTCTGAATTTAACCATTTACATGTGTTAGCCATACCCAGGAAGGACCAACTTGTAGTCATTGCTATTATCTAGATCATTTGATCGATGTACACCTTTTTGTTAATGGATAATGACACGAATATAAGGTTTGACAAGCATCACTGATGACAAATATTTGTGCCGGTCACGTTGCTCTCACTTTACCGTGCAAGGGCGTAGTGACCCTCAACTGTGTCGGAGTTAGAATGCTCAGTTCGGGCAGTGGCCGCCTATTGCGAGGGGCTAGGATCCTAGTCCCTTCCCCGATTTTATCGCGAGATCATAGTTTTTTTCCGCTTCTCTGGGATTTGCATGTTTCCATTTGAACGGTTTCATTGACCATGAACTCTGTTGGGAAAAATGAAAGAGATGTTTATTCCATCAGCCCTAGGCTCTCTTATATAGGAGAGTAGCCTATGGGTAAATTACATAAAGCATACGACTGAAAATAAAAATAACAGAGAGATACAAAGGAAACTAATATATATGTTAACACTCCCCCTCAAGATGGAGCATAGATATCAATCATGCTCAGCTTGGACGCACACTTCTGGAATGGGCCTCGTAGTAATGCCTTGGTGAATATATCTGCAGTTTGATTTTCTGAAGTAACATGAGATGTAGCAATGAACCCCTTCTGAATCATGTCACGTAAGAAGTGACAGTCGACCTCAATGTGCTTGGTTCGCTCATGGAATGCTGGATTGTTTGCAATGAACAGGGCTGCATGATTGTCACATTCTAAGTTCATAGGAAGTGGTACATCTATACATAGATCTGTAAGCACAGCCTTTACCTACATCATTTCTGTGCTAGCTTGGGCCATAGCCCTATATTCAGATTCAGCACTAGACCTGGCTACCACGTCTGTTTCTTTCTCCTCCATGAGATTAGAGAATCTCCAACGTAGACTGCAAACCCAGAAGTGGACTTCCTGTCTTTGGGACAACCTGCATAGTCTGCATCTGCACATGCTGAGATAGAAATCCCCTTGCCTTTCTTGAATAGCAAACCTGCACCAGGAGATGATTTGAGGTACCTGAGTATCATATGTATAGCATCCATATGGACCTGACGTGGTTGCTCCATGAACTGACTCACACGACTTACTGCAAAGGATATATCGGGCCTAGTGATCATGACATACAACAGTTTGCCTACCAGTTCTCTGTATCTTCTTCTGTCCACCTCCTTTGTATCATCATCATATAGCTTCATGCTAGGGTCCATTGGTGTTGTAGCAGGCCGGCACCCAAGCATAGCTGTTTCACTCAACAGGTCCGTAATATATTTTTCTCTGCGACATTACTAGCCTATACGGATTTCTGGCGAATTCCAGCCCCAGAAAATATCTAAGGACTCCAAGATCCTTAGTGACAAATTCGCTACCCAGCTTTTCTGTCGCCTGCTTTATTCCTTGTTCATCATCTCTTGTAATCAAGATGTCATCTACATAAACCATAATTGCAATAATACCTCTTGAAGTCTTCTGTACAAACAAGGAATGATCGGCATTAGAGCGTTTGTATCCTTGTTTTTCAAAGAGGTCTGAAAGCTTCTGAAACTATGCTCTGGGACTCTGCTTAAGGCCATAGATAGCCTTATGAAGTCTGCACACCTTAGAACACTCCCCCTCAATAGCAAAACCGGGAGGCTGTTGCATGTAGACTTCCTCCTGTAGGTCTCCATATAAGAACGCATTCTTCACATCCAACTGATATAGCGGCCACTCTCGACTAATCACAACTGACAGCAAGATCCGTAGGGTAGAATGACGGGCTACTGGCGAGAACGTATCAAGATAATCCACCCCGTATGTTTGTGTAAAGCCACGTGCAACCAGGCGGGCCTTGTATCTGTCAATACTGCCATCTGCATTCTGCTTAACTGTAAATACCCACTTGCAGCTCACTGGGGTCACATCTGCAGGTATAGGAACTAGACTCCAAGTTCCTCTAGATTGAAGTGTCGCCATTTCTTTCTCCATTGCTAGACGCCATCTAGTATCCTTCAGAGCATCTTCATAATTCCGTGGAATATCTACAGCTGACAAGGCAACCACAAAGTTCCTGAAATCCCCAGATAGTCGCTCAAATGACACAAAAGCTGCTAAAGGATATTTGGCGCAACCCCTCTTCGATTTGCGTATAGCAATAGGAACATCTAAATCGGTTGTGTCCTCATCTGACCTCTGCAACATATCCTGCTCAGAAGTATCATTAGATCCATCAAGAGTAATATCTTCAGTACATACCTTAGGCGAGCTAGGAGATGAGCCATGACCATGAGATGGAGTAGGCTTGCGGGTATAATGAAATGGTAGTGGTGAAACAGGGATAGTACTTGGAGGTGCGGATGATGATAAAGGAGCTGGTGGTGGTGGTTGTGGTATTGGTGGTGGTGGTGTCATATATATAGATGGCATCGGTAGGAACTGGAGGTAGCTGCTGATCACCTGAGGATGAAAAATACATTACGGATTCAAAGAATGTAACATCTGCACTAACAATAATACCGCCTACGCAATGGATCAAAACACTTGCACCCCTTTTGAGTTCTGGAGTACCCAACAAACACACACTTGACAGCCCTAGGAGAGAGCTTGTCAGTACCGAGAGACAACTGGTGGACAAAGGCAACTGAGCCAAACACACGAGGAGTAAGGGAAAACAGATCCTTACCAGGAAAGATAAGGGAGAAAGGAATCTGTTCACCCAGAACAGAGGACGACATACGATTAATTAGGTAGCATGCTGTGAGAACTGCGTCACCCCAGTAAGAATAAGGAGCATGACTCTGTATAAGAAGTGATCTTGTGACATCTAGTAGGTGGCGATGTTTCCTTTCAGCAATCCCATTTTGTTGAGAAGTATAAGCACAGGATGTTTGATGGATAATCCGTTTGGATGAGTAGTAATTGGTTAGGACATGAGTACACAATTCTAGAGCATTATCACTTCTCACAATTTTTAATAGATGTGGAAAAAACATTACGAATTTCATTAAGAAAATGGATAATAACATTCCCCGCTTCAGATTTATTTTTCAACAAAAATACCCATGACACACGAGAGAAGTCATCCACAATAACTATATAAAATATGTGTCCCTGATGATCAGGTACACGACTCGGACCCCAGATATCAATATGAAATAACTCAAACTTGGAGGTACTACTCTGACCTGGACGACTGGAAAGGTAGACCGGTGATGCTTTCCCAACTGACAAGCCTCACATTGGATGGATGTGGAAGGCAGACCCTGGGGTAACACACGACGTAACTTCTGAAGCGGTAGATGTCCAAAGCGCAGATGCCACAACAGAGGAGATACAGGTCCAGTAGGTAGGGATGAGGTTCTAGCAAAAGGAGTCTGATTGAGGCGATAGAGGCCTCCTTGCTCATAGCCACGACCAATCACGTTGCCCGTAAGGATGTCCTGAAAAATAAGAGAAGATTGATCAAAAATTGCCGACATAAATCTTTTGTAATCTGACTGATTGATAGTAAATTCATTGAAAAATCAGGCGCATGTAACACATTCTTGAGCTGCATAGAAGATGTCAGTCTAATCTCCCCCTGACCAGTAATTGGGGAATGTGTACCATTGGCAATGACAACTATTCGGCCTGGAGGAATCTGAGAATATCCTGTAAGTAAACTCTGATCGCCACATAGATGATGTGTAGCGCCCGAGTCCATAATCCAAGGTAATGTATCTGATCTACTACTGGTAAATGCACGTATGCTACCCGATGCACTGGTAGACAAAGAGGCAGATGCAACAGCATCAGATTGACTCTCAGTAGTGGGTGTTGGGCCAGATGGGGGAATAATGCCACTTAGACGGGCAACTAGATCATCGAATCGATGATCCAAGGTGGCAGTAGATGGAGGTTCTATCTGTTCAGCGACTCGTGCAGATGCAGGAAATCCATGCTTAGAGTAGCATGTGTCTTCATTGTGTCCGACGCGGTGGCAGTAGGTACATGTTGGTCGAGTGCGGCCTCCCCGGCCACGAGGTCCACGTCCACGGGTCTGATGATAAAAACCACGACCCCTGTTGGCGGCCATGGCTGAAGCATTCTGATTCGTGGTCGTAGAAGGGACGGTGATGCGGCTCAGTCTATGAAAGGCTTACTCCATGGGAGGAATAGTCGAATCGGCCAAGATCTGGGATCGTGCCGCCTCATACTCTGGATCAAGTGCAGCAAGGAAAACGCCCACCATAGTCGCATTCCGATATGTCTTCTGTTGCTCTGGTGTGGCTGTCAGGGGCATGAAGCTGTATAGCTTCTCGAACATCCCTCGCAGGGATGTGTAGAGTGAATGTAGAGGGCGACCATTCTGCTTTATAGTGAATATATCATGCTGGAGTTGCAGAATCTGTCTCATTCTTCGCCTGAGAGTATGTGGCCGCCAGAATGTCCCACATGTCTTTGGCCGTGGGCTGATGTAGAATGTCATTGGAAATCTCGATCGCCAACGTTCCAGATAACCAGACTTTGGCGTATGCGTCATCAGCCTCCCATGAGGCATTGGCTCCAGTCTTCTCAGCAGGCTCTCCTTCGGTAAGAATGTGCTTCTTACCAGTTGACTTCATCATACTCATGAACTGCATCGTCCACAGTTCATAGTTCGTACCATCCATCTTTACAATAGGCGCTGGACCACGAAAGGCGCCAATGGATGGAATATCCGCCTTGCTTTCTGACATACTGGAAACTGGAGACTGGAGCAATTGTCTGAAGATAAGATTCGTCTACACAGACATAGACGGGTTTAGTTGCATGTGTAGACCTCAAGCAACTAAACCCATTTAGTTGACGGTGTGCGCTTTAGGGCTAATTCAAGAGCACACGCTTAGGGCTCTACGGTGCCCGCTGGATCACGCAGGCAAGCAAGAACACAGGAGCACGAGGGCAGGCGCGCGAGGGCAGGCGCTCAGTCTCGCAGCACGAGAACAAGCGTGCCGTCGCGCGCAGGTGCTCAGTCGCGCACAGAGTGCGCAGTCGCGAGAGCACGCAGGTGCGCAGTCGCGCGCAAGGGCGAACGTGCGAGGGCTAGAGCGCTAGGCGCAGGCGCGAAGGGCGGAGCGCATGCGCGGCGGAGGCGGTCGCGTGTATGCGCCGGCGACGGTGAGAGAGAGAGGCACGTGGGTGGGGTAGGGATAGGGTTAGGGTTTCGAGAACTCTGGTCTAGGACCGTCGCTCTGATACCATGTTGGGAAAAATGAAAGAGATGTTTATTCCATTAGCCCTAGGCTCTCTTATATAGGAGAGTAGCCTATGGGTAAATTACATAAAGCATACGGCTGAAAATAAAAATAACAGAGAGATACAAAGGAAACTAATATATAAGTTAACAAACTCTGTTAGGATTCCTAGGCTGGAGAATCCTTGGTTTTTCTTCGACCTTCTTTAGTTCGTACCTTTACCGATTCAAGCATGATGGGAATGACTCGGACCGGAGAGTACTCCCCACCCATCTTAGGGGTGTAGTTGGAGTTTTGCCTAGCTTCCTCCTAGACTGCCTTCCACTGGGGAAGCAAGACGGATGAATCCCCTAAGGGTCTTCTTCACCGCTTGAGTTTGGTTACTGTTCCGTAAATATGTTCTGACAAGGAAAAAGATCATGACTTGAAAATCATCATCTTAACATCTATCTCTCAAAAGATCTGTTCTATATCATATGAATGAAATCAATAGAAAGAACATGAATTGTATCCAGATCTCTCGCTCCAACATCATCTCATATCCTCCCATGATTAGTAGAAGGTATTGTGAAGTTTTGATCTTAATGAATAAGCAGTTAGTATGTTGAATTGAAGATAATCTTCTTATTTATGCAAATACTAAATTTTCAGCATCTTCCATGACCTATCTACTTGCTTCCTTTGGTAACTACTTAAATACATGTTTAAATTTAATATTTACTGCATTTGTTGACATCTCCTTTTTCCTAACATGGATGCACGAAAGGAGCATGCAGCGGAGTAGTTTGGTTACCAAGACTCACAGTTCTTGGTGGCAGTCATCAATTTATTTTGACGATACACATGATAGCCTTGTATAGATAATTGTATTCCTACTGTGCTTAATTTCTCTTCTTTCATATTTTTGGGATACATGTATAAAATGATGGATTCTCCTTTGATACATATTATACTATATGGGAATTTATGTAATATTTCTTTGGTGACCCATGTCTTGTTGTAACATCTTATACCATTGTGAATGTCATTCAAACTCGCGAATATGTAACTTGATGCGATCAATTGTGAATTATACAATGCAAATATCGTGTTGGGTAACTCGGATCCTGTGGTGCCACATATACATCACAGCAGAACGGTGTTGCTGAGCGCAAACACCGCCACTTACTTGATGTGGCCTGTTGATATAAAGCCGTGCTCCTCACGCTTACTGGGGTGATGCGGTCCTCATTGCATGCTATCTTTTGAACCGCATGCCTCGTCTATGTTGGGAGAGAAGATTTCTTTCTCGGTTACGTTTCCCGATAAGGATCTTTTCTCCTTTATACCTCGTGTGTTCGGTTCTGTGGCATTTTTTCATGATGTCTCTCTAGATCCTAACAAGTTCTCTTCCAGAGCTGTCAAGTGCGTTTTTGTCGGCTACTCTCGTACCAAGAAGAGGTACCGTTGCTTTGATCCGCTCAGGCGGAAATACTTTGTCAGTGCTGATGTTACTTTCTTTGAGTTTGTCATGTATTCTTCTCCTACAGGTGATAGACTAGCCCCATCAGACTTTGACGCTGAGATCTACATGCCTCCATCTTCTACTATCATACCACCACCTCCCTCTACTCCTGCTCTACTACCACCTCCTCAGCTACCACCACCTATACCTATTCCTGCCTCTACACCTGCTCTTGTGGCTCCACCTCCTACTATGACTCAGTTTTTTGCCACATGTTTTTACATGCATGTCTCGCTCAGTTCCCTCCGCTCACAGGTCTTGTCCATCATCCAACACGCCTCAGGTATGTAATGAGCACATTGTTTCTTTTGATGGTACTACTGCAACAGGATTCCATACAAGATGAGCAGGTGCCCTCTCAAGAGGGGAACTTACAGACTCGGGTTTTTGGCAGATGATCTTGATGTGCTAATTGTTCTACGAAAGCAGAAATGTGTGTGCTACTTATCCTCTTGCAGCCCAGGTTTCGTTGAGCAGACTATCAAAGGATTTAAGGAGGTTTACCTTGTCACTATCAACCGTGAAGATACCATGAACATATCATGAGACTCTTCAGGATAGTCAGTGGAGGCTAGTCATGGAGGAGATGGTCACGCTACAGTCATGTTATACGTGGAATCTTATTTCTGCTCCAGTTGACGCATCAGTTGTGGGATGCAAATGGGTGTTCAATGTGAAACACCATGCACATGGCAGTGTCGATCGATATAAGGCGAGACTTGTGGCATGTGGGTTCACCCAGACGTGTGTGGTGGACTATCATGATACTTTTTCTCTAGTTTCCAGACATTCTACTCTGTGTATTCTTCTTTTTGTTGTTGTGACATGAGATTGGCCCCTTTACCAGCTTGATGTGAAGAATGCCTTCCTCTATGGTGATCTACAGGAGGAAGTCTACGTGCAACAACCACCTGGGTTTGCAGCTGAGGGGGAGTGTTAAAAGGTTTGCAGGCAACACAAGGCCTATAGCCTTAAGCAGAGTCCAAGAGCATGGTTCCATAAGCTCTCGGACTTGATAGAGTAACAGGGGTTTGTGCAATCGACTGTCGATTACTCTTTTTTTGTGCACACGACCCTGAGAAGTACTATTGTCATTCTAGTTTACGTTGATGACATTATTGTTGCAGAAGATGACGAGCAGGGTATTAGGTTGCCAAGGACTTCCTAGGTTAGCAGTTTGTGACCAAGGACCTCAGTAATTTATGTTACTTCCTTGGACTGGAGTTTGCCAAGAACCAACGAGGTCTTGTGATGACCCAGAGGAAGTACATTACATATATTCTTTCAGAGACATGCATGGCAGATTGCAGAACTGCTACTACTCCTATTGACCCGAGCATGAAGCTCTATGATGATGACACTGAGGAGGTAGACAAGAGGAGGTATAGGGAGCTTGTTGACAAGCTACTATATATGACTATTACCAGGACCGACGTATCCTTTGTCGTGAGCAAAGTAAGTTAGTTTATGGAGCAACCCAGACATGCACATATGGATGCAATCCATATGATTCTTAGTATCTGAAGACATCACCAACTACAGGACTTCCTTTCGACAGAGGTACATCTCTTTCAGTTACAGCATGTGCAGATGAGGATTATGCTAGGTGTCCAAAGGATACGAAGTCTTCTTCAAGATTCATTGTGTTCATAGGGAATTCCCTAGTTTCATGGAAGAGCAAGAACCAGACTGTTGTTGCCGGATCAAATGTTGAGTCGGAATACAAGGTCATGACGTAGGCTAGCACAGAGATGATGTGGGACATATCTGTTCTTACTGACCTGAATATAGAGGTGCCTCTTCCATGCATCTCCAATGTGACAATAAGACTGCTCTTTTCATTGCCAACAACCCAGCCTTTCATGAGAGGACCGAGCATATAGAGGTGGATTGTCACTACACTCGTGACATGAGACAGAAGGGTCTCATCGCCATTACACATGTCAACTCTGGAGACCAACCAACAGATGTTCTTACTAAAGCCCTACCCAGAGGGCCTCATCAAAGATGTTGTTCCAAGCTGAGCCTAATCGATATCTACGTTCCAACTTGAGGGGGAGTGTTGAAATTTTGTTACTTTCTTATTGTTTTTCATATTATCTATCTCTTTTGTCTTTATCTTGTAATTTGCCCAACAAGTTCCTCCACTATATAAGAGAACCATGTGACCTCTCAATAATGCAACATATTCTATCCTTTTTTCTACAAACTCTAAATAGGGACAAAATTTGGATTAAGGTCCACGATGCTTACAAACAAACTCTTATAAATAAAGATACTAACTAAATGGAGAAGCAATACCGATAATAGAAAATTGTAATTTTCAGATAACTTTCAAAACTTGAACTTGATATGGGGTAATGGGTTAAAATTATATACCTTTCGGGGTCTGACAGGAACATCAGGTATATCCTTGGACTCAACAAAGCTTTTAATTACAGAGCCACTCCATGCCCCCGTAGAAACAATAATAGCCCTTTTACCATACAAAATATTCTCTGACGTTAGCACGGCTTCAACCTCTCCTCGAGTACTGAAAATAAGAATAAACATACCATAGTCAAGCCTATAAGGGATCAACGGACATCATGATGATATGATGATGACAAGACATCAAAGGCCGATGCACCTAAATAACAATTCCATTTGCAGAATAAAGGACAATAGCTACAATATCTAGAAGAAACCAATCATTTGTTCATTTTAACTTGGAAATTGTCCACCTTATTAATCCAACAGCTGGGTTGTTGTAAAATTCAGAATATCTGCCTTCAGAAGAAAAGGACCTGTTACACTGAGCAATTAAAATAACAATTTAGAATGAACGGAAAATGAAATGAACAGCCATGTGAGATGATACAAAATGTCATGGCATAAATTTGAGCTAAATGTGATGAGGACATATTTATTCTTAATGCAACATGATAGTAAGCATGACTGCATATAACATACGGTGAACATATCGTGCAGAAAGCACGCTAATAAGCACCTTTTCAATGAAAGACACGGCTAGTTTTGCATCAAACTGACCGTCATCTGGAAAAAATGCAGCGCCCCCTTCTCCAACATCTACTTCTGGCTCTTCAGATTGCAAAGCAGTTCCTGATAAGTAATCAGCTCTCAATCCCGCATCGCTAATCAATTTTACCCTTTTCTGTAGAAAGGCTAGCTCTTCCCGAGTTTTACCAATCAGCAAGCTTCCTATTCCATAAAACAGCCATAGTTTGAGGCAGATTCCTAGACAGTGTTCTCGATAAGCAAAATTACATGTATATTGTTGGAAATATTTTAATTCACTGAATAGGGTGGTTATGCCATATGTTCAAAATGTGATGTGTATCGCATTTTGAACATGCCACATTAGTTCTATAAAAAATTGTTGGACTTCTAAAAATTGGGAATAGGTCCATATCACATTTTTGTAATGCAACATCAAATGTGTGCGCTTTTGATGTCGCATCTTCTAAGTTCATTATTTAGAGTACATGCTATTGGGAAAAACGTAAGTTGCATATTCATGAGGACCTAGGGTTCTCTTATATTAAGGAGAGACCGGTAGAACAAATTACATAATGAAGACGGAAAGAATAGTGAATACATAAAAGAGATAAAAATAAGTAACATCTCAACACTTCCCCTCAAACTAGAGCATATTAATCATGTTGTTAGAAATCGAGAATGTGGAAGCATAATATAAGAGAAATAGAATAAATATGAAGAACAATGGGATTTTACGTGGAATCCTACTCCGTAAGGAGCGAGATGAAACCACGAGAAAGCCTCAAAGGGCTTGTGTTTATATTCACTTTTCTCATATTATACAATGGGTGTGGGGTTTCTTATATAGCCCCCACTGAGTCCAAGTCCCACAAATAGTAGATGTAAGACTAAACCACTGGATGTGTTAATTGAGCCCTGGAGGGATCCATTTACCCATCACTACAAGTGATGCATATACTCCAACACTCCCCCTCAAGTTAGAGCATGCAATGCTTATCTTGGACAAATAGAAAGAAATCTCAAACTCACAATACAAGGCACTACAGACAATATCAACTCGATGCATACTCTACTATTGGTCGTTGTCGATGATGTTGTTTCTCATGCCATGCTGATGAGGAACTGAAGGGCTGGAGTACGAGTTGAAACAGGTCTCCTTATATATTTATTTGTAAATATATTTAATATATTTTTTATGAAGTAACTCCTCTATCCCTTTGTACTTTCTCTCCGTTCGTAGAATGCCGGCGGGGGTTCGATTGCGGATCGAACGGTGTATGCGTCGTTTTCTGTGGGGAAGGAAGGGAGGGGAGGGGAGGGGCCTGCACCTGGTTGCCTGGGATGACGTTTCTATGCCTAAGCGTTTTGGTGGCCTCGGCGTGCGGAGATTGGATGTGGTGAATGATGCTCTACTATTCAAATGGGTGAGTAGAATTTGGGGGACGGATGATAACTTCTTTATCAATGTGCTCAGGGTGCTCTTGGGCGACGATCGGTTGGGGTTGCCGCGGGGGGTTCTGCGCTTACATCACTCCCCGTTTTGGCGTAGCGTGATGGCCGCCTTTGCGAGGAATGCTGCGCTTTTCATCCCGGTGTTGGGGATGGGGGACTCTTTCAAGTTTTGGTTGGATGATTGGTCGGGCGGTGGTCCTTTTCAGGTGCGGTTTCCACGCTTGTTCGCATTAGCGTCACATTCGAATGCGACCGTGGCTGACTGTTGGGTGGACGGGTGCTGGTCTCCTCGCTTCTCCGCGAACTTTTCTGAGCAGCGGGTGGACGACTTTGTTTCGATGTTGGTGGCCCTTCGTGATGCTGCTACGCCGAATTTGCAAGTGGATCATTGGCGTTGGAAGGACGGTCCGTTTCCTACGAGGAAGGCCTACCGGGCTCTGGTCTTTCCTCCTCCTCCTGCTTCTGCTCTTCTTGTGCGTGACTGTGGATTCTTTTGGGGTTTGCGCTTGCCGGAGCGCATCGGCATCTTCCTTTGGATTCTGCGCAGACGGAGGCTGATGACCCGTGATCGTTGTGCTGCAATCTTTGCTAACTTCAGTGCCTCCTGTCCCCTTTGTAATGCTGAGGATGAAACTATTGACCACCTTTTCTTCGGCTGCCACATGGTGTCGGGGATCTGGGACGACTTGCCTTGGGCGAGAGCGGACAACCTCTCCGACCTCTGCGAGCTTCTTTGGACCAACAGGAACAGGGATAGGCGGGATCTCTTGGCTCCTGTTGCGCGGCTATGGTGCATATGGCCTGGCAGGAACGAAGCTATTTTCTCCGGGCAGCGGTTCTATCGGGAAAACATTCTTATTCTGTGCGTTCACTTTATTCGCGACTGGTGTATTCTGTAGGGTTTTGGGCCTTTTTGTTGTGGGCCGGTGTTTTCTTTAGTCCTGGGGCTTTTGTTGTTTTTGCTTGTGGTTTCTCCTATCATCTCTCCCTCTTTGATTGTGTAAGTATTTTTTCTTAATTCCTTTTATACATTTCTGGGGCGAACACCAACTAGTGTCTCCCCCTTTTTGAGCCTCAAAAAAAATGAAGTAAATGTATTCAATATATTTATCTTATTTAGATATCTCAAAACCAACATCAATATTTAAAAGGATATGGTTACATCCATATCCAATCCACTATTGTATCCCTTATATCTATAATATATGGACATATGTATATGTATTCATTTTAAATGGACACATATACATACAACACATTGGTATTCATAAATATATGTATCAATATCCGTAACCATATTTGATATAATTAATATGAAATACATAACTGGAAAATTGATGGAGATTGTGGATGCGATGGAAAAAAGGAAGATTCGTATACTATGTTTTCAAGAAACTAAATGGGTTGGAGAGAAAGCACAGGAGATCGAAAAGACTGGCTTTAAACTTTAGTATTCAGGTAAAGATAAGGGTAGAAACGGTGTTGGGGTGGTTGTTCATAAGGATTTGAAGGATTGTGTGGTTGAGTGCAAAGATTCAGGGATCGGATTATTTTGCTAAAATTGGTGCTTGAAGAAGAAGTTTTGAATATCATCTCAGTTTATGCACCGCAAATTGGTTTAGATGAAAGGACTAAACAAGCTTTTTGGGAGGATCTGGATAAGATTTTGCAAGGAATCCCACAAAGAGAGATGGTTTGCATAGGCGGAGATCTTAATGGACATGTGGGAAAAGATGCTTCAGGGTATGCTAGTGTTCATGGAGGACATGATTTTGGGGATAGAAATGAAGAGGGAAAAGTCATTCTGGATTTTGTAACAGCGTATGATCTTTTCATTGCAAACACTCTCTTCAAGAAGAGAGAGGAGCATTTAATTACTTATAAGAGTGGGCCAACTAGAACACAGATAGATTACTTTGTGTTGAGGAGAAGAGATCGGTTGTGTTGTAAAGACTGCAAAGTAATCCCAGGAGAGAGTTTGACAACCCAACATCGCTTGTTAATCTTGGATGTACAATTAAAAGACTTGGTAAAGAAAAGGAGGGTTCCTAAGATCACTAGAACTAGATGGTGGAATCTTCCAAAGAAGCAATCGAGCTTCAAGGAGAAGGTTTTAGAAGACTTATCTTGGGATTGTAGCGGAAGTGCAGACGAGATGTGGGAGGCAGTAGCATCTTGTATCCGAAAGGTAGCCAAAGAGATGCTAGGCGAGTCAAAGGGAGGAGCTCCAGGTCAAAAGGAGGCTTGATGGAAGTGGTGCAAGAGAAGCTAAAAATTAAAAGAGCATGCTTTAAAGCTATGTCTAAGGATAGAACGAAGGAAACTGTCACAAACTACAAATTAGCGAAGAAGGAAGCAAAAAAGGCTGTAAGCGAATCTAAGTCAGAAGCTTATGAAGTTTTGTATAAAAAATCTCGACTCTAAGGAGGGACAGAAGGATATATTCAGGTTGGCCAAAACAAAAGAAAGAAAGACCAAAGACCTTTCTCAAATGAGATGCATTAAGGATGAGGATGGTCGCGTGCTTGTTACGCAGAAGGATATAGAGACTAGATGGGAGCAGTACTTCCATAAATTTTGCATTGGGGAAGAAAATAGAGAGATCACTTTGGGTGATCTAGCTAGTAGTGAAAGTTACTTGAATCATGCAAGCTATAGACGGATACAAAGAAAGGAAGTAGAGGAGGCTTTGAAGGTTATGAGACCTGGGAAAGGTGTAGGACCGGATGACATCCTTGTAGAAGTATGGAGGGTTTTAGGTGAGCGTGGTTTGACTTGGCTTACGAATCTATTCAATGTTATTTGGAGAAGCAAGAAAATGCATGAAGATTGGAGGAGTATCGTGGTGCCTCTTTATAAGAATAAAAGGAGACATTCAAAATTGTTCAAATTACAGAGGTATCAAGTTAATGAGTCACACTATGAAAATTTAGGAACGTGTGATCGAAAGAAGGTTGAGGTAAGTTTCCAACGTAAAAGAAAACCAATTAGGATTCATGCCAGGTCGCTCAACCATTGAAGCCATCCATTTGCTGAGGAGAACAATGGAGATTTATAGAGCTAAAAGGAAGAACCTCTATATGATATTTATTTATTTGGAAAAGGCTTATGATTATGTCCCACGAGAGATATCGTAGAGAGTTTTAGAGAAGAGACAAGTACATGTCCTATACATTAACCTCATAAAGGACATGTATGATAGGGCTTTATCTTGTGTAAGGACCCCGTCTGGAAAGACTGGCTATTTTGACATCAACAATGGTTTACATCAAGGTTCAGCCTTGAGTCCATTTCTTTTTACTTTGATTATTGACGAGTTGACAAGTCACGTTCAAGATGAGTTACCTTGGTGCATGTTATTTGTTGATGATATTGTGTTGATTGACGAGACTAAAGACGGAGTAAATGAGAAGCTTGAGGTCTGGAGACATGAGTTAGAAACTAAAGGATTTCGTATAAGTAGGACTAAGACGGAATATATGGAGTGCACCTTTGATGGAAGCAATGGCAAAGGAATCGATGTGAAGATTGGTGACGATAACATTCAGAAGAGAGATTCTTTCATATATCTGGGATCTATTTTGCAACAGGATGGGGAAATTGATGGAGATGTTACTAATAAAATGAATGCATACTGGCTGAAGTGGAGAGGAGCCTCTGTTGTTCTCTGTGATAAGAAAATTCCTTTAAAAATTAAAGGAAAGTTTTACAAAGCAGCCGTGAGAACTGTTATGCTTTATGGATCTGAATGTTGGCCCGTGAACCATAGATATGTGCAGACCATGGTTATAGCAGAAATGAAAATGCTAAGATGGATGTGTGGACATACATGTAAAGATTGGATTCGGAATGATGCAATCAGAAAGAAAGTTGGTGAAGCTCCAATCGAGGATAAGATGCAAGAAAACCGCTTAAGATGGTTTGATCATTTGCAAAGAACATCAGTTGATGTACCAGTTAGGAGATGTAAGTGTTGGGATGTTGAGCCGGTTAAGAGAGGACGAGGACGAACCAAGAAGTGTTGAAAAGAGACTATACAAAGGGATCTTAGTTTTTTGGAATAAGCCCGGGATTGACCCAACATAGATCTGAATGGAGGCGAAGAATCCATGTAGCCAACCCTACTTAATTGTGGAAAAAGGATTTTTTGTTGTTGTATAATATGAAATACATAAATTTAATATATTTATCTCGTCTACATATCCCTTATACCAACTTCAATTTGCAAACATGTATGGATGATACATGTACATCTAATCCATCGGACCATTACCACGTATACATATATATATTATCTCTATCTATATCTGTTTTAAAATAGATATATATTTGGATATTACTTTAATATTAGTAAATATCTATATTATATCTATCTTGATAATAATTGTAATTTATTTGTAACTATTTTATATGACTGTTAAGAAATAAATATATTAGTATATTTATCTCATCTAAAAATCTCTTATACCAACTATAATATGCAAATAGATATAACTACATTCATATTATTTTATACATATTTTAATGTGTATCAGTATTCATTTTAAATTGAATACATGTACAATATCGCTTTGTTATCCATATGTATTTATATTTTAAAATGGATAAGGTTAACTTATTCGAAAGTTTACATCCCTGTGTAGATATATTTATAATAATAGTTGTTGGGAAAAAGAGTGAATCGTCGTTTATTCCTTGAACCCTAAACTCTCTTATATAGAGGATAGACCTATGGGTAAGTCACATATGATAGACAAGAGAACAGAGAAAAAGGAAAACAGTAGAAAGACATAAATATAACTCTACACTCTCCCTCAAGATAGAGCATAGATGCCAATCATGCTCATCTTGGATGAGCATTTTTGGAACAACCCTCTGAGCGAAGCCTTAATGAAGATATATGCAGTTTGATCCACTGAGCTGACATGAGAGGCAGTGATAAACCTTTTTGAACCATATCCCTTGTGTAGTGGCAGTCCACTTCAATATGCTTGGTTCTCTCATGAAATATAGGATTGTTTTCAATAAACAGGGCTGCTTAGTTATCACATTGTACCTACATAGGAATATGTACATCTATATGTAAATCTGTTAGTACAACTCGAACCCACATCATTTATGTACTAGCTTGTGCCATAGCCATATATTCAGACTCAACACTGGACATGGCAACTGTCACAGGGTCAAAATCCCGCTATTGATTTCGACCGATCCTGTGCGGCGTTAGCTAACCCGTAGCTAACCAGCCTTCCCGAGTAGAACGGTCACGGACACGCTCCAACTCTTCTCGTACTCCTGCTTGCTAGCGCACCGACGCTTCCAACACAAACACGAGCACGAATTCCGGATCGCTCAAGAACACGCTCAAGAACACGCTCAAGAACGCTCAAGAACTCAACCAAGCAATCACACGAGCACGGGTACAAAGTTCTTCTCTTTATTAGAAGGGGAACTATCTCAGGAGTGGGTGGACACTCTGTGTACTCTTTACACTGTGTGTTTACAAATGAGCCACCACCTCTCCTTATATACAAGACTCAAGGCAACCCAAGGGACACTCATTATTACATCTACAATAATGATACATAAAGACACAAGAGACCCTTCGAGTTCTTCGGCAACCCTTCGAGTTCTTCGGCAACCCTTCGCGTTCCTCAGCAACTCTTCGTCTGCTCGTCTTTTCGACTCCCTTGTTGACCTTTCGTCTTCTCGCACGGTTGACGCCCAGTCAACCGCCCAGTCATCAGCACACTCGCGCTCCAACGCTTGCTGATGCAGCTTTGCCGTAATTCACCAAGTGCCACCAAACACTTGGTCTTGTGCCAAAGGGAACCTGCGGCCTCCAGACCCTCGTGCGGTAAACCCTTCCTTAGCATTCTCCATGCTAAGGGGAAGTCCTCCAGAACTTCGCTATCGTGGCCTCCAGACCACTCCCGTACGTGTACTACCGAGCATGCTCGACAATGCTCGTACTCAGCACCTGCAACGCTCCATACCTCCTTGGACCGCCACGCATCAATACCGATACCGTGCGCCTTCGTGCGTACGCCTCTGTGACCGTACCGCATTTTTCCTCGATGCGTACTGCTTCACTACGTACTGCCCTTCTGCGCTCGCGTATGTATGACTACGTGCATCCACTGTCATGTCTTGCACTGCTGTCTGTACTTGCTATGCTCGCACTGCTACAAGCACCACGACACTCTGCTACCGAGCCAGTGTCCTGTGTGACGCTTCTCCATCACGTACGGTAGAGCCTCCAGACTCTCGTGGATAACCTCCCTGATATCCACATTTTTCGGACTCCTCCCGAAGTCCAGCTCCATCGATCATTCTCGAGCATCCAGCTACCGTGTCTGCACGATCATTCTCGATCACGGAATTTGGGGGTGTGACAAGCCTCTCCCACCTGAAGAATCGGTTGTCCTCAACCGAGCATCTCCTCTTCAGCTGGCGTCCCGTCACAATCCTCCATCCGCTACGCACCTCCTGATGCGGCTCAATTGGAAGGGTGGTGCCACCTTGCACCGCCTCCCTTCCTACACTTGGTCTTTTCACGAACCACGTCCCTCCATGACTTGGTCTTCAACGTGAAAAGTTGAGCTTCCTCGTCAGCTCCCATTTTCGATGTATCCCTCCTGGATACAACAGCTCCATCGCTGGTTTCTGGCAGCTCCAGCTCCACATGTGGAGTACTCACCTCCACGCTCGCTCGTTGACGATCTCGATCGTTCCCTGTGGATGTCTCCACATCTTGGGAAATGAGCACCTCCTGCGCTCCGAGCATCTTCTGTATCTTGCCTCCTGCAAGATCATTGGTGGTGTGGTTCGTCACCACTCCACCCCCATGGACATGTATCTTCTTGCCCATGCTGCATCGCCCTCCAGAGCTCTGCCTCGCCTTCTCGTGCACGGATGTTCTCCTATCCGTGGCTTTGGTTGTGTGCCTCTTGCACACACGTTGGTGCTCAACATGCACCAGCGCACTCCTGTGCGTCCTCGATCGAGCCTTGGCACCTCCAAAGCTCTCTGTTGTGGAGTTCCCTCCCTCCACCGAATTCAAAGCTCCAGCTCGAAGTGTCGTAAGACGTACCTTAGGCATAGCACCAATTGCTCCCAAGCGTATCTCACCTTCTTCTTCGTCCTCTTCGTCCGTACGAAGAGAGTTCAGCTTCTCCTTCTTTGGGCACTCCCGCGCCCTATGCGGTCCATCGCATATAAAGCACCCCTTGCTCTTAGGTTGCTCCCTCTTCTTGGAGTACTCCCGTTCCTCCATTGGTGGATCTTGGGCAACTCCTTTGCCCCTGTCCTTCGACCGCGCCCTCGGCTTGCTGGTGAACTCCTTCTCTTCAGCCTTGTGACTTGGTTGGGTCGCCCCATAATCGACCAACACATCTGTCACCACGATCGCTGAATTAAGATCCTTCACGCCCTGCCTCTGCAGTTCGGCTTGCGCCCAGCTTTGCAACCCGATCGTGAATTTGAACAGCTTGTCCTCCTCGGACATCCCCTTGATGTCCAGCAACAAGGACGTGAACTGCTTCACGTACTCACGAACAGTGCATGTTTGCTTTAAGCGTCGAAGAGCCTCCCATGCAATCCACGCAGTGTTCTTTGGCAGGAACTGCTCCTTCAGTTCCGTGACTAGATCATCCCACCTGGATATCTTCGGTCTTGCCTCATCTGCTGCACGGCTCCTCCACCATAGCTTGGCGTCGCTCGACATGTACATCGATGCCAAACCCACTTTTTCGGCTTCCGTCGTCTTGGTCGCCTCGAAATACACTTCGAAGTCCCATAGGAAGTTCTCCAAATCCTTGGCACTCCGCGTACCTGTGAAAGATTTGGGTTCGGGTACCTTACGTCGCTGCACCTCCGTGGAGCCTCCGCTGTTCGCCAATGCCTTCTTGATGAGGGAGATCTCACTCCGAAGATCCTCCATCATCGTGTGGAACGCCTCCAGTTTGTCTTTCAAGGACTTGATCTGCTCTTCTGAGCGTTGGGTCTCGTCCCTAACATCCGATCCTTCTGAAGAACGGTCCTCCAAGGCGGCGATGCGATGGGCATGAGTCCCAATGGTGAACTCCACTTCTCTCATCGCCTGCTCCAGTGCTGCCACACGCTCGGTAACACCCACCATCTTCGCTCCGTTAATTGAAGATGTACTTGCACCGACAAGTATCTTTAGTTCCCGCGATCGACTGCACCAACAGCCGCTCGTAGCTTTGCCCGCTTCTTGGCACCGACCAAGCTCTGTGATCTGCTCCTTGGCACCGACCAAGCTCTGATACCAACTATCACAGGGTCAAAATCCCGCTATTGATTTCGACCGATCCTGTGCGGCGTTAGCTAACCCGTAGCTAACCAGCCTTCCCGAGTAGAACGGTCACGGACACGTTCCAACTTTTCTCGTACTTTTGCTTGCTAGCGCACCGACGCTTCCAACACAAACACGAGCACGAATTCCGGATCGCTCAAGAACACTCTCAAGAACACGCTCAAGAACGCTCACGAACTCAACCAAGCAATCACACGAGCACGGGCACAAAGCTCTTCTCTTTATTAGAAGGGGAACTATCTCAGGAGTGGGTGGACACTCTGTGTACTCTTTACACTGTGTGTTTACAAATGAGCCACCACCTCTCCTTATATACAAGACTCAAGACAACCCAAGGGACACTCATTATTACATCTACAATAATGATACATAAAGACCCAAGAGACCCTTCGAGTTCTTCGGCAACCCTTCGCGTTCCTCAGCAACTCTTCGTCTGCTCGTCTTTTCGACTCCCTTGTTGACCTTTCGTCTTCTCGCACGGTTGATGCCCAGTCAACCGCCCAGTCATCAGCACGCTCGCGCTCCAACGCTTGCTGATGCAGCTTTGCCGTAATTCACCAAGTGCCACCAAACACTTGGTCTTGTGCCAAAGGGAACCCGCGGCCTTCAGACCCTCGTGCGGTAAACCCTTCCTTAGCGTTCTCCATGCTAAGGGGAAGTCCTCCAGAACTTCGCTATCGTGGCCTACAGACCACTCTCGTACGTGTATTACCGAGCATGCTCGACAATGCTCGTACTCAGCACCTGCAACGTTCCATGCCTCCTTGGACCGCCACGCATCAATACCGATACTGTGCGCCTTCATGCGTACGCCTCTGTGACCGTACCGCATTTTTCCTCGATGCGTACTGCTTCACTATGTACCGCCCTTCTGCGCTCGCGTATGTACGACTACGTGCATCCACTGTCATGTCTTGCACTGCTGTCTGTACTTGCTATGCTCGCACTGCTACAAGCACCACGACACTCTGCTACCAAGCCAGTGTCCTGTGTGACGCTTCTCCATCGCGTACGGTAGAGCCTCCAGACTCTCGTGGATAACCTCCCTGATATCCACATTTTTCGAACTCCTCCCGAAGTCCAGCTCCATCGATCATTCTCGAGCATCCAGCTACCGTGTCTGCACGATCATTCTCGATCACGGAATTTGGGGGTGTGACAGCAACCACGGTTTGTTTCTTGCTCTTCCAAGAGACTAGAGAGCTACCAACAAAAATTGCAAAGCCCAAAGTGGACTTTCTATCCTTTGAATATCCTACATAATCAACATCAACGCATGCAAAAACGGTAAGTGTTGCCTCCTTTTTGAATAATAATCCTGCACTTGGAGAACACTTTAGGTATCTCAAAATCATAAATACATCATCCATGTGTACTTGTTGGGGTTGTTTCATGAATTGACTCACCCGACTGACTGCAAATGAGATATCTAGTCTGGATATAGTAACATAAAGAAGCTTCCCCACTATTTCTCTGTAACTTCTCCTGTCCACCTCCTCTGTATCATCATATAACCTCGTACTAGGGTCCATAGGATTGGTAGTAGGCTGATATCCAATCATTCCTATCTCATATAGCATATTTGTCACATACTTTCGTTGGGTCATCACAAGACCTGCTGATTTCTAGCAAATTCTAACGCCAAGAAATATTGTAAGGTGCCAAGATCCTTTAACAAATTGTCGACCCAGAAATTCTTTAACCCTTTTTATCCCCTGCATGTCATCACCTGTGACTAAAATGTCATCAACATATACCATAATAACTACCGTGCCTTTAGGAGTTCTATGCACAAACAATGAATGATCCACATTCAACCTCTTAAATCCATGCTTCTCAATTAAATCCGAGAGCTTCTGAAACCATGTCCTAGGACTCTGTTTAAGGCCATATGCTGCCTTATGAAGTCTGTAAACTTGTGGATACTCCCCATCAACAGCAAACCCAGGAGGTTGCTACATGTAGACTTCTTCCCGTAGTCTCCATACAAAAAGATATTTTTAACATCAAGCTGGAAGAGAGGCCAGTCACGTACCACAGCAACAGAAAGAAGAATACATAGAGTAGAATGATGAGCCACTGGGAGAATGTGTCTAGGTAATCCACTCCATATGTTTGAGTAAATCCACGAGCAACCGGTCTGGATTTATACCGATCCAGACTCCCATCTGCACGGTGTTTAACAGTAAACACCCACCTGCAACTAACAACAGAAGCTCAATCAAGAGCACAAACCAAGGTCCAGGTACCACGTGACTGTAAGGCAATCATCTCTTCTTCCATAGCTAATCGCCACCGACTATCCTTCAAAGCCTCCTGATAACTCCGTTGAATGTTTGCGGCAGACAATACAACTACAAGTTTCCTGAATTCCCTAGTCAAGCGATCAAAGGAGACCATGGATGCTAAATGATACGAGGCACAACTATGCTTCTGCTTCCGAAGCACAATAGGTATGTTCATATCATTAACGTCCATGTTTGTGCCCTGTAAAGATCCCTGCTCAGGCAAATCATCAGACCCATCATTTGGAATTATGTATTCAGAATATACCTAATGCGTGCTAGATGATGAGCGGTGACCATGAGCAGAAGCAGGTCGGTGGGTATAGTGATGCGGCAACGTTGGGACAGGGACAATGGGAGCTTAGGGTATAGGAGGAGGTGAAGGTGGTGGTGATGGTGGTGAAGGAGGTGGTGAAGGTGGTGTGATGGTGGTGGTGGCATGTAGATTTCATCATGGGAGTCTAAGGAAGTCGACCGATCACATGTAGGAGAAAAGTACATCACGGACTCGAAAAAGGTGACATCTGCACTAACATAATATCTCATGTATTGGATCATAACATCTATACCCTTTTTGTGTCCTGGAGTACCCGACAAAGACACACTTGACTGCTCTAGGAGAGAGTTTTTCAATACCTGAAGACAACTGGAGGACAAAGGCGACCGAGCCAAACACACGAGGAGTAAGTGAGAACAATTCTTTCTCAGGAAATGCAAGAGAAAAAGGAAGTTTCTCACCCAAGACTAACGAGGGCATGCGATTAATAAGACAACATACCGTAAAAACAACATTACCCCAAAAAGAATGCGGAGCGTGACTCTGAATGAGAAGAGTTCTGGTAACATCAAGCAAATGGTGATGCTTCCTCTCTGCAACACCATTTTGCTGGGAAATATAGGCACACTATGTTTGATGAATAATACCTCGAGTTGAAAAATAATTGGAGAGAATATGAGTACAGAATTCCAAAGCATCATCAGTTCTCACAAATTTCACAGAAGAACACACATTGTGCACTTCATTATAAAGTTCGCGATTACATCTCCAGCTTCAGATTTATTCTTTAATAAAAAGGCCAAGACATACGAGAGAAATCATCAACAGTAACAAGATAAAACATGTATCCCTAATGATCAAGAACACGATTGGGACCCCAAATATCTAAATGAAATAACTCAAAATGGAGTTACTGCTCTCTGAATGTGATGACTAGGGAAGGCAGACTGATGATGCTTTCCCAACTGACATGCCCCACAATGAAAGGACGAGTGAGGAGAAATCTGAGGTAGAACACGACACATTTTCTAGAGCGTGAGATGACCAAAGCGCAGGTACCAAGTAAAGGGTAAGATGGGTTCAGCAGAATGAGAGGAAATACCAGCATAAGAGGTTCGAACCAAGCGATAGAGACCGCCCTACTCACGGCCACACCCAATCACCTTGCCCGTAAGGATGTCTTGAAATACAAGAGAAGATAGGTCAAAAATAGCTCGACAATGTAGATCCTTTATAATTTGACTAATAGATAACAAATTCATACAAATTTCAGGCGCATGCAACACATTCCGTAGGCGCATAGAAGGTGTCAAGCTAATCTCTCCATGTCGAGACCTTGAATGTTTTTATTTTTCTAAGTGAGCGAGAGACGACACTTAAGGTTAGAACCAAGCTCCGATATTTTCATTTAGACTACTGATTTTAAAAACAATTAACCACTTCTCAGTGAGGAATACGGGTAGCCGGTAATCGGTCCGGACTTCCTTAACAGAGTGGGTGGTTTAAAGGAGACCGCATAAGGCTCCGTCCTTAAGTAACACGGGTAGCCGTTTTAGGGTCCATACTTACACCTATACTGGATGAAAGTAGATGCAACTGGTCGTACGAACTCAGGACAGTCTCTAAGAAAATTTCGGCACCTAACAGTTCGCTAGGCGATCTCTATTGCCAATGTACCTGAAGCTCAAACCTTGGCATATACATCATCCGTCTCCTACGAAGCGTTAAACCCAGTTTTCTCTATCAGCTTCTCCTCGGTAAGAATATGTTTCTTACCCATAGACTGTATAAGGTTCGTGAACTGCATAGCCCAGAGCTCGGAGTTCGTCCCGTCTATCTTGACAATCGACGTTGGACCTGTGAAAGCGCCTATGGTGAGAATGTCGACTTTGCTTTCTGACATATTGCCGGATGAAAAACTAGGGTTTTGTAGACCAAGAAAAAATAGTGTCTACACAAGCATATAAGGATTTGAATGCATATGTAGACTTATCCAATCAAATCCATCTATCCGCAACGGAAGCCTATGCACCGACAGAAGGGCTCGGAAGAGAGTTGACGATGGCAGTGACCGGCCGGATCGAAGGTGGCCGGATAGGTCAGCAACAGGTACCCGAGAGAGAGAGAGAGAGGATGACAACAATGCCTAGGGTAAAGAGAGAAGGCAGTGGCAGTGCCTGAGGAGGGGGCGGCATTAGGGTTAGGGTACGAGATCTCCGACCTAGAATCGCCGCTTTGATACCGTGTTGGGAAAAAGAGTGAATCGTCGTTTATTCCTTGAACCCTAGGCTCTTTTATATAGAGGAGAGGCCTATGGGTAAATCACAAATGATAGACAAGAAAATAGAAAAAATAAGAAAACAGTACAAAGACATAAATATAACTCTACAATATTATATGAATTAAAAATATTAGGGAAAAATTCATCCTCTCATATTTGCAAGGAATGGAATATCAGTTCCTATGGGTACCTAGGAATGGTTATTCCCATGTATGGGAGAATCGAGACTCCATTGTAATCAGTATTCCTATCTTAATATGATCTAACAAACATGTGAATGGAATCTGAAGAGGGACGGTGATTCCATTCCCCCCCTATAATTCAACATACTGATCCTCACACTTCCAACTACAAAATAAAGAATCTAGCACATTAAAATCCAAAACAACTTCCTAGGGATTACCAACCGAATCATTTATCTTACATCAGAAGACATGTGAAACGAGCGATTTCCCAGATAGGGCATGCTCTCCGCCCAAATGCCCTGTCAGGGCACCTGATAAATTTTTTTCCGTTCAGGGCATTGATCGGTGAACCGTTCATCGATCACCATTCGTCGATCGGCACACTACCGGACAAGTTTCAAAACATGGCCTTTAAGGTGGTCTTTGAAGGCGCAATCTTCAATGCGGTCTTCGAGGGCATTCACGTCCCAGAGACAGCTTGTGGCAAACTGTTCGCCTATCAACGATCGGCTAACAGTTCATCGAAAATGACTATTTAAGAGGCGCATGCTCCTTCTTTCCCTCCCACACGTCTTCACTCATTCAACTCCTCTCCTCTCAACCAGCCCAACCGTCTCCTCCCTGCTTAATGTCTCTTCTCCCAGGTTAAGAGGTATAAAATTTTATTTGCATTTATTTCATCCATAGATGTATATTAAATTTAATCAGTAATTTTTTGTTTATGTGTGTGTATTTCGTATATGATGTTCAATGAATGATGTATAGGGTTGTACTCTCTTTAAGATGTTCAAAATTCTTGTCTTAAATTTCTGATGGAAATACCACACATTTTCGAAAAAAATGCAATTTATAATACCAAGTTCTATCCGTTGGTATAAAATTCATTGAATTTTAACTTGTAAATGGGTATAAAATCCAAAGCCGAAATTATAGGTAAATTATTACATCCATACCCTCGTGCCTTATAAAGACTATATATTTGGTATAAAGTAGCCTAATTATCTTAAATATTATATATTTATAGTTTAAGAAAAATAACATTTTTGCAATCAGAAAATTGATCACGAATGTTGCATCACTTTGATGTATGAGCCTATAAATTAAAGAAAATAGTTGTATAGTTATGTTTTGATCTAAAGATAAAAGTATTGAACGTTTGTTGAAATTAAAATTGGCTTCCCTCTTTCATATACTACAGAAATCGCTCTACTAAATATTATACCTATACCACTACTTACTACGTGAAGATAGTGCATGTATCCATAAATCCAAATATAATTATGGACATGAAAATCGATATCTATGTGGATCCATCATTCTTTTCATTCTCTCTGCTCTCGCGTGGTGGCAGACTTGTGCTGATTAAGGTTGTTCTTTCGGCGATTCCCATGTTCTTCTCCTCTCGTGTGATGCCCAAGGGTATCGTGAGGCGGCTGGAGTGTCTGATGCGTAGGTTCTTGTGGAGCATGGTGGGACAGGAAAAGCTTGGGGTTCACTTGGCGGATTGGGAGACTGTGGTGCAACCTAAGAAGAAAGGAGGCCTTGGGATTAAAACCTCGGAGACACTCGATGAGGCTTTGTTTCTTAAGTGGGTGGGCAGGATTTGGGGAAAGGATGGGGGGATTTGTTGCCACATGATC
Organism: Ottelia alismoides; assembly: GCA_037367405.1. NCBI lineage: Eukaryota > Viridiplantae > Streptophyta > Magnoliopsida > Alismatales > Hydrocharitaceae > Ottelia > Ottelia alismoides. The sequence goes on from JAZKJV010007189.1 coordinate 257,220, forward strand.
CGTCAATTATACGATATTTCCATTACAAATCCACTTGTGCAACGTTAGGGTCAGAGGAGTTTTGAGTTCTGGAAGGGGATCTTGAAGGTTATGCCGCGCTTCTGTGAACTTTTCTGTCCTGTGGTAGGGAATGACGATTCGTTTGGCTTCTGGGTGGATGACTGGACGGGCGAGGGACTTCTCAGCAGCCGTTTCCGAGCCTATTTATGTTAGCTGCAGATCAGGAGATCCGGGTGGTTGGGTGTTGGGAGAATGGTAACCGGATGCCGCCTTTCAGAGTCGCTTTTTCAGACCAGCGTTTGGAGGATTTTCTCCATCTTTTGGATGTCCTCGGCCAGGCTATAAGGCCCACCACTGGGATGGATCATTGGAGCTGGAAAGGCGTGTCCTTCTCGGTCCACCTCTGTTTCCCTCGGTTGTCGTCATCCGTGATTGTGAATTCATTTGGGCCTTGGATTTTCCTGAGAGGATTGTCTTTTTCTTCCGGTTGTTTAGAAGGAAGCGTATTATGACTCGTGACAGATGCTCCAAGCTTTTCGAGGTTGTCTGTGATCGGTGTTTGTTGTGTGGAACGGAAATAGAAACGTCGGATCACCTATTTTTCCGTTGTCGCGTTACAACGCCTATCTGGGGTGGCGTAGGCTTGGACTGGTTAAGGCCCGTTGATTTTTACTATTTTTGGTCTTCTTTATACGGTGCGCGCAAAAGGCAAAAGATGGAGACTCTACTCCCAGTGGTGGTACTCTGGGCCATCTGGATTGCTCACAACAATGCAAATCTATTTTCAGGGATGCATTTTTACTTGAAAATGTCTGTTACCATTACAAACAGTTGCTTGAATCCTGGCTTTTGTAAACGGCTCTGTTTTATTTATATTTTATTAGTTTAGCGGGGTGGACACCTAAGCGTGATTCCCCCCTTGTTTGATCTCAAAAAAAAGGTGTTCATTGGTGGTCAGCACAAGAACTATGTTCTTACTAAGGATCCGCCAAGGAGACGGACAAGGACTATGATACATGTAGGTAGACAACTGCTAGGTCATTACTTGGATGACCAACAGTGTCGATCCAAATATAGCATCGAACCTTCTCTACAAAGAAATGGCAAAGGCAATGTGGGAGAGTCTTTAGCATACTTACTCCCTGAAGACAACCAAGTCCAGACTCTTTGACATTTACACATGGATTTGCTCTGCTAATTAGGGAGACACTACCCTGGTTGAATACTACATGCTTCTCACAAGTCTGTTCGAAGAGCTTCTCATTTTTCAACCTGCTTGTTGTGACAAGCATATAGGAGAACATGCAGAATGGCAGGTGTATCGCTTTTTGTCTGAATTACATCCGCGATACAAGCCTGTCACGGATCAATTCTGATCGAAGATGTGTTACCCACACTTGAGACCATCTTTGGTCGCCTGCAAGAACTTGATTCTCCGGCTGAACGTCCTACATACTCCATCTTCTTAGACTATAGCCCATTATGCTCGGGGAAGACACAACTACCAGGGAGGACGCGACCGTGATTTTGGTCGTAGTCGAGGTCAGGAGTCAAGACGTGGTCATGTGTAGATTAGTGATTACGGAGCGTCGACACATCTGACGGGAGAAGGCGGCCTCTGCACTTCCTTACAGTCGCCTTCCACTGAGAAGACCGTTCGGGTGGCTAATGGGGCACATTCTCTTGTGATTGTTGTGGGCACTATGGATTTTTCATTTAAACTTCGTCTGACTGGAGTTCACTACGTACCTCCATTTCCACCTAGTCTTTTATTAGTTCATAAGTTGTGCATGGAGCTTAACTGTCGAGTTATAGTTGATGAGTTCTGTTGTTATTTCCAGGACATCCGAACGAGACAGATTTTTGGCGGGGGGCATGAGAAGAACGGTCTCTATTATCTTGATATCCCATCTGACTCTAGTTTTGCTGGCGACGCGTCAATCTCCGAAGATCCTCTTTTCTGGCACCTTCGCCTCGATCATTTGTCTGTCAAAGCCCTCCCCTTAATGTTCCACGAACTCTCTACGCTCAAGCCCTTTGATTGCGAGGCGTGTCAATTCGAAAACATAATCGAGCATCTTTCCCTACTCGAACTGAGACACGTCGCAAAGTTCCTTTCTCTTTAGTCCATTGTGATATTTGGGGACCCTGTCCAATCCGTACTATGAGTGGACACAAATATTTTGTTGTTTTTGTTGATGATTACAATAGGTTATCTTGGGCCTATCTGTTAAAAGAACGTTCGGAGACTAATAATATTGTCAAAAATTTCTTCCAATATGTCAAAATGTTTTTTTCCTTTGGTGTTCAAGTTTTTCGCTCTGATAATGCTTTGGAATTTACCCAACATGATCTAACAAACTTCTTTGCATCCCAGGGCACCATTCATCAAACCTCATGTCCCTATACTTCCCAGCAAAATGGGGTAGCAGAAACAAAACTCAAACATCTACTAAATATTACATGTTCTCTCCTCACCCATATGAAAGTTCCTAAAACCTATTGGGGGGATGTTGTTCATACCGCCGTCCATCTTATCAACAGTGTCCCCTCTACTTCCCTACATGGCTCCTCCCCGTTCTCCCTGTTGTACCCAACTGAGTTACCCATTCCTCTACCCCTGAGAATTTTTGGATGTGTGGCCTTTGTCCATAATTTTCATGTTGAGGTCTGAGAAGCAGAAGCGGAATCGATAAAACAAGAATAATAATCATGAAGAACAAATAGATTTACGTGGAACCCTACTCCCTAAGGAGCGGGATGAAACCACGGGAGAAGCCCTAAACTGGGCGGATATTCTATTGGAATTTCTCAATGAGTACAGGGGGTATGAGACTCCGTATATAGGTGCTCAAGGGAGAATATTCTATAGAATATTCTCTATAAAATATTCTCTTAATAAATAGCCATAAAGAATATTCTCTAACACTCCCCCTCAAGCTGGAGCTGAGAAAGCTGCAGCTTGCAACAAAAAGAATGTATACAACACATCTTCACACGATACATCACAAGAAGAATACAAGTCCGCTGTTGGTAGAAGACCTCGCTCGAGGACGGGCCTGCGGCTTTCAGGACATCGGAACGTATCTCTGTCATACATGTAGAACCGCTGTGATATCAGGTCACCGGAACGTATCTCTGTCGTGCCTGCAGGTCACCGGAATGTATCTCTGTCACGCCTGGAGAAGAATCACTGCAGAATAAGTCCAGCGCGGGGAACTGATCGGGTCGTAAAAGAAGAAGTATACGCCTCGACGAAGAAGTTGATGCTCGGTGAAGACGGATGATCTATAAAAAGGTGGAGTGATGAGCAGAAGACCTGAAGAATATATCATTTCTGACTCCCCCTTTCTCCCATACTTGATAGAATAAAGAGCTTGGAACATCAAGTTGGGAGAAACAAAACACGCAAATTTTTTTACACATTTTTTTAAAGCCGTTTCAACATTTTTTTTACGGCTTTTCATTTTTTTAGATGTGCGAAATACCTATAAGTCGTTCGGCTTTCAAAACATTCATTTTTTTTCTTTTTTTTCGAAATATTTTTTATCTAAGTCGTTTCAACCATTTTTTTACGGCTTTTGCTTCGCACATTTTTTTTAAAATACGTACGGCTTTTTATTTTATACGCGCCTTTTTTTAACTTGACTCTTCGGCCCAACAAAGGACCTCCCTCTTCTTATTTCATTTACAGATTTTTTTAAACCATAACAAGCCCGTTGGGCCTACAGGATACTCTCCACATTTTTTTTAAAAGCATGGCCCATGTGCTTACAATTTTTTTTAAAAAAATACGCAATAGGCTTTTTAGGGTTCCCATTAGGATCCCCTTTCGAAACGAGCCCCTCCCGATGGGGTGTCCTGCCTTATCGCACCGCCATGAGAATTGCGTGGAAGAAGATCTGGATGCCGCCTGTTCTGGAGGCGCGCGAGAAGAGGAAATTCTTGCTGAGAGGAAGAAGCTTCAGTGCCTGGAGAAGAAGGTCGGATGAGTATAGTCCCTGCGCGCTACCTGCGCGCGAGGAGCGGGAGGGTGCCGCCATGGTAGACTCGAGGATGCGGAGGTCTGCTGCGAATGTCGCCTGCGCGCAGCAAAGGGCTCCGCCTGGGTGGGCCGCCTCACGTTAGGATCTGTATGGAGCGTCGTTGGGCATCGAAGACGGCCGCCGGGACTATAGGGGCGGCGCCGCCTGGGTTGCTCGCCTCTTGAACGCCGCTTGGGGCTGCGGCGGGGCCGGTGCCTCTGCCTGGTGGAGCACTTGCTCCGCCTATGGATGTGGCGATGCAGAGAGGGAGGACATGCCGCATGGAGTGCGATGGAGATCGAACCATCTCCTGTGAATCGATGAATCGCCTGGCCAGGAAGGGAGGGTTGTCGTCGTGCAGGCTTGAATAGCGGCTTTTGTCGCCTGGCGATGAATAAGAGGTCACGCCTGGAAAGGCCTCCTCAAGAGAAGGTTCCCTGGAACCTGTTGGAGTATTTGGATTTCTGGATCATAAAAAAACTAATCGCTTCTTGCTCCATAATGAAGATGGAGATGCCAGACATACGAACAGAACATTAAATTTCGGAACAAACAAACTCCAACATCAAATCTCTAATAAAAATAAGAAACTTAGAATTCCTCGAGAATCGACCCGCTCTGATACCATGTTGAGATCTGAGAAGCAGAAGCGGAATCGATAAAACAAGAATAATAATCATGAAGAACAAATAGATTTATGTGGAACCCTACTCCCTAAGGAGTGGGATGAAACCACGGGAGAAACCCTGAATTGGGTGTTTCTTCTATTGAAGTTCTCAATGAGTACAGGGGGTATGGGACTCCTTATATAGGTGCTCAAGGGAGAATATCTTATAGAATATTCTCTATAAAATATTCTCTTAATAAATAGCCATAAAGAATATTCTCTAACATTTCACATTGTTGATAAGCTTTCTCCTCGTGCAATCAAATGTGTTTTCTTAGGCTATTCTCGTACTCAAAAAGTCTACAAGTGTTATGACCCTACTAGACATCGCTATTATATCTATGCAGATGTAACCTTTTTTTAGCAGACCAGCTTCTTCACTCAATCCATTACCGACATTCCTCTGGATCTCCCACCTCCACCCATTGTTTATAAACGCAAGCAATTATCTTCACCACCAAATGTTCCTTTACCCGTTACTTTGTTACAGGATGATATGACTTCTTCAAGTATCCCCTCTATTGATGTCCCGGATGGTCCTCTGGAGCTTCCTATTGCTCTATGCAGAACTAAGAGGCAATGTACTCTTCATTCCATATCTCGTTTTACTTCTACTGCAACTGAAAGAAGATATGTAGATGCTTTCATGACGATATCTATTCCGAGAGATCATCATAGTGCTTTGCAGGATTCAGGATGGCAACATGCCATGAATGAAGAAATGGATGCTCTTACTTCTAGAGGGACGTGAGAGCTGGTGCGATGTCCCAAGGGGACTAGACTTGTGGCATGTAGATGGATCTTCACAACCAAGCAGTCGCCAGACAGGTTCGTCGACATATTGAAAGCACGTCTTGTGGCTAAAGGTTTTACATAGACATATGGGGAGTATTACTCCGAGACATTCTCATCGGTTGCACAGATGGGCTCTATAAGGACTATCCTATCAGTAGCAGCTAATAAGGCATGGCATATCTTTCAGCTAGATGTGAAGAATGCATTCCTATATGGCGATCTCAACGAGGAGGTATACATGATGCAACCTCCGGGTTACGAAGTCGAGGGGGATATGTATGCCGACTTCGCAAGGCAATATATGGTCTGAAGCAAAGCCCAAGGGCATGGTTTCGACAGACTTACTGCAGAAATCAGCACTACTGATTTTTAGAGAACAACATCTGACTATTCTGTATTTGTCAAAAGACAAACAACTGGTACTGTTATATTTGTTGTTCATGTGGATGATATGGTGGTCACATATGATGATGATAAAGGAGTAGTAGAGACCAAGGCCTTTCTCTAGAAGGTATTCGTCACCAAGGACCTTGGTCCACTACGCTATTTCTTGGGCATTGAAATACTACGTAATACAGAGGGACTTCATCTCTCATAGAGGAAATATTGTCTGGACATCCTTATTGAAGCCGGGTTACTTGGATGCAAGCCCTCTAGTATTCCTGCATATATGAAGAAACACTCCACATCCTCGGATCCTGTCTTCGAAGATGTTACTCGATACAAAAGCCTGGTTGGCAAACTTCTTTACCTCATTGTCACTAGATCGGATATCTCTTATGCAGTGAGTAGAGCAATCCAGCACATAGAGCAACCTTGTTACAATCACTGGCAGGATGTCCTCTAGATCCTGCGATACTTGAAGGAATCACCAGGGTGTGGGCTCTTTTATGGGGCAAACGGCTCTACCAATGTTATCGCCTACGCTGATGCGGATTATACAAGCTCACCAGAGGATCGCCACCCCACCACAGGATATGTTATGATGATTGGAGGAAATCTTGTTACTTGGAGAAGCAAGAAACAGAATGTTGTATCCAGATCCAGTGCAGAAGCTGAGTACAGGGCAATGGCTCAGGATACCTGTGAGATTGTGTGGCTATTGACTTTTCTACAGGAACTCGGATTGTTGTCACCACTCCTATTCCACTTTACTGTGACAACAAATCTGCTACATACATTGCCACGAATCTTGTGTTCCATGAGCAAACTAAGCATATAGAGATTGATTGTCATTTTGTTCATGATGATGTCCAAATTGTAAAGATTACTACTCACATCACTACAAATCTTCAGCTTGCAGATGTGTTCCCAAAGGCTTTACCCAAGAAGCGGCTCTTGTGGATAGTTTCCAAGTTAGGAATGGTTGATAGATATGCTCCAACTTGAGGGAGAGTGTTAGTAATGTATTCTTACAGCTCTTATTTATCCATTGTAACCCCTTGTAGGGTACTTATATAGTTTCTCCAGTTTTACACTCCCTAGGGTTTTGTCCTATATAAGGACGCTTAGACCTCCTAAATAAAATATGCAATTTCATTTCTTCCACATTACGTATTATTCAAGATTTGATTATCAGAGCAGTTTGAAAAGTTCTAGGGTTTCTATTAAAACCCTATTTTTTGCACAGCGGCAAGCATCTCCAGCAAGTTTGTATATATTGTTCTCCACTTCTGCTTCTTTGTCGACATTGAAATCTTCAAGCAACAAGTTCTAAAGTGTTGGAGAAAATAAGAGCGTTGTTATTTCTGAGAACCCTAGGCTCTCTTATATAGTAGAGAGGCCTATGGGTAAATTACATAAAGTGGAAAATATAACTAAAAAATAAGAAAGAGATACATATAGAATATGGAAAACATAAATATCTTCACACTCCCCCTCAAGATGGAGCATAGATATCGATCATGCTCAGCTTGGATGAACACTTCTGGAATGATCCTCTGGGCAGTGGCTTGGTGAAGATGTCCGTTGTTTGCTCTCCAGAGCTGACATGGGAGGTAGAAATTAGGCCCTTCTGAATCATATCTCTGGTGTAGTGACAATCTACCTCAATTCTCTCATGGAACGCAGGGTTGTTTGCAATGAACAGAGCAGCCTGGTTATCACAGTGTAACTCCATGGGTAGAGGAACCTCTATATGTAGATCCCCTAGTACTGCTCGGACCCACATCATTTCTGTACTTGCTTGAGCCATAGCCCTGTATTCGGATTCGGCACTTGATCTTGCTACAACTGTTTGTTTCTTGCTTTTCCAAGAAACGAGAGAACTACCAACGAATATTGTAAATCCCGAAGTCGATTTCCCATCCTTAGGACAACCTGCATAGTCTGCGTCAGCATATGCGGATACAAAGAGTGTTTCTCCTTTCTTGAATAGTAATCCTGAGCCTGGAGATGATTTTAGATATCTTAATATCATATATATAGCATCAATATGTACCTGTTGAGGTTGCTCCATGAATTGACTCACTCGACTCACTGCAAATGCAATATCTGGTCTGGTGATTGTAACATAAAGAAGTTTTCCATCCATCTCTCTGTATCTTCTCTTATCGACTTCATCTGTATCGTCATCATATAACTTCATGCTAGGATCCATAGGAGTAGTGGAAGGTCGACATCCAATCATGCTCATCTCTGCAAGCATATCTGTAACATACTTTCTTTGGGTCATCACAAGACCCTGTGCATTTCTAGCAAACTCCAACCCCAAGAAATACCTTGGGTGCACAGATCCTTAGTAATAAATTGACTGCCCAGAAATTCTTTCGCCATCTTGATTCCCTGCTCATCATCTCCTGTAACAACTATATCATCAACATACACCATGATAGCAAATGTACCTCTAGGCGTCTTCTGCACAAATAAAGAATGGTCTGCATTTGACCTCTTGAATCCCTGTCGTTCAATCAGATCTGAAAGCTTTTGAAACCACGCTCTAGGACTTTGTTTAAGGCCATATATTGCCTTATGGAGTCTACAAACCTGTTGACACTCCCCCTCAGCAGCAAACCCGGGCTGCTGCATATAGACCTCTTCTTGTAGATCTCCATACAAAAATGCATTTTTCACGTCAAGCTGGAATAAAGGCCAATTACGTGCTACAACAACTGAAAGAAGAACACGTAAAGTGGAATGTCGAGCAACCAGAGAAAACACGTCCAAGTAATCAACTCCATAGGTCTGAGTAAAACCACGTGCCACGAGCCTTACTTTGTAACGATCAAGGCTCCCATCTGCATGGTATTTAACAGTAAACACCCACTTGCAGCTAACAACAGACGCTCCGGGAGGAGGAGAAACAAGGGTCCATGTTCCACGAGACTGCAACGCGGCCATTTCTTCTTCCATAACAATGCACCATTTGCTATCTCGCAATGCATCCTGGTAAGTCCGTGGAACTTCTACAACAGATAGAGCAACTGCAAATCTCTGGAAATCGCATGTAAGACGATGAAAGGAAACCTGGGAGGCAAATGGGTAGGATGCACAAGTACGCCTCTGCTTCCTAATAGCGATAGGCACGTCCAAGTTTTCATGAACGTCATCCTGCTGCGATCCCTGTATCAATAGATCTTTAGACTCATCGTTAGAAATCATGTTATCAGAACAAACCTGGGGCCTGTTGGATGATGGACAATGACCATGAGCAGAAGAGGACCGACGAGTATAGTATTTTGGTAAAGGGGGAACAACGGTCACTAGAGGTGGTGGAGGTGGTGGTGAAGGTATGACAGGAGGTGGGGGGAAGGTGGTGGTGTAGAAGGTAACTGACTCATAGGAGGAGGTGGCATGTAGACCTCAGTATCAGAATGGGAAGTAGTCATTCTGTCACCTGTAGGAGAGAAAAATATCACAGATTCAAAGAATGTGACATCGGCGCTAATAAAGTATTTTCGACGCAGCGGATCAAAGCAACGATATCCCTTCTGTATCCTGGAGTATCCCACAAACACATATTTGACAGCCCTGGGAGAGAGCTTATCAAAACCTGGCACCAACTGATGGACAAACACAACACAGCCAAAGACACGGGGTATAAGAGAGAACAACTCCTTCTTAGGAAAGGCTATAGAGAAAGGAGTTTTCTCACCCAAGACAGGCGAGGGCATGCGATTGACTAGGTAGCAAGCAGTGAGAACCGCATCACATCAAAACGAGTGTGGAGCATGACTCTGAATAAGTAGGGTTCTAGTGATATCCAATAGATGACGATGTTTCCGCTCTGCAACAACATTTTGTTGTGAAGTATAAGCACAAGAAGTTTGATGAACTATACCACGAGATGAAAAGAACAAGGAAAGAGCTCTAGTACAGAACTCCAATGCATTGTCAGAACGCACAATTTTCACAGAAGAAGAGAAAATATTTTGAACTTCATTGATAAACATTTGAACCACATCTCCTGCTTCAGATTTATTCTTCAATAAAAACACCCAAGACAAGCGAGAAAAAACATCTATGGCAACAAGATTGTCCCTGGTGGTCAAGAACACGACTGGGACCCCAAATATCAATATGGACTAACTCAAACAAGGAGCTACTGCTCCGACTCTGACGACTCGGGAAAGTAGACCGATGATGCTTTCCCAACTGACACGCTTCACATTGGAAGGACGACTTTGGAGAAATCTGGGGCAAAACATGACACATCTTCTGAAGAGGTAGATGACCAAAACGGAGATGCCAGGTATATGGAGAGGCTGATCCGGTAGAGTGGAGAGATTCACCGACATAAGGAGTACGGACCAGACGATAAAGACCATTCTGCTCACTGCCACAGCCAATCACCTTGCCCGAGGATATGTCCTGAAAAACAAGAGACGATGAGTCAAAATAGCTCGACAGTTCAAATCCTTTGTAATCTGGCTAATGGACAGTAAATTCATAGAGAAATCGGGAGCATATAACACATTCTGCAGTCGCATGAAAGGCGTCAAATTAATCTCCCCATGTCCTGTAATCGGGGAATGTGTCCTATTGGCTATCACCACAGTCCGTCCTGAAGAGACTTGTCTATATGCAGTAACCTGCTCTTTGTCCCCACAAAGATGATGTGTTGCTCCAGAATCCATAATCCAGTCCGTAATCATAGATCCATCACAAGAGGTGAGAGCATAAGAACTACCTGAGGTACTGGCTGTAGCAGGTGAACTGGCAGAGGCAGAAACGGCCACATCTGACTGACCTCCAGGAGTTGTATCAGGAGGCATGATATTCCTCAATCTGGCAACAAGATCATCGAATCGCTGGTCCAACGAGGAAGGTGCAGGGGACTCAACTTGTTCTGCTACCCGAGCCGATGCTGGAAAGCCATGCTTAGAATAGCATGTATCCTCGGAGTGGCCAGGGCGACGACAATAATTGCATGGTTGACGAATCCGACCCCCACGACCCCGGGGGCCACGGCCACGAAAAGTAGAGGAGCCACCTCTTCCTCAGGAGGCGGCCATCACTGAAGGTGTCTGGCTAGTAGTCGAGCTTGGGACAGTGATTCGACTCAGTCGACGGAAAGCTTCCTCCATAGGAGGAATAGTGGCGTCAGCAAGAATCTGAGACCGGGCAGCATCGTACTCTGGATCAAGGGCAGCCAGGAATACACCTACCATGGTAGCATTCATGTATGTCTTCTGCTGCTCAGGAGTGGCCGTCAACGGCATGAAGCTATGGAGCTTCTCAAAAATTCCTCGTAGGGATGTGTACAGTGAGTGAAGGGGATGACCATTCTGTTTGACTGTAAAAATATCATGTTGCAATTGAAGTATCTTGGTCTCATTCCGTGCCTGCGAATATGTCGCCGCTAGAATATCCCACATAGCCTTGGTCGTGGGCCGATGCAATACATCGTTGGCGATCTCTATCGTCAACGTCTCAGATAGCCAGACTTTGGCATACGCATCGTCTGCCTCCCACGAGGCATTCACCCCAGTCTTCTCCATCGGCTCCTCTTCGGTAAGGATATGCTTCTTATTATTCGACTTCACCAGGTTCATGAACTGCATAGCCCAGAACTCATAATTTGTCCCATCCATTTTCACAATAGGCGTTGGACCTCTGAATGCGCCAGTGGCAGGTACATCAACCTTGTTTTCAGACATATTGCCGGATGAAGACGGCTACGAGTGCAGGAAACCAAAGTTTGTATGTCTACACAGACATATAAGGGTTTGGTGCACGTGTAGACTCATGCACACCAACTCACCGACCAATTGACAAAGTCGATAAGCCCGGAGTGTGAAAGGCATGTTAACCCAGTTGCACGCTAACCCTCACACCCTAGAAGGTTCAACAATAGCTTGTTGGGGTGCCGCGCACGAGAAACAAGCCACGCGTGAACTGTTGTGCGCACGAGACAGCGCGCGAGGAAGCGTTGTGCGCGTGAGACAGCGCGCGAGGAGGCGCGCGAGTAGCTGCGCGAGGGAGCGCACGAGAAGCTGCGCAAGGGAGCGCGCGAGACGGCGCGGTGCGCGCAAGGCCTGTTGTGCGCGCGAGACGTGCGCGCGAGGCTTGCCGGGGAGATGCGAGAGGCCGCGACGCACTGGGCGGTGGCGCGCGCGAGGCGGCTGCGGCGCGCGAGGAGAGGGAGGGCTAGAGGTAGGGTTAGGGTTTTCGAGAATCGAGAGCTCCGGTCTCGGACCGCCGCTCTGATATCATGTTGGAGAAAATAAGAGCGTTGTTATTTTTGAGAACCCTAGACTCTTTTATATAGTAGAGAGGCCTATGGGTAAATTACATAAAGTGGAAAACATAACTAAAAAATAAGAAAGAGATACATATAGAATATAGAAAACATAAATATCTTCACATAAAGAATTCTCCAAATATCCTTCTAGGGTTGCGGTTATAGCAAGGACCCAACATAGCAGTGCCCTCTTCTCCAGCATCGCTCATACGTAGGCGATTTACCAAATCCAAAAATAGTGTGATTGCACCTCCAACTCTCATCTCCAAGCAACAGGTGGAGATGCCTCTACAGAGAAGAACCTTTCAGCGCGATGATGGCACACCTCCACGCTCATTCTCAGATTAAATAAGCAAATATGGAGTCGGTTGCCTTCGCATTGACGCAGAACCTCACGAAGTCCTCGTTCCTTGTGGTGAGCAAGTTCTGCTTGGTCGGGTGCTTCTACATCTTGGCATGTCTTTGCACACAGAAAAAGCAGCAGATCTCGCCCTCTCGATTGAAGGTCATACCTTCTCGGCAGAACACGTAGAACAATCAACATGCACCTCTCTGTGCATCATATCTCTTGTCGAAGGCTCCAGTGGCGACGACACAACCAAGCTTCTCCATCAAGATGGCCAACATCTTCTTACATCCCTCCTCTCTAGACCGACAGTGCAGGCGGCGGCACCACCTCTCTCCTCCGCACTCCCTCTTCGCAGATTCTACAGGATCCTCCGCAATCCCCAGGCGGTGGGGACCTCCAGCGAGCCTCGATCGTGAGGCGGCGCCCTTGTGAGGGGTTCCCAATCGGGGAACCCTAAATAGGGGTGGGCCCAAGTGGGCCAAAAGGTTTTAGAAAAATGTGAATGAAAGAGAGAGAGAGAGGCCAGCCATAAAAAAGCAGGGGCTGAATGAGGGAAAAGGGTAGAGAAGTCCATTAAAAAAGGAGACATGGGCCATGGTGATTTCCAAAAAAAGGAGAGAGAGAGAGAGAGGTGCTTTGCTTCTTGCCCTGTTTGGGCCATGAATTTGTTTTGAAAAAAGGAGGTGGGTACAAATAACCTGTACATTTAAAAATGAAACGACAAAAAAAGAGAGGAAGAAATAGTCGAAAAAAATGATTAAAAGCCATTTGTGAGAAGAAAGCCAAAAAAATTGAGATCGTCTTATGTGACTTATGTGGTTTCTTGTTCTCTCCATCTTGTCTTCTCCCAACTTGGTCGACGTCATTGTTTTCCAACCAGTATGGGAGAAAGGGGGAGTGTTGTGTAGAGTTCCACGACTCTAATTCAAATTCATATTCATATTCTCTAGGCCAGATTTTTTTTTTTGAAACCAAACCTTTTCGGGGGAAGCACATCGTGGTGATCGCCCCAAATATTATTAGAATCAAAAGTAGAGAGCAGGGGGTGAGAACGAAGAGAAAAACAGACACAACGGATCGAGAGGATCCAACAACACACGCAACAAAAACTACAGCAACAACCAGTCACGCAGAAGACAACCGACGAGCGCTAGAACATTCTCCGTATAGAAACGTTGGCCCCTGAACATCTTAGCATTCCTAGCGAGCCACAGTGCCCAAATGCAAGCAAACGGGCAAAGCAATTCCCGTCTAGGACGATCGGCACCCGAGCGCACGGAGGCCCAAAAGGAATCAGCCGAGGAAGCATTGAGCCAAGAAACATTGAGAACGGCCCAAACAGCGGCAGAAGACGGACAAAGGAAGAAAAGGTGCTCCAGAGTCTCCTCACACTCGCCACACAGCACGCAATCCAGGGATTGAGATTCCGAGAGGAACCTCGCACACCTGTCACGAGTCAAGATCCTCCCACGCCTTAGAAGCCATAGAAAGAAAGTCAAGATCCTCTAGGCCAGATTTCAGACTCTACATATTTTCAGATTCAGACTTGACGTTCAGATTGGTTCCGAGTCTTCAGTTTTACAATCATTTTTGTGGTCTCCATCTTTGTTTTTGGTATCAGAGTTTTCATGTGATCCACAAGAACTCCAGAGTAGATATCACATTCTTTATGCCATTGTAGGTTGGGGTTTTCATGCGGTTTCATAGGGACTCTAGAGTAGAGATCCCGTTCTCTGAGCCAGTATGGGAGAGACTCAGTTCTCTGACGAGAAGACTTTCAAATTATATTCTCCAACGACCGTGGACTCCAACAAAGATGTTTCCACGGCTTTTTCAGTTCTATCCTTCAGAGAGGGAGCAGTTATCCACATGATGCACGGTCTTCTACATGTGACAGGCCAAAGTACTCCGACAAGGAAACTTATTTAAGTTTCAAAACACAGTATAAATCACATGTCGTCTGATGAGGCAATTTAACTCATACTCCAACCATGCTGTCCCTTTTCACTTGCACGGCATGAGAAGCAACATCATCAACAGCAACCAACAATTATGTATTGATGAATCGTAGAAATGCCCTTGTTAATCTGTGTGGATTATCGTGCGTAAAATTATGAATGTCGTTTCGTTGTAGGCGGTCACACGAAATTTGGTCAATTTTAATCAATGCGGTTTTTTGTTTATTTTACTTGGGCAAGTCCCAAGGTCGAACACAAGGAGGCAAAGGAACAACCTAGAATTTTGTTTATCAAATTTCGTGTACGGTTTTCGAGGCGGTCTTTTTTTTGTAATATTAATGCAAGTTTGGGATGCAAAATGCAATTTTGGCCGATTTTAAGGACTAGAAAACGAATATTAATCAAACGATGTCCGAAAAATATGAAACTTGGCCAAGATGAAAAATATGATGAATTTAATGAACTGTATTTTTTTTTGAATTTTTGAATGCAAAATAAATATTTTATGAAATTTATGAATGCAAACACAACGAATTTCAATAATTAATTATAATAAATATTAAACCTAAATATTTCCAAGAGATAAAATTACTTAAGATCTATCACTAGGTGATTGATCTCCAAAAAATCCTAAACCTCAAAAATACTAGATTTAATACCTACTAAAAATTAAATATTGAAATATGCAAAATGATTTTTAGAGGGCAAAGATGCATGCAAATACAATTCTTTTTGGATACGATGTGAAATACAACTAAATCTTCAATCACTGAATTTTCGGCAATTTTCAGAGCAATGGTTAATTAGTTATGAATCTCGGAGCACATAATGGGTAAAATGTGCAATTTCCCACAAAACAATTAATTATTAATTAACCACTTGCAACAAAAATGTCAAACATATGCCAAAATTTAGAGAATTAGTTGTAGAACAAAATGCCTATCTTTGTTAAATAAAATAATGCAATGTAGAGGTTCGAAATAATGGGGGAACATAGGGATATTTCTGCAAATGACAATAATTAAAAATAAATATGCAACTAGGACTATATTGTAATTACCGCTATGCATGGGGTATCTTTGCAAAAATCCCAAGCGGTCTCGTGCCAGGCACGTGACCCTTGGGTAGCTGGTCTCCTCTGCAAATACGTGAAGGCCCAAGGTGCTCCTTGCAAATATTCCAAAGCGTCACATGCAGAGTACGTGACGTCTGGGCGTTTCTGAGATATCAGAGATGTGCAGGGGTGTCGGTGCAAGTTCCCCCAAACGCACGTGCGTAGCACGTGGGTGGGGGCCTCGGGCCTCGCCAAGTGGTGCTTTGCGGCGGTGAAGCGGAGCTGGGCAAGGCCTTCATGGTGGTGGGCTGGAGGCTTGGCGGAGCTCGCGGGGAAGCGCGGATGGAGGTTGATGAAGAGTCGTTGGTGCTTGAATCAAGCGGTGGGGTTCAGGCCGAGGAAGGTGACTGGCGGTGTGAGGCCTTCGTATCATGCTGGCGGAGCGTGGATCGATCGGAGGAGGTGCTGGAGTCGAAGCTCGAGCCACAGCAGGTGAAAGAGATGCGAAGGCGGTTGTCGTTGGCGGAGTAGACATCGATGGAGAGTGGTGAACGGTGGTAGCGTTGGTGAACGTAGGTAGAGCGTAGGATAACTTGGCTCGACGCCCGAAGAAGGTCGGAGCAAAGCAGCTGCATGAAGGGGGAGTCCCGAGCTGCAACGGCCAGGATTGGCCGGATCTCGCCACAGGCTGGGGGGCGTCGCCGGAGCTGTCACCTCTGACCGAGGCGCTCTCGTTTCTGATGCGTATTGGCGGACACGTAGATGAGGGGGGGATCGTCGGAGTTAAGTAGGGTCGAGGGGAATCACCGGAGATGGAAGGGGATTTGATTGGGATTCGATTGATTCTATGATGAGATACGATTGGGGATGATCTTAGGAGATTGGCGGTGATTTGATTTCCGTGGCTTTCGCGGGTGGAGGCGTCGCCGTAGATGGAAAGATGGTGGCGGAGAGATCTGGAGGATGGTCGGGATTCGCGGGCGGCGGTGGAAATTTTGGGAAAGGGGAGGAAACGGAGGAAGGGGATGGCTCACAGGTGTCGTCTGATCGGTCGAGATCGGACGGCCCTAGTGCAGCCACGTGGCAGTATGGGGAGAGGCTCGCAGAGCACGTGCAAGGCATGTGCACGGGAGGCACATGCTCCGCACGTGCGATGGTTTTTAAATTTTTCTATAAAACTAATTTTAAAAACCTCAAAAAAGGGTAACAGTGGCGGCTCTAGGAGCGGCCACGTGTCAGTCCCACAAAATTCGAAAAAATAAATAAAAGATAATACGTAAAAAATAGTAAGTGAACTCGGATCGAAAAAGTTTGTTCACGAAAATTGCTCGTCTCAATGAAATCTACAACTTTCATGAAGACACCAAAACCAAAATCGATCAATTGTGTAAAGTGATATTTTGGGGTTTCCCATGTGCATAAAATACCTTGATTTTTGGATTTATAATTTTTTGTCATTTTTAAACCAGATAAAAATCCGGAAAAATATGATAAAATCAAAGATAAATATTTACACATTAATCTATTTTTTTGGATTTTTATTGAGTAAGAAAAAGAAGAAATAAAATAAAAGACGAAAAAGACAATTTTTGTACAGACAGTTAGGGAAGACTCGGACTCAGTTAGTTTCTTTGGTTTCAAGCTCAGTTTGGATTTGGATTTTTGCGCATTTTACTAAAACTTTCATCAAAGAAGACTAATGAAAAAGAATTAAATAAAATGAGTCAATTATGTAAATAAAATAATAGGTCAAAACCTGCTAAAATACAAAATGTACAAAAGAGGTCCAAAACCCAACTTTCACATATGAGCTCCGATTCACTTGAACTTGGTCTTGTTTTGAAGGTAATTGAATGTACATTAGTTCAAAAGTGAGTAGGATCAAATCGGACACTGGATGAGGAAGATACGAGAGTTTTAGTCCAGAAATCCTAGAACTAGGGTTTGGGTTTTTGGTCTACTTATTTAGGTTGGTGATTTTTTTTGTATTTTTCATTTATTCTTGTTAGTGATATGTATACAGTGGAGATGGTTTTGGGTCAACTGGAGTTACCATGAATTAGTTAAAAATCAGGGAAGTTAGGCTATATACAGGTCAATTTTGGCTAGGATTTTTTGGCTTCTTATTTTGTGCAAAAATAAGTGATAAAATGCGATTCTTATCAAAACATGCATGAATGCTAATTATGCAGAATAAATGAAGAAATGTCAATGATTTTTAGGGATTAGAGCTTAATTAATGACTTTTAGAGTGATGAATCTGAGATTCATCATGTATACGATGAGTTGATATTTTCCGTAGTGTCTTGCATTATGAATTTGAATGATTTCTTTCTATTTGTACAAGCTGAGTATTGCATGGTCCATCCTAAGGGGGAGTGTTGGAGTATGTGCGTCACATATGTAGAGATGGGTAACTGGATCCCTCCAGGGTCCAATTACCATATCGAAGGTTTAGTCACACATCTACCAGTTGTAGGACTTGTAGAGTCAGTGAGGGCTATATAAAAAGCCCCACATCCATTGTATAAGAAGAGAAAAGTTCAATGAACACATCAACCCCTTAAGGTGTTCTCCGTGGCTTCATCTCGCTCCTTAAGGAGTATGGTTCCATGTAAAAATCTCAGTGTTCTTATTATGTTAGTATTCTTTATCTCTGATTACGCTTCTGCATTCTAGTTTTCTAACAGAGTCTGGCGCTTCGAGAATATTATTTTGGGCATCAGATCTGGGATATGGGGGCACAGATCAAATTGTTGCATGACCCGATCAGGCACGTGAATAACCGCCTCATTAAAACAAATCAGCATTGCCTTTACCCTTCTCGACAAATAATAGGTAGGTTATTTACAATCTCCATGTCATGTGGAAACCACCGCATCGCATCTGTTAAATGTTTTTAATTATTAATCACGATATTGTTAATGAAAAATATATTCATTTAACATACTTGAACAACTTGTGTATCTAACTCATTGTAGTAGAATGTCGGGTTCGCAATCTGTACATGTTCAATGAAAAACCCCCGGCTTTACGTCCATCCATTTTTAATAATGTGTTAGTAACGTATCAAAGTTCAGTCACTCAAATTGCATAATGTCATTGAGTTTTACCTGCATACGTATGAACCATGATGCAAAGCGTCCTGATCCAAACGATATAGATGAGGAACGCCAATGTGTATATGCTCTCACGACCACGTCTGCGGTAAGGGCAGGAAAGCATAACATCTCTTCGATTTTCCCAAGGATTCATCCTATTGCTGGTACAATTGGGCAAAAACGGTAGCCCCCCAAGCCAACTGGCTGCAATTTTCCAAGTTCTCAAATAAGCGCAGGTATCGCAATGATACGTTGTTGCGTGTTAAATTAAAAAAAAGGACTCTCCAATCTGATAAAAAATGAATGTTGGAACAACTCTCACCAGACGATTCACATCTTCATCCAAAAGATTCGCATATGTCAGATATTTCCATTAATCCAAGTAAGCTTCAACCGTCCGCTCAATAAGTTCTCCCCTCTTCCAGCGCTCAGATTTACACCAAGCATTTGTTCGCAATAGTTTGCCCAACGAAAATGTGAGAGGTGCTCTGGGCCTGTTACGGGAGCCCCATCAACACAAAGTTCTGTTAAAATGGACATGTCTTTCAATGTTACGATAACTTCACTGTGTCGAAGGTAAAAATTGTGGGTCTTCGGTCTCCATGGTTCCAATAGGGGCATTAGAAGTGACTGATTGAGGTTTTCCTTTTTAACTTGGTGACACATTGCATGCCAGTCACCTCGAGCATTCGGTCGAATGCCTCACTCCGATGTTTCAGCAGGATTTTATTGAATACCCCATCATGTTCAATGAATCTGTAATGTTATTACAATGATATATTATAATACTAAATACACGACAATCTTCACCTAATATCTAATTCTTGGAGTGCTTACCATGATATCATCATTCAATGACAATGCAGATATGTGGTTGCTCTGTTGAATCAATAGCGAGGCATCGACAAGTCTCGATAACGAATCCATTCCTATATCATCAAAATTAGGATAACATTTTCAATGAAAAGCAATTTATTGCCCGTTATAATATAAAAATTACAACCATTTTCCTTGAAAAAAGACAAACTATATTCAATGCTCTGGACAAGTAGTTTGGGTATGACCGACTTTCTTACATATTCCACATCTAATATTCACCCGATCTATTTCATCCATATTGTTATGTATCATTCGAGATTGAGGGTGATCGGGTCCTATTGGTACATTAGGTGGCATCAAAATAGATTTGGGGACATTGGTCGGTCAAAAGCGACGATCAGGAATCAGGGAGAATTCAGTCGTATGTCACACAAAATATGGTGGGCGTATAAAACCAACAATAGTTTTAACATGCTCGATGCCAACATTAACAGGCCAACAAACAACAATAATATGTGAGCAGGTAATATGCATACACTGGATGAACCCGTTGGTGCACTCGGAATCTGTTTGAGGCTTGAGCACGACCCTGTAATTTCCTTCACGACATCTCACCTCAAATATTTTTTGAAAAAATTGCTCAACGTCGTGGTTACGTGTTGCCGCAACATTTTCCTTAACAATTTATTACACCTTAGCATTAATTTGAAAGTTGTCCTCTAGACCTATCTTCGACGGGCCACAAAAATGTATTCAATCGATAAAAGATGACTGGAACTATTGTCAATATGCGAAGGCCTCGCATGCCATCAAGACATTGTTGAAGCATTCAGACAGATTTATCGTATTGTTCCCATAACGCCATCCTTCGTCGTAACTTATTGTCCAGTATGTATGATCCACATCCTTTTGATGAACAATCCAATCATGAGCCTCTGAATCCATATAATGGATTTCTTCCATAATCCTATTATGGGTATGTGTGTGTGTCTGTTGGTGATCGTACTAATACTATAGAATTTTCCAGTCGACCATTTGTCATGACCAGCTCGATGCATGTTCGCTTCCATGTGTTGTAGACAAAATCGATGACAGTGCCCACGTTCTGCTGGAAAGTACTTGGGTACAAATTCTTTAAACCTGGGAAACGATCACTAAAAAAACATATCCCCCCACGTTGGACTAAATATGCTAATTTGTGCAATAAGAACCAAGCATCTAAGTTCTCTTTTACAACCACCGCGAAAGCAACCGGAAACAAGTGTCCACTTCCATCGACAAATGTTGCTACGAGCAAATGGCCTTTGAATTTTCCATGTAAATGAGTTGCATAGATACTCAGAATCGGACAATAGTACTCAAAACCTTTAAGCAACAGGACGAATTCTCAGAATAATCGAAAAAATATTATTTTCCCAGGAACCACTTGATACGTCTTCGGATTACGATACGGTAGTGTTTCAAATTCATACCACGAATCAGGGTTGGTATGTTTCATCATCCACATGAATCTACGAATATCGACCGTAAGAGGACTACATATAATTGAATATTGTAACCAACATATGCTTTTTCCCGACCCACATTTTCTTATATGATATCGTGACATGATAGAAATCCAAAATCAAGCTTTTAATCATATTAGGTATCAATAGGTTGGATCTCAGAATATGCTGATAAATTTTACATTACACTGCCTGTTGTTATCAGTAAGTAGTACTGGGTTTCAGCACGTATGCTCTTCTCGATACATCCGAACTTTTCAAATTTCTCCCTTCTTACTGCAGCTCGCATGTAACCTCCGGTTACAATTTGGCAAAGCACACCCTATGGTGTATATATCTTTCTTGTAAGCTAGTACTTTATATTAAGCGTACTTGGCTATACTCCAAGTACTTACATCATCAATCAAATCTAGTTTCGAAATGAAAATCTATTATTTAAATACTCAAGTTCATTACGATCAGGTAAGATGGTATCACACGGCTCGTTCAGAAATTTTATCTCGTCGGCATATGTGTTTGTTATCCAGTCATCTAACTCGAAGATATCAGGAAGTTGCGGCATTAGATCCAATGTAACGACATAATCAACAGGAGGATCGAAAGTCGGTTCATTGTTGAACCGATGAGTGGTCCTTATCCAAGGATGTCCTCGCAGTCGGCATTCAAATCGGGGATAACATCACCATCCTCAACACCAGCATCTTCATCATCAGTGGTTTCGTCATCATTGTCATCATCCTCTCCAAGTACATCTTGCTCATCAGTCCCCTCGGAGATGATTCAACGATATCAAATGCATTCACCTGAGTAGTCTCTATTTCATCGGCTTCCATCATCAATTAAATCATCCCAAGAGAATGTGCAGCATTTAACATCAACCCAGTTCTCTGATTATCTGAAACAACGACTAGATAGAATGTGTTGATGTCCACTAAACATCTGCACGTCAATCGTACATTATATTCACCTCGGTTGTAACCGGCTAGGGCACGAACCATCGACACGAGATCTTCGAACATGCTAGATAAGGGGAGACCTTTTTTTAGTAATAACGACGGGGAGCCCTCCCAAGATGGGAGTCACCACACCAAAAATTCATTAATTACGGTGAAAGTACATAAGCTGGATACCCAGAAATTGTACAGAGCGTTACACTGAGCTAATACATTTTCATAGTAGAAGCGTTGCCCCTTGAAAATGACATCATTCCTGCCGAGCCAAATAGCCCACAACGCGGCAAAAGTCCTGGAGACATCATCGGAGGATCCAAGCCCCACCGCCCGAATAGATCTCCAAAACAGATCTGCACAGGATGCATGTACCCATGGCAGCCCCAAAGAGGCCCACACATTCGCCGAAGTCCTGCAGCCGAAGAAGATGTGATCCGCATCTTCCACACCACCCTCACATCTGTCGCATTCGATGTCCGTCACGCCCAGCATTCTACCCTTCTCACTTTATCACATAGCCGATCTCTTCTTAAATACCACAGCAACACCTTAACCCGAGTAGGAATCTTTGCTGCCTAGATCATCTTCATATCCGCACATAGAGCCTCGTCTCGGTCCACCACACTTCCACACAACTTCCATTATGCAATCTTTACCGAGAACTTACCATCTACCCGCTCAAAGTGATCAGGCTCGCCCGACATCTCCCCGGCAGAGGGAATCTCCGCAAGTAGCCGCAAATAATCCTGCAATCTCTGATCCGAGAGAGCCGTCAGAAACCTCGGTGCCCACGAACCAAAATCCACCACCTCCGCCACCAGCACCCCCTTGTCAACGGCAAGCACCATCAACTTAGGGAAGGGATCGCCAGCGCCCCCTCTCCCGTCCAATCATCCTGCCAAAATCTGAACCAGAGACCATTCCCCAACCTCGGTCGAAGGCAAGCCCTGAGCCCCGGAATCACAGCACGGATCCCGCTCCACAACGAAGACTCATGACGCCTTCTTGCAGCCACCAATTCTCTCGAGACCCCATAGATCGCCCTCAACAACCGCAACACCAGCGAGTCAGAAGAGCCCCAAATACGCACCACCCATTTGGCTAACAAAGCCTTATTCATTAATTCCACATCCCTGACTCCCAGGCCACCCTCCGAAACCGGTACAACAAGATCCTTCCAAGCCACCAAGTGCAATCCCCTCTTTGCCAGCCTTCCATCTGACCAGAAAAAGGATCTCATCAACGACTCCACCTTCCTTTTGACCCCAACAGGTATTAGACGGGTCGAGAAAAAAAAGATCGGAATGGCGGAGAGGACGTGCTTTAGCAATGTAAGCTTTCCACCCTTGGACGAAGTTGTAGCTTTCCATCCCTGCAGCCGTTCCTCCATTCTCCGAAGAACGCAGTCCCAATCAGACTTCCTCAACCTACCGTCAACCAAAGGCAACCCCAAGTAAGTGATCGGCACGCGCCCCAGAGGGCAACCTGCCCAAAGGGCTAACCTGTTACTCTCCTCATCCTGCATCCCAAGGGTAACCAGAGTCGACTTCTTCATGTTAATCTGCAAGCCAGAAAGGCATCCAAACATGTCCACCAATATAGCCGCATTGTGGTTCTGCTCCTCCGTCCCCCCCCCCCAAGAAGATCAGCGTGTCATCCGCATACTGCAGCACCGGAACGGAGATGTCCCCCAATCTGAATCCCTCTCACCAGCTCTCTTCAACCGCCCTTTGAAACAATATCGCTAGGCAATTCGCCACCAACATAAAGAGCGGGGGAGCTAGGGGGCAACCTTGACGCACCCCCCCTCTGAGGTTGAGACCATCCTCCCTCTGGTCTGCCATTAACCAACACAGAGCAGGAACAAGTAGTGACACATCTCTTAACCCAAGCAATCCACTTTTCTGGAAATCCTCTTTTCTGCAACGTTACCCACAAGAATTTCCAACTGACACAATCATAGGCCTTGGCATAATCAATCTTCCAAATAGCCCCTTTCTTCCTAGACCTTTTCCATTAACGAGTGACTTCCGAGGCGGTCACGATTCCATCGGCCATACATCTGCCAGGAATGAACGCAGATTGAGCTGGTAAGATCACGAAAGACAAAACATCTCTAAGCCTGCTCGCCAACACCTTGGCCACAATGAGATAAATGCCATTAGAGATCGAAATAGGCCTGTACTCCAACCTCTACGGGGTTCTCTTTCTTCGGCAGTAGAAAAATCAAGGCCCTGTTAACCTTCTCAAATCCCATGATTCCATCCCTGAATTCATTCAGAACCTCCAAAATGTCGCCCTTCAGCAGGTCCCGGAACTCCCTGTAAAAGGAGACAGAGAAGCCATCCAGGCCCGGAGCCCCGCCTGCATTCAACTCCCAAATGGCCCTACGTACCTCCTCCTCCGTAAATTCTACCACCAGCGAATCAGCCTGGGGTCCAGTCAGGGACCCCGCCCCGCGACCCGTCCAACCCCAGCCTTCTCCCTCACTCAATCTCCTCGACGCCCTTAAAAAGTGCTCCCGCAAGGCAACCCCAATGTCCCTTTCTCCCGATACCCTTTGACCCCCCACCTCTACCTCATGTAAGAAGCTCCTTCTCCTTCTTCCTAACGCCATCGAATGGAAGAAGCGAGTGTTGGCATCACCTTCCCTTAGCCACTTCTGCCTCGATCTCTGTCTCCAATGAAGCTCTTCTTTCCTGTCCTCCTGATATACAACTTCTAACCAAGCTGTCCTCTCCTCCACCTCCTCCGGAGTCAGCCCCCGGTCATCATCGAGCCCGTCTAACCTGCTTATCCCTGCCTCTGCCTCGGCCTTGATGGCCCTCCGCCTCCTGGCAACATCCTTCCCAAACGTCAACAGCAACCGCCTGAGAGCATCCAGCTTAGCCGCAAAGCGTGACACCGCCGACCCTGCCACCGAGAACCCCCGCCAATGCTGGCTCACCATGTCCCGAAATCCTTCCTCCAACAGCCACTTCTTCTCAAACCGGAAGGAAAACCGAGCCAAGCGTTCCTCCCCAGAGAACCATAAGACCGGAGTATGATCAGAGAGCGTCCCTGGAAGAGCCAAAGCCCTCACCAGTGGGAAAGCCTTCCCCGCCTCAACGGACATCAGAAACCTGTCGAGCCTGGACTTCGATCTCATGTTCCTCCAAGTGTACTTGCATCCGACCGCGTCCACAACTAACAAACCCAGAGAACGAACCACTTCCCTCATATCTACAGACCCCGCATCTGAACCACCTCCCTCCCTTGGCCTGTCTTCTGGGAACAAAGTGGCATTCAGGTCTCCACGATGATCCAAGCTCCATCACCCACCTCAGGCATAATAGAGTCTAAGTCCGCAGCCAGACTATCATCCTCCCGCCGGCACGGGTCGTATACATTAGTGATGAACAGGCAGACGCCATCCGCTCGCCGCAGCAGCCTCACCGAGAGTGTGAACGGAGAGACAAAGGTCCCCAACAGGTCGAACGAAGCGGACCGCCAGCCAGTTATAAGCCCACCAGATGCACCTGCAACCTCTTTCTCTGCCATCGCAAAAGACTCCCCACTACCCGTCTCCCGCCGCATCTGATCATCCATTGTCCGCAGCTTTGTCTCCTGTATAAAAAAAATGTCTGCGCCAGCCTCCCTCACCAAATTTTGCACCCCCGAGCCTTTTTTCGGGCCGGCCCAAGCCCCTCACATTCATAGATAGTAACTTCATTTCAACAACTGAGCATTCATCTTACTAGGAGGAATAACTCCCAAGCGTCGCGCCATACCCCGATCGAGGGCAGCAAATCGATTTCGCGCCACAATTGGATTGATCGCCCCTGGAGTCACAAGGTCAGCATCGTCCCCCGACGCCAAAGCGGCCCTCAACGACGCCCTCGCCATCTTCCTGGCCCTTCTCCCCCCACCTCCCTCCCTCTCATATGTCACACCGAAGCGCCGCTGCCCCGGCCCCGCCCCCTCCGGCAGATGCTACCCAGGGCACATCCCCTCAACAAGGATCCCAAGACCAACCATAGGAGAGGCCCCCGCCACCAAAGGGGAGCCTATCATCTGACTACTCCCCCTTCGTAACTGACACTTCCGTTTTCAATGACAATTCTTACGTTCTAAAAGACATACAATGCAGCCAAGTTGACCATATTCTATAAAAAAGAGAAGTCAGTTTTAACATCATTAAATGTTCAATGCTTTTATCTTTAGATCAAAGCAAAACTATACAACCATTTTTTGACTTATAGGCACATACATCAAAGTGACTTTCGGACTATATAATGGAGATGAAAATTAAGACGAGCGAATAGGAAAGAATGATGGACCTACTGTTACTAAGTATTACTAAGTATTGGCAGAGTACATCAAAGTGACTTTCGGACTAGATAATGGAGATGAAAAGAATGATGGACCCACATCGATATCAATTTTCAAGTCCATTATTATATTTTGATTTATAAATACATGCATTATCCTCACGTAGTAAGCAGTGATGTAGGTATAATATTTATTAGAGCAATTTCCATAGTCTATGAAAGAGGGAAGTCAATTTTAATCTCATCAAATGTTAAATACTTTCATCTTTAGATTAAAGCATAACTATATAATCATTTTCTTTAATTTATAGGCTCATGCATCAAAGTGATGCATCATTCCTGACCAATTTTCTAATTACAAAAATGCCATGTTTCTTAAAGTATAAATATATAGTATTTAAGAGTAAAACTACTTTATACCAAATATATAGTCTTTACGAACATGAAGGTTTGAATGTAATAATGGACCTTTAATTTAAGCTTTATATTTTATACCAATTTACAAGTTAAAAATTCAATGGATTTCAAACCAACCGATAGAACTTGATAATATAAGTTGCAATTTTTTTCGAAAATGTGTGGTATTTCCATCGAAAAATTAAAACAAGATGTTTGAACATCTTAGAGAGAGTACAACCCTATACATCATTCATTGAACATCTTATATAAAATACACACATAAACAAAAAATTACTGATCAAATTTAATATATCCATGGTTGAAACAAATATAACTTAAATGTAAAATGAAATTTTATACCTCTTAATGCGGGAGAAGAGACAACAAATAGGGCGAAGACGGTTTGAGTTGGTTGAGAGGAGATGAGGAGTAGAATGAGTGAAGACAGATGGGAGGGAAAGGAGCAAACACCTCTTAAATGGAGTCATTTTCGGCGAACTATTCGTCAAGGCAAACTATTCGCCGACCGACGAACAGTTTACCAAAAGCTATCTCTGCGACGTGAATGCCCTCAAAGATTATGTTGAAGACCGTACCTTCAAAGACCACCTTGAAGACCGTACTTTGAAACTTGTCCGGTAGTGCGTCAATCGGCGAACCGTGTGTCGATCAGCGAATGATTCGCCGATCGATGTCATGAATGGGAAATATTTTATCAAGTACCCTGACAGCGCATTTAGGCAGAGAGCATGCCCTCTCACGAAAAATACTCACTTATGAACCCCATCAAAAGCTAAAAAAATCGAAACAACCAGGTGCTACAAAAAAGACTCTTTTAAATGTTAAGAGAACATGGTGGGATGCATTATGAGAGGCCCAAGGGTTCCCTTATATAGGAGAAGAACTCATTGGACAAATTACAGAAAGAAGAAAAGAAAAATAGGAAATTACAAAAGATAATACTAAAAATAGTAAATATCTCAACACTCCCCCTCAAGCTAGAGCGTAGATATCAATAAGACTCAGCTTGGAACAACATTTCTGATAAGGTCCTCTCGCTAGAGCCTCTGTAAGTATATCTATTGTCTGATCTCCAGAGCTGACCTGTGTAGTAGTGATGATACCCTTCTGTATCATGTCAAGATTGTAGTGACAATCCACCTCTATGTGCTTCGTCCTCTCATGAAAGGCTAGGTTATTTGCAATGAAGAGAGCAACTTGATTATCACATTAGAGGTGCATGGGAAGAGGCACTTCTATAGTCAGGTCAGTAAAAACAGACCTGACCCACATCATCTATGTACTAGCATGTGTCATGGCCATGTATTCTGATTCAGCACTTGATCTAGCAACCACAGTCTGCTTCTCAGTATCATCATCATAGAACTTCATGCTTGGGTTAAGCGAAATAGTGGCAGGTCTGCAATCTGCCATGCATGTCTCTGAAAGAAGATCTATAACATACTTCCTCTAGGTTATCGCAAGACCCCGTTGGTTTCTAGCAAATTCTATTCCAAGGAAGTAACTTAAATATCCAAGGTCCTTGGTCCAAACTGCTGACCTAGGAAGTCCTTGGCACCTTGAATACACTGCTCGTCATCCCCTGTAATAATAATGTCATCAACATAAACAAGAATGATTGTAGTACCTCTCTGGGTCTTCTGTATGAACAAGAAGTGATCAACAGTTGATCTCACAAACTCCTGTTGATCTATCAAGTCCGAGAGCTTTTGGAACCATGCTCTTGGTCTCTACTTTAGGTCATAGATGGCCTTGTGTAACCTGCAAACCTTCTGACACTCCCCCTCAGCAGCAAACCCAGGTGGTTGCTGCATGTAGACCTCCTATTGTAGATCATCATAGAGGAATGCATTCTTCACATCAAGTTCATAAAGAGACCAATCTCGTGTCACAGCAACATCAAGGAGAATACGAAGAGTAGAATGTCTGGCAACTGGGGAGAAAGTATCATGATAGTCCATCCCATATGTCTGGGTGAACCCTCGTGCCACAAGTCTCGCCTTATAGTGATCCACACTTCCATCTGCACGGTGTTTCACAGTGAACACCCATTTACATCCCACAACTGATGTATCAACAGGAGCAGAAACAAGACCACACCCATGTACCACGTGACTATAGCGTAGCCATCTCCTCCATGGCTAACTTCTACTGACTATCTTTGAGAGCTTCTTGATACGTCTGTGGTATCTGCACGACTAATAGTGCTAACGTAAATCTCCTGAAATCCTCTGACAACCTACTCAAAGAAATCTGGGTTGCAAGAGCGTAAGTAGCAAATGCATGTTTCTGCTTTCGTAGAGCAATCGGCATGTCAAGATCATTTGCCACGTCTTGGGCATGTATATTTCCCTCTTGAGAGGGTACCTGCTCCTCCTGTCTAGAATCATATTGCACAGTCAATTCAGTAGTGCCATCAGTAAAAATAATATGCTCATTACATACCTGAGGCGTGCTGGACGATGGGCAAGGCTTGTAAGCATGGCGAACAGAGCGAGATATGTGAGGAAAGACACGAGGCAAGAATTGAACCAACGGAGGAGGTGGTGGAGGTGGTGGAAGAGGAGTAGGTGAAGGACCAACTGTAGGGGGTGGTGGCATGTATATCTCATCATCAGAGTCGGATGGAGTAAGTCTGTCACCTGTAGGAGAAAAATACATAACGGACTCAAAGAAAGTAACGTCAACACTAACAAAATATTTCTGGCTTAGAGGATCAAAGCAGCGATACCCTCTTTGGGTACGAGAGTAGCCGATAAATACACTTGACAGCTCTAGGAGAGAGCTTGCCACGCCCTGGAGAAACGTCATGAACAAAGGCAACAGATCCAAACACACGAGGTGTAAGAGAGAAGAGATCCTTCTCGAGAAACGCAATCGAGTAAGGAATCTTCACTCTAACATGGACGAGAGCATACGATTTACCAAATAATAAGCACTAAGGACAGCATCACCCCAGTAAGCATGAGGAGAACAGCTCTGTATCAACAATGTTCTAATCACATTAAGTAAGTGACGGAGTTTGCGCTCGGCAATACCGTTTTGCTGGGAAGTGTAGACACATGAGGTCTGGCGAACAACGCCATGGGATCTAAGAAACTCAGAAAGATGTAAAGTGCAAAGCTCTAAGGCATTATCAGAACGAAGATACTTGACGGTGGCAGGAAAAATATTCTTTATTTCATTAATAAAATACTTGATAACGGATCCAGCCTCAGACTTACTCTTCAATAAGAAGATCCAGAAAAGTCCAGAAAAATCATTGACCGCTACAAGGTAAAAATGGTGTCCTTGGAGATCAGGAACACGACTAGGACCTCAAATGTCTAAATGAAGGAGATCAAATAGCTGAGAAATGCTCCGACTCTGACGGGATGGAAAAGAGGAACAAATGATGCTTCCCAAGTTAACATGCCTCACACTGAAAGGAGGATCTCATAGAAATCTGAGGGAAAACATGAGATAGCTTCTGCAGAGGAAGATGTCCAAACCTAAGGTGCCACAGATAAGGAGAGACAGGTCCAGTATGTATAATGAAACACTAACATGAGGAGGTTGGACCAGTCTGTAAAGTCCATGCTGCTCACGTCCACATCCAATCACCCTGCCCGTGAGTATGTCCTGAAACACAAGAGATGAAGGGTCAAAGATGGCACGAAAATGCATATCCTTAGTGATCTGACTAATAGAAAGTAAATTCATATGAGAAGCATGAGCATATAAAACATTCTTCAGGTGCATGGACAGTGTCAATTGCACCTCCCCCTGTCTTGTAACAAGTAAGTGGTCGCCATTAGCAATGACAACCCGTCTGCCATGTGGTATAGCTCTTTAGGACTTTAACTGAGTTATGTCTTCACATAAGTGGTGAGAAGCATCATAGTCCATAATCTACTCTGTCATGTCTGCATTCGTACTACCAGTGAAGGTATAGGTGATACCTAGGGATGAGCATTGGGTAGGGCCAGCCCAGCCCGATCAAGCCCGAGCCCGAACGGTAAATGGGTGGGCTTGGGCTTGATTTTTGACCCGATTCAATTTTCAGACCGGGTTCGGGCAAGCTTGGGCCTGAGCCCGAAGCCCGTGGGCCGGCCCGAGTATAGGCCCGAGTGTAGGCCCATATATAAGCATGATGTTTTTTCCATATGTAATTTATGATTTCTAATATCACATTTGATTTTCCTTCTTAAATTGCCATTATTTTATGCTATTTAGACATCAACTATGTTCATGTTTTGAAGAAATACATATTCAATTTGTATATTTACATATTAAATATGTATTATATTCACGTTTTATTTTTTTAAATATAGCGGGTCGTCCCGACCCGAGCCCGACCCATGTACTTGTGGGTCGGGTTCGGGCTTGGGCTGCAATTTCTGAAAGTCAACGGGCCTAGGCCCAGCCCGTAAGCCCGTAAATTGAAACCGGGCTCGGGCTGGGCTAGGTTGGACCCGACCCGGCCCAATGCTCATCCCCAGTGATACCTGAGGAGCTCAAAGAGGCTCTGCCTACTGCAGCGGTATCTGTGGTGGTGTCAGTATTAGGAGTCATGATCTCTCGAATACGAGAGACAATATCATCCAGGCGAGGATCAGCCCGGGGAGCTGAAGTCTCTGAAGACACAATCTGCTTTGTTGCTCGACCTGAAACAGGATATCCATGCTTCTGATAGCATGTATCCTCTGCATGTCCAGGCTTGTGGCAGTAGATGCATGGACCACATTAGCGTCCACCACCTCTTCATCGAGGTGTGCGTCCTTTGGACTGGATCGCCCCACCTCGACCACGAGAAGCGGGCCATCACTGAGGAGTGCGAAGACGTGGCTGTCAAAGGGATGATGAACGAGTTGAGACAGCTATAGGCCTCCCTGTAGGGGGAATGGTTGCTCCAGTAAGAAGATAAATACATGCAGCATCATATTTTGTATCAAGTCCAGCCATGAAAACTTCAACCATCGTGGAGTTCCTATATGTCATTTGTTGCTCGATAGACGTCGTAATGGGCATGTAGCTATGAAGCTTTTCAAACATGCCTCGTAGCGAAGAGTAGTAAACATGCAAGGGGCGGTCATTCTGCTTGGTGTAGTAGATATCAAACTGTAATTGAAGGATCTTAGCCTCATTCTTCGCATGTGCATAGGTGGATGCCAAAGTATCCCACATTGCCTTCGCAGTGGGCTGAGTTTGAATATTATTGGCTATCTCTGTAATAAGAGTCCCACAAAGTCAAACATGCACATACGCATCATCTTGCTACCAAGAAGCATTTGTCCCGATCTTGTCCGTTGGCTTTGGATCTGTCAGGATGTGCTGCTTGTTGTTGCAATGCATGAGGGTGAGAAACTGCATGGACCACCACTCATAGTTGGTCCCATCCATCTTAGCGATGAGAGCCGAACCCTTGAAGGCTTTGAACAAGAAGATGTCACCCTTGTTGTCTAACGTGATGTAAGATAGGCAAATAACGAAATTCGACCAGAGAAGAGACCGATATAATGGAGTCTACAAAATCATACGAAGGATTGGTTATACGTGTAGACTCATACAATCATCCTTGCTAATCCTCATCGCTTGATAGGGCCGGAAAACGTGAGAGGCTAGGATGCGAGGGTCAGGACGTGCGCAGGGACTGTGAGTCACGGCTTCAGGAGGCCAGGGCGTAAGATCCTGGACGCACATAGGGGCATGGACTCGCGCAAAGGTCCTGGGTGTGCAGAGCTTCAAGATCCTTCTCACGCAGGTGCCTGGACTCGCACAAGGACTTGGGGGCGTACAGACGTGAGGGCCAGAGGTGCGGGAGCGCTGGTCGTCTAGGCGCACGAATGCAAGGGCTAGGGGCGCGGATCGCCTGGGCACGCAGAGGCGAGGGCCAGGGCCGCGGGTCGCCTGGGCGTGCGGAGGCGAGGGCTAGGTGTGCGGGTTGCCAGGGCGCGCGCGGCGGCCTGGGCATGCAGGACACCTGGGGCGCGAGGTGCCAAGGTCGAAGGGTATGGGGCCACGTGGGGGGGGGGGGGGGGGGGGGGGTAGGTGGCGAGTAGGGATGGATACGGTAACTCCGATGTAGGATCGTTGTTCCGATACCATGTTAAAAGAACATATTAAGATTGAAAGGCTCAAGAGTTTCCTTATATATGAGAAGAGCCCATTGGGCAAATCACGGAAAGAAGAAAAAATAGGAAATTACAAAAGATAATAATAGAAATAATAAATATCTCAACATTTAAGATTTCAGCAGCGACTGCTTTTCAAACTCCTAAACTCAGATCCAAAACTAGTAAAAAACAATAATACAGAATAGAAAAAAAGAACCTGTCCTCCTCCACCCAATGACCTGGAGAGGATCCCTCCCCTCCGAGTCGATTCCCCGAGCCAGCTCCTCCCAGAGGTGCTTGCTCCTCCTGCAGAGATCCCACAGCTCGCTCCTGGGGTCCCTGTGGCCCATCCACACGTACCCCTGGCCTGCCCCGGTAGCGCCGGAACAAGGGACTCGAGCGTCAACGAGGGCGACGGAGAGTTCGGACTTGAGGAGGAACTCCCGGGCGACGGCGAGGCCGATGATGCCCGCGCCCACCACCACCACGTCGTGGTGGGAAGATTTCCGGAGGGCGGCGACGGGGCGGCTCGCGCGGGTGAGGGATCTTCCGGAGGTAGGGTGAGTGCGAGGGAGGGAGAGGTGGGTGCTGCTCAGCATGGACGCCATTACTAGCTGTGGACTGGAGCAAGGTGTCCGAGTGCTTGGTGTGTGTGGTACTGGCACTGCGGGTATCACAGACGAAGGCCCGTTTGTACGAGGAGCAATACAACAATAATCAATAATGATTAATGAATAAGAGAGATTCAATGTATTACCTTGTCGTATTCATTTTATATTTCTACCGACTAATACTAACAAATGTAAATACATCGTACAAAATTTAATGAAATTTAATGAGGGCAGATCCCGATATATCTTTGTTGTACTAAATTTATGATTCTACGAGCAAATTTACAAATGCCATCATTTTGAAAAAAATGCTAGCAAACTTTATTGCACATATGCTCACAACAACAAAGCAGTGGCGGACCATGGATTTCAAACTAGGCGGAGTACAATGACAAATAATAAAAAATAATATTGTATGAAAAAATAATTAATAAAGGTATACATGTTCATATAGACATATAAAAATATATCTTCCATAGATTAATTTATTATAATGATGGAAAATAAAATATCGGATACTTAACCTCTTCTTTTTTAAAATCATTATTTGAATAGCGTGCAAATATCAGAACATGCCATAAAAATGACTACAAAAATCATGGTCAATTAAACAATTCTAAAGCAACAAAGAAACATCTACAATAATAAAGTAAAGATTGGTAAAAAAATGCTTCCAATTGCATCACCCCCAATTGGTAAACTAATGTTTGTTTTGATCAAAGATACACATATATGCTTACGAAGTATGGAGATATTGTATTATTGTTGCATACAATGAGTTGGAGACGTGGAGCGCATGACTGTGAGGTTTAAAGGGAGTCAAGAGTGCCAGTACGTCTTTTACTCCTTGTCGTGGTACATTCGGTGATGGAGAGAGAGGTGGGACCTTGAGAGAGTCGGAGGTGCCTGGTGTTGAGACATGCTTTTAGTTCTTGTCGTAGCATATCGAAGACTCGAGGGGGGAGGCAAAGTTTTAGGATGTGAATCAATGCATAGGAAGGGACTTGGGGAAGAGCATCGGTCTAGAGAGAGGTGGAGGGCACGGTTCCAATTCTAAAATCTCGGATGATGGGGGGCACATATGGGTTTTCTATTCCTAATTCTCGGATGATGGAATGGCATAACCGCATATTGTCACATTTTTAAAATTTTGATGATACAAAAATAAAAGGATTTTTGAGAAGTTCGGGAAGGCACGTGCCCACCATAAGCAACATGTGGGTCAGTCCATGTAACAAAGTCAATAATGAAATCTATCCCTTAGACCCCGTTCCCCCGTTACCCCCCCCCCCCCCCCCCACTCTTTCTCACTACTACGTAGGCTCCACTTTTATCTTTTTTTAAAAATTAAATAAATCAATTCTCTATCATTAATTCCATCAAAAAATAATATATTATATCATCATATCATATAAAAATTATAAACTACTCCACTTTCACTCACTTTTCCAAACTCCAATACAATTCATCATAATAACTACTCACTTTTCCAAACTTCAATACAATCACGTCACAACAAACCCATTTCTAACCCACCCCCAGTTTAACCCGCTATCCAAACACCAAAACACAAAAATGAGTTATCATCTACCAGTTTAACATGCTTTAATCCGCGTACCAAACGCACTCTTAAAGTTTGTGGTATCTCAAACGCACTCTTAAAGTTGGTGGTATGTCTAGAAGAATGAGAGTTAACTCAGTTTATCTCTTAAATATTGTCGTCAGTAGTACTGCCATCTTATATTTAAAAAACAAAATCTGATGATAGAACACAGTTATGTGGAACAGAATGATATTAGTGTGATTTCAATATTCTCTCGTATCAACACCGAGTTAACATTACATAAAAATTGATGTAATATTCAACTGAGACATACTTACAAGAGAAATTCACTCTCCCTCCTATGCTATATAGTAGAGTTCCCTCTTTGACAAGGGGAAGTGTTGTTGCCTATTATACGAGTGAAAACAAAGCTAAATTAGACAATGTGAGTCTTAATAGAAATATAGAGGCATGGGCAAAGATTTAGTCATTGGTCTGATTGTTGGTAGGAGATCACCAAGATACGATCTGTTTGATTTTACCAATGGAAGATTTTTCTGAACTTGGATGGATGAAGCAAATTAATAGTGGTGCCCATGTCGTCCAGATTGGATCCCTCGATATTGTATCATGTGTTTTGGTCTTTGAAGACAAAATCCAAGGTATTTTCTTGATTTTGAATGGTTTTGAGTTGTATTTATCAAGGCTTTGTTATTATTGATTTTTTGCTTGTATGATTTCTCGTATTTATTATGACACTAGGAGGATTATTT
Organism: Ottelia alismoides; assembly: GCA_037367405.1. Taxonomy (NCBI): domain Eukaryota; kingdom Viridiplantae; phylum Streptophyta; class Magnoliopsida; order Alismatales; family Hydrocharitaceae; genus Ottelia; species Ottelia alismoides. The sequence continues at coordinate 292,877 of JAZKJV010007189.1, forward strand.
TTTAGATTTTTTTATGGATATGTTTATATCTATTTACTATTGACGTTGATTCTCTTAAAAATGTATTATATGTGACTAAATGCCATGTTAAACGCTCCTAATATCACATTTAGGTATTTTATGTATTTTAGCAATTATAATTTAGTTAATAACTACTTAACCATCAACTAACTAACTTATAATTGCTAAAATAAAGAAATTGCCTGCAATTTGCGAAGGAAGTTTGGCCATTTGCGGATGAGGTTTGTTGATGCATCGATTAGAATATGCAACATTTGGAATGTTGAGTAAGTTAAGAGAAGATGAGGAAGTCCTAAGAAGTGTTGAGAAGAGACTTCTAAATTATCCTAGTTACTTGGATCTAAATTCAAGATTGACCCAAAATAAATCTGAAATAGAGGCAAAGAATCCATTAGTTGACCCTACTTAATGTGGGCAAAGGCTTTGTTGTTGTTATTTAGTTAATAAAATAATAATTATTTTTCAAAAAAAAATAAAAACAATAATTAACTTAGTAAATTAGTAATAATCCTTATGTAATGTCGGTTGGTCTATATCGATGATTCGGTGTGTATGTGTATATGTGTTTCATGTGTGGAATTTATATATCTGTTCCCAAGCGACCCGTGGATAGCATGATATTTGCAATTTATTGCGAGGGAACATCACCTCTTGGTTCAGAATCCAAAAGAACCTAATGGTGGTAGTTACCTTGTAAACACAGAGTAAATAGAATTGTGAAGGACTATAGCATTGAACACCATGTCACCAATTCATACCACTTATAAAGTAAAGCATGGTGATGACCCAAAAATCGTTGCGGTTAAGAGAGAAAAAAATAATATGATAATTGTGTCATTGTTCTCAACCACTCGAATCGGTCAACGGAAAAATGTAATTTAACTACTTAAGAAAATATAAATCAATCACAACAAAAAATGTAAGCGGTCTTCGCTATTCTTTTTACCTGGTATAGCGACCAGGGTCAAACACAAAGAGCACGATTTAAAAACTAAGTAGCCAAATTTCGAAAATGATTTTAGTGGTTTTTATTTTTTTATTTTTTTATTTTTTCAAAACAAGCATAAATGAATAAAAACACGCACACAACACTATTTTTGTATTTTTCAGAATATCCAAAAATATACAGAAAAGTCCAAAGAAAATGTTTTTTGTGTTTTATATATTTTAAAATATTTTGGTAATTTTTTCGTAATTTTCTGATATTTTTGTGATTTTATAAAAATCAAACAGTAAAACAAAGTAAACAATGCACAACCGAGAGTATTTTACAACTTAAAAATACTTTAATGTCCAATACTCATGCAGATTATTTTTATATATTAAACTAGAAGTAAATATATACAAATAAAGATTGAAATAATAATTTTTGGATTTTTCTATAATTTTCTACATTTTTTTAAGAATTTTTGTTTTTCATATTTTTTAGGAGTTTAATAAAGAGATAAAGCACGAAAATTGATCAAAAATTAAAAGACGTTAAAGTAATTTTTGTGGAATTTTTAAGCATTTTTTTCGAACTTTTATGAATTTTCAAAATTTAGACAGACAAAAAGACATTGTTTTTTATTTTTTAAATATACCAAAAGTCAACGAAATGCAATGAAAATTTTATATAATGACTAACACTACAAGCAGGAGCATATATGAATTTTCTCAGAATTTTTACAACACATAAAAACATTTATTATGATGAAAAAGATTATGCAATTAAAGTTCTGGAAGCACAAGGACTAAAGTGCAGATAGTTAAAGTTTTTGTGCTGAATATATAAACATTGAATGTTTCAGCTGAAATTAAAAAATACCAGTAACAACATGAGTCACACGTGCCTTAAATGTGGAGCAGGGGACGTTTACCATTCTGAAAAGCTCCGAGGATAACTTTGTAATTTACCCAAGATATTTGTTATTCAAAAACCTCCACTAGGGTTTTCTGTCATGTTGTTCTTCTCAAAGCACAAGGGAGATCTTGGCTGGCCACCGCCACGGGAGTTGCACGCTGGACAGAGGAGCGGGCGGAGGGAACGAGGCGGAGGGGCTCGGCGGGCCGCGACTGGTGGCGTTGAATGAAGGAGGTGGTGCGCGGGGCGGCCAGGTGGAGTCGGGGGAGGGAGGTGCGCGACTCGCGCTGAAGGTGGCTCATGCGCGGGGGCGATGCGGGCCCGCGCGAAGGAGGCGGCTGGCGAGGTGGGTGCGGGGCTGGGCTGAAGGGCGGAGAGCGACGGTGCCGTTGTGAGGCTGGGACGCGTGGGCGCGGGGCAGAGCGGGATGCCGCGCGTGTAATGGAGAGGCGGCGTGATTGGAACCACCGCCTGTGACGGGCTGGACAGAGGGGCTACGCGGCGGCGCGGGGATGGCGACGCTTGCGGTGGCTGTTGCGCCGCCTGGAGCGGCGGTTGCAATAAAGAATTTTTTTGGTTTTGTTTTTCTATTTTTTTTAATCTGCAAAAATGTTTAAAAAAATGAATATTTTTTTGTTTTTTTAAACAGGAACTGTAAATGGAGAGACATATTTTTTAAATTTTTTTATTAATTTTTTTCTTGTCTTGCAGAACAAAGGTTAGAAATCAAAATAATACACACACATATATGTACAGATATCTCTATTTATTTATTTATTTTATTTATAAACAAAATAAGAGGTGTGGATGCGGATTCGGTGGAAAAGCGAGGGATGGATCCGAGTCTCCGACCACCGTGCGTGGTCGGAGGTGTGTGGTTGCGTGAGATAGAAGTGAAATGGAGAGGTCACGAGTTGAGGCGAAGAGTCGGGTTTAGAGGCGGATCAAAATGTGATGGATGTTTTTGATTTTTTTTATGATCTAAGAGCTTGATAAAATGGGAGTAAAACCAGAACTACGATTTACCTACGAAAAAAGGACAGAAAATAAAAAGTGGATCTCACCTTGGATGTGGACACATCGTGATGGTCTCGACTACGATCGAATCGCTTTCACCGACCGGATCGGAGGTTGGGCACCCTTCTGCGACGAGTAGCTCTCGAGATCGGGCTCCTCTCTCCAGAGATTGATCAAGGAATGATAGGAGGAGGAGGAGCCCATTAAAAAAGAGAAGAAGAATGAAAAAGGAAGGTATGTACAAATGGGGAAAGTTTTTATTGGTGAAATTAATAAAATAATTGAATTAATTAATTATGAAATTCGAAATTAAATTAATTAAATAAATTAAATAATTGATGAAAATTATTTAGCCACATTAATAGTGGCCATTAAAGGCATAAAATCAAATCTAATATACATGGTATGTTATAAAATCAAATAAATCAAATAAAATCAAATAATTGAATACGAGTTTTGGAATTAAGTTAATAATTAAATAATATTATATAATTATTTTTTGGTGATTTTTATTTAAGGAAGTTAGTTCTATACACATATTATACACATATAATACAATATACATAGGTACAAATGAGGAAATAATTTTTAAAATACATTTTTTTAATTTTATTATTTATATATTTTTTTTTGTTTTTATTTTTTAATGAAAATAATATTTATAATTATATACATTATAAATATATAAATAAATATGTACAATAAATAATGGTGAAACTGCACAAAACACCTCAGAAAACCGACTTTCTAACCGTGACTCTAAATTATGAAATCACAGCCATTTGAGAAGATAATTTAATTTAGAGTCCAATGGAAGTGAGTTTGGTTCAATTTGAGTTCATATGGAGCCGAAATTGATATTTCAATGATCGCAATGTGGCTTTATCTGAGTGTGATTAATTGTAGTATATACATTATTTTAGTTGACAATTATTTTTATTATTTACAACACATTTTTATTTACAACTTTTGTTTACAAAAATAATTTAATTTGAGGTCAAATTATGTACAAATAAAATAGTACAAGTTTTATACAAATATATATGGAATTTATGTACAAATTATTTTTGGGTTTTTGACAGAAGACCTTATCTCCCCCTACTTTATTCCTGGTCGATCAGGTCAAGTTTTTGACCTTCTCTCGAGGTTCGGGTCAGTCTATATTTATTGCATAACACATCTTTATTTTTCTTTTATTTTTCTTTTCTTCTTTATTCTTTTATTTATGTACAAAAGTGTTAAAATGCATATTTAACAAATGCACGTAAAATGGTAAAAATATGGAATTAGTGGATATTTACAGGTATTTGACTAAGAAAATGAAGCTAAAATAAAAGAATAAAGGTGATGAATCGTGGATTCATCATTCCCCTATACTTTACCTTTGCTAGTCCCTTAGCAAACAACTATTTGGAAAATAAGTGAAAACAAAAAATAAAGAAAAGAAAAAGGAAAGAAGTTAGAATAATGTTGACTTTTAAACTTATCTTCATAAAAATGTATTCTGGAGATCTGTCGACTCTGTCGGACCTTTGGATTATTAGTGTGTCGGAGCCTTAATGGGATATGTATTTAAAACCTAACAGCCTCTAAGTTCCACAAGACTCCTATTCAGGTCTCCTCAACAGTCAGATCAGAACAAGTCTACATACACAAATTTTTATGACTATGAATTCTTACTTGTACGGTGTAAGTGAATATAGCTCCTCATCTCAGAAGTAACAAAGAAACAGCTTCTCTCAACAAGGTAGCTCTAATCCCCCGGCCTAGCAACTCTTTCCTCGAGGAGCGGGAATATTCCCTTCTAAGTTCAAAATACAACCAGCTCAAGAAAAGGGGGTAGAGAAGAGAATGTACAGTAACCAGTATAGTTACCTATCCTTGGGTTCATGATCAGTGTAGCCATGTCACCCGCTGCAAGCTCACAAATATTTGACTTTGAAGCTCTTATTCTTTTTTTTCTTATATATACACTCCGACAGGTGTTTTACTTTTCAATCTGGCCTGTCCACTTTTGGAGATTCTGCTTTTTATTTTTTATTTTTTTTGAAAATATATACAAGGTGCAGCAAGTACATGAGGAGTTTTCCCTTTTGAGCCAGTAGACTATCCCTCTTTTGAAGCATTATTGCAACCCCACAGCTCCTGTCTTTAGATCTCAACATCCACAACCCAGGTTTGAGATGCAACTTCCCTCCCTAGAGGAGGACGAGAGGTTCCGCCTAGATGTACTACCCTCGTATGCTACCCCAAGCAAAAAGAATATGCCCCCTCACTACCTCCTCCATGAGAGCTACGTGTAGAGTGCATTGTCCAAGGTAAGCCACGGTCTGAAAGAATCATGTGTGTGTTGTTAAATATTCTACTTATACTCATCAAGATGACATGTGAACATAGTTTTAATGGACTCAAAGAATTAAGTCACTAGGACCTGAAAAGTCTTAACTCCAAATCTTATAAGGTTCCTCTGAAATTAAGTGGATTATGGTTCAACTAAGCTCCATTCTTCAAATTTATTCCAGACTTAGTTTAAAAATGTCAATACTATCCTGAAAAATGCACATGTCAATGCAAGAAAATATGTACAATGCAAAGAGAAAAAAAAATCTTTTTGTGAAACAATTTTTAAAATTGAAGTTTTTATGGATGTTTGAAAAATGAAGCATATGCAAAAGTTTTTTTTAATGCAAATAGTTAGAAATATATACAAGTATATACGTAAGGGGTTAGGGATTATATACACATATTTACAAAGAAGTGAGTCAATTATTTACAAGAGTGATGAGAAAGGATTTACAACTTGAGCGATTTATACAGGTATATACGTAGTTGGATTTTTTATTTTTTAATAATTTTTTTGTGATGCATATATTCCTCAACTTTATTTGAAAATGAATTTACAAATAATTTTGAAAATTATAGTCCAAAATAATTTTTCACACAATTTTCCAAAAAAGAAATGTTGGCAAACATTTTTTGCAACAGTATATGGATAGATTTTCAAAATAAGTTTTCAACCATTTTTCCAAACATTTGCAAATAGTTTTATAAACATTTTTATTTCACACAAAAGAAAATTTTTACAATCCACAATATTTTTACAAAGGTTGGAAATTTTTTTCAAACATTTTTCAAATAGTTTTCAAAAGATTTTTCAAATAGATTTTCAAACTACTTTCAAAATATTTTTCAAAATATTTTAGCCTGACTTATTAGCCAGTATGTACAAGAAAATTTTTTGAGGAAATTTTTGCATCTTTTTATTAGTTTTTTCTAGTAATATTTACACAGTATTTTAACCATACTAAAAATATGAAAGTACGAGTTATGGCTAAAGTATATATACAATATATACGACACCCCCTATACTTAGCTCGAACTATGTCCTCATAGTGATCAAAGAGCTAGAAAAGAAAGACATAACTCGTATTAAGTATAAAAAAGTGAAAATAATAGTATACTACAATGACGAATAAAAGAATAAAATCAATAGAAGTCGGTGATCCCCTATACTTAGGATCAAGTAATCCTAAGTATAGAAGACTGTACACAAGGGGAAATGAGGAGTAGAATGTACTGGGTATACCCCCCATACTTAGGGTAAAATATCCCTAAGTATTGGCAGCAAAACAGAGGTAAAACGATCAAATGAATACTAACAAATCGGACACCCCCCCATACTTAGGGTAAAGTACACCGTAAGTATGGAATGATCAGGAGATGAATATGGGGTATGAGAAAGAATGTATGATATGGGCAAATAGATTTAGACAATGGAACAATGTTGAGGTGCCTCTCAACAAGCGCTAGAGTTTACGCCCCTAGTGGGCACAAATGTTAGGATACAGTATCGAGATTCATGACGACATCTGTAAGGCGAATATCGTATTGTCGTTGTAGTCTCGGTGGGAGAACAACAACGAGATCAACAGTGTAAGTGATGACACCCATGTAATCAATCAGGCGGGTGTCTGCTACCGAGTAAAGATATGGGCAGATGAAATCGGGCTCCGGTAGCACAAAAGAAATTGTCGGCTCAAGATCTGAATAGAGTGAATGGATGGAGTCGAAGAAGTCGAATGTGGAGAAGGAAGGATCTATCAGTGAATCCTCCACGTTAATCACAGTCTCAGATAGATAAGGAAGATCAAGATCACGAGACTCACTAAAAAGATTGATATCTGATATATATAATGCAGACAAATCAGTGAAATCATCTAATACCTCAAAGATCGGATCATCCTCGCGAGGGCCGTGGAGGAGAGAAACCTCAAACTCATTATCAGAAATATCAAAATACTCGGTCTCGTGATCCGACAGATCGGATGCACTCTCAGAAAGTGAAACCTAGTACACATGGTCCATGGCATCCTCCCGCAGACAACCCTCGGGGAGTAATGCCGAATCATCAGGGAACTTGGGATCTATGCTGTCAAATATCATGTCCTCCAAAAATGTATCGACCCCATCAAATAGGAGGACACAAGACTCAAATATGGGACTATCAAGGTTTGTCAAATAAAAAATCGGTCCCTCATCAAGCTCTCTCTGCTGAGATGAATCCAAGTATATCTCCGAATATGAGAAGATCTTCTGAAGAATAGACACTGAATCAACTACTCAAAGGATGGTTGAGATGTGGGCTCCTCCGCTATTTCTTGGGATACTAGCAGATCTAAAATCCAAGAATCATCAATGTGGAAGTGCGGGACTGGCTCAAAAAATCTGGCTGTAAATCCAACGTGTACTCGATCAATGTCCGGCTCTCGGAGCTCACAGTGGTAGTTAAAACATCCATCATATGAAAGGTAGTAGCATCCATATCCTCTGATTTGTGTGTGCTGTCAAGATCGGCATGATGTGTCACACACTCAATAGGTATCATATCTCCCTCATGCGTTGTCCCGAATAAATCATCCTATGAATATGGAATGTCAAAAAGTGTATCCAAGATGGTTTCAATTAAATCCAGGTCGGGACTTTGGTGGAACCACCATACGAGTTAATGACATATGTAATCTGCTCTGCGGTCCTCTCCCTCACGGCGATGTGGATAAGGTCAGACATCGAATATCCATGATATGGAAATCACCTCAAAATATCACGTAACCTCAACCATAAATCTATCAATGGCTCCTGGGGGTCAACTGAAAAATCATGAATACAAGACCGCATCATCTCTGCTCTACGCTGGGGGTAAAATATCTACAAAAAATAACGATCGTAAATCTTCCCACGTAGCAATCTTCCTTCCCAATCGTCTGTACCAACTCTTGGCTTTACTCTGAAGTGTAAATGGGAAGGTGGTCAACATCATGTACTCATAAGTGATATCGGAATATGATCATGATCTACAAATATCCTCAAACTCATAGATATGCAAATAAGGTTCCTCGTGCACTTCCCCTGAAAATTTCGACAGAAGATCAATGAACTCTAAATCCAAAACGAAGGGGCTCAAAGTAGAAGCGGATTGCACTTCTTGATCTTGGTTCTCATCCATCATCCTAGGATAGAAGTCATCTAAAGCTTGCAACTGCACCATATGATCGTCTATGGGATGCACTCTCATCTCAGCAAGGTGAACACCTGAGTCTCGTGTTTGGTCAATCTGGTCTTCTCGGGCTTCACTCACAGGCATGTCCCGAATGGGAGGGTGGGTAGGGAGAAGATGAGAAATCGGATGGAGTTCCGACCTCCCAAGAGAGTGGGCGGGAATGATGGGCATGAAGATAAGAAGCTGCAAAATCCGACTGGAATGGAACGTGACCCATCATGAAGAGAGGGAAATGAAGGAGGGAGGGTGGGGTAGAGACAGAAGGTGACTGATAATGATTCAAAGAATGATAGTAACCGACTCACACCAAAGACATACAAAACATAAAGCAAACCCCCAGTTCACCAACTCAATACAAATCTGACCGTGAGAGTTCAGTCTTTATATTTTCAATTTTAAGAGTTAGGTGATCAACAAAAGTTGTACAAACACTTAGGAGGCTTTAATAGGATTTGGAGCACTACTCCTTATTGTGTACGCGAGCAAGTAAAAATGCAAACAATGAGGGGATTGCTCTCCCAAAATAATGAAGTGATCAATTACATTTAATTTTCAAGGTCAAATTCAATTAGCAGTCCCAAATTTTTTAATTTTGGTTTTCTATTTTTTGGATTTTTTCAAAAATAACTTGCGAATATTTGCCTGGGAATTTTCAAACCGGAAAAGCAGGCTGGTACAGAAAAACAAAAAAAGAGATGAATTGAAGCCTAACGAAATTTTCTGATTTCCTTTTTGATTAATTTGAGTCAAAAACAGGGGGAGGAAGTCAAAAAAGCTGATGCACGGTCAAACACGATGATGCATGCAGAGATAGAAAATGTGTACCTTACTCCAGCACTCTACATGTAATATGATCCGCGAATAAAATTAAATACTGAAAGAAAACTAGCTATATGATGCACGTGGAAATCGGCCTTAAGACGAGCAACTTCTATTGATCGTGAAGAACAATAGTTAGTTAACCGAATCGAGTTCGGAATCCGATACTGGGAGTCACTCGATGCCTGCCACAATGGGTCCTGCCAGTGCTGTATGTGACTCCTCACGGCACGTGGTCTCAGATTCAATTAGACTAACTTTTTCAGTTAATTTTTATCCAAGGTCCAATTACGTTATATAGGAACAAATAAGCAATTAGATGTTGGGCCTTAGAAATTTACGTCACAATCAATTAAAATTCCTACGTCTCGAGGCTAAAACCGCGAGAATCAAAATAGCAACTTATGGCGTGAAATCAAAACACGGAAAACGGTGGTGAGGTCCCCCAAGTGCACCGGCACTTGGCGAAACAGACCCCGAGAATAGTCCAAGTCCACAGTTCAAAGTCCTAAATTATTACAAATGTCTCACGAAATGTTCTCTCAAATATAATAAAAATTTTCTTCTCCTCCCTGCTCCTCCTCCTGTGCGGGTCCTCAAAATGTAAACTCCAAGTCATCCCAAGCAGTTCCTCGCACAAAAATCAAAGAGAGAAGGTCAGAAAACAATTACAATATAGAGAGACAAATATCACAAAATAGAAAAATGACTACAAAGCAGTGCTCCCCCGCAACGACACCATTCTGATGACCCGAAAATCATCGCAGTTAAGAGAGGAAAAAATAATATCACATTGTGTCGTTGTTGTCAACCACTCAAATCAGTCAACGGAAAAATATAATTTAGCCACTTAAGAAAATATAAATCAATCACAACAAAAATGTAAGCGATCTTCGCTATTCTTTTTACCTGGTATAACGACCAGGGTCGAACACAAGGAGCACGATTTAAAAACTAAGTAGCCAAATTTCGAAAGTGATTTTTAGAGGTTTTTATTTTTTTTATTTTTCTCTTTTTTCAAAACAAGTGCAAACGAATAAAAACACGCACACAACACTCTTTTTATATTTTTCAGAATATTAAAAAATGTATAGAAAAGTCCGAAGAAAATGTTTTTGTGTTTTATATATTTTAAAAATATTTTTGGGAATTTTTTTCGCAATTTTATGATATTTTTGTGATTTTATAAAAATCAAATAGTGTAAAACAAAGTAAACAGTGCACAACAGAGAGTATTTTGCAACTTAAAAATACTTTAAATCTATAATACTCCTGGAGATTATTTTTATATTAAACTACAAGTAAATATCTACTAACAGAGACTGAAATCACATTTTTTGGATTTTTCTAGAATTTTGTACATTTTTTAAGAATGTTTGTTTTTCGCAATTTTTTAGGAGTTTAATAAAGAGTTAAAGCACAAAAATTGGTCAAAAATTAAAAGATACTAAAATACAGCTACAATAATTTTTGTGGAATTTTTAAGCAATTTTCCGTTTTTATGAATTTTCAAATTTTCAGTAGACAAAAAGACATTGTTTTTGATTTTTTAAATATAAAAAAGTCAATGACATGCAATGAAAATTTTATATAATGACTAACACTACAGTAGGAGCATATATGAATTTTCTCATAATTTTTACAACATATAAAGACATTTATTCTGATGAAAAAGATTATGCAATTAAAGTTCTGAAAGCACAAGGGCTAAAGTACAAATAGTTAAAGTTTTTTGTGCTGAATATAAAAACATTGAATGTTTCGGGTGAAATTAAAATTACCCAGTAACAACATGCGTCGCACGTGCCTTAAATGTCGAGCAGGGGACGTTTTTCAATTCTGAAAAGCTCTGAGGACAACTTTGTAATTTACCCAAAATATTTGTTATTAAATAACCTCCACTAGGGTTTTCTGTCGTGTTGTTCTTCTCAAAGCACAAGGGAGATCTTGGTCGGTTGTTGCCATGGGAGTTGCACGATGGACAGAGGAGCGGGCGGAGGGAACGAGGCGGAGGGGCTCGGCGGGTCGCGGCCGGTGGCGTTGAATGAAGGAGGTGGTGCGCAGGGCGACCAGGCGGAGTCGAGGGAGGCAGGTGCGTGGCTCGCGCTGGAGATGGCTCGTGCGTGGGGGCGGTGCTGGCCCACACGAAGAAGGCGGCTGGCGAGGAGGGCGCGGGGTTGGGCTGAAGGGCGGAGAGTGGTGGCGCCGCTGTGAGGAGGGGACGTGTGGGTGCAGGGTGGAGCGGGATTCCGCATGTGTAATGACGAGGCGGGGCGGTTGGAACCGTCGCCTGTGACAGGCTGGACGGAGGGGCCGCGTGTGGCTCGGGGATGGCCACGCTTGCGGTGGCTGTTGCGCCGCCTGGAACGACGGTTGCAAAAAAAGATTTTTTTTTGTTTTGTTTTTTGTTTTTATTCTACAGAAAATGTTAAAAAATGCATTTTTTTGTTTTTTTGTTTTTAAATAGGAACTGTAAATGGAGAGCCAGATTTTTTTATAATTTTTTATTAATTTTTTACTTGTCCTGCAAAATAAAGGTTAGAAATCTAACAATACACACACACATATCGATATCTCTATTTATTTATTTATTTTATTTATAAACAAAATAAGAGGTGTGGATGGGGATCCGGTGAAAAAGCGAGGGATGGATCCGAGTCTCCGCCCACCGTGCGTGGTCGGAGGTGTGTAGTTGCGTGAGATAGAAGTGAAATGGAGAGGTCACGAGTTGAGGCGAAAAGTCGGGTCTAGAGGCGGATCAGAATGTGATGGATGTTTTTAATTTTTTAATGATTTAAGAGCTTGATAAAATGGGAGCAAAAAACCAGAACTACAATTTACCTACGAAAAAATGACAGGAAATAAAAAGTGGATCTCACCATGGATGTGGACACGCCGTGACGACCTCGACGACGACCGAATTGCTGTCACCGACCGGATTGGAGGTTGGGCACCCTTCTGCGATGAGTAGCTCTCGGAGATCGGGCTCCTCTCTCCAAAGATTGATCAAGGAATGAAAGGAGGAGGAGGAGCCCATTAAAAAGAGAAGAAAAATGAAAAAGGAAGGTATGTACAAATGGGGAAAGTTTTATTGGTGAAATTAATTAATTAATTAATTATGAAATTTGGAATTAAATTAATGAAATAAATTAAATAATTAATGAAAATCAATTAATCATCTTAATGGTGGCCATTAAAGGGATAAAATCAAATCTAATATACATGATATGTTATAAAATCAAATAAATCAAATAAAATCAAATAATTGAATACGAATTTTGGTTTAAATTAAATTAATTAAATAATGTTAGATAATTATTTTTTGGTGATTTTTATTTAAGGAAGTTAGTTGTATACACAAATTATACACATATAATACAATATACATAGGTATAAATAAAGAAATAATTTTTAAAACACATTTTTTAGTTTTATTATTTATATATTTTTTTGTTTTTATTTTCTAATGAAAATAATATTTACAATTATATATATTATAAATATATAAATAAATAAGTACAATAAATAATGGTGAAAGTGCATAAAGCACCCCAGAAAATCGACTTTCTAACCGTAACTCCAAAAATTATGAAATCACAGCCATTTGAAAGATAATTTAATTTAGTGTCCAATGGAAGTGAGTTTAGTTCAATTTGAGTTCGTATGGAGCCGGAATTGGTATTTCAATGATCGCATTGTGGCTTTACCCGAGGGTGATTAATAGCACTATATACATTATTTTAGTTGACAATTATTTTTATTATTTACAACACATTTTTATTTACAACTTTTATTTACAAAAATAAATAATTTTAGGTCAAATTATGTACAAATAAAATAGTACAAGTTTTATACAAATATACATGGAATTTATGTACAAATTATTTTGGGTTTTTGACAGAAGACCTTATCTCCTCCTACTTTATTCCTGGTCGATCAGGTCAAGTCTTGACCTTCTCTTGGGGTTCGGGTCAGACTGTATTTATTGCATAAATACATCCTTTATTTTTTCTTTTCTTTTTTCTTCTTTATTCTTTTATTTATGTACAAAAAGTGTTAAAAATGAATATTTAACAAATGCATGCAAAATGGTAAAATTATGCAATTAATGGGTATTTACAGGTATTTGACTAAGAAAATGAAGCTAAAATAAAATAATAAAGGTAATGAATCGTGGATTCATCACATGGGTAGGTATCGAATATGCAACTTAAAAAGATATTTTAGAATCTCGTTATCAGACGGGAAGAAGATGTCATAGTTTTTGGAATTTCTCAGGGCAATCAAACAATTTACAAGACCCCATTAGGTACTACACTATTCAGAATGGTTTATGAGAAATCATGCCATTTACCCTCGGAAGCCATTCACTAATCGGAATGGCTAATAAACAAAATGAATGTGGACAGGGATGAAGCCATGAATTTTCTCTTGGGGGGCTAAAATTATTTAGACATTATTTATCTACTTTATCTTGTCATATTAGTGATTAATATATAGGGAGTAGATCATCTGTTGTAATGCGAGTTACAACAGAGGTGTTGTAATTTCCCTATTGCTAGTGAATTTGTTTCCAAAAATTCAAAATTATGATTGAATCGCCTATTAGTGTTATACGTACATACATATCCTTTAAATTTTGTCCAAATATGAGGTTATTTGCTATTTAATATTAATAAAGTTTGATTGCTTTTTAATTGGGATTTAAGTTGCTTAAATATTGATTGGACATATGACCACTAAGATAAAATTGTAAATAACATCGGATTTGAGTGAAATCTGGAGGATAGGTAGAACGCTAATCAAAAATTCAATTTATAAGGTTGGATGTTTGGAATCTAAGTCAATCTATAAGGAAATATTTTAATCATTCTGTAATTGATTGGCACTAATATTTAACATATTTTTTTTATCATTGTATTTGAAAGTGATTCCGAAAAGAAATACTCCGCATGTATTAGTGTGCCATATTTTGATACAAGTCTACATAAATTGATATATATATATATTAATAAGATATACACATATATATTCGATGATACAAATAACTATATCTATGTACACCAGAAAGATATGAAACTATATTTGTTTTCAGATCAAAAAAATGGAAGAAATATCATCATTCATATATGTATCTGCAAAGGAAATAAAAATAAACGTCCTTATTTGTACCTATATACTAATTTAAAAATACATGTGACCAATTAAAAATAGATACGATGATGGATATATATCGATATACCACCATTCAGTTATGTACAATATGTAATTAACTTTAATCATTGGTTATTGAATTTTTTGTTGAGATATGGAGGGGAGCATGGATGAAAATGGATACGGATATATCCAAAAATCTGCTTAATGTATTTGAAAAATTGTCGGATACAGTATCCAATTGTTAATCGAATACGGATCAGATATGGATTGTAAAAATTTTCCGGATACGAATATGGTAATGACTTGAATATCTGAATCTGGATTCGGATATCCGAATAAAACATTTAATATTGTTTTATATATAAGTTAATTTAATATAAGTCACAATCCCGTATTATTATATCAGTATTATACATTATATTATATCAGTATTATACATTATATAATTTAATATATTAATGATATTAATAAACTTACATTTGTTTGGGGATGTGCATGAACAAAAGTTACGAAACCTTATCCCTCTTTTTACTTTCCATCAAGAATGCAGGTCACTCAATGTTCACTTTTGTCATGATACAACTTATTTATATTTCATTATTTAAAATCATTATGAACTTTGATAATAAAATTCAATTTGTATTTGTATGCAGCTTTATTTGATCCTTATTCAGATTCCATGTTTATTGAATCCATATTTTGATTTCACTCTTTATTCGATTCATATTCGGGTCCGATATTTATTCGATCCATATTCGGATCCGATCTTTATTCAATATGTATTTGGATCCGATAAATATCCGATTTGGATCCGTGTCCATAATTAAAAGGATATGATCTCCTTAATGCATATCTGAATCTTATATGTACCTGTATTCGTATTTGATAGAGATGAAGCGGATTATGGAAATGGAAATATGCATATCTGATCCGTATCCGATCCATTTTAATTCCTGGAGGGGCTATTATATATAACACATATTTTTTAATTATTAAATAATGTATTTAGATTATATATTTACTATATTTATACACATGTATAGATGCTATGATTGAGACCGGGGGGGGGCACCCGCCCCCTCTCTCCATCACTGAATGTGGAGGGTCGCTTGCATAAACAATAAAGAGCTTTGTGACAAAGAAACAGACCCAGACGTATGCAAAGATATGAAGATTATATGGGCAATCAAGATACCGAGTAGGATAAAAGTTTTCCTATGGCGTCTCACGAAAAACAAGCTTTGTGACAAAGTTAGGAGGGCAAATTTACTGGGAATACATGATGTGAGCTGTGATAGGTGTGGTGAACATGCATAGACCGCTGAACATCTTTTCTTCAAGTGTGAGTCTTCGGTGAAGATTTGGAGGGAGATGGCTTTGTCGTGGGTTGACGTCAGCGGATCGACGAATTTCTGGGAGGCAATCAAGAGGGTGGGAGGAAATTCCACGAACGACATCTCGAAACCTTTTGCGGTGATTTGGACTATTTGGCTAGCAAGGAAGGAATTGCTCTTTAAGAATCAACCTTTTTATGCAGAAAACATCGTATCACATTGTAGGGGCTCTCTTGAGTCTGTGGGACTCTAGATAGTGATTGGTGTAATTTTGTTTTTATAAATATGATGTAGTTTTTTAGAGGTGACTCCCAAATTGGAAGATCAGGGTATAAAAAAACAATAAAGAGCGAAAGAGATAGGGACCAAATGAGATAACAGAGATCCAAATTTGAACACATGAGAATAGTGTGATCTATAATGATAAATGATCAAAAGAAGGCATGCCAAATACATTATCAGAAGATAATGTTGGATCAAAACTCTTCACATGCAATATGAAGAGTAAGGGGATCGGATCTTATCTAGTGAGAATAATGCACAATAACAGAAGCATCGAGATGTCATAGTCATCACTTGGTGCACACTGCACAGTCGTTCTTAGTGAATGTGTAAATTCTTAAGTACTGCACGGAACCAACAGATATCTAACCGTAGTGGAATATATATACATCGTGCACGATTTTTTATTCCTTTAACACTTTAATATGTCGCGCACAAAGGCCTTGTACCCTCACTTTCATCTCGGAAGATTCAAACTAGTCTCGTTATAGTTGTTTCAATTTCCATTATTCTCAACCATTTGAGATTTCTAGCAATTTTAAGTTGATTTTAAACGCTCACCTAGCATGATTCTAGGCGTCGTAGTCACCAATTAAAATTTATAGCATTCATTTCTTTCTGTCTTTATTTGCACTTCCAAAATTGCAGAACGAATTTATTTTTAACTAATTAACGGCATAATAAATTGATTTTTAGTTTTGAATATAATGAAAAATTAGTGTTCCTTTGGACGCCAATCGAGGCATTGAAAACATCAAGGGGCTGTTCGGCTAGAGAGGTGAGGGGTTTACCCCCACCTCATATTTTCTCTCTCTATGTGGGTCCCACTTTTTATCTTTTTAAAAAATTAAATAAATCAATTCTCCATCATCAATTCCATCAAAAAATAATATACTATACCATCATATCCTATAAAAATTATAAACTACTCCACTTCTACTCACTTTTTCAAACTCCAATACAATCACATCACAATAACTACTCACTTTTTCAGACTCCAATACAATCACATCACAATAAACCCACTTCTAACCCACCTCCAGTTTAACCCTCTATCCAAACACCAAAACCAAAAAATGGGTTACCTGCAACCAGTTTAACCCACTTAAACCCACTTTCCAAACACACCCCAAGTGTTATCAGTCTTGAGTATTGTGCGAGAGCAGATTTCTTTCGCAGTGGTTTTGCAGACCCCAAAAATAATTTATGCATTGTCTAATGCGTCTCAAAATAATTTATGCATTGTCTAATGCATCTCCGCCGAATCCCTATTGATTGAAATGTCAAAGAAGGGGTGATGGTTTGTTCCCACCATTGCTCATCGTATCCCTTTATCAATCGATCACACCTTGGTGATCTTCTACCCGATTTTTTCGCTTGAACAACACATCAATCCTCTGAGCATGTATGCGATCAAATTTTTTGTATATTTTTTTTGTCTTGTACATATGTACGACAACCATTTTTTTCCATTTACTTTCGATCCCAGTGATCGATATTTCCTCAAATTGGCTGAATTTGTTCAAACGATTATCCGCTCCTTCGAAAAGGGAAAGACAGTTCTACTGCCGCCTCTACCTCTATCGATTAATCTCCCCCCATTTTCACTTTCTCTAAGCTTTTCCAACTATAAATATATCTTCTATCCGATCAGTTTCCTCACCTTGTACAATATACTCTTCAGTGTCTTCTAGGTCTTCCTCCAATAGTCACTCTTAAAAATCGGATTGAACCGCATCGGTTATGTAAAAGTGTGTGTGTGTGGTGGGGGTGGGATATATATATATATATATATATATATATATATATAGAGAGAGAGAGAGAGAGAGAGAGAGAGGAGTGATCCTATAAGAGCAAAAAAATTTGAGAGCATGAGAGCATGCATTTTAGACCACATGATTCTGTTCTCTCTCTCCTGGTCTTCTCTCTCCTGGGGGAATCATGTGGTCCAGAATCATCCCTCCCATGCTCTCACAACTTTTTGCTCTCATAGGATGAGAGCCAAAATTTGTGAGAGCATGGGAGGGATGATTCTGGACCACATGATTCATCCAGGAGAGAGAAGATCAAGAGAGAGAAAATAGAATCATGTGATCCAGAATCATTGCTCTCATGCTCTCACAACTTTTTGCTCTCATAGGATCACTCCTCTTTTTCTATATATATATGGGAAAAATGGGGCTGCCCCCACCTCATTTTTCGTAATTTTTTTTATTTTTTTGGAAAAATATCACCATATATATTCATCCTTATATCCCTTCTATACGTCATTCGAATTTCGTCAGAAACAGAGACTCCTACGGCCTTCATCCAGACGTCATGTTTTTAACGGTCGCAAGATTTTTTAAATCGATCCTGTCTGGATGGAGGTCGTAGGAGTCTATGTTTCTGACGAAATTCGAATGACATATATGAGGGATATAGGAATAAATATACATGACGATATTTTCCAAAAAAATAAAATTTTTTTTCCAAAAATGGGGTGGAGCAGTCCCATCAACCCCTATATATAGAGAGAGAGAGAATGAGAGAGAGAGGACCATTCCAATAGGACTTGGTCCTTACATGTGTAAGGAAGACCAACGATATAGTCATTAGATTTGAATCTAACAACATGATCAATTTATTTGCCCAAAAGGATATTATGGTTATCATGTTTTGCATTAATTATTGATAGTATTTAATATTTCAAAATACTAAATAGAACTAGATATAATTCTGGTATTTTTTCATAATATCATATTTATATAATGGCCAGTTTTGTGTTGGGCGACATAACGTGAGACAGATGTTTGAATTCTTATACTTTTTTTGTATAATCTGTGATTCCTTTTGTAACGATTGTATATTTTTTTTATAATCCATGGTTCATTGAAATTTCATTAGTCATTTTATAAAATTTGTATGGTTGTTTGTAGAATGCAATTCATATTAGCAATACATTAGTTATTTTTAAGTTTTTTTATTTATGTGAAATCTACAATCTTTTTTTATAAAAATATATAATGCATGTTTTTAATATGTATAATACACATATAAAATGTATAATACACATCTAAAATATGTAATGCACATCTAAAATGTATAAAACACATAAAAAATACAAATTTTCATTTGTATCCAATTGATATGTAAAAATACACATCAAATATGTATAATACAAATCAAATTTGTAATAATAAACATCAAAAGTGTATAACACACATGAAATATGTAAAACATAAAGGTTTCACGGCATCCTTGTGTAGTCACTACCATGATACACACGTCGTCATCGCCACCGTCTGCTGTCAATCACCGGAGAGCGTGTGTTGCCCCCTACCTTGGTCGTCGCTGCCCATATCGCAGATCCCGCCAGTGATCGCGCGACCTCTGCGGCGAGGAGCATCTCCTCCGCGCACGGAGCTACAACTCCCATCATCGTCCACCAAAGGCGCCGGCCTCTTCAACAACCGCCAGGAGTCCCTCTGCCGATCGTGCGACCTTCATCGCTAGCCATGCCACGCACCTCGCACAAGCCTCCAGAGTCACGCTGCCTTCGCGTGAGCCCCGTCCCCGCGAGCTCCCCCATCTACCACCGAGTCTACCTAGAGCACGATTACCATCAACGCCACCACCCCACGCGAAACTTTACTGCCACCGTCCACCACCTGCAAGAGGAGAACTGCGTCCGCCACGCATCTCCACCATCATCCAACAGCTGACATCAGGCAAGCAGACCTCCACCTATGCAGAGGACAGATCCAGGCGGTACCCCTTGCCCCCTCCATGGAGCATATGATGCCAAAAAATTTAGGGTTTCTAAATCTGAATAAGCAATTAAGGTGATGCTAATGGAGGATATAATTGAGATCTTTACATACTATATTTAGATAATGTATAAAGATCAAAATAGATTTTTGCTTAATTTATAAATATTATTAATATACCATTAATACCTACCACACGATTAATTACGAATGGTTGATATTGATGGCCTTCCTTATGGATGGAAGGACCATGTCTCATTTGAAAGATATCCTATATATATAGGAGTGATCATGTGAGAGCAAAAAACTGTGAGAACATGAGAGCAATGATTTTGGACCACTAGATTCGGTCTTTCTCCTGGTCTTCTCTCTCTTGGTCGAATCTAGTGGTACAGAATCACTGCTCTCATGCACTCACAACTTTTTGCTCTCACAGGATTTCTCCTCTCATATATATATATATATATTAGATTAATGGGGCTGCCCCAATATAGATACCCCGCGCTATTTTCGGCGTTGTGCTCGAACCACCTTATCGAACCAAAATGATATAAAATACGTATAAAATACACAATCAAATATAATTTACATATATAGTATAGCTAATGTGTATATGTAGTACTATACCTAGGACCATGTCTCATTTGAAAGATATCCTATATATATAGGAGTGATCATGTGAGAGAAAAAAACTGTGAGAACATGAGAGCAATGATTTTGGACCACTAGATTCTGACTTTCTCCTGGTCTTCTCTCTCTTGGTTGAATCTAGTGGTACAGAATCACTGCTCTCATGCTCTCACAACTTTTTGCTCTCACAGGATTTCTCCTCTCATATATATATATATATATATATATATATATTAGATTAGTGAGGCTGCCCCAATATAGATACCCCGCACTATTTTCGGCATTGTGCTCGAACCACCTTATCGAACCAAAATGATATAAAATATGTATAAAATACATAATCAAATATAATTTACATATATAGTATAGCTAATATGTATATGTAATACCTAAAATATAGTTTAAATATGCAACATTAAATGCCGTACATATGAATATATATAATATTTAAAGCTATACTCAAACATGATACTAATTTAAAATAAAATTTAAATTTCATTTAATGCAACAACTTGTGATGGGTACTTGGTTTTGTTGAAGGTTATTAATTCAACTTCCAACCATCTCATTTATTTTGAACAAACACAAAACTAATAATGGTAAATTTTGGTTGAATCGGATTAAATCAGGTCAAAAAGGTAATTGGATCGGTGATTAAATCTAAAACCAAACATTCGGGCCGAATCACGGCAAATCGGTTATCCGGACCAATCCAAGTTCGAACTGACTGGTCCGATCCTATTTTCAAAATATTGATGCAAATATCTGCATAAATTGTGATAGAAAAAATACTACAGTATATCATAAAAAAGTCCAATTAAACGTAGCTTTTCAACTTTGATAAGTAACAACATGGTACACAGATTATTAATATTTTTTTAATGTGGTCCTAAACTAATGAAGTTTATTAACTGTTTTGTTTTCATGACCTTAAGTTGCAACATCTCAAAGCCATATCAAGATAAATAATTAAGAGCGGGTACCGTATTATTAGTTTTTAAATTTCATGTATGACATTAAAAGTAGATACTTAGCAAAACTAATTATATCTGTCCTTGATTAAGTGTATCCAAACTCAATTTATTTAAACTATATAGTTGTGGTGTTGTGATTCTTCTAATATATTGCGAGATGTTGTGATCTAACGTTTTCTGTAGTGTTTAGCTCTTATAGTCCGTCGTTGATATCTGATGTGAATTTGGTACGAGATTGGCGCCGATCAGAGGATATTAGTAACATGGTTATTGCATGGTACTTGTGTTTGATTGATTTACAATTATGAAAGAATAATGCATTGAACCAAGTTAAAACTTAAGAGGCATTCGAATCAGATAAATAATAGATCACTCAGTATTTAGAGCACTGGTTTTGTACATTATTAGTTATATATTTTGTTGAATATGCCCGTATCATTTTTAAAATGCATATGAATATTGTGATATTTTCCACATCTATCTGAATCTGTAAGTCTTTTTCATATAACTATAGTTGAATATTACTTTTAACTATATCTCTCACCAGATTCAATAAAGTTGTTGCTGTATAAATCTAAATATATGTATTAGGCATAAAACGTCCAATACAGGTACGGACCTATTACATAGAGTCTATAGAGTTTCTAAAATTATCCACGATACGTTTCCATCGCGTATACATGCATATTTTTAAAAGAAACGGTGACATAATTTTCACATCTATCTATATCAGTATCTACATTTTTTTATATATAATTAAAATCGATAGGGATGTGTAACACATGTATCTGTATCTGACTATTGTGGGATGAGCATGGGTTAGGCAGCTGGACCGCCTCGATCCAGCCAGAACCCCGTCTCACCAAATCCAGCCCAACTCGTACCCAAAACCATTTTGGGCAGAGGTCAGACCAACAATTTGAACTTGTTAATTGAGCCGGACTCAAGCATGGCTCGGCTTAGCCCATCAGACTCGAAAGCCAAGTCCAAAATGGAGCCCGAATAAAGACCTGCAAGCTCGGCTCGATAACGAGTCCGACCTAATAATAAAGAGATATCCAAACTCGTGAGAAATATACAGTGATTATCCAACGATAAAGATATAAAAACCTTATAAAACTACAACTCTTAATGAAACATACTATTAAAATCAACAACCGAGAGGGGAGTAGGATGGAAATTGTACAAAAATACATGTACCTATTCTGCCGCGGTCCATACAAATTGAGACTGTCCAAGACCAACTAATATCCAACATTCAATGTATCGTTCCAGCCTAGGCTCCGGCCATTATAATTGGGACGGATTTGAGCTTGAGCCTTCAAAAGTTTAAAAAAAGTGGACCAGACCCAACCCAAAGATCGAAAATATAAGATCTTAGGTTTGAGTCATATAGGACCCAACCCATGGCATACTTTTATTTAATCTTTATATATGTTAAGATTAATTCCTCCCCACATTTTCTTGCTAACTTTTACTTTTATCTTCATATATGCTAAGATTCATTTGTCCACCCATTTTCGTGCAAACTTTTGTTTAATCTTCATATATGCTAAGATTAACATGTGGACCTAAAAGCACGCGAATTAGAAGTTTTGAGTATGACATTCCACCCCCAAACACATCAAATTTATATAAGATCTTTTTCTACACTTTTCTTTTTATTCTTGTTATACATTAATCCCATTGCTCTCATCAACTGTACTCCGCTTTTGCTACGATCCTCCGTGCTAAACTTCATGAGCTGTGCCATTCTTCTCTCAACATAGCTTAATATATAAACATCAAGTCCTTCGCATTGTCTATCCTTACCATCTCGCACCCAATATTTGTGATCTCGCGTAAGACACGACGCTCGCGCAACTGCGGCTGGTAACATCACCGTTGGCAGTTTTAACCACAAACCCATACCACAAGGACAATCCAAACAATGTTGACGCAGCCTAGTGATGCAGTCTCTATCGAATGGTCTCCATTCTTCCTTGACGATATTTCATGAATAAATGTTGGGGAGGCACTAGAATAGGCCCATGCCTAAGCCCATCTTAGAAATTAGGCCCTGGGTCTGGTTGAGGTCTGTATGAAATTTTTTTATTGGTCCAAGCCCAGCCCAATTTTTATAGAGCCAAACCGACCCACATGACTTGTCCACATCAACTCCTATTTGTTCAACTTAACCATGAATAAGGAAGTTTTCTTTGTAGGTCTACGAGCATCAAGTTCTTCAAATGGGACGAGATTACTGATTCTTGAACTTGGAAATGTAGAGAACATAGAGCGTGTTAAGTACATCACCGACCAAACACCGAGTTCATCGGGACCCCTCACCGGGCATGCCAAGAGCCACATCCCGACCCTGGTCTGGAGTACTCCGATCAACCACCCTCCCCGATTCTATCTCCATCATCACTTGAGAACATCAAGGACGTACCCATCTTCAAGCAGACCATCACACCAATTTTCGAGAAGTCCGCATTCAATGTTGCCGAGCCATGTTTTCAAGCATCTCATTATGAGTACCCACTTCTTATTTAGTATTTACTAAATGGTATAACTGAATAATTATACCATTTAGCGGTTGAGCGGGAGATGCGTCCGCTGCACACTTTGAAGCAGGCGAAAGCAGAGTTGGTACGGTGGTAGGCATCATCGAGTTGGGGAGAGGACAGAGCGGAGGGCTTTCGGTGCAAACTCTTGGGTGTCGTGGGTAATTTCTTATTTTCATCAAGGGCAGAAACATAATGATCGCCGAAGGTGGAAGGGTAAAAACAGAATTTTTGCATCAGAGATTAATGCCTTGACACACTTTAATATATGTATGTATTGGAATGGATGGAATGGAATTAGATATATAGATTTACTACAGTAGCAACCCTGCATGCTTTATGAAAAGTACATGGAAAAGGCAGAGCATATGAAAGAAGGAGGTGGGATTAAATTTCTCGGGTGGAAATTTGCTACAACAGTAGCCCCTTAAGATATAGTAAGACTAGTAAGGAACCTATGCACTGCACGAGAAGGAAATTATTCAAAAAAGTAGGCATCTTCAATATCATAATTAACATTGTAATTACAAAATCTATTATTATGCATTATTATTTTTCGTTAGTTATATTACAACGATTTAACTATATATTGTTGTACCTAAAGGTAGCTAGTAAGGATTAACAGAGAAAGAATACACATTATCTTTCTTATCAATGTCCATAATAATTATGGAAATTTTAGATAATTTTTTTATAAATTTGCGTGAATGAAAAACTGGTTGGCTTATTATTTCTTGTGAATTTCAGTTAGAATGTCATTTTGCACTCAATCATGTTCGGTCTTATATATTGATTGTCCTTAGGAACAATATAATGACATTATTTGTTGGGAATTTCAACAAAAAATGTGAGTTTGCAATATGTAAAATTAATTTGGTATCATATATTTGAGATCACAATATAACTAACATTGTCAAAAGTACTTGATGTTGCAAACACAATTTTTTCGTAGTGGCTCCAGTCGAATATGGAGTTATAGTTTTGAAAATGAAGAAGGTAATTATGGAAGGATTAAACTACAACACTGATGAAATAATTAAGGTGGGATTATCACGCAGCTTCAGCAACATTCATAACAATCTACATATCACCCGAAAAAATATGCTCCAAGAAGCCGATCTTCTCCAAACGAGCATTCTCGTAATAACCAACTACGTGATATTTATATTGTTCATGTACTCTAACTTCATATCCTGCTTCCACCTCTGTATATCTAAAGGCATCCGATTGAAGATATGGTTCTTCTGCTACATTGTATTCAACCTTGGATTTAATTTCAAGAATTTCAATTGTGTCTTTTTCTTCCAATTCTCAAGGCAATTCAATGCAGTGTTGTCTGAGGCATTGGGTCTTTCCAAGCTTACATTCTTGTGATCTTTTTTGTGGTTTAAATTCCTAATCATCCATTAAACAAAAGGAGTATTTAGAAAATATAAAACATTTTCTTTCTGATTTTTGTCTATTTTTACCTATACTTATATATAAGATGCCCTATATAGGCTATTTATACACATGCACGCACGCACACACACATATTGTATTTATTATAACTAGTATAAATACCCTAAATATGCCCTAATAACTTTGAAAAATAAAAGGAATCGTTCTTTTAGGTATTTTCTTATTTTTTTATATATTTATTATATACTTTGTATTATATATTACCTATATTATATACATTACATTATATGCATACCTATATTGATATATATACACACACTTTATTGTATATTAAAAAATAAAATTAAAAACTAGAAAATATAAAAAGAAAATAAAAATTATAGAATCAATAATAAAAAAATATTATTGATTAAAAATATTAAAAATACACAAAATATTAATTGATTAATTAAGCATATATTGTACAAATATACATTGTTATTCATTCATTATTTATAAATAATAATATTGCTATATCGACTTGTATCCCTGTGTTCAACCCTTACCTACTTGTCCACTATACACATTCATTGTATGGTATAATAAATTTTGATCCACATTTCATCTGTTTTTATTGCTTCATTATTATATTGTAGGTTATTTATTGAACTTCTTGACTTTCGTGAGTGGTCGCCTTAGTGACGATGTTCTCTCCTTGGAAGAATATCCGACCCTTGTGGAAGTTGGAGTTTTCAAATGGCATCGTTGCCGGGGAGCAAAGTTGCACATTATACTGCTTGGTTTCCTTTTTATTTTCTACTATTTATTCTTTTATAATTATTTGACTGTTCTAATCCATATTTCTTTGTTGATTTTTCTTGCAAGGGGTCGTGTGAAGACGACGAATTCCTAGGAGTTAGACGCACCTGAGTCGCGAGGAGATCGGTCCATTCTCTTGTTGGACTATTTACAAGATACTAATAACATATGTTATTAGTATACCCGACCAAACTACTGCTACGACTATTTACTTGGTATGTTTATAGAAGTTGAGATTAGTGGTACGATGGATGGCCTTGCTCCCTCCCATCCATGCTTTCCCTTGGAAAGTAGTATCCTAGGATCAAAATTAATATGGAATCATGTATGCATCTCCACAAAGCGGGCAACAAACATTCGAATTAAAATTCAAGAAGTAGCAAACATGAGGTGTAGAAGCAATAAACTACATCGATCAATTTGTTGTTTGAAGCCTTCCCTAGCAATTGCCTCGATGTGCTGCTTCGTCGTTCAGATCTCTAGCCCTCCTCTACAGGTGACGATAATGGCACCAAGAGAGCATTTGTAGGTGGTCGCCATCCGTGCGGGTGAGTGGTGGAGATGTGGTGCAACCTAGAGGAGGAGGGAGAGGGAGCGGGGGAAGTGATAGAGGAGGGATTCCTCGAAGGGGTCGAGCAAAAGGAGGTCTGGAGAGAAGGGTTGGCCTTGTTCATAGTGAAGGATATGGTTAGATCCTCAAGCGCATCACGGAAGCGTGAGCGTCGTATCGAATACGACGAAGAACGACTAGTCGTACTAGTAGTTCTATGCAGCGGAAATTAAAAATTTTTCTTGCGACGAAACCACATGATCCAAGAACACTTCTCGGATCGTTTTGTCTAAACCACAAACAAGTATTAGGGTTACCTCTTGAAGCGTGGTTGCGATCAAGTCTCTAAACAAAGAGACCTCCTGTCTCAAGTCCGATCCGACGGAGGAGACGCTTGCGAGCGCGGGGATGAACCGCGTGCTTCTCGCAATCCATGTTGATGATCCAAGCGGCGGATCTCCTGATCTCGACACACGAGATCCGACGTCTTCTTCACGAGCAAGGCATGCCGAAGTAGACGGAGTTCCACGAGCAAAACATCGGGCAGCATAACGACGGTGCCGCGGCGATGGAGAGCCTCTCTAGGTCATCCATGGTGGACGACCATGAGAGGGAGAGAGAGAGAAAGAAAGAAAGATAGAGAGAGAGAGAGACTTGTTGTCTCACTTATGTGTCAAGAAGAGCAATGGGGTGCCTCTCCTTTTATAGGGTTTTGGGATCCATGGATCTCAATCCATGTGTCAACACAAATCCAATGGTCCACATTAATTTGTGTTTCTTTCAATGGCCATGATTTGTTGCTAAAAACACAACAACAATTAATTTAATAAAAATCAAATATATATTAAATATAATTTGATTTATATCAAATCAATCTCCATTGGAGAGATAGGAAAGGAGGCAAGCCTCCTTCCATAAGGAGGGTGGACGGCTAATACATTCCTTATGGAATTGTGGCTGTCCCCTCTCCTCATTAGGAAGGGAGCTTCCTTTTTCCTATTACATGAGATTACATTATCTCATGATTATCTCCAATATTTGCAACAACATTTGTTACAAATTATTTCACAAAAATAAATCCAATTTATTTTGTGAACATTGCAATCATGCCATTGGAAATTTGTGAATCATATTCACAACCCAAAACAAAATGTAAATTACATTTTCAATTCAATGTCCAATGTGAATCCAATTCACATTAACATTTAATTAACAAATGCAAATCACAAATAGCTCTCTCTTATATATTATAAATCACATTTATAATATATATGGATATTGCTATCCACATTATTCATATCCATGATAATTAAATCACATTTAATCATCTTGGATCTTTATTCTCTTGTTCTCAAATAATATGAATCACATTCACATTATTCACATCTTTGATAATCAAATCACATTTAATTATCTCAGATAACTCTCTTTATAATATGAATCAAATTCATATTACTCATGATAATTAAATCACATTTAATTATCTATTTTCTCAATGCTCGGATACATAAATCAACAATAGAATTATCCATGAACTCCTTCAAGGATAATGTGCTTTCTCCGCAGATACTTGGAGATAAGGACAGGGCGATTGTATTGTTCCACGTATAGTGACATGGATATTGAGATCGTATCTCAAATCCAGATCACGGGCCTCCCATAGATGCTTGATTAAATCAAGACCGTAAATCTAATCTTCTCATTGTATTTGAATCACATTCAGATCAATGTCCAACACTTGGACCAAGATCAGATCACTTCTCTACTGAGAGGAGTCACTAAAATCCAGACCCGTTTCATCACTCCCTAGGAATGGAAGCGTCATGGTTATACAATCGTTTATGATCACATCACCCTCAGGTATTCCCAATACTTGTACATCCTGCATACTGGAAGACTCAGACTAAACCCGAAGTATTGGATCAACTTTATATTGTCTACTTCATGGTTTTATCAGTAAGTTTCTCATTCGATCATTGGGAGTCAATATCGATCATATACTTTCCAAAAGCATATATCATACCTAGGTCTTGATCATATACTTTCCAAAAGTATATATCAAACCTACAAATTCAGTCAAGCTTCCAAAGCGAGACGACTGTGCGCACGGAATTTGATTCTTCCCAATATCTCATGAGTGAGCTCATGTCTTCCGGTTCAGTAACTGAACCTGTATGATCCCTTTGAGAGATCGTATTACTCATATGCCCTTATATGCACACCAGCGCGCCGGTGTATAGACCTTGATTAGGTTATCAACCTATTGGTCTGCCAAATGTACATACTTAGACATATAGCAACACATCTGTCTCCGGTCAGAGGATGCGTGCCTATATCATGACAGCATACGATGTAGGACTTTGGTTATCTCGATCTCGTTAAGTCAACTCTTTGACCTAACTAATCTGACACCTCCGAATCTCTATTCCTATGCAGAGGACATGCATCAAGAGGTCGGTCAGATATCAGCCTTCAGAGATAAGGATTGCCATCTCCTACTCAGGCTGGAGATCATCTCTTAACAATCATTTGACGGTGCTTGATGAGTCCTCAATCTAACTCTTTAGATATTCAACCAAGCACCAGCCTCTATGATTCAATAGTTGAATCAACAGATGTATGATCATCAAGATGGCCATGGTACATAACCCTAATTGTACTAAGGGACCTATTATGCAAATATGTATTCTTGATTTCAGATTAAGGAGTGAATTGCAATAACATTTATTGCATAATGGCTCGCCGTGGGCTCGCATTTCTAACACATAGATCGACCTTTAGTCGATTAGAGTTGTTCTCACTCGTGTCTCTGTCCTTGTTTTGGGCGTCGAGTTTCTTCACCACCGCCATGTTGCCCAGCCTTCTTGTTCTTCTACTGTTTCTGCCACAAACTACGATGCTTGGCCTCACAGCTCTTCGCCTTTCGATGGTAGCGACAAACAACGTATCATCATTGAGGATAAAGGCAAGGTTGTCTTCGCCGGTTTCGAGCTTCGTCGAGGTGGGAAGTTGTAGAACACACATACAAGGGGCTCGATCTGGACCTTAGTTTCTACACCCGACGTCGATGATGTTACTGCCAGGAGGGAGGAACTTGGTTTTTTATTTTTGTGAGGAGAGTGATTTATTTTTGTAAATTAATTTGTAATTAATTTGGACATTCTCCACACTTCACGAGGTCTATTGCTCGGATGCTTGTTGACATGGGGGCCTCACCGTGGTTTATGGTGAGTGTCCGATCAACTAGGGTTAAGTATCAAAATATATCAATGGTCGTTGCAACCCCAATCAATCAGCTAACTCAACGAGAAGACTAAACCACTCGAGAAAAATCAATCAAGAAAATGTAATGTAAGCGGTTTCGCTGTTTAATTTACCTGGTATAGCGATAGGGTCGAACACAAGGAGCATAATTAAAGAACTCAATAGTCAAATTTCGAAAAATAAAGGATTTTTAGTGGTTTTTTATTTTTAAAATTTTTAATTTTTCAACAAGGAACAATATGCACAAAGGAAGAAATTTACAAACCGCACTCTTTTTGTATTTTTCAAAATATTCATAAAATTGCAAAGAAAATATTTTTGACTTTTATAAATTTTAAAAAGTTTTTGGTAATTTTTCCAAGGTTTTATGATGTTTTTGTGATTTTATAAAAAATCAAATAGTGGTAAAGAAGGTAAATAGTGCACATCTTGTAGTAATTTGCAAGTTAAAAATATTTTAAGTGCTCAGAACTCCTGAAAATTATTTTTATGCTAAAATATAGACAAATATCTACGCACACAACTAAAATCGATTTTTTTGGTTTTTTAGAATTATTTATGATTTTAATAAGATTTTAGATATTTTATATTTTTTGGATTTTGAAAATAGTTAATGCGTGAAAATTGGATAGAAAATAAAAGACAATGAAATACACCTATCTAATTTTTCTAGAACTTTTCAGATATTTTTTTATTTTTAACGATTTTTCAAATTTTAAGCAGAGAAAATGACACTATTTTTTATTTTTAATAATATAAAATAAATTTAAAATGCAATGAGAATGATATACAATGAAGAGGATCAAGTCAGGAGTCTAATTTGATTTTCCCTGAATTTATTCAACAGTAAAAACATTTATTTCAATGATAAAAGCAAGCAAATAAAATGTCTAGGTACAGGCACTGCAAGGAAAATATTTATTGTTTTTGCATTGAAAGATAACAAGAAATTAAAGTAGGGAAGAAGTCGCAATTTACCCAAGGAATGCGTGCCGAACACGTGTCTTGAATGCAAGCGGGGATGTTTTTATAATTTTCAGAAACACCAGGGCTGAAGTGCAATTTTTCCATTTTTAATTATATCCTTAGGGTTCTTTTCCTTCGTTTGTTCTTTGTTCTTCACAGAGGCAAAAGGGGGAGGCATAGGCACTACCCCTCCTTTCTCTTCTCCTCAAGCGGCTGGGCGGAGGAGCTGATGTCCAAGCGGGGGTGCAAGCGGGCTAAGGATGCACGACCGAGGCATGGTGTTGGTTATCGCAAATGACATGTTAGCCAGCGGAGGGCGACCGATGGAAGCCCAGCGATGGCTGATTGCTCTGACTGTGGAAGAGGGCGGTGGTGCTACTCTCAGGCGGTCGGCGGTGACGAGCAGCGGTGGGCTTGGCTGTGAGTGAAGATCTGACATGAAGCTCCATCCCAGGTGGAGGAAGGGCGGGAGGAGCTCCTACGGAGGTGGAGATGGAAACGACGATCAAGAGGACGATCATGCGCGGTAGAGGAGGAGGGGCTCCAAGCAGAGATGGCAACCGACGATCAGGTGTATGGTCATGTACGACCGAGGAGGATGGGCTCGAAGCAGATATGGAGGCCGGTGTTGAGGGGGTGGAGGACGCGACGGGCTCGGGCATCGCCTGCTGATGGAGAGGGGCAGCACCTGCTGCCATTCTCTTTTTTTTTTTAATTTTTTTGTTTTATTTTTTTTATTTTGTACAAAACGTGTAAGATAAAAAAACTGTATAAGTATTTATTTTTTATTTCCTGCAAAACAAAATGTTATAGAGAAAAAAAATACTTTTATTTTATTTATTTTTTATTTTTTTTGCGTAAACAAATGAGGATACGAGCATGACAACTCTATCCAAGAAAATCCAAACACGAAAAAAAAGTGAGCGAGTACGGATCCTACGAAATGGAAGATAGATCCGAAGATCCGATCACTGTGTGTGACCGGAGGCGAAAGGTTGCGTGAGGTAGAACGCGAAATGGAGAGATCGAGATGTGGAGATGGTGATCGATATCAGATCGAAAATGGATAGAATCGTGATGAACAATTAGCTACGATTAAACAATACAAATTACATCTAGAATTAATAAATATGGAAGATGAAAATTAAAGTGGATCTCACCTTAGGATCGGACACGTTGTGATAGCCTTGACAAGTACCGAATCGTTATCACCGGATGGCTCGGAGGCTGGACACCCTTCTGCGACAAGAGGCTCTTGGAGGTCAGGCTCCTCTCCACCAAAGATTGATCAAGAGGTAATGAGGGAGGATGAGATAAATAAAAAGAAGAAGAAAAATCAAAAAGTAAAATAATTACAAAAGGAACTGCTGAGTCAAATCTAATGTATCAAACAAAGGACACCAAAATCAGGATATATATATATATAAAGAGAGAAAATGAATAAAACGATTCTGCTCCTAAATTTTGATGTTTCAATAAATATTTAACCAGACAAGTGTTCCTGAGTCAAATTCAAGGAGGTAGAAAGTCATGCTCGGACTTTTGAGTGAAGAAATATTTTTGTGATTTTTATTTATTTCTTTTCTTCTACGAGAATAATATTTTCAGTTTTAATTATTATTTTTTATTCAATTTTTAATTTCTATTTTTAATTTATTTTCAAAATGATATTTTTAAATAATTGATCTGTAATATAATATTATGTGATAGAAATTATAGTGAACTATATAGTAGATGAATCGAGGAGAAACTCAAGTAATGAACTCGAAGCACACAAAACAAATTCAAAATGTAGTAAAAAATCTAAGAAGAAAACCTCAATAAAATCGCGGTTAAAATCTCAAAATTTGACTGGAAAATATAAGGTAGAAAAATACTACGCTCAAAATAATGCCCAATAGTCCTCAAGAATCCAAGGTAGTCCAATGTTCAATGTGTAAAAAAATACAGGAAATGAATAAAGGCTTCTTGCAATTAGATCCACAGTCAGGGACCTAATTGTGAGGAAGCTCTAGAAACTTTTCAATAAGGTCCCTACATGGGAACCTAAATGCAATTTTAAAAAGCTCTGGAGATGGGGATTATTTCTGGAGCTGGCGAGAGTGTCTTTGTAATTTTATTCCCCTTCATTCTTTGACAGCTATGATTAGATGGAAGCTTCTAATATGGACCCTTCCTTACGGACACGTGTCACACACCTGCAACGAGTGTTCTTGCTATGTTCTTCCCCAAATTTGGTGCGGGTGGCGGCGGATTTTCCTCTCTAATGATGCTGCGAATATTGGACGTCCTCCGGCAGAATCCTATGGGGCTAGAAGGGAGCTCCTCCTCCTTCGAGCTCTCCTACGATGAGACTGACGGAGAAGGATGCAACAATGAATGCTCGGAGTTTGGCTAGGGTTCTGGGAACCTGGAATGGTATTGCAGCTTGATTGGTTCAATGGCGACAAAGAATGGTGCTCCAAATGATTGATCAAGATGCTCCAGAAGCTTGTGCAATCCTACAAACAATGTTGTATTGCTCGATTCACGATGAAATCAACCAAGAAATAAGGAAATTGTAGCTTGAAAATTGGTTCAAGGAACAATGAATATAGAAGTGAAATTAGATGGATTAGGATCGGTTCGAGCGATGGATTTGATGTGCGTGAAATAAGGAGATTAAGACGATCTAATGATGGGATTAAGACACCTAATTGAACTAAAAAACGATAAAATCAAAAGATGAAATGGGTTCACTTGGGAAGAAGAGGGTTTAAGACCCTCTTGGTCTTTTCTCACTGGTGTGTTATTCACCAGAGATCCACATATCGCTGACGATAATGCAAGGTCTTTGATGGCCTTGGAACCTTCCTCCGAGCTTCCTCCTTCTACACAGGGTGGATCTCAAGCACTGTCACCACCAGGACGAGGCATCCAAGGCAAAGAAAGTAGGTTGACAACCAATGTTCTGGTGGTTAGGGAGAGTTAGTTGTGAAGTCTGATGTTCATGTGAATAAATAGGATGATCGGAGGGAATTTGAAATTGATCTGATGGTTGGTGTGTAGGAGGGTTGTTAGGTACAAAATTTGGAGGGTTTAGATGTAGGTTTGGATGAAAAGTGAAGATGACATAATTAGGCGAAGAAGGTTGGTTGAAACAAAAGCCTCAATTGCTTCTTGGAGAACTATGGTGCTGATACGTGTCAGCATCCTTGTGGTCCATTCTTAAATTATTTATAAAAAAATATTAAATAAAAAAGATATTATTTTAAAAGTATAAAAACGAAAATATATAATTAAATTATCTAATTTATGATGTAATTTATTTTTATAAATAATATATATTATAAAATATGAATATATTATTAATAAATATATGTATAGTATACTTAATAAATAGATATTCATTTTTAGTTTAATAACTTAATAAATAATTTATTAATTAATATAATAATAAATATGAGTTGTATAAATTTTTAGGGATTTTTTATAAATTAATTTATATATAAATAAATATAGATATGTGTCCTACAGTTCAAATTCATCTCTGTTTTAGGGTATTTGAATTATTTAAAATATTAAATAAAGATTTAACTTCTAATTTTTTATAGATAAATTACAAGATCATTAAAAACTGTAAAATCATTGATATTATAAATAGTATTTACGGAATAAAATAAATGGCCCAGAAACCCAATTGTCATTAGGTCCAAAAACAAACTTTTTATAAACAGACTCTTATTTTAGTGAAATCACCTTCATTAATTAAAAAATGTTATCTTTATGAATTTTAAAGGTGAGTATAGTGAAATTGGAATTCGTATGAAGAAGTTATTAGGTTCAAAAGTTAAGAAATTGACAATTTGAAAATCAGATTCTTGACATATATACAAGTTGAGGTTTTTTTTATGATTTTTATATTTTTATATACATTTTTCTGAATACATAAGTTTGGTGGAAAATATGCAAAAATTAATTACTTAAAAATCATTGAAGTTTTGGATAAATAATGAATAAATAGGAATTTATGTGTGATGTATAATGTTAGATATTTTATTATTTTCTTCCTTATCTTCTCCTACTTTTTTATTTGTCAACCAATCCATGCTGACTTGGTCTTAGGAGTTAGGTTATATAAATATATCTTCAACTATATTTATATTTATTTAGTCATATTGTACAATATATACATATTTACAGTTTGTGTCTTTTTATTTTCTTTCTTTTTATTCTTTTATTTATTTACATATTTTAATGCATAAAAGTGTATTTTTATTTATGAATGATACTTTTATAATAAGTGAGAATTAATGGATATTTACATGCATCTGTTGAGGATTTCAAATAAATGCATAAGAAAAGTTAATGAATAATGGATTCATCACTATGCGGCACCGTGTAATATTAGAGGGCTGCAGAGGTGAGGGGCTGATTGGTGGCGGTGTGATTTAGGTCTGAACACCAGTCTAGGATCGCTTCTTGATACCATGTAGAAGAGATGAGAAAATACAATGACTTATTTTCTTTAGGAGATCTAGGTCATTATATAGGACGTAACCCTAGAGTGTTCATAACTGAGAAAATACACAGATACCCCCAGATGGGTTACAATCAAATAAACATAAACACATCACTAACAGTCATGATTAATATTAACAACACCTTATAAATCGACAATCCTCTGAAACACTCCTCTGCCTCCTATCCCTTGCCTTACATACTCTTCCTGACGGAGAAAAGAAACATAGATTTCTCTTTATGCAATTCTACTGTCTTAGGTTATTCTTGTGTTTTGGCCTTTGCTATGCAAGCCTATTGATAGGATGGAGGAGAGGGTAACAAAACATCCTTTCATAACCAAAGCGAATCAATATTAAATACTTTAGGAATTCAAATATTTATAAACGTTAATTGCTTTTTTTAGAAAAGAGGATGTTCACCATAAGGATACGTGCTCAAAAACTTCATTTATTCACAAGATTAAGAGTCAATGCTACACTAAGGTGTAGCCTATCATTTATTCACACGATTAAAAAAGTAAAATGCTACACTAAGGGCATGTTTGTTAACTGGGTTGGGGTATCATCCTGTGAATAGTAGCTGTTTGGATGGTTGGGAGTGTTGGAGTGGATTGAATGATAAATGTGATGTGATGCGACATTGATTATGTGCTATAATATTTTTTATATTTATTTTTTATTGAACATGATTAAAAATTATTATAACAAAGAAATTTTATGATCCATACAATTAGTTCCAACCCAAGAATGCAAGGATAGAACAATGAATACTACAAAGCACCATTGTAAAGGATCAATCATGAGGAAATAATCTTTCTTCCAACATTCACACCTAGTCTATGAAATGCTTTAACTCACATGTGGCGCTTTCTGAGATAACTTTACTTTCCATTAAATTATAACAAAAAGGATCATGATAGTCACACATAGACCTGGCTAATGGGCCGAGGGCTCGCCCGCCCAACCATCTCATGGGTCGGGCTTTGGACGGGTGATTTGGTATCAAGCCTGGTCCGGCCCGGCCCACATATTGGCCCGATCTTAAAGTGGACGGGCCATGGTCACGATTTATATAGCCCAACCCGACCCGACACGTCATGAACTTAAAGTTCCCACTGACAGTTGTATGACATTGATAATATTTATTCTAGCCGAATATTTTTTTCATAAATAAAATACAATCGAAGGTCTCTCGAAAGCTGAAATGCAATTTATAAAAAATTAGAAATAAGTTAGCCAAAGGATGTGAACAATTATGGCATCATTAGTTGTACGCCTTAATTACTCGTCATTAGTGATTTTCCTTAATTACTCGTCACTTTAAATTTTGTTAAAGAGAATTATACATACTTTTAGTCATTAATGCATAGGCTTGTCACTTCAAAAAAGCTCTAAAAATATCCCACTAATAAATATTTAAACGACACCACTGAATTACTCATCCACCCCCCGTCCTTTCACATTCCATATATCCCCAATCCACGTCCTTTCACATTTCATATTTTCCCAATCCCCAATTTTGGCATTCATTGTTGAGAGTATCATGTTGATTGTTCCCTTAAAATTTGGAAATTCTCATTTTGATGTTTCTAACTTCTCATGTTTGCCAATTGCCAATTTGCCATTGTCCTTCATTATTTTGGATTCAAACTTATAGCCCCACCAATTTCATTGTGAGTCTGTGACTTTCTTCCCAAGGAAACAAACAATGGCAGAGTTCTTGGCGAGTATTGGTGTGAGATCACCCATCTTTGTTGCTGGCTCGTATGCATCGTCGATTCATTGTTCTTGATACTTCATGTTCATTTCATCTCTAAAGAGTGAAGACGACATCCTTCGGCAGTAAATAATATTCACTAATCACACCAGCTCCAGCGATTAACTGGTGAGCACTTATTAAAACGGTCATAACATGTTAATATTGTTACTTTGTTAAAAATCAGATCACGGTATCGAGCGCATTTTATCTTTAGATGAAGTTGATTGATTCATGTGTTTGCCATCAAGTTTTCGCATGATTCATAAACTTGTTCTGAATCTTCAGATGCATAAATATATTGTTAATGTATATTACATATTATTATATTTTTTAGTAGTCAACATGTATACTTTATCAAATTAACGTAACATTGTCTATGGATTATAACTTGTATTTTATCAAATTAACGTAACATTGTCTATGGATTATAACTTGAGTATGTTTTAATTCATAGGCTGAAATTATAACATTATGAATGCATTATTCCCTCTGGAGTGATTTTAGATTGGAATATTGATATACCTTTCTTTTGCCTTGAGATTTATTTTCATATTAATATGCAGGAAATATATAATGACAATATTCAGAAAGTTTTCTTATTTGCAGATTTCATTTTATTTATTATTTGAAAATTCAAATACATAAATAAAAGTATTTTTTTATATACTATTTATTGTGGATGATGACAGTTTTAATTTTGATTCAGATTTTTGTATTTAAAATAATAAATAAGAAATACTATCTAAAATCACTCAAGAGGGAACAACACATTCACGGTTTTATCATCATCCACAGCAAACAATTATATATAAAAAATATTTTATTTATGTATTCGAATAATAAATAAGATGAAATCTACAAACAACAAAACCTTCTAAATACCGTCATCATATATTTCCTGCATATTAATATAAAAATAAATCTCAAGGGAAAAGAATAGTATATCAAAATTCCAATCTAAAATCACTAAAGAGGGAACAATGCATTCACAGTTTAGATTTTATTATACATGTATTCATGTTATTCATGTGCATGATGGATTATAAATTATAACTTGAGTATGTTTTAATGATATTGGAATTTTCAACTGATTTTTGGAATTTTAATGTCAAAAAATAGGATGGCCACTGCGAACGATGGTGAGACAGAAATCAATACATCAAATAAAAGGGCTAGAGAAAAGGATGTCATATTGATCGAAGAAGATGGCTTCAAGAAATACAAAGAATCAAACAACGACCCCAAGCTATACTCGAAGGTATGGAAAGATTTTAAGCGAGTAGTTGATAAGGAGAAAAAAGAAATTAAAGTCATATGTAAATGTCATGAAGAGCTTACTGCAAAAGTATCCAACGACACTTCTCACTTAAAACGTCATATTGACAATCACTGCAATGCACTTAAAAATCACAGTTTACATGGGTTTTACAAACTTAGTGTTGAGAAGGGAGACGATGATATGTGTTCTCTCAGGAATCAAAAATTTGACAGTTACGAGCTTAGAAAATATATTGCTATGTTTGTGGTTGAGGGAACACATCCCTTCTCAATAGCTGAAGAAAAAGGCTTCAGAAGAATGATATTAAAGGCAAATCCAGAATTCAAGCCATTCGGTCGAGACACTTTGAAGAGAGAGCTTATGTCTTTATATGTGAAAGAAAGAGATTGCTTAAGAGAATTTTTAGAAAGTGCACCTGGTCGAATCTGTTTAACAACCGACAATTGGAAAAGTCAACACACAAAAGAAGAGTACATATGTGTAATAGCTCATTTCATTGATGCAAAATGGAAGCTAAATAAAAAGATCTTACGGTTTAGATCTTTAATACCACCTTATGATGGAATGTGCATTGCAAATGAGTTGCGTTTGTTTCTCAGCCAATGGAAAATAGAGAACAGATTGTTTTCTATATCAACTGATAATGCAAGTTGCAATGATTTCATGATTTCCTTTGTTAGAAATTCTCTTATAGCTAAACAATTTCTCATATGTCATGGGGAGTTCTTTCACATTCGCTGTTGTGCACATGTGTTAAATCTGATCATGCAATCTGGATAGGAAGCTATTGGTCCAGTTTTAGATGTATCCATGATAGGTGAAATACATCGATAGATCTTCTAAAAGAAGGTAGAAGTTTTTTGATCTTGCTGAGAAGTCTTTCAATCTGCAAACTTTGAAAAAGTTTAGACTTGACATGCCGGTCAGGTGGAATTCTAAGTATATAAGGCTGGATCGGATGTTGTATTACAAAGATGTATTCATGCATTTTGCGGGATGTGATCAAACATTGAGAAATTTTATGATTTCTGAACAAGAATAGGATGATCTAAGAGTTTTGCATCGCTTTTTAAAGGTATTCTATGAGGTAACATGTTTGTTTTCTGGTAGTAAATATCCCACCTCAAACCTATATTTTAGAGGTGTGTGGAAGGTTCACATGCATTTGTTATAGATGGCCAATGGACCATATACATTTTTAAGTGGTATGGTCAAGGGAATGCAACAAAAGTTTGACAAGTATTGGGGGGGGGGGGGGGGAATATAATGCCATCTTGAGTTGTGCCGCAATTCTTGATCCTCGTTGCAAAGTTAACTTCTTGCATTTTTTCTTTGAAAAATTTTATGGTGTTGATAGAGCAGAAATTTATGTTGAGAAAGTTTTAAGTACACTTTGCAGATTATATGAAGACTACAAGTCCAAATCAAGTAATGTTTGCTCCATGGTGCCTTATGTTGGAGAGACAAGTTTGGATAACAAATCTAATGTGGATTTAGATAACTTTGAAGATGGTTTATCAACAAAAATCATTCTTCAGTCAGTGAGAAATCTCAATTGGATCTTTACCTAGATGAACCGAGTCTTGATTTGAACACCGACTTGAATGTTTTGGAGGTTTGGAGTAAGTTCTCAATGAGATATCCACATGTGATACTTTTACAATACCAGTCATAACAGTTGCCTCTGAATTTGCATTTAATCTTGGTGGGAAGACGATTGCAACGACTAGAAGCTCCCTTAAATAAAAATAGTGCATGCATTGGTTTGCCTTCAAGATTGGTCTCGTGGATTAGGTAACTTGTTCTATTATTTTTTATGTAAGCATATCTACATGCTCTTATCTTTTTATATATATGTTTTAACTTTTATTTGTTATGTAGATACTTCAATTAGCAAGAGTGACGAT
The DNA here is from genome assembly GCA_037367405.1 of Ottelia alismoides. Lineage (NCBI taxonomy): Eukaryota > Viridiplantae > Streptophyta > Magnoliopsida > Alismatales > Hydrocharitaceae > Ottelia > Ottelia alismoides. The sequence goes on from JAZKJV010007189.1 coordinate 333,232, forward strand.
GAAAGTGGTTTTAGTGATGATGACATTGAAAAAATGGATGGAGAAGATGGCAGTGATCTAGCTGATTGCTTTTAGGTATTTCAAAAAAATCAATTAATTTAAAGTTAATTAAATGTAATTATAATTTGATTCCATATTTTTTCACTTTGCAGTTATTTTGCTGATTGGTTCACACAGAATCATGGTTGCACCTCCATCCTACCAATTTCCAATGTCATTTGGTTGTTTGTGTCGAATTATCATGGATATAGAATCATGGATGCACTTTGAGTTATATATCTTACAAACTCATGTCGAGATGTTTTATTTATATTTTTAGTTATTATGATCATCATGTGAAGTCATTTAATGTAGATGATTGCATTATTTTGGCGGTCTTCATTGTTTTGTTTTTATTTACAACTACAATAAATTGGCATGATGATATGTCAAATTCTAAGAATGTGATGATAAGAAATTCCATAAGATCTACATAGATATAAAATATGATGAAAAAATTATAGATCGGTTACAAATTCTTATAAATGAAAATAGCGAGATATATTTAAATTTTGTCAAATTCGACCATAGGTTTATTACGTTATTTAGTAATTGAGAATCAAGATTAATAATAATAATATTCATTAGAAGCTTAAATTACTTTTCACCATTAATAAGTCATTTATAAAGCAAATTAAGGAATATGTCATATTTAAAAAGGCGGCCCATGGGCTATAATAGCCCGGCTCGGCCCATGCTGGGCCGGGCTTGAGCTGTAAAGTATGGCCCATAAGTCAGGCCAGCCTGAGCCTTGGACATGATTATTTAGAACGTCGGCCGTTCGACCTGACCTGGAGTTTGGCTAGGTCTAGGACTCACACATCACGTTTACTCGAAATGGTCCCTTCAATGTATCGCATGCAAAACTAATTTAATAATACTCTAATCAAAGCGAACATAATCACCAATCATAATCTTGTATTTTGAGACTAAACCAAGTTATCTCACAAACATACATACATGTATACAGCCATTATGAGAAGAAGATGCAAAGAAAATTAAACCATAACCATACTCAGTTTATGTGATCAAAATGTAATGAATAAATATTTAACCATATAAGTATCAAACTATGATAATGACCTTTCCATGTTGTTCATCCATTTGACACGACCTACGAATGTCTTGGATGGTAAGCCTTTCATCAAACAGATTCGTAACCATAATATTGCTACTAATATGCTCGAAGAACATCCTTTGTCTCTGAGATTTTTTTATTAATTGCTAAAAAACTCCTGAATATAGATATCCGTATCCAAATATTAATCGAATAAGGATCGGAAATGATTTCAGTTGTAAAAATTTTTCGGATACAGATATGGTAATGGTTTAACTATCCGGATCCGGATATCCCAATACACCATTTAATATTATTTTATATATTAGTTAATGTAATATAAACCACAATCCATGTTATTATATTAGTATTATATATTTTATTATACAATATATTAATGATATTTATAAACTTCCATGTTTAGGAATGTACATGAACAAAAGTTACTAAACCCTGTTTTTCTTTTTGCTTCCGATAAAAAATGCATGTCACATCGACGCTCCATTTTATTATGATGCAACTTATTTATATTTTATTACTTTTTTTTGAAATCATTATGAACTTTGATAAAAAAATCTATTTGTATTCGTATGTCGTCTTTATTCGATCCGTAATCAGATTTTATATTTATTGGATCCATATTTGTATTCACTCTTTATTGGATTCATATTTGGATTGTTTCTTTATTCGATCCGTATTCGGATTCAATAAATATCCGATTCTAATTCGTATTCATATTTTTAAAGTTATGATTTCCTTAATGCATATCTGAATCATATCCGTATCCGTATTCATGTTCGCCAGAGCTGAAGGGAATATTGATATGGAAATAGACATATCCGGTCTATATCCGGCCAGTTTTCATCCCTAATGGTAACAAATTCTTAGATACCGACTATCATATACTATCATATACTGAAAAGGAATTGGAGAGGTACAAAATGGAGAAACGAACTTTCAAGATGGTCGCACTACTTTGATTTCAGGGGAGTCAGGAGAGTCCTGAAACTACTCCCCGTCAGAAGTCAATCATCAGCTCAGAATAAAGGATGATCTTACTAAAACCGCCCGGATATATAGTACGAGATATGGGCATTACGAGTTCCTACCTACACCAGGGCAAAAGATGTCGAGCATACGACGATGCCGCCCGTTTTCATTTCGTGGAAGTACCCGACGGGAAAGGGTTGTAGGTGCTTGTGCGACAAAAAAAGCACGATTCGGCTAATAGATAATATAGTCATCTTTCTCGCCCTTTCCCCTTAATATATAATGGGGCGCCCGTGATGTCTAAGCACTTCACGCGTGCGGCTCACGCTTATATATCTAGTTCTCTATCCCACCTCCAATCGCGATATTAGAGGGCCCCACGCACCCTGGGTCTAGTGCACTCCTCCAGCATGCACCTTATGGTGAAGCACGAGTCTAACTCACTGGACTCCTTTGTTGGGAGCTAGCTTGTTTATGAGTAAGGGCCTCGTAAACTGCTGATGTCTTTTAGTGCCCGGGTTCAGCCCCAAAGTCTATACTATGCCTTCACCCAAGCACGCATATTGAAAAATAGCGAGGTTAGAGTTAGACTTCGTGCTTGGTTTAGATATCCTGCTGGTGACCCACTTTCAGAAGCTTTTCTCGATCGAGAGCTAATTTCTTCTGAGGGAATATTTGTTCATAGGTCAACTCTCCAAATGATTCCGGGGGTTGGCACCTGGCCTAGTGTGAGTTTAGCGCTATTATATAGAAGGGCTTGATTCTGAAACTGGCAAGCCCCAGATATATAGTGAGAGGCCCTAACCAGTACGCTTCAACAGTCAGGAGTATCAATATATGTTTTCGAAGACAAACCTAAACTTATACGGCTATGTCCGGAATGTTTCTTCCAATCACATAGGATGCCTCACTCATATCCTTTACTCCAAAGTTAGATAAACACTTTGACATCGTGTAACATTCCTTTAGCACTAGTGCATTTAGTGGCTAATAAAGTGTCATCAACATATAAGATCAAGATAACGATATTCTTTACAAAATCGTAAGAATTAAATGCACCGATCAACAATATATATGGGTGACAAAACCTTCTCCCACTATAAGTAAGGTCGGCTATGGATTCTTGCTCAAATCCATGTTGAAAGATTCGACTATTTGTTACGTTGGTTGTCAACTACCTATTGCAACCCCTACAAGCGAGGATTTAAACCCTAATCTTTTGAGCGGTAGGCACATTGCACTACGATCAAACCATTTAAGTGAGTACAGAGACTAAAATAAAAAAACGTATTGCTTAACATAAACACATTATTATATGTTTATACACATTTCACCGTGAGGTGCGTGGAATAATTTGCCAAAAAATGAGGAATTTGGCAAACATATCAACACACATAATTATTCTCATCAAATATAGCAAAATATTTGACAACTCCATAAAATCTCGCAATTTTATTTTTCTTGTCTAATTGTCTCTCCATCTCTTTAATGAATATCTCTAGGATATCGACAAAAATAAAATACCTCTTCCATCCTCATGATTGAACAACAAATCAATTTGGAATAGAATCATTAAACGAATTAATCAAATAACTCTATTGATACATTCGAATAATTAAACGTTTCACAAGTACCAAACTGAATTTATTATCATAACTTGAAATTTCCGCGGATTCGTAAAAAGGGATCCATTTTAACCATGATCATGAGAAAGTGCATAGATATATTCCTGAATTAAAAGCGGATATAGGAAATGTTGTTGCCGATATCTAACTTTTTCTAAATATCTTTTTAATTCTTCCTTTTCCAATCATACATACTTGAGTTAGAGACAATCAATATGACCACAAATCAATTTTTCTTGTCTAATCGCCTTTCCATTAGGGTGTAAACGGATTGAATCTAAGCGAATCTATATTTTTTAGGTTTAGTTCGTTTATTTCATTGAGCTTAAACTTGTGTTCAGTCTCGGTTAGTTTTTCGAACCGAATCTGACCCTAACCTCTTTTAATCGAATCGAACCTAGCGAATATACAACTTGAGAATTCTCTAACGAGGGGAAATGCAATGAGATGGAAATATATATGTATGTGTCTATAATTAGAATAAACATTCATTTCGTTTTTTTTTTCTTTATCTAACTTTTCTTCATCTTTTGAAAAAAAATAGATTAATAAGGATCTATCCATGTGAAAAAGTATAATTATAATATATTTTTGGTTTTTTAATCAGTTGTGCTCCTATGAGATATTGTAATCTCAGTTATGCCCCTCTCTTTTTATGAATATTAGTGTTCCTCCGACTTCTTTCGTTTTATCATTTGTGCTCCTCCGTTACTTTAGCCGTCAACTATTTGAACTTAACCATGGTTTTCTCAAACCATAATACAACTAAGAGGGGCATATCCGGAAAAAAGTCCACGTCCCTTTCACTCTTCCTCCCTCCTCCTTACTCTCCAACACTTCCTCCTCCGACCACCCCCTCATACATCCTTTTCTCCTCCGTCGTTCACCATCATCTCTGACTTCTTCCTCGGATTCAAGCAACACCTTGCCATCGACCTCAGCATCCCAAGAATCAACTTCTCGCCTTCTACTACCATTACACTCACCATCAACAACTCCCCCTGAGATACCCAACTTGCCCACGTACCCCTGGTGGTAGATCTCCTCGAACTATCGGAGATACAAAGAATGTGGTCCAGTTTCGGAGTCTATACGACATGGGTACCTTGCAAACATAGCCACTTGGGGAACGATGGTCAAATCCTTCGAGGCCATCGATGGGGCTTACCTCGATCACTTGCGCAGTGATCTCGGACATGAAAGGGTCTGGTTTGTGGGACCTATAGGTGAGATGGGTGAGAAGGCGTTGGACTGAGGCGTACCGAGCTTGGTCGAAGCGGGAGTCATTACGGGTTTTCTGGACTCATTCCCGGATGGGTCGGTGGTTTACGTTTGTTTCGAGAGCCATGCGGTGCTGATGAAACCCCAGATGAAGGCAGTGGCACGCGCATTGGAGCTGAGCGAGATGAGGTTCATGTGATGTATGAAGGAGGTCATGAAGAAGGCTGTGGGTGCAGGGGGAGGACCTCGGTGCGGAGGGAGGAGCTAGCTCTGGGTGGAGGATGGCATAGGGGGAGGACCTTGAGATGGCGGTAGAAGGGTAGGGGGAGGAGCGTGGGTGGAGGGGGAGGCACAAGGGCAGGGGGAAGGAACTGGGGATGAACATGGGTCCGAGGAGGAGTAGGGGCAAGTGGGAGGAGCTGGGGGAGGGGGTCGAGGAGGAGCGGGGGGCGGAGGCACAAGGGCCGAGGGGAGGAGCTCGGAACGGAGGGAGAAGCGCGAGGGTGGAGGGAGGAGCTCGAGCGCAGAGGGGGCATTATTTAAAACTAATTCCCGTTGTGTCCTCAAAGTTAACGTCCGTTTGCGTTGGAAGTGGACGACAACTAATCCGAGAGGCACAAGTGATAAAACAACAAGAAATCAGGGGCACAACTGATATTCTCAAAAAGGAAGGGGCACAACTGAAATTGCAATATCTCAAAGAGGCACGACTGATAAAAATCTTATATTTTTATATACATTAAGATGAGAATAAGGAATATTGTGGGGATATGCAATAAGTAAGGTTTATATTTGTTCTGTTAAATTTGAAGATAAAGAAGGGAACATTATACATACATAGATGATGGATGTTGTAACCACAATGTGACTATCTATTTTAGGATAATTTATAAAGAGGTAAAACTTACTTATCACGTAAATATTCACTTATCTGTAGACAAAATTCACTTATCTGAAGATAAAATCCACTTATCTCAAAATAAGATCCACTTATGCGGATAATGATTTATAAATATGTATGTGTATGTTTATTGAGCTTTTAACAAATCGAACCTGAGCGAACGTATGATTTTTAGGTTCGATTTGTTTACGTAATCGAGCTTAAACTTATGTTAAAGTTCGATTTGTTTATTTCAGAATCGAATCTGAGTCAAACTTTTAACGAGTCGAACCTGAGCGAATATCAGAGCAAGAATTTTCTAGACACCCCTGCTTTCCACCTCTTTAATGAATATCTTGAGGACATCAACAAAAGGGAAGAAATGGTGAGAAACCTGCATATTCATATTTTTATTGTTTGTTTTGTTTTTATCGTTAACTAAGACTGAACGGATGTTATTTCCAGAAAATAACTGCAATTTTTTTCTTTAAAATTTTCAATTAGAGTGATTCAAATGTGACTTTTTTATGGAGATTTAAATATGAGTTGAAAAGAAAAAAAATCTTGATTTATAATTTAATGAGATGCTTCTTTTCGATTTTATATTTTCTCAAGTTTTAGGGTAAAAATCATACCAAGATCAAAGATCGTAAATTGTTCTTATCAACAGAGATGTTCAAAAAGAAGTTGTTGAATCTTTGTTTGATACAATCATTTGAACTGTACAATTTTACAATCAAATATATCACATGTTTCTACCATTTAAAATTTGGATAAATGTTGAGATTGGTTGTTCAGCTTTAATCGATTTATTCCGCCAATTATTTTCATCTCCATTATATGGTATCCCTTCCTCTTTAACAATAATTACTATCATTATATCTCATGTGCTCGTATCGTTTATTCCACAAAAACGATTCCTTCCGTATTTTAAAAAACACAGAGAAACAATGAACATACAACACAAGAAATTGAACCAAAGATAACGAATAATTTAAATGTTCGGTGATATATTTTTCAGATGTTTTTTTGAAAGAAAAAAGGGCCCCCACTGTTTACGTGACTGCCCAAAAACTTTACCATTAATCACAAAAAAAATACACATCTGTAAACAGATTACAAAAGATAAATTACATGTTCCAACACTCTTTCAGCACTCTAGCATGTGCAACAATATTTTCTCCGTAGCAGCGCTCCTGACGAAAGATCACACCATTCCTGGCAAGCCAAATCGCCCAAATCATAGCCAGGCAACTCGACCTATCCATCTCTGTGCCATTCTAGTCCGCTCCAATGGATTTCCAGAACCTGACCGCACCATCCACACAAATTGCACGGTTCCCAAAAAGCTCCCACGCCTTTCGTGAGCTTCCACACCCAAAGAAAAGGTGATCTGCATCTTCCACCTCCTCCATACATCGCCTGCAAGTCGCATCAGATGACCGAACAAATCGAGCAAGTCGGTCCCCCGTCAAGATTCGGCCCCTCCTGAGCAGCCATAGAAAGACCTTCACATGAGTAGGAACTTCCCATTTCCAGATCCTTCTACAGTCTGTTGCACATCCTCCCGGATCAAAAACCATCGGGCCCTTAAAACTTTTGTATGCCTTGCCCACCGAGAACACCCCATCATACCAGCTCCAGCAGTCTCGCCCCTCAGTGGGCCCAACCACACTATCCAACTCTGCCAGCAGCATCATCAGCTCCTCCTTGCGTTGGTCAGAAAGTTCAACGCGAAATCTAGGGAAGAAGGAGCGTCCATCCCATATACTTGCCACAGAGCAACCCGGATCCACAGCCAATGCCATCAACCTCGGGAAATTGATGCCAAGCAGCCCATTATCTGTCCAATTGTCAGTCTAAAACCTGAAACCAGTACCGTCCCCAAGGATGGGTCTCAGAAAAGGGCGAATCTCTTGCGTCACCCCACAAACCCCTCTCCAAAAATACGAAGGTGCGTGCCCAAAGATCCCGTGCTCTGGCAGCGACGAGCGGACACCGTAGATCTTCCTTATTAATCTGCAGACTAAACTGCTACATTCGCCCCAAATCCGAGCAATCCACTTGTTGATTAAGGCCTTGTTCACCTCCTCCAAGCTATGCACCCCCAAACCACCATCGTCCTTCGAACAAGAAATGGTTTTCCAATCCACTAAAGGTATCCTGCTCGAACGACCTAACGTCGACCAGAAAAAGCGTCTCATGATGCTTTCAAGTCTGTTCCTGACACCCACAGGCAAGAGCCTGGAAGACAGGAAAAAAATAGGGATTGCATATAGAACTGAGCGCAACAACATCAACCTGCCACCTCTAGACAAACAAACAGACTTCCAGCCCGCCAACTTCCACTCCATCTTCTCAACCACCGGTAACCAATCTGCCACATGCATCTTCCTACTACAAGCGGCACCCCAAGATAGTGCAGTGGCAACTCCTTGCAAGGAGAACGCAACCAAGTAGCACAAATCTCTACCTCTACTTCATCCAAGCTGAAAGTGACGAACTCCGATTTGGCTCTATTCAGTCTCAACCCAGATACGTTGCTAAAAACATCAAGGACCACTGACATGCCTCTACAACTCTCTGCACCTCCTTCTGCAAATAGGATTGTGTCATCCGCATACTGAAGTAATGGTATTGAAAACTCCTCCTTAGTGAAACTCTTGCAGAAACCTCCCGACACCGCTCTGCCAAACATAACGGATAGCGCGTCCGTCACAAGGACAAACAATAGTGGGGCTAGGGGGCAACCCTGACGAACCCCACGCTGCGGCTGGAAATAGCCGCCCCTTGGCTGACCATTCACAAGGACAACACAAGAAACAGTCGTGATGCACCTCTTCATCCACGAGATCCACCTATCAGGGAAGCCACGTCTAAACAGAGATGCCCAAATGAAACGCCAATCGACACTGTCATAAGCCTTTGAGAAGTCAACCTTCCACAAAACTCCCTTTGTGCTCTGCCTAAGCCAATCCGCAATAATATCAGATGCCAAGACCACACTGTCCATGAGTTGTCTACCGGGTAAAAAGGCACTCTGTGCCGGCGAGATGATCCTACCAAGAACCTCACGAAGATGGTTGGCCAACACCTTTGCCACAATCAAGTATATTGCATTTGATAAAGCGATAGGCCGGAAGTCCTCAATCCTCGTGGCCACATCCTTCTTAGGAAGTAAGAAAATGAACGATCAGTTGAGCCGATCAAAGCCATAGTTTCCCTCTGCAAACTCCAACACCATTGCCAACACCTCTTCCGCCACCAAATCCCAAAACTCTTTGAAAAAAACACCGGAAACCCATCTGGCCCTGGGCATCCATCTTTGTTCAAGCTGAATACTGCCTCGCGGATCTCCTGCAACCCAAAAGTCCTTATCAACAAGTCTGCCTCAAGGTCTGAAATTCTCTCTACCCCCAAGCCCAACCACCTGGAGCCACAGTGTGGCAAACGCTTGCTCATGTTCTTGAAGTAACGGGTAACTTCTCTTGCAATAGTCTCCTCCCCATGAAACTCTTCGGTACCAACTTCAATAGAGTGGATTAAGTTCCTTCTCCTTCTCCCATTTGCCATCGCATGAAAAAATTTAGTATTCGCATCCCCCTCTTTCAACCATTTTTGCCGGGATCTTTGTCTCCACTCAAGCTCACGCTTCCTATCCTCCTCCTCTATGATTTTTGTATCAGACCCCTGCTAACCAACTCCTCCTCATTAAGACTCCTGTTGTCTTCCAACAGGTCCAGTCTCGCCACTTCCTCCTTAGCCTGCTTCCTCCTTAAAGCTCGTTCAACCCGAGAATCTCTTTTGAAAATCATTAGTCTTTTCCGTAATGCTGCAAGCTTCAGCGCAATCCGAATTGTCGCTGAGCCCTCCACCTCAAGCTCAGTCCAGAAATTACAAACCAACTCACGGAAACCCTCCTCCAGCAGCCAAACCCGCTCAAATCTAAAATAAGATGAATGTCCCCTCCCACTGCAAGAGTCGAAGCAAAGCGGTGTGTGATCTGATCTAGACCTGGGCAAAGAAGTAACGATCGCCAAATTGAAAAGTTCTTGCGCCTCAACGGACAATAGAAACCTATCAATACGAGAGCGAGAAGAATTACTCCTCCAAGTATACTTGCAGTTGGTCGTATCAAACACCTCCAAAGCAAGTTCCTCCACCATATCGGCAAACATCTCTGAACCAGGGTCCTGTGCCCCTTTCCCACCAGGCCTATCATCTGCGTAAAGTGTTACATTAAAGTCGCCACCGATGAGCCACATCATTTCAGAAAATCTCACCCTTATTAGTCGTAACTCACTCCATAGTGTTTCATTAAGAGCAGACCCTGCAATACCGTAAGCTGATGTCACCACGAACCTCGATTGATCCATCCTGTTGCGTAAAGCCACTGTTACCGAGTGGATTAAAATAACCTCATCCATCACATTAAAGAGTTCTCCATTCCAAGCCACAACAATAACCCCCGAGCTACCATTCGCCAACACTGCTCTGAACTCATTGAGATAAGGTCCAGAGGTGGAACTCCATCTCACTGAATCCCACGAAGCAATCTTTGTCTCCTGCAAGCAAGCCACATCAACCTTCCACGCCGCCAAAAGGGAGCCGATCGCCAACCGCTTATCCGGTTGACCCAACCCCCTCACATTCCAAGATAAAACCTTCATTGGGTGACAAAGGGGTCCATCCCCGCCACCTTAACCCCCATCGCTTGTGCCACTGCCAACTCAAAGTGCATTCCCACCTCGCTCCCTGCTTTCTCCACATGCCCATCATTCTCAACCCTCCCAAAATTCCTCTTCCATCTGCAACCCACTCCTCCCCTCCCTCATTAACCGCCACCTCCTTAGGGGGGACCCAACCTTCCACTCCCAACCAAAGATCTTCACCAACCTCGTCGACAACCCACTTTTCTCTTTCTCCTTCAAGCTCTCTCGCCTCCTACCCTTGTGAGTCAGTCCGAGCACGTTTACAAGGGAAGAATGGCAGATGTTGTTCAAATCTATGATTCTCCCTACATTGGATCACATGCTCCGCCCCCTTGAGTTCAGGAAAGCCTTTCCTCCTTGCTCGACGACAAGCAGCCGCACCCTTCTTCGCAAAAAAAACCTCCCCTTCCTGACTCGGGAAGCCTCCTTCCTCCCTCGCCTTCAGCACCCTCATTTCCCAACCCGATGGAAGGGAGCTTTTGGGTATGCGATTCGGCTCCCCCAAAAAGCCACTGTCCCTGTTTTGACGTCCAGAAAGAGCAGCTGCGAGGGTTTCTCTCAGGAAACCCATCCTCCTTCACGCACGCGAGGGAGAGATCGAGTGGGAGAAGGTGCAGCAGCCAAGAGCTCAGAAGAGCAGCAGCTCGGAGCTTGATTCCAGCCACGGTTTGGGTTGGAGGTGCAGCGGCAGGTCAAGCTCGAGAGGGAGGTGCAGTTGGAGGTCGTTGTGGATGACCTCAAGAGCCGAGCTTTGTGTTTTGGGTCTCCATCTAGGAGCCCACAAGAGGAGTCACTCCATCTATCTAGATTTGAGCACATTTGGTATTTTGGATACCTGGAGATAATTAGATACTTGATGAACAACTATCTAATGTGTGTGGCTTGTACCTCGATTTTGTGGGCAACAAAATCAGGAAGAACATTGGCTCCATTTTGACCGTAGTGATTGATTGCCGATCTTGCCCCGTGGTTTTTCCCTTGCTCACATTGAGGAAAGGTTTCCACATAAAAATCCTTGTCTCTTGTGGTTGCTTGTTATTGCTTGCTTGTGATTGTGTTTGTCATTGTTGCCATTGAGTTCCCGTGTGGAGAACATATTGTTGTGCCATCTTTGCTGCAGGACAGTTTTTAGGGGATACTCCTGATTGATTGTTTCATGTCCCCAACAAGTGGTATCAGAGCTCAGGTTGAGCAAAAATGGACAAAGATGATGAAGGCACAATGATTAAGCTCACAAGCAATAACTGGCAAATTTGGAAGGTGAAGATGGAAGACATCTTGTATTGGAAGGACCTCCACGATCCGGTGGAGGGAGAGAGCACCAAGCCAGAGAATATGTCCGCAGGTGAGTGGACAAAGTTGAACCAAAAGGCCATCGGTACCATTCGAAAGTGGCTTGACATGTCGGTCTTTCATCACGTGGTCGAGGAGACGAATGCCAAGGAGTTATGGGACAAATTGTCTGAACTCTATGATCAGAATACCGCAACAAACAATGATTTCTTGATTAGAAAGCTAGTGAATTTGAAATACAAGGATGGAACCAAAGTGGCAGAGCATTTGAACGATTTCTAAATCATTATCAACCAGTTGACCTCCATGGGATTGGTACTTGATGATGAGTTGCAGGCACTTATCTTGTTGACTTCATTGCCAAACAGTTGGGAGACTTTAGTAGTCATCGTGAGCAACTCTGCGAAGGATAGCAAGTTGTCCATGGCTATGGTCAAGGGCAGTCTCCTCAATGAGGAGATTAGACGCAGCTCATCCGGAGAGACATCCTCCTCTTCACATGTGTATGCAGTTGAGAGGAGAGGAAGATCCAGCAGCAGAGGAGTGTCACAAGAGAGGCAGAAATCCAGAGATAAGTCCAAGGACAGAGGAAAGTATCACCATTTCCAGAAGTCAGGTCATTGGAAGAGAGATTGTAGGGTTTGGAAGAGAGAGCGAGCTGAAGCCAAGAAAGATCAGAAAAAGGAAGATGGGAATGTAGCTGCAATTGTGACAGATGAAAGTGCAGATGAGGTGATTCTCACCATCCAGGATCAGTACTTGTATGCAGGGAGCGATTTGGAGTGGGTCGTTGACACGATCGCCTCCTATCATGTGACTCCACACAGGGAGTTTTTCACCACCTACATTAGGGCTGATTATGGGAGAGTCTTGATGGGTAACGAAAGTTACTCTAAGATCATTGGCATGTGCACCATCTCGATTTAGATGGATGTTGGGTGCTCAATGACACTCCAGAATGTGAGGCATGTTCCTGATGTGTGGCTTAGCCTTATATCTAGCTCACAGCAAGATAGTGAAGACTACCATTTGAAGTTCGGCGACAACAAGTACAAGATAAGCAAGGGTTCTCTCATCATGGCGAGAGGCAGGTTGTGTCACACGCTTTACATGACTAGAGTGAAGGTCATGGATGGTAGTTTGCATGCTAATGAGGCAGATAATTCAGATTTATGGCACCGTCGGCTTGGGCACATGAGCCAGAAGGGCTTGCAGCTTTTGAGAAAGAGAGAATTGATCCCCTACCACAATGGCATCGCACTGTCTCCCTGTGATGCATGTGAGGTTGGGAAGAGAAGGAGTGCACCATACAGAGCCAGATCCAAGGTGAAGGGAGATCTTCTATATTTGGTTCATTCTGACATTTGTGGTCCTATGGACACCGCCTCTTTGGGAGGCAACATGTATTTTGTCACCTTCATTGATGATGCATCTAGGAAGGTGTGGGTGTATATGCTGAGATCGAAGGATCATGTGTTTGATTGCTTCAAGAAATTCCATTCCATGGTTGAGCGTGAGACGCGAAATTGTTGAAGTGTCTACGCACAGACAATGGGGAGAGTACACCTCCCATAGCTTTCAGGGCTATTGTGCAGAGCACGGCATCAGACATGAGAGGACAGAGCCAGGTACACCCCAACATAATGGTCTAGCTGAGAGGATGAATAGGACCATTGTTGAGAGAGTTTGTTGTATGTTGAAGACAACGAAGTTTCCCAAGACTTTTTGGGCTGAGGTAGTTCGCACCGCATGTTACTTGATCAACCGATCTCCATCAGTTCCTTTGGGCTTCAAGATTCCAGAGTGTGTTTGGACATGGAAGGACCCCTCATATGCTCACTTGAGGGTATTTGGATGCAAGGCATATGCATTGGTACCCAAGGAGCAGCGGAAGAAGTTGGATGACAAGGCAGTGCCTTGTATTTTTCTTGACTATGGAGATCAAGAGTTTGGATATCGTCTTTGGGATCCAAGGAAGAAGATAGTCACCAGACACAGGGATGTGATTTTCTTTGAGAATCAGACATTGGCTGAGGACACCACTGAGAGTGGTGATGCAGATGAGTTTTCCCTTTACAATGACAGTGATGAGGACACGAATCCCTCTACAGGTGGAGAGGATGGGCAACTAGAGCAGCATGAGTCAGATGCAGACCCCATTGGTGCAGGTCCAGGGGACCTAGGGCAGGGGGAGCAGCCTCATCCACATGCAGATGCAGCAGAGCCTCGGGTCAGGAGATCTGAGAGGACACGCCAGCCATCATCCCGTTACCCCACTTCCAGGTATGTGATGCTCATAGACGCAGATGAGCCATACACTTTTAAGGAGGCACATATTCATAAGGACAAGGATCATTGGTGCAATGCAATGAATGAAGAGATGCTATCTCTCAGAAAGAATCACACTTATGATCTTGTTGAGCTTCTTAAGGGAAAGAGGGCCTTGAAGAACAAATTGGTCTACAAGCTGAAATTAGATAATAACGGTAAGCATGTGAAGCACAAGGCATGATTGGTGGTGAAAGGGTTCAGCCAGAAGGAAGGAGTGGACTATGATGAGATCTTCTCCTCAGTGGTGAAGATGAATTCAATGAGAATGGTGCTAGGACTTGTTGCTAGCATGGACCTTGAGCTGGAGCAGATGGATGTGAAGACGACATTTCTTCAAGGTGATTTGAAGGAAGAGATCTACATGGAGCAACTAAGGGATTTCAAGAGAAAGGGAAAGAACACATAGTTTGCAGGTTGAGAAAGAGTCTCTATGGCTTGAAGCAAGCCCCGAGACAGTGGTACTTGAAGCTTGATACTTTCATGTCAAAGCAAGGCTTTAAGAGGACTTCAACCGACCCATGTGTATATGTTCCTTGTCTTCCCAATGACAGGTTCATCATTCTTTTGATATATGTGGATGACATGTTGATTGTAGGTCATGATTTCAATCTCATTACGAAGCTCAAGAAAGAACTATCCGAAGAGTTTGAGATGAAAGATTTGGGCAAGGCCAATCACATCCTTGGGATGCAAATTACAAGGGACAGGAAGAAGCGTATGATGTGGTTGTCACATGAGAGCTATGTTGAACGTGTGTCGGAGCGGTTCAACATGAAGAATGCCAAGCCTGTCAGTACACCTTCAGCCTCTCATTTCAAGATAACCAAAGAGTCATGTCCTTCTACTTATGAGGAGAAAACAGAAATGGCCAAGATCCCATACCAGTCCGCAGTTGGGAGCCTCATGTATGCAATGGTTTGCACTAGACCCGACATAGCCCATGCAGTGGGCGTTGTGAGCAGATTCATGTCCAATCCGGTGAAGGACCATTGGGAGGCAGTGAAGTGGATATTTATATACTTGAGAGGTACCTCAAGTATGTGTCTTGTGTTTGGGAGGTCAGATCCCAAACTATGTGGCTACACTGATGCAGATATGGCAGGAGACATGGATTAGAGAAAGTCTTTCTCAGGCTATATTTTCACTTTTGCAGGGGGAGGCATATCATGGCAATCCAAGCTACAGAAATGTGTTGCTCTCTTGACTACCGAGGCAGAATACATAACAGCAACAGAGGCTGGGAAAGAAGTGTTGTGGCTACAACGCTTTCTTGGTGAGTTTGGATTGGATGACAGTGAGCCGGTTGTGTTTTGTGATAGCCAGAGCGCTATAGACTTGAGCAAGAGTACCATGCACCATGCTTGGACAAAACACATTGACGTGAGATACCATTGGCTGAGGGATGCAATTGAACAGAAGCAACTCATGTTGAAGAAGATTCACACCGACGAGAACCCCTCAGATATGCCGACGAAGGTAGTCACTCGTGACAAGCTTCAGCTTTGTAGAGAGCTGAGAGGTGTCACTTCTTCTTGATCTCCATCACAGGACAACACCTCCCCGTTGGGGCTGGAGGGGGAGGTTGTTGGGCATATTGCAGTCCAACCCCAACTTTGGGTTGCAACCACTTGCCACTACTGCAGGGACACAATAGCAATTTGTCTAGCAAATTGAAAGCCCGATGGGAGGGAGCTTTTGGGTATGCGATTCGGCTCCCCCAAAAAGCCACCGTCCCTGTTTTGACGTCCAGAAAGAGCAGCTGCGAGGGTTTCTCTCAGGAAACCCATCCTCCTTCACGCACGCTAGGGAGAGATCGAGTGGGAGAAGGTGCAGCAGCCAGGGGCTCAGAAGAGTAGCAGCTCGGAGCTTGATTCCAGCCACGATTTGGGTTGGAGGTGCAGCGGCAGGTCAAGCTCGAGAGGGAGGTGCAGTTGGAGGTCGTTATGGACGACCTCAAGAGCCGAGCTTTGTGTTTTGGGTCTCCATCCGGGAGCCCACAAGGGGAGTCACTCCATCTATCTAGGTTTGAACACATTTGGTATTTTGGATACCTGGAGATAGTTAGATACTTGATGAATAACTATCTATTGTGTGTGGCTTGTACCTCGATTTTGTGGGCAACAAAACCGAGAAGAACGTTGGCTCCATTTTGACCGTAGTGATTGGTTGCTGGTATTGCCCCGTGGTTTTTCCCTTGTCACATTGAGTAAGGGTTTCCACGTAAAAATTCTTGTCTCTTGTGGTTACTTGTTGTTGCTTGCTTCTGATTGTGTTTGTCAGTGTTGCAAGTGAGTTCCCGTGTGGGGAACATATTGTTGTGCCATCTTTGTTGCAGGACAGTTTTTAGGGGATACTCCTGGTTGATTGTTTCATATCCCCGACAATAACAACGAATATTATTCTTTGTCAAAGCGTCTTTCGTAATTATAATTAACATCAAATATCATATTTGTTGTTAAAGATTCACATAACAATATTTTTTTGATTACTTATTCGTAAAAATTCATACCGATCATTGTTAAATTTAGCTAGCGGCAAGTAGAAGAAAAGATCAATGCATAATTGTTGTCACATAATTCGTTGCGATGATTATAGTAGTGAGCAACATTATTCATTGCAAATTTAAATAAATAAGGTACGCATAATATTTATATATTTAACTATAGAATATATTTAAATGAACATTAAATTATTCATTGTCATAGATTAATTTTTTTGAGTGAAAAATAACCGACGATTATAACAAATTTATCTCGCCAAAGCAATAATTCCTATAACAAATTGACCCGCAAAACAATAATTTTACCCACTGACGATACGTAAAATTAAATAATTCGAAAATCGATTTTAAATTTTCATTCAATCTGATTTCCATTTAATGTAAACTGACAGTAAAAAGATAAGTTATCGTTACACTGTTATCTTTCAAGATTCATATCATAATTGATATTAAAAATTCGGATAAAAAGTTCACGAACTTTCTAGAAATCTGCTGCCATTTCTATTTTAATTTATTACCTAATTAATCACCAGTGCCGTCCCTGACATTTCATGGACCCTAGACAAAAGAAAAAAGAGGCCCTTAAACTTTTTTTAATAAGAGCAAATTGTCCGTAGTGTATTTACCATCAAGTATAAAATGAAACATTCTATTTTCGAGGAACAATCAACCCTTATATAATCTCGTTAAATTTTTGACTTTAGCATCGAGTTATTCACCGAAAATTCGAATTTATAGTCGAGATGAAAACGAATATGAATATATCCGAATATCTGCTTACCGTATTCGAAAAATTACCGGATACAGATATCTGTATCCGATTACTAATCGAATATGGATCGAATATGGATATGTGTTGTAAAATTTTTCCAAATACGTATGCAACTATGCTAATGGCTTGAATATCCGGATCCAGATACGGATATCCGAATACAACATTTAATATTGTTTTATATATTAGTTTTTTTTGATGTAAAAGAGGGTGAACTCCCAAGGTGGGAGTCACCGCAATAGTATAATTTCATTAATAAGAAATGATTTAAGTTACATTACCTGGCCTCCCAAAAGTTTATGAGAGCCCTACAATGAGACACAACATTTTCAGAATAAAACTTTTGATTCTTAAAAACAAGCTCATTCCTTGCCAGCCAGATAGCCCACAACACCGCAAAAGGTTTTGTAACATCATCAGTAGAGTTGCCTCCAACCTTTCTTATTGACTCCCAAAAGCTCTCAGATCTGCCCACGTCTACCCATGGGATCGCCATCTCCCTCCAAACCTTCGTCGAAGTCTCACAAGTGAAGAATAGATGTTCTGAGCTCTCCATCTGTTCCCCACACCTGTCGCAAGTCACATCTTGATGCCCCAAAATCCTCGCCCTCCTAACCTTGTCACAAAGCTTGTCTCTCCTCAGGCACCAGAGGAACACCTTTATCCTACTTGGGATCTTGCAAGCCCAAATAATCTTCACATCCTTACACAAGTCGAGATCTTGTCCATTTCCTCCATTTCTTAGCTCGCCATAAAGCTGCTTGATAGAGAATTTTGTACCAGACCACTCATAATGGTCCCTGAGATGAGAGTAGTCCCTTGGAACAGGAGCCGCCGCAAACAGTCGTAGAAGCTCCTCCCTCCTCCTGTCAGAAAGGACCGCTGCAAAACTTAATCCCCACTCTCCGGAAATAGTCAGTTCCCGCAAAGTGGCCTCCTTCGATGTCGTCATCGCAAAGAGTCTTGGGAACCGCATCTCAAGAGTCCCCTCCCCTGTCCAATCGTCCCTCCAAAATCTGAAGCCTCTCCCATCCCCCAGCTTAGGCACCAGCCTATACGATACGAGCCTCAAAACCTCCCGTACCCCTTGCCATAGGGGTGATTCAAACCGAGTAGCCCTTGCAATCAGCTCACCTTTCACCTCATAGATCCTTCTAATCAATCTTGTGGCTAGATCCTCTGATGGTCCCCAAATGCGCAACACCCACTTTGCCACCAAAGCCCTGTTCATGCATGCCAAATCCTGAACTCCCAGCCCCCCCTGATCCTTAGTTCTTGTGATCTCCTCCCATGCCACCAGATGCATTCCTGACTTTTGTTGCTTCCCGTCCGACCAGAAGAATCTTCTCATTATCTTTTCAGCCTTCTTTCTCACCCCAACTGGCATCATCCTAGTAGAGAAAAAGAAAGTAGGAATGGAGGACAAGACATGCTTCAGCAAAACAAGCTTACCACCCTTGGATAAGGAAATCGCCTTCCAACCAGCCAGTTTCCCCTCTATCTTCCGGATAACTGCATCCCAGTCTGCCACTCTCAGTTTACCAGCCACCAAAGGAAGACCCAGATAGGTAATTGGTAGATCCCCCAACTGACAGCCAAGTAGCTCTGCTATTCTGGTCTGTTCCTCATTTTGTAACCCAAAGGTGATAACCAATGATTTTTGCATATTTATCTCCAGCCTAGACATACTACTAAAAATGTCTAGCAACTGAGCCGCTCTGCTAAACATCTCATCTGTCCCGTCTAGAAAAAGCACTGTGTCATCAGCATATTGCAGTAAGGGCACAGAGATATCATCTAGCCGAAAACCTTCACAATAACCACCATCAACCGCCTGCCTGAACATGACCGCCAACGCATCTGCAACGAGAACAAAAAGCATGGGTGCTAGAGGACATCCCTGTCGCACGCCTCTCTGTGGTTGGAAGAAACCCCCCTCCGGCCGCCCATTCACTAAGACCGAGAGGGAAGATGTAGTGATACATCTCTTCATCCAAGAAATCCAGACTTCTGGGAACCCCCTTCTCCTCAGTGATGTCCACAAGAAGCACCAGTCCACACAGTCATAAGCTTTTGCAAAGTCGATCTTCCACAATACACCCTTTGCTCCACTGCGTCTCCACTGTAAGCAAATCTCTGATGCCACTACCAAACCATCTGCCATTTGTCGACCAGGAATGAACGCGGATTGGCTCTCCAGAACAATCGATTCCAAGACCCCCCTGAGCCTGTTTGCCAACACTTTTGCCACAATGAGGTATATCCCGTTCGATAACGCGATTGGTCTGTAATCATCAA
The DNA here is from genome assembly GCA_037367405.1 of Ottelia alismoides. Taxonomy (NCBI): domain Eukaryota; kingdom Viridiplantae; phylum Streptophyta; class Magnoliopsida; order Alismatales; family Hydrocharitaceae; genus Ottelia; species Ottelia alismoides. Next base: position 352,950 of record JAZKJV010007189.1, read on the forward strand.
CTCTTGATGGGTGATCTTTCTTCGGCAGCAAAAATAACATTGCCCTATTAACCTTCTCGAACCCCCTGTTCCCTTCTCTAAACTCTTCTAGCACCTCTAGGATATCAGCCTTCAGAAGATCCCAAAACTCTTTGTAAAAAAGTACCGGGAATCCATCTGGCCTCGGTGCTCCTTCTGCATTTAGACCCCAGACTGCCCTCTTCACCTCTGCCTCTGAGAAAGGAGCCACCAGCTCCTCTGCCTGCCCCGGCGCCAGAGACTTCACCCCCCTCCCTAGCCAACCCCACCCATCCCCCTGCCTCCTCCGCGTCATCTCCATAAAGTGGTCTCTCAGAGCACTACCAATTTGCGCCTCCCCCGAAATCCTCAACCCTCCCACATGAAGTTCTTGAATGTGATTCCTTCTCCTCCTGTCAGAAGCCATATTGTGAAAGAATCTTGTATTAGAATCCCCTTCACGCAACCACTTCTGCCTGGACTTTTGTCTCCATTCTGTCTCTTCTTTCTTATCTTCCATCATAATGATTTCCAAAAGCTTGGATCTCTCCACTATCTTCTCCTGATCCAACCCTCTCAGATCGTCCAATCCATCCAGACGAACCACCTCTTTCTGCGCCTCTCCTCTCAACTCCCTTCTCTTCATTCTTACCTCTCTCCCAAACCCCATCAAGAAAGACTTGAGCAGTGCCAGGATAGCACTATCCGACTCACCGCCGAACCCTCTGGATTCCATCCCTTCCACAGATCTGCCACCAACTCTTTGAACCCATCTTCCAACAACCAAGACCGCTCAAACCGAAAGAAGAACCTGCTTCTTACCTCCTCACCCGAGGACCAGATAATGGGTGTATGATCAGAGTGAGCACGCGGAAGTGCCCACGCTCGTGAAAGAGGGAACTTTTCCACCCCCTCCATGGAAAGAAGGAACCTGTCCAATCTTGACCTCGACCTAGTATTACGCCATGTAGAAGTACACCCCGATGCATCCAAAATTGTTAATCCCAAAGAATGCACCAGCTCCAACAACTCTGCCGAACCAACATCTCTCCCACCTCCACCCCGAGGGCGATCATCTGGTAGCAACGTAATGTTGAAATCCCCTCCTACAAGCCACACACCATCAACATGTTCTGAGTACATCTGTGCCAAGTCCGCTGCTAAGAGACCTCTCCCATTACCACAGGGCCCGTAAACATTTGTCACCGTAAATAAGAATCCATCCACTCGACGTTTGAGTCGAACCGAGATTGAACAAGAGGACTTCCACTCGGCAACCGCCTCAAAGTCATCCTTCCTCCAGCCTGTGAGCAACCCTCCCGCCACTCCTTGCGCTTCCATCACTGCGGCCTCGAAGTCTCGGCCAATTCCTAGATCACGACCCACTTCTTCGAAACTGCGAGACATCTTCGTTTCTTGCAATAAGAAGATATCTGCCTTGCCATCACGGATCACTTACCGACCCCCAAGCGCTTTTCAGGTCGGCCTAGACCCCTCACATTCCAAGAAAGTATCTTCATTGAGTAACCAAAAGATTCCTCTTAGGCGGGTGTGGTTGCACCACCCCCAAGCATTCTGCAAAGCCCCGGTCTAGCGGACTAAATCGGCTTGGCTTTCCCCAAGGCGAACCTCCGACTGCTTGCGGCTGAGAATAAGTCGTCGGCTGCTCTACTTCCTCAAGACCTCCGCCCTTCGTCTCCTTCTAGTTAGCTTCAAAGGATCCTTTTCTTCTATGCATATGCCAACCCTTGGACCCCTGCAGGCCGCCAACGAGGTCGCACCTTCAGACCGCAACCCCAAATACCCATCCCTCCCAGCCACCACTACCTGCTTTACTCCTGATTGCATAGCCTTTTGTACCCCATCTTCCTCCAGCCCCCTGGTAACAGACGCCGCCATTCTCCCCGAGCCAGAAACTACCAACGCCTCCGCCAACCCCTCTGCCAATTCCTCCGACCTCCCGAGCTTCCGAGCCAAGCTCCGCCACCCCCCACTACCTCCGAGCCTCCGCACCTTCCTATCTTCTGATCCCCCAAGGCCCCCAAGCTTCGAAGACAAATCCATTGCACCCCGACCTTCCGAACCGACTTCCACCAATTCCTCTGCCAACCCCTCCACAATCAACTCTGATCTCCCCTCTTCAAACCCCTCTGAGCTAGACCCTCCCACGCAATCACCACCATTCGCCCCCTCCAGCCCCTCCGAGTCCCCTGCCAAACCGACCATCTCAATGCACTTCTGGGGGACAGCCTCGACAGCCCCAAGGGCGGAGGAAGCCCCCTCCCCTTCCCGATGCAGGCTCCTCATGCCACCAACTCCGCAAGGCACAGTCCCCCTACCCTCTGGGATCGCCTCTTGGGTCCCGCCGCAGGCCTCAGCATCAAGCTCAGCACTCGGATCGGAGCAACAATCCCCTGGATAAACTGCACTGGAAACACCATTAGTGCCCTCCTGCAGCACCTCAAACTGAGCTCCCACTTCTGGAGTAACTAACCGAACATTATAACTCGGGCCACCGCCCGCGCTATCTCCCGGATTAGCTTCGAAACAAGTACCCGCCAGGTCCCATGCCACTGAGCTATTAATGTCGTTCTCAACATTATTCACAGCTGGCGCTTTTCCTTTGGCAATCTCCACGGGAATAGGAAACGTGAGTCTCGGCTTCACATTTGAATTTGAAACAACTTGCCATTTCCATTGCGAAGGAAAAGGACACGTGGCTCCAGGCTTTGCAATTGCATTTGAATCAACTTGCCTTTTCCATTGCGCAGGAATAGGAAACACCCCCATTGAACTTGGCTTTCTCCTTGAATGTGAACCGCCTTGCCTTCCGCGCGAGAATCCCGGCGTTGGTTTCGTGTTGCGACGAAACGTTGCAGCTTCCCTTAAATAACCTTCGCCGGCCGGCACCGCCGCCACTCGAAGCTTAATCGCTTCCGACGACTCTTTGTGAAGGCTGACCTCACGGATCGCAGCCTCCCTGGGTACGCCACATGGCTCGATCGTTGCCACCTTGATGTCCAGAACCTCGCCGCGATATCGAATTCTTTTCCACCCCAGCATCGTTGGAATGAAATTCCGCACCTGGACCACCAAATCCGTCTCTTTCCCTGCCTCCCTGCCATCCGACACGATTCTGAAGACTGGGATCACTACTTTAAGGATTTCCTGCACATTCTCTAAGCCTCTCCATACCAGTGGTATACCCCGCACTCGCACCGAGCTCATCTGCCGCAAATCCAAATGCCCATCTAGAATACCAGGGCGCCGCCATCGGATGAGGGCCTGCTTGCTCTCGCTCAGGCGCATCAGTGCCTCTGACTCGTGCTTTGACAGGCCGCGCGCCAGTATTCGCCACGGACCTAGCCTCGCAACATCCCCCACAGCCTTTCCTCCTGTCGCCACACCCACATCCGACGCACCGAGAAACAGGGTCCGAGCCCCGCCTCCTTCGCCGATAAGCACCTCACCCCGCCGTTCCACGTCCATTACGTACCCGCGAGTGCAGTTCCTCGCGCTGTGCGCAAAACCAAGACATCGGAAGCAACGCATGGGCTCACGACAGGAAGCCGCCCAATGCTGGTGCGACCCGCATCGGAAGCAACCCTTGCCAAAGGGTGCGTCCCTTCGAATCTGGCGCTGATCCTGGCGTTGGTCGCCAAGACGATCTCCCCTCCCCGATTTCCTCCAAGACTCTAGCGTTGATCCTGGCATTGGGAGCCTCTCCGGCCGCCGCCGCTTCGAACGAACGAGCACCCAAGGAGCATCATCGTTGCCTCTCCCGGACACCCTCTCTCTCCTGGACACCCTCTCTCTCTCTCGCTCATAGCTCCTCTCTCTTCGTTTTATATATTAGTTAATGTAATATACGCCACAACACCATGATATTATTAGCATTATATATAATATAATATGATATAATATAATAATGGTATCAATAAACTTCTGTTTGTTTGGGAATGGACACTAACAAACCTATCCCCCCTTTTGCTTCCGGTCAAGAACACATGTTACTTCGACTCTACCTCTTGTCATGATGCAAGTTATTTATATTTCATGGTCGTTTTTTTGAAATCACTTTGACTTCGATAGAAATTCAACTCGTATTGGTATGTGGTCTTTATTCTATCCGTTTATTGGATCTATATTTGGATTCACTCTTTATTTGATTCATATTTGGATTGTCTCTTTATTCGATCCACATTCGGGTCCGCTCTTTATTTGATATGTACTCGGATTCGAATTCGTATCGGTATTTTAAGGATATGATCTCCTTAATGCATATCCGAATCATATCCATATCGGTATTCGATAGAGATAAAATGAATATGGATATAGAAATAGGCATATACAATCTGTATCCTATCTGTTTTCATTCCTAATTTATAGAGGCTTATTTTTCAGTAAGTTGTTTCAACGGCAAATTCTATTTTATCTCTAACCTAAAAATTAGATTACATGCAAACTTGGGCTCCTAAAATTAGTGGGTCCTGGATAATTGCACTTCAAAACAATGCCCAGGGCCGGCCCTGTTAGTCACAATATCTATAACGATATAAATACGAGGCGTGGCATCAAATTTCAGAGAACTTCGATTTCCACAAGTGATCGAAATTCGACCGAAATGATTGATACATGTACCTTAAGAGGGGATTGATAGAAGAAAATGTGATGAAAATAATCGAAACTTCGATCAAATTTCGCTCGAAATGTCATTTCGATCGGTCACTGATATGATGACCGAAATCGATATTTAAAGTTTTGATATGAGAGAAGCTAGAAGAATCTTACCCAATTAATAGAATAGATAGAAGAATCGAGAAATCGACTTGACTGTCCGTAAATGCCATGCCATGAGGCCATTAAAAAATCTTGTTACGTGATGGTGTCGATTTAAAAAATCTTGTTACCGTTAAAAAATGACTATCCGGATGGAGGTCGTAAGAGACTTTGTTTCTAACGAAATTCGAATGGCATATAAGAGAGATATAAAGATGAATATATATGCCGATATTTTTTGAAAAAAAATAAAAAAACACCGAAAACGATGTGAGAGTAGCCCATTAATTTCTATGCATATAATCAGACCGTATATACGCCAATCAATCAAAATCAAATTTCCAATTTTTCCGAATCAGGTGCTAATATGAAATCGCGGCGATCGAGATCCCCCACTATTAAGTACGCCATCGTTCGTAGCCAATTGCATCTCGAAGCTTTAGCTCAGTGAAAGAAGACGCCATGGCGCGAGGTGCGGCGTCCCACCCCCTCCTCCTCGTCATCGTCGCGGCGTTGGCCACTGCGGCACTCGGAGCGCGTTCCATCTAACATGACGTTCCCAGCGGGCACAACCCCATCGGAAACCCCGGTGCACCGACTCCCTCTCTGTCGGATAGGTCCTTGACCCGACATGTCCCCAACATTTATCGGAAAGTCCACATCGATCCGGATCCGATCAAATCCACAGGAACTCCGCTCGAATTTGATTCGGAGGGAGTGTCTGTGCACCCCGACAGGACGGTTCCATTCGGACCTGACCCGATTGAGTCGCCTCCCACCCCTATCTCGGGTTATGTGCACCTCCGATAGGAAGGTTCCGCGCGGATCGACCCGATTGAGCCCCACCAGGCACCAACCCCTTTCTTCGGATGAAGTTTGAGCAATTTGCTTGGACGCCCCCTTCATTTTGCTTTAAATAAGTTGACACCGTGTTTGACATTTAGCACCTTTTTTGCTTAATAAAGGTTTGGATCATTGTTGTGCATGCGTGAGTTGGCGTTGTTAACGTGTTCTTGCACTCCATAATATATAAGAGCAATGCCTTTTTCACAAACTCTTTTTCTTCTCGATTTTTTATTTGGTTGTAAAAGTATGGTCTCACAAAAAAAAGATATAGGTATATCTGAATATTCACTAACTATATTCGAAAATTACTTAATAAGGATATTTGTATTCGAATACGAATCAAATATGGAAATAAAATTTTGGTACCGATATTTTGTTTTATTAACAATAACAAATCCTGATTTCAATTCGAATATCGGCATGCCGTATATTATGGTATATAATGTATTGTATTAAGCAAAGAACTGACAATCTAGACCGTTGCATTTTCTCGATCTTCTACAAGCACTACGTTTATTAGCCTTTACTATATCTATATGTCGTAGTTGACCAATCACATAGAATGCCGGCATGGTGCTGCCCTTCAACAATTATAATTTTAGAACCGCATCGGTTGTCAACATGTGTAACGGACAAGATTTTCCAACACTATTAATAAAACAAATATCTAGTTTCCAAATATCACAATATCACAATTATTATATCATTCATTAGCCAATTGAATAGGTTTAATTACCCCATTAATTTCTCTCATTGACAACCATTAAAAAGACAATGAAGCCTTTAAACTCCCACATTTCCCACGTCAGTTTTATGCCTTAGAGAGAGAGGAATCTTCTGGGAGAGTTGTTTTCGTTGTAAGATACGGCAACATCGAATCAGAAGAGGAGAGCGTCGATCCGAGATCGAGGGAATCGAAGTGATGGCGACACAAAAAGACTACACATCGGATCTAAGGTATGTGTCGGTTTAGGTTAATTTATATATACAACGAGTCGATTTTTAGAATTGACATTGGAATGCATGTATCGGTTTAAAATCTAGTATAAACAGTGATTACATCCGAGATATGATCTCTTAATGTATGCGTCGGTCTAGGATTTTTTCTGTACGACTGATAATAATGTCCGGAATAAGACGTACTAAATGTGTTTATCAGTTTAGAATTTTGTATAAATAAAGATTAAATCTGAAATACGAGGTATGTGTTGTATTTATAGGATAATATGCAATGATTTTATTTAAAATAAATGGATGGATCGAACCCTTAAGAATGATACATCATCCGTTGATGATTGCACTTGTGTCGGTCGTAGTCGTAACATCAGGAATCTAGTGCTTGTTCCAACACCGTCGAGTGATGCGAGATATTAAGATTCCTGTAGTAGTGGTATCTTGATTTAGTTAATAATCCCGTTACACGTGAGGTGCTTAAATAACAGACTTAAGTATGTCTCTACAGTATTACGTAGTCTATAATATTTTAGTCTCATGCCAATTGATGCCTTGAATTGATGTGGTCTGGATGTTAATATGTTACAATTAAATTTTAGTTACTTCAATTTAAGATATTGGTATAGTCTTCCTTTTGATGTCCTTAGATACAATATTCAAGTATTGACTCATCCACTGCTTCTTAAAAATATATTTTTTTTTTCAATCTAAATAAATGAATTCAATCCTTGTTCCAGTAAAGACAATATCAATTTGTTTTGTTTCTATAAATAACGGGTAGGGTTGAATTAGAATGCATCTTTTATTCCTATATGGAAATTAAGGAATGCACGTTTCATCATTTATCGTGGATTGTCTTAGACATTATTGAGAAGCAAAACCTGAATCAATTACTGTTATCATTTAGATCCCATTTACAATATATGTTTTTGTTGTTGCCGGCATATTAAAATATACTTAAGTGGATATTAGATCATATATGTAGTTCCACTCAAATATAATGCTATCTACATAATTTTTATTTTGACTAAACCTAAAATGGGTGAAGTGGGTAGTCTGTATTCTTCACTTGAAATTTTTAGGTAAAAGGAAGATAAGGTAAATTATCCTTGTAGGTTGGGTAATTTATCAAATTTGCGTGTTTGGTAAAATTAACGATGTATCATTGTTGGGATAAATGGAAACCAACTAAATTTTATAAAATTTCGTTAGGTTTGATAATATACAGATGAGTTACGGCAACTGTTTCAAAAAAAAAGTAGCTCAAAAATATATTTCATGATTTGGTAACCTTAAATAAGATTTAAGGCACAGACTCATAAGAGTCACATTGATGACCGCAAGGGGTCGTATTAGCCGCAAGGGGCAACGCCGCAAGGGGCGTATGGTTGCAAGGAACCATAGAGGCAAAAGTTAAGTCCTCTATAGTTGTACCTACACTGTCATGTTAATGCCGCAAGGGGCAACACCGCAAGGGGCGTATGGTTGCAAGGAACCATGGAGGCAAAAGCTAAGTCCTCTACAGTTGTAGCTACACTGTCATGGACCGCAAGTGCCAGCGGTTGAAAACGTATAACAAGATACGTACATGAAGTTATGAAATAAATGGTTTATAACAGTAAACCATTACAAGTATGTAAGGAAATGATTTATAAAGGTAAATCATTACAAGTTATGAAATGAATGATTTATAATGGTAAATCATTACAAGTATGCAAGAAAATGGTTTAAAAAGAGTAAACCATTACATGTTATACAAGAAATGGTTTAAGAAAGTTGAACCATCAAAGTTATGGGGGTTAATATGCAAAATGATTTATATGATTTAAGAAGTATGTAAGTTGATATGTATTTTATGAAATAATCTCCACAAGTTGTAAGAAATGGTTGTCATATCTACTTATGCAATTTACATGTGTATCCATATTTTTGAAAGAAGTCAAATTATACATGATAGGGTTCGAACTTAGACATGCATGGGAAATATCTAGGCACGGAATGATGCGTATACATGAAAAAATCTAAGTACATGATTTATAATGGATCAAGGACCGTTAGAATTCCCATGCATGGACCCCGGTACATACTGGGCATTAGGCTCATGCAAAATTTTGTTTGTCAATTTCAGGTGAAGAACATGTTGATTGCGTATTCCGGATTGTGCTACGGATTCCTCGGAATTCCTGACGTGATAGGATTCAACTCGTGAAGATTTTAGGATATCTATATGCCTACAGGAACTGTTGAGATGTTGTCTTAAATTCTTAGAGTTGTTTTGCAGAAATACCCCAGTTGGAGTTGTAATAATAGAACTCCTTGTCGAACGGACTTTTTAAATAATTGATATTATCTCTGCTCATTGGATGCCATGCATGTATTGGTAACGGTTCGATCGCACGATCTTTTATTACTTGCTTCCGCCGATCTTCGCGATCCGTTCCGTTACAAATGGTATCAGAGCTAGAGTTCCTCTGGGCATAAGATATCCACAACCGATAGTGACCCTAGACTTAGATGAATAAATTAAGACTTAGGCACTATAAACAACTAGGGGACCTTTTGGTTTTCTAAATTAGATAGCCTTTCATTGTGGAATTAAGGCAAATAAAAATCACGAGTCATCACCAAATAAGAAGACTGTCATGGAAACACACGGAAAATTACTTAAGTTGATGCACATTGATGACTAAATGGCAATAATGCCATTGTAAGATTTTTGATGGATTTATTAGGAAGACCTTTATTCACAACAACGACCCTTTATATTGAAGTGTGAACATGAGATGGAGAAAATCGAGTATTAGATAAAAGAGATGGTTGAGAAATGGATACAAGAGGTTAGAATTCTTCAACCCTTAACATTATAAGAAGATGGTCAATGAGTATGCGATCAAGCTACAACGTTGGAGTAGTATGGAAAGAGGGTATATGCAAATTAGAGGCGAATGAACTATTTGCTAGATTTTACATAGCATATTTGAATAGTGCTTGATACACAATCATCTTGATTATATAATAAGAATTTAGATGTTGTGGGATTTTTCTAGGTACATTTTCAGAGGATTATTTGAGACTACCTTCTTGTTGACAAGTGAAATTATTTACTGATGTTATTCCAAAAATTACATTGATTTCAGAAGCTCCTCATACATATCTTGGATTTAAAAGATTAAAGAATCAGTTACATTAGCGACTATATAAGGAAGTTTTTTTTGCGACACGATATTTCTTCATGAGGAGGCATTATGCTCTTTGAGAAGAGAATGATAGGTCACAATCATCACATTCATTGTGAAAGGTGATAAGATATGGGATGAATAGTTACTACTGTGGATGAATGATTTACTGCTTTGGATCAATGATTTAGCTAATTGATTATGGGATGAAAGATCCTTTCTAAAAGCATTAAACATATAAGCTAAATCGAATCATGAATAAATGAGGGCATTTCTGAAATAACCTTCATAATAAGGTTAGGCAGTTGTTAATTTTGATCATGACATATGATTTCATAAGATCTCTTACAAATTTTTATGAAGCTTCATAATAGTATTTTCTAGAAAATATCCAGATAAACCTATGATCATATTTGTCGAGGATGTGACTGCATACTTTGGTGATATAAAGAAATGCCTAGTACATCTCAATGTTGTATTCAAAACCCTACTCCAACACCATCTTTATGTAATGTTCTCTAATGGTAGCTTCCCGTTGAACAAAATCATACTTCTAGTAATGTCATTTTTACGGATGGAATTGAAGTTGACCTAATAAATCAAGATGAAAGTTCTATTGCCTTGGAGTTAGCTAAGAATTATTTGAGAGATTCATATATTTCTGGGATGACAAGGTATATTGATGATTCATGTAGAATTTTTCACATACTACAATAGTATTGAGAAACCTAATTAGAAATGAGGTGAAGTTTGTACATTCAGATGAGTATGAATGAAGTTTTCAAAAACTAAAGCAAAAGTTGACTCTGACTCTGACCATGAGCTTACCATTAAGTATTAGAGGTTTTGTGGTTCAATTGGTACATCTGACAAAGAAAATAAGGGTATCAATTGTACATCACATCAGCTAAGCTCAAGGAGAGTAACTGTCCAAATCATGACTTGGAGTATCCTACGCATGACTTGATGATAATAGTTTATTTTTCTATAAAACTTTGGCAACACTATCGATATGGGGAAGAAAAGTCAAGGTAATTGGAAGGACTAGGATAACATAAAAATGTGTCGATCCTTTGGAAATGATTGAAATATTCAAGAAGGAAGATCCTAATTTTGGTAAATGGAATCGATGAAAAGGTAAGATGCCATGGTAGAGATTGGATTCTTGACGACAATAAGTTAAGATAGTTGAATTTTATTGTCTACCACACACCCAATCATAACAAAAATTCTGGAAGATCTAAAACATTAGCGGCCAAAAGATGAAGAAAGGCATTGCTTAATGCATTTTGAAGTATCTTGCAAGTCAAAAGTGAAGAACATAATCCTAACCATCATATACAACTTTTGGAGATTGCATAATGGAATTGGAAGCATATCATGATGGATTTTGTTATTACTGATGGATCAAGTCAACTCATCTCTTACCAATTCACTTGGATCAATCAATGAAGAGTATGATAGAACTAGATGGAATGAGATTTTCTGCCTAGATAATATCCCGACATCAATTATGTGAGATTAGGATATGAGATACAAAACTTTGTTAAGGAAGAGTTTCCAAGAGGCTATAGATACCCGATTAAGTTAGTACTTTTTGCATGCAGACTTATGGTTAATCAAATAAGATCTCAAGGGATTTGAAGATTTGTTGGGAGCATGCGCTTATGATTTTAAAGAAAACTTGGATAGACTTTTCCTATGGTAGAGTTCTCTTATAATGAATGGTCACCATCTGAGTACCGAGATGTTTTTTTTATAAGCATTCTATAGAAGGTCTTGATGATAACACTGTCAAAGGAGCAATGTGAGTGAGAACATATTTTGGTATTAAAGCTAATCATTACTAGTAAGAAAAGTGTTCAACAAAAAAATAAGATGTAAAGGAAATCCACGATATTTGATATGTTTCTTTACTAAGAAATTTCGAGGATGAAATTTTTTTAGGGTGGTAGATTGTAACGGACAAGATTTTCTAACAATATTAATAAAACAAATATCTAGTTTCCAAATATCACAATATCACAATTATTATATCATTCATTAGCCAATTGAATAGGTTTAATTACCCCATTAATTTCTCTCTTTGACAACCATTAAAAAGACAATGAAGCCTTTAAACTCCCACATTTCCCACGTCATTTTTATGCCTTAGAGAGAGAGGGATCTTCTGGGAGAGTTGTTTTCGTTGTAAGATACGGCAACATCGAATCAGAAGAGGAGAGCGTCGATCCGAGATCGAGGGAATCGAAGTGATGGCGACACAAAAAGACTACACATCGGATCTAAGGTATATGTCGGTTTAGGTTAATTTATATATACAACGAGTCGATTTTTAGAATTGACACTGGAATGCATGTATTGGTTTAAAATCTAGTATAAACAGTGATTACATCCGAGATATGACCTCTTAGTGTATGTGTCGGTCTAGGATTTTTTCTACACGACTGATAATAATGTCCGGAATAAGACGTACTAAATGTGTTTATCAGTTTAGAATTTTGTATAAATAAAGATTAAATCTGAAATACGAGGTATGTGTTGTATTTATAGGATAATATGCAATGATTTTATTTAAAATAAATGGATGGATCGAACCCTTAAGAATGATACATCATCCGTTGATGATTGCACTTGTGTCGGTCGTAGTCGTAACATCAGGAATCTAGTGCTTGTTCCAACACCGTCGAGTGATGCGAGATATTAAGATTCCTGTAGTAGTGGTATCTTGATTTAGTTAATAATCCCGTTACACGTGAGGTGCTTAAATAACAGACTTAAGTATGTCTCTACAGTATTAGGTAGTCTATAATATTGTAGTCTCATGCCAATTGATGCCTTGAATTGATGTGGTCTGGATGTTAATATGTTACAATTAAATTTTAGTTACTTCAATTTAAGATATTGGTATAGTCTTCCTTTTGATGTCCTTAGATACACATATTCAAGTATTGACTCATCCACTGCTTCTTAAAAATATATATTTTTTTCAATCTAAATAAATGAATTCAATCCTTGTTCCAGTAAAGACAATATCAATTTGTTTTGTTTCTATAAATAACGGGTAGGGTTGAATTAGAATGCATCTTTTATCCCTATATGGAAATTAAGGAATGCACGTTTCATCATTTATCGTGGATTGTCTTAGACATTATTGAGAAGCAAAACCTGAATCAATTACTGTTATCATTTAGATCCCATTTACAATATATGTTTTTGTTGTTGCCGGCATATTAAAATATACTTAAGTGGATATTAGATCATATATGTAGTTCCACTCAAATACAATGCTATCTACATAATTTTTATTTTGACTAAACCTAAAATGGGTGAAGTGGGTAGTCTGTATTCTTCACTTGAAATTTTTAGGTAAAAGGAAGATAAGGTAAATTATCCTTGTAGGTTGGGTAATTTATCAAATTTGCGTGTTTGGTAAAATTAACGATGTATCATTGTTGGGATAAATGGAAACCAACTAAATTTTATAAAATTTCGTTAGGTTTGATAATATACAGATGAGCTACGGCAACTGTTTCAAAAAAAAAGTAGCTCAAAAATATATTTCATGATTTGGTAACCTTAAATAAGATTTAAGGCACAGACTCATAAGAGTCACATTGATGACCGCAAGGGGTCGTATTAGCCGCAAGGGGCAACGCCGCAAGGGGCGTATGGTTGCAAGGAACCATAGAGGCAAAAGCTAAGTCCTCTACAGTTGTACCTACACTGTCATGTTAATGCCGCAAGGGGAAACGCCGCAAGGGGCGTATGGTTGCAAGGAACCATGGAGGCAAAAGCTAAGTCCTCTACAGTTGTAGCTACACTGTCATGGACCGCAAGTGCCAGCGGTTGAAAACGTATAACAAGATACGTACATGAAAGTTATGAAATAAATGGTTTATAACAGTAAACCATTACAAGTATGTAAGGAAATGATTTATAAAGGTAAATCATTACAAGTTATGAAATGAATGATTTATAATGGTAAATCATTACAAGTATGCAAGAAAATGGTTTAAAAAGAGTAAACCATTACATGTTATACAAGAAATGGTTTAAGAAAGTTGAACCATCAAAGTTATGGGGGTTAATATGCAAAATGATTTATATGATTTAAGAAGTATGTAAGTTGATATGTATTTTATGAAATAATCTCCACAAGTTGTAAGAAATGGTTGTCATATCTACTTATGCAATTTACATGTGTATCCATATTTTTGAAAGAAGTCAAATTATACATGATAGGGTTCGAATGTAGACATGCATGGGAAATATCTAGGCACGGAATGATGTGTATACATGAAAATCTAAGTACATGATTTATAACGGATCAAGGACCGTTAGAATTCCCATGCATGGACCCCGGTACATACTGGGCATTAGGCTCATGCAAAATTTTGTTTGTCAATTTCCGGTGAAGAACATGTTGATTGCGTATTCCGGATTGTGCTACGGATTCCTCGGAATTCTTGACGTGATAGGATTCAACTCGTGAAGATTTTAGGATATCTATATGTCTACAGGAACTGTTGAGATGTTGTCTTAAATTCTTAGAGTGGTTTTGCAGAAATACCCCAGTTGGAGTTGTAATAATAGAACTCCTTGTCGAACGGACTTTTTAAATAATTGATATTATCTCTGCTCATTGGATGCCATGCATGTATTGGTAACGGTTCGATCGCACGATCTTTTATTACTTGCTTCCGCCGATCTTCGCGACCCGTTCCGTTACAACATGATTTTTAATGAGTAAATATTTTTATTGTAGTCATATATATGAGGTAAATGGGGCTGCCCCCATGGAGTAGCCAACTTGGCTACTCCCACCCCTATTTTTCCCTTATTTTTTTATTTTTTTGGAGAATAAAAATTTGTATATTCATCATTATATCCCTCTCACATTCTATTAAATTTTCATCAGAAACATAGACTCCTAAGCCCTCCATCCAGACGTCATTTTTTTAACGGTCGGATGGAGGCCGTAGGAGTCTCTGTTTCTGACGTAATTTTAATAAAATGTGAGAGGGATATAATGATGAATATACACATTTTTATTTTCCAAAAAAATAAAAAAATGAGGGAAAAATAGGGGTGGGAGTAGCCAAGTTGGCTACTCCCTGGGGGCATCCCCATTTACCTCCACATATATATATACATACATATATATATATATATACATATATATATATATACATATATATATACATATATATATACACACACACACACACACATATATATATATATATATAGAGAGAGAGAGAGGGCTTATCCAATGCGCACAGGGCCCATTTGTGTTGTGGTGAGCACCAAACCTGGGCTCGCCACGTGTACATGTTGGTTCCATTTGGTAGGTGACGGTATTAGTAATAACTATATTTCTAATTATAGGCTACCACGAATTTAACAATGACTATATTTCCAATTATACAGTGTCCTTAAAAAAAGGGATGACAGTTTTAGAATGAAAAGATTCAAATAAATGATTTCGTGCGGATTATTATAATCCAAACGACTGAATAGTAACAAATATACTTTGGTCAAGTAAATGCTTGTTATGAGATCGGTAATATGAAGACAATGATCAGTAATTTTCATCCAAATAGTTAATATGTGCAAAACTTAGTAATACGTATACAATGGACAAGTAAATGTGTGTTGCGAGATCAGTAATAACATAACAAAGGATTAGTAATACCATTGTGTATGTAATGCATATTGCATTCATTTCTGTAATATTTTTTCCTTTTTCGTCAACGAAGCATTCTATTTATTTCACGAATTCGTTTTTCCTTATGTGTATGTATTTAATAACTTCTTTTTCAAATTACTATTTTCATATTAATCGTATAAAAGGTGAATATGTTAATGATTATATGTTCCTTTCTTACTTGAGCAATGCCCGTGACTTACAATGTACAGAGATCAATAATTCATTCATGTTACTCAAGTAATACGTATTCAGTTCTCAAGTAATTATTATTGTGAGATCAATAATTACTTGTTATTATTACATGTTACTGATTCTTCTATATATCTTACTTGTTGCATTCTTTGTTTTAAAATACTATCAAATCAAAACCTTCTTTACTTATGTAGTTTATTTAATTACTTGTAATACGTCAAGTGTTACTGAAAGCCACACATAAATTACTTAATTATTGTTATATGGTAAGCATTTAAATTTCAACTGTTGTCTTCTAGTCCATTTAGATGATGTTGTTTTGCTCTCACTCCTCGGCATAACAAGAGCTTCTTCAAGACACCAAATTGTTGCATTGTTCTGCAAGAAACAATAAGTTAATTGACCATTTAAAAAATTAAAATATAAAGAAATTAGAAAAGAATCACAATAATTACACATTTTTCAATAACGTTTCAGGAAGATACTTGCTTCAGTACTATTTTATATCCGTGAATAGTAAGAATTGTATAAAGAATGATAACTCAGCAATATACTCGCTTCAGTAAGAATCATTCAATGACAAGTAACTTTTAATGAATTGTTAATAATGTTTGTTATATGACAAGTAACTTGTAATGTGTTGTATCTATAAACTTACTGATTGTTATGATATAGTTACTGACAACCAGTAATGAAGTTACAATGTTACCAGAGTTACTTGTTGTTATTATAAAATTACTTCTACATGCTAAAAAGTTACTAATGGATAGTGTAAATATTACTTATTATATATGTAAGTTATTAAAATACTAGTAATGGTTTACAATGTTAACAAAGCGTATATTAATTGTTACTGGTCATTATCCGATAGTTAGTAGTACAAGTTATATGGAATTTCTTACTAACATATATATAAAACTTACTGATACATGTAATAAAGTTACTCAAAGCCAACAATACAGTTACAAATTAACTGTAACTTTTTATTATATGAAATCAAAATACCTTCGATAAAAAATCAATTAGGAATACAAATCGTGTATCAAAATGAATAAAAATCGATATTATAAATAAAACTTTCTCATATTCCAATCATACTTCTCGAATAAAACATCGCTTACGATAAAAAATATGCAGTATTCATAAAAAAAATTTAATGAATTCATCATCTCGTCGTTTTGATCCCAAAACAAACATTGCTAAAAATCAAAATATCATTAAAACAACGAAATTATGATAGAAATAAGCGATTAAATCATGAAATCGAATCACATACCTCCCATCTTGCGTTGGAACGAAACAAATGCCATGCGTTGGAATGAAACGATAGATTTCAGCAATCAAATGCACGCGCCTTCCTCTTTCCAGAAATGCAAAGCTATTTTTAGCAATGTTCTAATTTCCGATTTTGTTTTATTTCCATACAAAAATCGGTTCCTATTTTTTTGGGATGGATGGCTAGGATTGAGTGCTCATCCGAACTCAAATGGGCTCTGTGCGCATTGGATAAATTTCCTATATATATATATATATATTCTTCAATTTTTTTAAATATCTCTGTATTTACTTGTTAATGATTCGATCCAATCCTTATAAGAATCGATTTTAGTGTTGACACATTTTTCAATAACGTTTCAGGAAGATACTTGCTTCAGTACTATTTTATATCCGTGAATAGTAAGAATTGTATAAAGAATGATAACTCAGCAATATACTCGCTTCAGTAAGAATCATTCAATGACAAGTAACTTTTAATGAATTGTTAATAATGTTTGTTATATGACAAGTAACTTGTAATGTGTTGTATCTATAAACTTACTGATTGTTATGATATAGTTACTGACAACCAGTAATGAAGTTACAATGTTACCAGAGTTACTTGTTGTTATTATAAAATTACTTCTACATGCTAAAAAGTTACTAATGGATAGTGTAAATATTACTTATTATATATGTAAGTTATTAAAATACTAGTAATGGTTTACAATGTTAACAAAGCGTATATTAATTGTTACTGGTCATTATTCGATAGTTAGTAGTACAAGTTATATGGAATTTCTTACTAACATATATATAAAACTTACTGATACATGTAATAAAGTTACTCAAAGCCAACAATACAGTTACAAATTAACTGTAACTTTTTATTATATGAAATCAAAATACCTTCGATAAAAAATCAATTAGGAATACAAATCGTGTATCAAAATGAATAAAAATCGATATTATAAATAAAACTTTCTCATATTCCAATCATACTTCTCGAATAAAACATCGCTTACGATAAAAAATATGCAGTATTCATAAAAAAAATTTAATGAATTCATCATCTCGTCGTTTTGATCCCAAAACAAACATTGCTAAAAATCAAAATATCATTAAAACAACGAAATTATGATAGAAATAAGCGATTAAATCATGAAATCGAATCACATACCTCCCATCTTGCGTTGGAACGAAACAAATGCCATGCGTTGGAATGAAACGATAGATTTCAGCAATCAAATGCACGCGCCTTCCTCTTTCCAGAAATGCAAAGCTATTTTTAGCAATGTTCTAATTTCCGATTTTGTTTTATTTCCATACAAAAATCGGTTCCTATTTTTTTGGGATGGATGGCTAGGATTGAGTGCTCATCCGAACTCAAATGGGCTCTGTGCGCATTGGATAAATTTCCTATATATATATATATATTCTTCAATTTTTTTAAATATCTCTGTATTTACTTGTTAATGATTCGATCCAATCCTTATAAGAATCGATTTTAGTGTTGACACTTTATCCAATCCATATTTGTAACCGATTAATATCAAATTCAAAATTTATATTTGATTAGTTAAAGATATCATTTCCTAATTGATCCACATCTAGTTAGTATATCGATATCCATATATGAAAATAGGCATACCAAATCCAATCGACCTTCATCCCCTACGTGTTCTTCAAGAGGATAACATCTTTTAATGTATCATATATTTCTGGATAATCCATTTATAAAGGTTGGGGAGCTTGGATTTAACTTTACTTGTATTTAGATTTTTTTTAGACAGTATTTAGACACAATAAGTTGATGCACTTTTCCACGACTTCAAAGGTATATAAATATCCCTTTCGGTAAGACATACGAAGCACAATTGGATATGGAAGTGGTCATAGAGGAGGTACTATAGACAGAAAGAACGCAAAATCTTTGCAGGGGGATTTGGTAGAAGCTGAGGGGCAGCATCGTAATTTTAACGTAAAAACACAACTCGCCGTTGCCGGGGATCGAACCCGGGTCACCCGCATGACAGGCGGGAATACTCACCACTATACTACAACGACTTGATTGTTGTAAGCTTGTATTTAAAAAGAGATTCGTCTTTGTTGGCTTCGGCCAAAACTCGAACTCAATTTTATAATCAGCTTAGTTGGATAAGAGCAATTTTTGAGATATACCAACGTCTAGAATAAAATCTTAGACACATGATAAAGGAGTATGTGTTCCTTAAATTTTTTAATCTAAATAATATCAACAAATATCTATTAATCAACGGCTCAGGTAAGATAAATCATGTATCATTGGATGAATGAATTAGTGGACTCTTTTCTTTTTTGAAATTGTAATGCAATCTTAGTTTTTATAATATAAATTAAGATCAATGAATTTGATTTATATGTTAATATTAAAATATGTGTTTATAATCATGGGTGTACACAACTCAATGTGCTCATGGACAAACTTATCTCTCATTGCAAGAAAAATGACATGAGGCAACAAATAATCTAATATTGGTTGTCGTATCTTCCGTAGTTAAATATATGACAACAAATATTATTTTTTGCTTAATTCTTTAAATTTGCAACGAATAATGGTATCCATTGCCATATTCCTTACAACGAATCATATAGCAACAATTATTCATTAATTTTTTCTTCTAATCGTTGCTAAATTTAACAAAAATTAGTATGAATTTTAACAAATAATTCAACAGAAAAATCATCGTTATTTGAATCTTTAACAAAGAATATGACATTCGTTTATAACAAAATATGATTTGGCAATGAATAATATTCATTTTTATATATTTAACATTGAAACGAGTATTTGAATTATTTTTTACCTTAGATCCAATTTCTTGTAATCTTTGTGTGTGTGCACGTGCACCATGGATACAGACACAAGTGTGTACCCATGGACATATCTCCTCTTCCTCTCTATACTTTTGTGTGCACGTGGTTGTGTGTATTTGTATTTGTGTGTATATTTGTGTGTGTGCGGCGTTTATTCAATGACGACATGATTCATTAAGATTGTAGTGAGTACCTTCATTCTCACGAATATTTGAAATCGTTTTGAGCAAAGTATTACTATTTTTAATTGTTATACCATGTTAATATTACAAAGATCATTAAAAATATATCTTAAATTAATATAAAATGGATGTATCTTTGCGTATTTCAAATGTCTTTTATATTTTTGCAAGTGGTCATTTTATAATACTTTAAGATTTGCTTTTTGTGAAAATAATCATTTCTAGTAAAAATATGATGTTGGATTTGTAAAATAATAAATATTTTGTTCAAAATGATTAAGTACTTGCAAAAATGAGGGTGCCCATTGCAATCCTAGTGAGTCCTATGTTTATTGAAAAATCCGTCATCATCACTCATTTCATAAAAACACTGAGTGAACTATTAAATATGGTATTTTCATTGTTCTCGTGTTTACATGCCTACAGATAAGTAAATAAAACATGTCATTTTAATAAAATTTTGAATATATATATATAAATCTATCATGATTTTTTAATACATTTTATAATGCTAATTTAAAATTATTTGGTATGCTTTAGGGCTTTATGTTTATTGTTTCTAACTCTATTTTCCATTTTTTGCAACTTCATTTTTCTTTATAAAATCGTGTGTATTTTTTGACAATTTTTTATTAAAGGATGTTGCTTGAAGCAATTTTACATCTCTATATTTGATTCTAACAAATCCATATTATTTTTTATAAAAATAAACTCAAAATTTACATACTCAAATTCATATTTTACAATTTCATTATTTTTTTACAACTTCATGTTCATTTTACATCTATGTGCTTATTTTCTTCACCTCTTTGTTGATTTTCTTAAAACTCTTTACAACTCCTTATTGATTTTTAACTCATTTGCTATTTTTTACAACTCCATACTATACGTTTTATAACTCATGAGAGACAACTAATAGAAACTGTGAAATTCTACATAGGACGAGCTAAGGTTGAGGATGATCGACTTACTCCCCATTGTTGTGATTGCCTAGTTCCTTATCGTGAATGATGGTGACATCAAACTGGAGCTGCAATTCCAGTTGGACTTTGATGGTGGAGATGGAGCTTCATGGTGGCAGATGATGTGTCTCCTCCACCATCCGATGTATGCACTCGTGCGAACGAGGATGCAACATGCTCATCGACATTGTGGTGGAAACAAGGGAGACAACGCGCATCTTCCTATTATAGGGCAAGTGCGGTCACCGAGGCAGTGACAATGGGGGTTTGGGGGAAGAAGGTATAGGTGGTGCCGAGGGAAGTAGTGACGGTTTATGTAGAGTGAATATGAACAAAGTGGAGAGATGTGTTGGTGGAGATGGAGGGGAGATTTTGAGGAAAGAGGATCTACCATAATCACTTTCTAATTCTAACCTTGATAGAAGAAATGGAAATAAATGATCCTCCAAAATCAATAATATTATCAAAAATAATTTTAGTCCCTAACATTAAAAGTAAAATTCATGAATGCAATTGCATAACCATCATTTTCTTAATTAAACATGTGCTCATTGGAAAATTTCTCTCTCTCTCTATATATATTTGTGTATATATCGATGTATGTATATGTACATATGTGTATGTGTGTATGTACATAGCATGTATGCATGTATGCACATATGTACGTATGCAAGTGTGTGCATATATGTTTGTGTATATGCACATGCATATGTGCATATGTATAAGTTGGAATTTGGCGAGATATTCCAATCCATAACTTAATAAGTTTAATAAATATCAATCCGATGTAATCCATTAGATGACAAAATTTAATCAATCCATTCCAATAACACATGACTGAATCATATTGCGAACTTTATCAGTTCCATGAGTACCCCTAACTAAATCACAATTGAATAATGGGATTTTTACACCCATAACCATGAGTAATTTCGCAATAACATTCATAAATCTACATAATCGTGAATTACATGAGAAACCTCGAGTAATGGTTAACTCTTACATGACATAACCCTGTGTCATATTCCGTTTGAGATATCCGTTATTTTTGACGGTTTCTGTTAACAAAAAACAAAATTATCCTTAAAACTCGTTCTTATTTACAATAATATGCCATTGTTGTTATCTGCATTAGAAACACCCCGTCCGCCATCGAGCTCCTCCTGAAACCCCCCACGCTCGCCTCACTGCCGTCGAGCTCTCCTCGAAGACCTCCCGTGCCAATCTGCACCCCCCCGCCGCCGCTTTTTGGTGCTACCCTGGTCGACCGGCCCTCGAGCTGGAGGCCCCACTTCCCCCTCTGCAATATGCTCCCTCCCCTGCTCGGCCGCCCCTGAGGCTCAAAGCCTGCGCGTGCGATATGCTCCCTTCCCTGGGGCTCAAGCTCACTCCCTCCCCCCGCGGTCTGCTCCCTTCTAGCTCGGCTGCCCCTGGAGCTCAAAGCCCCTCCCTACGGGTGTGGTCACTCCCCTACTCGACCTGGAGTTCAAAGCCCCTCTACTCCATGTGGTTTGCTCCTTCCCTGCTCGAACTGGAGCTGAACCCCGCCCGCACCTCTGCAACCCCCAGCACGGCTGACCTCGCCGATGATCTGACGAAGCCCCCCCCCCCCCCACGCGGTCTGCTCCCTCCCCTGCATAGACCCCCGCGACAGAGACCCCCCAACAGAAGTCCCCCCGTTCTGCTCCCTTCCCTCCCCCACGCCCGTGATCTTGCGACAGAGCCCCCCCCTCGAGATTTTTTAGTTAGGTTAAATATCAACCATTAGATCATTGATCGGTTAGATTAACTCAACCATCTGGTTGAGTTAATGAGGTAAAGTTACGGAAGGTTCCTGCGTGTAATTCGTGATTATACATGGTTATGAATGTTATTGCGAGAGTACTCAGGGTTATAGGTGTAAAAATCTCTTGAATAATATTAGGTGCTTTATATAATCTATGTGAACCCTTAACTAGAACATTGCCTAAATTCTTGGAGATCTGTTATATTTAAAAATAGGTATTAAGGCACCAAGATAATGATCAAATAAGTGAATTCATTTTATAAAATGACAATCATGCATGCATGGTCATAAGAAATCTAGTCATATTTGGACTATAAAAAGTAGGGATGTTATAAGTTTAATCAATCATTGTTTGACTTGATAATAAGTAAAAATTGGAAAGGCTTTGAAAAAGGCATGATTCATTAAGTGAAAGTATTATCAAGAATTTGAATTAGAAGACAATTAGAACCACACTATGAGGAAATAATTGATATGATAATTGACTCTACAGATGATGAATATGAAGATGTTAACTGGGACAACTAAGAATGATATATAATACCCCTGAATGTTTTGAAAATGCAAAAACTCTTGATACTTTGAGATCATTGTATATCTATACATGCAAAGTTGAGTGTTTGAGATGAGTGTATGATGTTGCACTCATTATTAGTTGAAGATCAGATAATGAATATGACAATATGTGCAGTTCAAGCCCCATGACATACCCATGGTAGTTTATTTTCTTAATGAAAAAGACAAGATGTATAACAAGGTTGTATATAGATAGTACTAAGGGCAAACAATCTAAATGTACATCAAAGAAGCCAACTTAGGCTACTCCTAACATTGATACATATTGATATTTATGCTCCTTTTGATGTCTCGTCATAGGAAGGAGAAAAATATGTTATCACATTTGTCGTTGACTTTTCACATTATGAATACATTTATGTTTTATATAAAAAGTCTATGTACACAAGATAATTATTAATAAGCTGTAAATCTAATTAGATAGAAAAGCAAAGGTGGTAGAACACCACAATAAAACAAGATTGTAAAAAGATAAAATAGTAAATTAATGGAAGTGATTAGGAACATGATGAATAATAATTCTTAACCTTGTTTGCTGTGGATATATGCATTATGGACGTTACTGTATTTACTTAACATGATTCCTAAGAAAGCTCTCTAAAGGTACCTTTTGAATTTTAGAAAGGGTAGAAACATAGATTAAGCGACCTACATATATGGGGATGTTAAGTAGAAGTTAGAGTATACATGAAAGAAACTAAATTCAAAGATTTTAAAATTTTAAAGGGGTAAAGATTCTATGTCCCTAGTCATAGTACAATAGTTAGGAGAGAGTGGCTACTTTCAATTCATTGAGAATGACAATACTAGTGAGAGCCAAAAATCATGAAATGTGAAAATTAAGGAAGATAAGGATAAAGTAGTGTTCCCATCTATGCTCGAATCCTATAGAATTTATACCACAATTATGTATTCACCTCCACATAATGACAAGGAACATCAAAAAATGCGACTCACGTCACACAAAAGCACCGTTATTAATGAACAAATTGAAAATGAATTAAGTGCACCATCATCACAAGAAGCTATATTAAGGCGCTTCGAAAGGAAAATGAAACTTGTACATTTTAGTAAGTATAGAGTCTATGCACTTAAGCATGCATATGATTTGAGCATGATAAAGATCCAAGTTCATTTCATCAATCCAAGAAATGTGATTATTCTGAAAAGTGGTAGCTTATCATGAAGAAAGAGAGAGTGAATGACAAATAACAATATATGGGGTCTTGAATTACGAGGAGGATCGAAAAGAGTCGGATGCAAATGGATCTTAAGATCAATCATGCCATTATTAATTTATTATACTTAATATATATGCATATTATTCAATTATATTATTATTAATTTGTTTTTTTTCATTTCTATTATTTCTGAACTTCTAATTATATTTACTTATTATAATTGTATATATTTTTCAATTATTTTTCATTTTACTTTACTTTAATTGAAATCAAGGTAAAAATAACAAGATTTGTTACTATTTTTGTATGTCAACCAAAAGTCTGAGTGGGCATGAGTTCTCCAGGTAACATTGAGAGATATTGTGAGTTCGAGGATCGTGAGGGTGAATAGTGATTCAAGGTAGTTTTAAATACGAAATAATCATCAAGTACATAATTAATTAACCAAACAATCCAATAAATACACTTTGCACGACATTTTATCATGGAAATCCACACGGGTAAAAAAACACAACCCGAGTCTTCCTGACTCGAGATTTCTCGATTAGCCAAGCTAATAAACTACTTCAATATTTACGTGAATATCTCAATCGTTTGTAAAGTTGATGCTTCATGATCTTGGATCAAACACAAATATCAAAATTATAGATAAGATATTGTAGCTTAAGTAGAAGAACATTCAAGCTTTAGACATTTTTCGTTCTTCCCTTGAGATCTCACATCCAAGAGCTTCTATGTGCACTTAGGATCAGACACCTAAAGTCCTGCATAAAGATGTTAACTAGAGACGAAGAGATATAGCAATAAACTATTCTAGATAGTATAATCTCCAAAGATATCAAGGTCATGATGCACCCATTCCTTCGGTCATTCCTTCAATACTTCTGGCTCTCGGGACTCTCTTTTGTAGGATACTAGGCCAAAGTGTGACACGTTAACCCATAAGTCGTATGAGGTCACAATTCATCCAACACGATCATCCAGGGTTGGGGATCAGATGCGGGCGAAACTTCCGCAAATGGCGGAGATGTTTAGTCGACTCCCTCCCTTGAACTCCCCCCTAAAGACCCCCAACCTTTCGAGTTGCAAAGCTCAAGTAGCATTGTACGGGAAATAGAGCGGTGAAAGATGCCTCCCAGTATGCTCTTAGATTAAATGTTCAGGAATGATAGCCCATGTTATCTAGATATCTGGGTCTGGAATTAGATGTGCGTCGATCCCTTTCCAAATAGAGAGACACCATTATCAAGGTTTGGTTATAATAAAATATTCATTGGAAACAAAATAAAGCTCAAGTATTGAAGAAAATCACATATATCAAAAAATTAATTATCCAATAAAGAACAGTGATATCTAGAGATAAATCAGTAGAATATAATTGCACAAAGATTCACAAATAGTATAATTTTAATTATATCAGAAATAGGACATGCTGATAATCAATATTAATTGACTCTAAAAATATATTAATATGTAATAGTTTGTACCATCAAAGTGAGAAGGATTTGATGTAGATTGGTTTTCATGGTTGATGTTGCCGAAGTTTCCTGTAGTTGCCATCAAATCTGAGATCAATGTTTTACTCCAAATCAAGAAACTGACTCTAATACCACTTGACAGTACTTGCGGATCGAATACGCTCCAGGGGGAGGGAGGATGAATGGAGTATGACAGATTAAAAGTTCTTTTCACAGAAGTAGAGGAGAAGTTATCCAATTCAATCAGAAATAATAAGAACACTGAACAATATGTTAACGTGGAAACCCATGAGCGTAAAAAGATATGTTCATGTCACTTAAAGTTAAGCACATATTTCCATCCACAGACAGATGGACAGTAAGAAAGAACTATCCAAACACTTGAAGATATGCTCAGGTCTTGTGCACTAGATTTTGCTAGAATTGGGACTTCTATCTTCAATTAGTTGAATTCACCTATAATCATAGTTTTTATACCAGTATTGAGATGGCACCATGATGAATCCCCATTCATCACTCTTTATTCTTTTATTTTAGCTAATTATCTTGGCAATGTATCATGTAAATAGGTGTAAATACAACAACTTAGCAATATGCATGCATGTGTTATTAGTGGATAATTAGCATGTATTTGTGCCAAAATAAAAGAATAAAGAATAAAGAGAAAAGAAAGTATTTAGAATAAATACTGAGTGACTCGAACCCCAAGAGAGGGACAAGCATTGGCCTGATCGTGAAATAAAATAAGTAGAGAGAGATAGGTCCACTCCACCTTATATATATGTATCATGGGTGTATATGATTTATTTTTGCAATATAAAAATTAAAATACGTTGTTACCTCCTTGTATATATTTCTAAAAATAAAATGAAAGTCAAAAAAATAAAATAAAAAGAAAATAAAAACTCTCTCTCACTTGTACATAATACATGTACATATATTTCCTTCTCTATTTATTATATACCTGTAAATACATAATAAAAATAAAACAAAAAATGTTTTGTACTCCAAAAATTATTTTGTAAATAAATAAAATATGAAATTAGAGTATTTATGCAAAAATAATAAATTAAAAATAATTGTACAAAATACATAGGTATGTTATACTTGTATATAAGACATTATACTGTATATATAATAATTTATTTTTTATAAAAAATAAATAAAAATCACAGAAAAATAGTTTGAAAAATACCAAACATTTTTCATTTTATACACTTTTTAATTTGAAATCATTTATTATTATTTATTGAATTTGTAAATATTTTTGCAAATCCGATTTTTTTGATTGGTCCACGACGGATCGTGGACTCGGGTCAACCCCCTCTTCTCGGGGCTTGACTTGACCTGATCCCTCTGTCTAACCTCTTTCTCGACATTCTCTAGGCCGGATCATGCGCCCGTTTGCCCTGAAATTCTGCCCGTGCCTTCCCCATGGATTAAGATCCTCGCGGATCCCTAGGGAAGCGCATATCCTTCTCCGATTGCATGCCTTGGCCCGATCTATCCAACCACCTGGGACTGCTATAAATGCCTTCATCCGCCTCCCCAGGTCGGCAGCTCGTGCCTCACTCCCTCTCGATACCCTAGAACCCTTTAGCGTAGTGACGACCATCTGAGGAGCCCTTCGGTGGTCGATTTAGTGCAATGTAGACGACGCTTACTCTTCGTGGCTGGACCTCCGCCGCGAGAAGCCTCCATCTCTTGTCGTTTCTTGGTCGAGGCCATAACCCTGCCGATCATCTCGCCTGGAGGTAAGGAACATGTCTAGACCTTCAGGTAACCCTTTAGCCCTTCATAGCTCTTTAGTGATTCAATCTATCATCCGTACATCACCTTCGCTCCGCCAGCTCCGACCAGCTGGTCGGAGCTCCTTCACCCACACCCATCCATTCAGATACCGTCGCACGCTCACCCTCCATCATCCTATGCAGCATGATCACCCTGATCTTAGCCCTAGTCTCCAGGATTAGGTCCACAATCTCCCTCTACCGCGATCGTCGAAGATCGAGCCCCATTCGCCACTAATTCTTTGCTTTTCATCCCTAATAACATGGACTAGAGTTTACCTCCGAGTTAGAGCCACTCACTGCAGGTCTTGTCGCGTGTGGAGAGCCCCATATAACCCTCACCCAACCTCACCGGAGCAGCTCTGGGTCCCCTACGCCATCTCGCCGATCAGACCGTTGGAGCGTCCATCCAAGCCAGTCATCTGATGCGGAATAGGCCCACGATTTCACCGGTGCCTCCTTATCCTTCATCGGAGCCAAGGATCGCATCATTGGGTCCGAGAAGTTCGTCCAGGCATAGTTCTTACAGATGCCTCCCCCGCTGTTGGATCTACACCACCTACCAGATTCCATCTCGACCGCTCATCCATCTGAGGTGTTAGGCCGTTAGATGTCAGATCTAACGGTCCCGTACGTCCCACGTCCCCGACCAACCGACACCGTCAGATCTGACATCTGACGCCTGTAGAGCTGCACGATCATGCCCTACCAGCGGCCGACACGTGGCCCTCCCACGTGCGACTCACGTTCCTTTGAGGGTATATTGCTCTTTTTACCCTGCATTTCTTTTAGTTTATGTTGTAGTCTGTAAAATAAAAGTGATAGTTGGACCTTTTTGCATATTAGTCCTTGTGGTTTTGGATATTTGTAGTTTAGTCCTTTTTTTGGAGACACGTGCCCGATCACGTGCGTAGTAGGTTATTTGCAATATCTGTGACGGACTTTTCATGTGTTAATGATTGAATGAATGTTTTTCAAATTTGCATATATGCCCTTGTGAACATGGATTTAGAGCATGTGCGTATTTTATTTGAAAAACTGCAGATTTGACCCTGTACTATTATTGCATGTTATTATTTAGTCCCAAAACTTAACTAAATTGCATTTAGGTCCATGTTATCTGTGTGTCTTGTTTTTAATCAAAGAAATATCAAAGTTACTCCAAAAATTCCAAAATTTTTACACGTAACTCCTGCTACTATGTAGTATTTTTGATAATTTTTTTGACTCATTTTGATTTTATTTGATATTTTCTAAAATTCAAAAACCCTAAAAAGTGTCTCTGTCAGTTTTAAAAATCGATTAAAAATCGAAAATTACCTTCAAAAATTCTAAAAAAACTATGCGTGCTTATTTTATCTTGTTTTAATTTTTATGTGATTTTTATTCCATTATCCTTTATAAAACACCTAAAAATTACAAAAAAACAAAAAACCTCAGAAAAATTATTAAAAATTCATAAAAAATCAAAACAATATGTTTTCAGTTTATGTAGGTAGATTTTACTTTATATTTTCACATAAAATTGTTGCTAAGATTTTATAGACATTTAGATATTTTTAAAGTGCCTGTCAATCTCGGCTGCACACTGTTTGCATTTTTCTTCCTTCTTTTATTTTTAGAAAATTATGTAAAAATCAGAAAAACCTTATAAAGCACCCAAAAACATCTGAATATTTTAAAAAACATAAAAATATTTTTGTTTTGAATTTTTGAGTAATTTTTGGCCATTTAAATAATTGTCTGTGTGTGCCTCTTTGCCACTTCTTTACTTCTTTCCTCAATAGAAAATCATAAAAAAATTTAAAAAATTAAAACCACCAAAAATACATTAATTTCTTGGATTACCTGACTACTTCATAGGTTTCATTCCGTGCTCCTTGTGTTTGACCCTGGTGGTTGTACCAGGTTAAATAATTAGCAAGACCGCTTGCCTTGTTTCTATTGTGGATTGATTTTATTGGTGGTCTGATTTTTGATATCACTTAACCTTAGTCGTTGAGGTCGCAACAACCTTTGATATACTTAACCTTAGTCGCTCAGGCCGCTCATCAGAATGGTGCCGTTGCCGGGGAGCATGGCTTAGTAGTCGATTTTCTTGAGTTTTTATTTGCTTCGAGTAGTGTTTGATTTTCTACTTGTGATTTGATGGATCTTTTGTTTCTCTCTTTCTTGCGAGGGCTCGACTAGTGAGGGAAACATTCCTAGGAGTGCCAACGCACCCGAGCGAAGCGGAGACGGCTCGTTTCTTCATCGAGCAACAGGAGAGCGTAGGAGAGCAGGAGCAGAATATTTGGAGGATTTGTGTTATTTAGAACCTTTTAGCTTGATTATTATTGTAATAATACATGGACTCAGAATGTGGACTTTGGACTTGGCATATCGGGGTCTGTTTAGCCGAGCACCCGTGTGCTGGGGGAACCTCACCGCAGTTTTCACCGGTTTTGTTTTATTGCATTTACTTCCTTTTTATTCTCGAAGGATTTGGCCCCTAAACTTAGGAATTTCATTGATTGTGATGTAATTAATTAAGACCTAACCCTAATTATCTGCCTGTACCTATAGATCGTTAATTGGACCTTATTAATTAAATCACAAGAAAAAGTTAGTCTAATTAGGCTCGAGTCCACGTGCCATGAGGAACCACATACAACGCTGACAGGACCCGTTGTGGCGTGTACCACGTAGTTACCAAGATCGGACTCCAGACTTGGTCTTATTGGCTAGCTACTGTTCTTCTCGTGTAGAAATTGCTTCGTCTAAGGTTGTTTTCTTCTTACATCATATATGTAGTTTTATTCTTGTCTTTCAATTTATACGCGGATCACCCTGCATGTAGAGAGATGGAGTCATGTACGCATTTCTTACTCTACATGCATCATCGTGTTTGATCGTGCATTGGCTTTTTTGACTTCTCCCCCTATTTTGGACTTAAAATAATTAGGAGATCGAAAAATTCGTTAGGCCTTGTTTGTTATTGAAAAAGACCAAAAAAGAAAAAACCATAAAATTGGTACTGCTAAACATACTTGATCATAAAAGACACTCACCGAAAAATTTGTCTTGGGAGAGCAATCCCCTCCTTGTTTGGTTTGGATGAGTGAGAGAGTGACACATACACTAGGATAGAGCTACACTTGAACTCTTGCAGACTACCGGCCTTTTATAGGGACAGTCTGTTAAGAGCATTGGGTTCCTAGCAGCTCGCTTAACCGCTCTGAAAGACTGAATTACAAGATAAAAGATCGAACTTTTACGGTCATCAACTCAGTGTTGAGTAGGTAAATTGGGGGTTTATTTTGCATGATCTTGTTTGTTTCCAGATCTCATCCACCTTCCTCTCTACATCACGATGATGGGTCGGAGATCCCTTAGGTAGCCTCTGGTTACACCACTTTCGAGCACTCCTCCCCATTCATCTAGGTTGGTTCGTGAGAGCCCAGACCCGCTCTCCGAGCCCGAGTTTGACTCCGCCCTGTTCCCCCTCGACCACCCTTCTACCAGTCCTGCAGTGCCAGAGCAGAGACCACAGCAGATGTATATTCATTTGACGGCACCTGAGTTCGGGTCTTTTGCCTTTGCAGAGACCATGGCTAGCAGCGAGGGGCGCACTGATGGACCCAGCCAGACACACACGTATGTTCTTGATCAGGGTACCCTCAACAACACCCTGTTAACCTCCCTGGAGAGGATGCAGTGAAGGATTAGAGATCAGGGGGCTTTCATGGTCTACATGCACTTGGAGATGGCTCAGATGCGAGCAAACAGAGAGCAGAACAGAGCCGTTGGAGGAGGAGACATTCCAGAGCGAGGGGAAGGAGATGTACCACTTCCAGATGAGCCAGCAGAGCCAGTCCGACCAGCACGCCCCATGAGAGAGTTGCACAACCCTGGTGCAAGTCTAACACACCGTTGGATTTAGCTGCATACCATTCTGGGAGACTTCAAGCTCCCTCCTCAGACTATTCAGTTACTGCCCAGATTTTACAGGCTAGCCACCGACCAACCACATCTCCATCTCCAAGAGTTCGAGATGATCTGCGACACGATCCACGACCGATTCGTGGACGAGGATACCATCAAGATGATGGCTTTTCCGTTCTCCCTCGTCGACAGAGCAGCCTATTGGTTGAAGCATTTATGGAGATACGTGACATCGTGGGAACAACTCCGGAATGAGTACTTGAATAAGTACTATCCACTCGGCCGGATGAAAGCAGCACGAGCCCTCATCAACAACTTGTCCATGCTTCCCAACGAGCAATTTCACGAGGCATGTGACCGATTCAGGGAGATTATCAATCGGTGTCTACATCACGACATATCCAAGCCCAACTTAGTGCAGAGATTCTTTTGTGGGCTGACATCGGAGCTGCAGGAGCTCGTGAACGCATCTTGTGGGGATCCTATTTTGCCAAGGATGAGGATCAGGTCTGGGCCATCTACGAGGAGATGGTAGAGAACTACACCGTCATATCCTAGACATGTCTTTACACTCAGGGGAAGCCCCATCCACAGGTTGGGTCCTATCAGAGGATCGCACGGATTGATGCAGGTCCATCCACTTCATCATCAGCTACAACACAGGCAGAGTCATCCGTTGCTGATATGCGCATCATCAGCAAGAAGTTGGATCGCATTGAGCTCATTGAGAAGAAGCAGTGCCAGGGTATGACACAGATGGATCAGATGGCACAGACGCTGAGTGACCTGAGGACCCAGATCATGTATCTCCAGGAGGCACAGACAACTCCTCAGCCTAATCTTAGATCATGGGCAGATTCTAGCATTAGTCGCTCAACCCAACACTTTGGCCAGCACAGACAGGTTCACCATGTTCAGGCAGAGTCTTTCCAGCAGCCGCAACAACAATACTTCCAGCCACCACCGTCTTAGGACACTCAGATGATGGTGTACTAGGATCAGCCCCTGGCAGTCCTTCCTCCACCTCTTTACGAGCAGGAGTCGTTGATGGACGTCAACAAGATTCAATACGACCGACCACAGCCTGGGATCTATCGAGACCATCTCGGATTCCGTTGGTCAGCCGGAGGTGCCTCTTCCCAGCAGCAGCCTCTAGTTCAGGGTGGGCAGTATAGCCAGCAGCAGCAGCCCCAGTTCCCACAACTACAACAGCACTACAGGCAGGGACACCTGTAGAGGCAGTAGCAGCAACCTCAATAGTATTCTCACAAGTATCCCCCTCATCCTTTCCAGTAGCATCCTCACTTCCATAGAGGCAACCCGTTTGGTTCTCATGGGCCAGCCTATGAGAACCCAACACTAGACGACATGGCCCGCCTTGTTTCTAAGCAGCATGCCACTTTTAGATGAGAGATGGGCGAGTTCCGTCAGGAGATGAGGGAGATCATCAAGGGCAAGTCCGCCATACCCGCTCAGATCGAGCCCAATCCGAACAATCAGAAGACAAAGTTTGAGCAGGTACAATTCACAGAGACCACCACTCCTAGTGATTCTTTGGGTGATATTGCTTCATATACCTTTGATGCTGACTTTGTCAAACTTAGGAGCAGTAGGATGCTAGCTGGCGGTGCTTCGTCTGAGCGACGACACCAAGAGGACTTAGGAGCGCCAAACGAGGAGGGAAGCTGTGCTGATGCTGCTCATGATGATGATGACGGTGGTGCTGACACCACTAAGGATGTATATCCAGCCGACGGTACTGAGGCCGTCGCTTCACCAATTGCAGGAGGTGGCGCTGATGCCACCAGCCATTCAAATACTATTGAGCCACAGATTTCAGCAGAGGAGGTCTTGGAGAGCATACTCTTGGCAGAGGACACATTCGAGGTTGCATACCCCGTTCCAGATAGTGAGCCAATTTCTTTCCCTTGTGATTCAGATTCAGATCCCTCAAAGTCAGATATTTATTGGGCAGAGTTTGATGAGTTGATACCATGTCTGATTCATACAGAGCCAGCAGCTAGGGTGGAGACTGATCCGATACAGAGCACAGATACACCAGTAGAGCAGTCTACACCAGTATTACATGATCAGTGAGAGTTCTCCCATGCAGATTTGGTCGCCTTCACTCAAACTTTTCAGAGACCAGATTTGCTAGCTCCCAGTTGCCCAGAGTTGAAGCCCCTACCGCAGTCACTGAAGTATAGATTCCTTACGGGTGAGCATGAGATGCACCCAATCATTATTTCAGCTGATTTGACTGGAGAGTAAGAATCTCATTTGATGGAGGTTCTTGAAAGGAACCACAAGGCAATAGGATGGAGCGTATGTGATCTCCAGGGGATAAGTCCGGCCCTGTGCTCCCACCATATCTATCTCGAAGAGGACGCTAGGCCATCGCGTGAGTTCCAATGACGACTGAACCCAAACCTTCGAGAGGTTGTCATGAAGGAGATCTCGAAATGGTGGAGCATCGATTTTATCTACCCCATCTCCGACTCCAAGTGGGTTAGTCAATTACATGTGGTGCTCAAGAAGACGGGCATCACTACAGTTATGAGTGAGTCTGGAGAGGAGATAGCTACCCGTGTGTCCACTTCTTGGAGGGTTTGTGTGGACTACATATGATTGGATCAGGCCACCAAGAAGGATCATTTCCTGTTGCCTTTTATTGATCAGAATATAGAGAGTCTAGTTGGTAAGAGTTATTACTGTTTTCTTGACGGGTACTCCAAATACAATCAGGTGGTCATTATGCCCGAAGACCAGGACAAGACTACATTCACCTGTCCGTTCGGGACATATGCTTTCAGACGGATGTCCTTTGATCTATGTAACGCTCCGGCGACATTTCAAAGGTGCATGTTGTCAATCTTTTCGTACATGGTGGGTGACTGCTTAGAGGTCTTCATGGATGAATTTTCGATTTATGGCGATGGGTTTGATGCTTGTCTTGATTGTCTAGACCATGTCCTTAAGCATTGCATTGTGGTCCATCTTGTTCTATCTTGGGAGAAGAGGCACTTCATGGTAACTCAAGGGACGGTGCTTGGCCATATCATCTCCAATAGGGGAATGGAGGTTGATCCGGCCAAGTTGGATATCATCAGGAAACTCAATCCACCGTCCAACTTGCAACAATTACGGTCTTTTCTAGGGCACGTCGGTTTCTACTGATGTTCATTCATTATTTCAGCAGGATTGCCCGACCGTTAACTGATTTGTGACTCTCAAGAGTCTAGTTATTCAGGCGCATGTCCTTCAGCCACTTGATTGGTCTCTCCCATTCGAGATCATGACAGATGCATCCAATTTTACCGTGGGGGCCGTGCTAGGACAGAGGAGGGATTGAGTGCCTTTTGCCATTTACTATGCTAGCCGTACATTGGATGCTGCATAGCGGAACTATAGTACCATTGAGAAGGAGATGCTAGCCGTAGTTTTTGCCTTGGATAAGTTCATATCATATATCATTGGATCCAGAGTGACTATCTTTACTGATCATACCGCCATCAGGTACCTCATGGCAAAGAAGGATGCCAAAACAAGATTGACTAGATGGATCCTTCTACTCCAGGAGTTTGATATTGAGATTAAGGATAAGCCTGGAGTCAAGAATGTGGTGGTAGATCATCTCTCCCGATTAGAGCATCTTGAGGAGTCTGAGCAGACTGATCCCATTTCTGAGATCTTCCCAGATGAGGTGATCCTTGCCATCACCTCGCTCCTGTGGTATGCCGACATTTGAACTATCTTGTTGCCAAGAAAGTTCCATAAGGTTGGCCCAGACATCGACTTGAGACCTTCCTAGCGAAGGCCAAGTCTTACAATTAGGAGGATCCCATCCTTTATCATGAAGGAGGGGATAGTGTCTGGCATCGGTGCATTCCTCAGGAGGAACACCATAGCGTCCTCACCTACTGCCACAAGTTGGAGGCAGGGGGACATCACTTTGGGAGGATAACAACACAGAAAGTGCTCCAATCTAGCCTATGGTGGCCTACCCTCTTTAAGGATTCTGATGAATTCGTGAAGAGATGTACTAACTGTCAGAGGATGGGCACTTGTGGACAACGTGATATGATGTCGATGCAGCCCATTCACTTCTGTGAGGTTTTTGATGCATGGGTCATTTATTTCATGGGTCCATTCCCTAAGAGTTAGGGATTTGAGTACATTCTGTTGGCCGTGGATTATGTTAGTCGTTGGGTTGAGGCCATCCCTGCCTGAACTGCCGATGCTAGGACTGTTTGCAAATTTTTGAGGAAGAATATCATCTCATGGTTCGGGATACCTAGAGTTTTGATATTTGACGGGGGGTCTCATTTCATCAACGACAAGGTAAAGGACCTTGCTAGCGAGTTCAGCATTGACCATCGTGTAGTCACTCCATATCACCCTCATACCAATGGTCTTACTGAAGTATCAAACATGAAGATCAAGATGATACTGCAGAAGGTAGTCCGCCCAGACCGAAAGGATTTGTCACAACTTTTAGACTTGGTCTTGTGGGCATATCAGACTTCCTTCCAGACTTCTTTGGGTACATCTCCCTTTTGTCTCATTTATGGCAAGCCCTGTCATTTACCTGTTGAGATTAGGCACACGTCACTTTGGGTTGCCACTAATATATTATTGGATCCAGAGCGTATAGGAGATCAAAGGAAGGCAGAATTGGCAGCCTTGGAGGAGCTTAGAGACTCATCCTTTTCAAGCAGCCTACATTACAACAAGCGAGTGAAGGAATGACATGATTCTCATATCAACCATAAGCAGTTTGAGCCAGATCAGAGAGTATGGTTGTTTGATGCCAGGCTTAGATTATTTCTAAGAAAGTTGCAGGGCAAGTGGAAGGGACCATACCTAGTCCGAAAGGTTCATAAAAATGAGAGTATTGACATATCTGAGATGACATCTGAGTCTACCTTTCGTGTTAACGGACAGCGGCTCAAACCATATCTAGATCATGAGCCAATGGTCGTTGACATCGCCTCTATTCATTTTGCATGAGATGCGGTCTTTGACTTACGTCTATTGCATATCATGCCTAATTATCATTGTCTTCCACCTTGTATAGATCTAGATTCCATATCATCTCATTCTTTAGTCCAACACCCCATTTGCATCTCATGATTATGCTATACTTAGGGTGTACTTTACCCTCAGTATAGGGGGGTGTCCGACTCTCGATTATTCTTTTGATTCTTTTTACCTCTATTGTGCTACCTATACTTAGGGACATTTCACCCTAAGTATAACGGAGGTAAACCCTGTACATCTTATCACTCGGATTTCCCTTTATATACAGTCTGCTATACTTCGGATTACTTGATCCTAAGTATAGGGGGAAAACACCGAGCCCTCTTTATTTCTATTCTTTGATTTGTCATTGTAGTATAGCATTCCTTTTTACTTCCCTATATTAAGCACGAGTTATGTCTTCTTCATCGCTCTTGATCCACTATGAGGACATCGTTCAAGCTAAGTATAGGGGATGTCATATATATATTTCATATATACTTTAGCCATAACTTGTACTTTGTATGAGTGTGTTAATAAATAAAATGGCTAAAACCTTTGTCTACAAACCACAAAAAATTAAATTTTTTTCTTGTACATTAAATTCTTTCTTGCACATACATAGCTATTTATAAAAAATTATTTTTGTATAAATTTTTGTAAAAAGGTTTTGATGGTAAAAAGTTTGTAAATATTTTGATATCAAAACTATGTATATAGTAATTTTTTTTGTAAAATGCTTGAAAAACAAAAGTTTGCAAAAACCCTTGTGTAAATGTGTGTAAATAGTTTGCAAAACTTCTGCATTCATGCATTCAAATATTTTCAAAAATTTTGCATATTTTCAAAAATTTCGCATAAAAAGATTTTTGTATATACTTGTACAGTTTTCTGAATCATGATTGACATTTAAACTAGTCCGGAACTAAATTGAAAAATGGAGCTTGGTTAAGACCTTAATCCACCTAATTCTAAGAGGAACCTTATAGGGCTTAGGGTTAAGACTCTTCGGGTCCATTTGGGACTTAATTCTTTGAGTCCACTAGGCTATGATCACATGTCATCAGGATGAGCCTAAGTAGAGCACTTAACAATGCACACTTGACTCTCACAGACAATGGCTTTACTTGTACCAGCACCTTACACATAGCTCTCTATGGATGAGGTGGTAAGGAGGCGGTTTCCTTTGTCTTGGGGTAGCATACGAGGGTAGTACTTTTAGTCGGAACTTCTCGTCTTCTTTTAGTGAAGGAAGTGCGTCTCAACTTGGCCTTGCGGTGTTGAGGTCTAAAGATAGGAGTTGTGGATTGCAATAAAGCTTCAAAAGAGGGATAGTCTACTAGCTCAAGAGGAAAAAGTCCTTATGTATATATGTTGCACCATGTAGATATGTTATACATATATACATAAAAAAATATGTGCAAAAGAAAGGAAAACTCCCAAAAAGTAGTGGGTCTGATTGAAAATAAAATAGCCATCGTAGTGTATATAGCCAAATAAAGCAAAGCTTATGTTACCCATTCTCATCTCATGAAGCTTGCAGCGGGAGACTTAGCTACACTGGTTGGGCTCCCAAGGATACATGACTACACTGGTCATGATCCATTCTCTTCTTCCTCATCTTCTTGAGCATGTTGCACTTGAACTTAAAAGGGAATACCCCACTCCTCAAGGAAAGAGCTGCTGGACTAGAGCAGTAGAGTTACCTTGTTAAGGGGGGTTGTTACTTTGCCATTTCTGAGGTGGGGATTTGCTTATCACTTACACAGTACAAGAAAAGATTCATGGTCATTAGAGTTTGTGTACGTAGATTTGTTCTGATCTGGAGCATTGAGGAGTCTTGACCATAGATTGGTGGAACTTAGAGGCTGTTGAGTTTTAAACCTAGGTCCAAATAAGGTTCCTACAAACTAATAACCCAAAGGCCTGACTGAGCTCCACACTTCAATTTAATGAAGACAAGTTTAATAATCAATCCTGATTCTCCTTCTTTTTCTTTTTCTCTTTTCACTTCTTTTTCAAATAAGTGTTTGCTAAGGGACTAACAAAGGTAAAGTATAGGGGGTGATGAATCCCCATTCATCACTCTTTGTTCTTTTATTTTAGCTAATTATCTTGACAATGCATCATGTAAATAGGTGTAAATATAACAACTTAGCAATATGCATGCATGTGTTAATAGTGTATATAGCATGTATTTGTGCAAAAATAAAATAATAAAGAATAAAGAGAAAAGGAAGGAAGTATTTAGAATAAATACTGAGTGACCCGAACCCCAAGAGAGGGCCAAGCATTGGCCTGATCGCCAAATAAAACAAGTAGAGAGAGATAGGGCCAATCCACCTTATATATATGTATCATGGGTGTACATAATTTATTTTTGCAAAATCAAAATAAAAATATGCATAATTTATTTTTGCAAAATAAAAATAAAAATATGTTGTTACCTCCTTGTATATAATTTTTTTAAAAAATAAAAATCAGAAAAATAAAATAAAAACTCTCTCTCACTTGTACATAATACATGTACATATATTTCCTTCTCTATTTATTATATACCTATAAATACATAATAAAAATAAAAAAATTATTTTATACTTCAAAAATTATTTTGTAAATAAATAAAATATGAAATTGGAGTATTTGTACAAAAATAACAAATTAAAAATAATTGTACAAAATACATGGGTATACTATACCTGTATATAATACATTATACTATATATACAATAATTTATTTTTCATAAAAATAAATAAAAATCATAGAATAAAGTTTGAAAAATAACAATTTTTTTTATTTTTCACACTTTTTAATTTAAAATCATTTATTGTTTTTTATTGAATTTGTAAATATTTTGCAAATCTGATTTTTTGATTGGTCCACGGCGGATCGTTGACTCGGGTCAACCCCCTCTTCCTGGGGCTTGACTCGATCCGATCCCTCTGCCAGACCTCTTTCTCGACATTCTCTAGGCCGGATCATGCGCCCGTTTGCCCTGAATTCCGCCCGTGCCTTCCACATGGATCCAAGATCCTCGCGGATCCCTAGGGAAGCGCGGATCCTTCTCGGATTGCGTGCTCTGGCCCGATCTATCCTACCACCTGGGACTGCTATAAATGTCTTCATCCGCCTCCACAGGCCGGCAGCTCGCGCCTCACTCCCTCTCGATACCCTAGAACCCTTCAACATGGTGATAACCGTCTGAGGAGCCCTTCGGTGGTCGATTCGGTGCAGTGTAACCGACGCTCGCTCTTCGTGGCCGGACCTCCACCGCGAGATGCCTCCCTCGCTCGCCGCCACTTGGTCGAGGCTATAACCCCGTCGATCATCTTGCATGGAGCTAAGGAACGTGTCTGGACCTTCAGGTAACCCTTTAGCCCTTCCTAGCTCTTTAGTGATTCAATCTTTCATCCATACGTCACCTTCGCTCTGCCAGCTCCGATCAGCCGATTAGAGCTCCTTCACCCACACCCATCCGTTCAGATACCATCATACGCTCACCCTCCATCATCCTACGTAGCCTAATCACCCTGATCTTAGCCCTAATTGCCAGGATTAGGTCCACGACCTCCCTCTATCGCGACCGCCGGAGATCGAGCCCCATTCGTCACCGCTTCTTTGTTTTCATCCCTAATAAGCTAGACTAGAGTTTACCTTCGAGTCAGAGCTACTCACTGCAGGTCTTGTCGTGCGCGGAGAGCCCCAGATTACCCTTGCCCAACCTCGCCGGAGCAAATCCCGGTCCCCTACGTCGTCTCCCCTATTAGACCGTTGGAGCGTCCACCGATCCAGTCACCTAATGCGGAATAGGCCAACAATTTCACCGGTGCCTCCTGATCCTTCATCGGAGCCAAGGATCACATCCTTGGGTCTGGCGAAGTTCGTCCAGGCCTAGTTCTTCCAGACGCCTCCTCCGTCGTTGGATCTACACCACCTACCAGATTCCATCTCGACCGCTCATCCATTTGAGGTGTCAAGCTGTTAGATGTCAGATCTAACGGTCCCGTACATCCCACGTCCCTGACCAGCCGACACCGTCAGATCTGACATCTGAACCTGCAGAGCCACACGATCATGCCCTGCCAACGGCCGACACGTGGCCCTCCCACGCGCGACTCACGTGCCTTTAAGGGTATATTGCTATTTTTACCCTGCATTTCTTTTAGTTTATGTTGTAGTATGTAAAATAAAAGTGATAGTTGGACCTTTTTGCATATTAGTCCTTGTAGTTTTAGATATTTGTAGTTTAGTCCTTCCTGTTTGGTTATACCAGCTCCTTGTGTTCGACCCTGATGGCTATACCAAATTAAATAATTAGCAAGACCGCTTGCCTTGTTTCTATTGTGGATTGGTTTTTATTGGTGGTCTGATTTTTCTCGTTAAGCCCGGTTCGAGTGGTTGAGGTCGCAATGACCTTTGATATCACTTAACCTTAGTCGCTCGGGCCGCTCATCACACCATATGAAGTATTATATGGTAGACCGTGTCGATCTCC
This sequence comes from Ottelia alismoides, assembly GCA_037367405.1. Classification (NCBI taxonomy): domain Eukaryota; kingdom Viridiplantae; phylum Streptophyta; class Magnoliopsida; order Alismatales; family Hydrocharitaceae; genus Ottelia; species Ottelia alismoides. The sequence continues at coordinate 394,114 of JAZKJV010007189.1, forward strand.
CTTGTGTTGGAAGGATGTAGGTGAAAGACAAATTCTTGGACCAAAGATTGTATTAAACATTGCAAAGAAAACTGAGATTGCCAAGAAGCGATTGCTAGCTGCCCAAAGCATAGAGAAGAGTTTTGTTGATTATCGAAGGCATGATCTTAAATTTGAAACCAGAGATCGTCTTCATTAAAGTATCATCATTGTGGGGAGTAGTTCGATTTGGGAAAAGAGGAAAGTTAAAACCTCGATACATAAGTCCCTTCTCTATTAGCAAGAAGAGTGGGGAAGTTTCTTATCAGATTGGTCTTCCTCCTCACTTCAAGAAGTTGCGTGATGTCTTTCATGTTTCAATGTTAAGGAAGTACATACCTGATCCATGACATGTGATCGAGTATGATATTCTAGAAGAACAAGAAGACTTGTCTTATGAAGAAAAGTCAATTAGGATCATTGATAATAAGGAGAATCAGCTAAGAAGATGCACCATCTTTATGGTCAAAGTCCTATGAAATCATCACAAGCATGAAGAAGCAACCTGGGAGATAGAAGAAGATATGAGAGATAAATATCCTGAACTTGTTGGTAAATTTTTTGACTCGTAAATTTCGGGATAAAATTTCTTTTTGTATGGTAGATTATAATAGATATATTTACACCCATAACCTCAAGTAGTTTCGTAATTACCTCGGGAACCCTCGATAATTACAAATTACACTCAGGACCTTGAATAAATACTCCATTTTACACCCATAATCCGCCGTTAGTTTTGATCATTAACTCAACCCAAGTAATGAGTTAATCTAACCAATCCTAGATCTGACAGCTGAAGTTAATCAAAATAAAAAATCCACCCACCTTCTTCATCCTGCCCGTCTCCTTTGCCCTCGCCCCCCTTCCCACCAAGCTCCTCAACCCACCCCTCCTTCGCCCTCCTCCTACAGCCATGCCCCTCCTCCGGCCCTCCGCCCACAGCCACCCCCTCCGCACGCAACCTCACCCCTACTCCTCCCTTCCAACCCGCCACCCCCTCCAGCCCGTCGCCCCCTCCCTCCAGACTAGCCACCTCCCCTCCAGGCCCACCTCTAGCTCCAGCCAGCCACCCCCTCCAACCTGCCAGTCCCCTCTAGTCCTGCCTCCTGCTCCATTCCCGTTGCCCGCTGCCCCCTCCCTTCAGGCTAGCTGCCACCCCTGCTAACCACCTCTGAAGAAGTTGTCCGTCTTCTCCAGCAACGACTACCTAGGGCTAAGCTCCCATCCCACCGCGAGGAAAGCCATGGCCAATGCCTCTCTCTCCTATGGCATGGGCATCAGATCCTCGTCTATGATCAATGGGCACTCCAACCAGGGTCGTCCCTGGGCCTTGTCCCGGGGTGCAATGGCCCAGGGCCCCGTAATTTTGGGGGCCCATTTTTAAATTGGTTACATATATTTAATTTTTATTATTTTTATTTCAGATATGCATATTTCTATATCTATATTCACTCCATCTATATCGAATACAAATACAGATAAAGATATGATTCGGATATGCATTAAGGAAATCATATCCTTGAAAATACGGATACGGATACAAATCAGATATTTATCAAATCCGAATATGGATCGAATAAAGAGCGAACCCGAATATATATTAAATAAAGAGCTAATCCAGATATGAACAATGAAAGAGTGAATCCAAATATGGATCCAATAAACATGGAATCCAAATACGGGTCTATTAACGATCACATACGAATACGAATTGATATTTAATCAAAGTTTACAATGATTTTAAAAATTGATAATAAATATAAATAAGTTGCATCGTAACAAAATGGATCGTCGAGGTGACATGAATTCTTAACCAGAAGCAAAACGGGGATATAGTTTCGTAACTTTTGTTCATGCCCATCCTCAAATAAACGGAAATTTATTAATATCATTGATATATTGTATTATATAATATATAGTACTAATATACTAACATGGGATTGTGTCTTGTATTATATTAACTAATATATAAAATAATATTAAATGTTTTATTCTGATATCCGGATCCGGATATTCAAGTCATTACCATATCTGTATCCATATTCGAAAAATTTTGCAACCATATCCATATCCAATCCGTATTCGAATAATATTTGGATACGGATATTCGGATATATCCGTAACCATTTTCATCCCTATCAAATACCAATCCAAATTCTAAATGGCTACACATATCCATTAATTATTTACATTTGCATGTGTCATTTGACTCTTCATATTTCTAAATGCCTAAAAAGCCTTTGGGTTCGTCAATGTCACATTAATATCTTAAAAGTTAAGACCCCACATTGAACTTAAATGTGTCTTTTGGAGACAAATATGACCTTCTACTCTTGTGATTTGCGATTTCTGCCACTGCTGCAATTTCTCTAGCTTTCAATTTATGACTAGTTGTTGTTGTTGGGCACCCGCAAATCATGGCCTCAGTTAATGGTATTTTTTATAATTGTGCCTTGTAATTTTTTCCTTAGATCCACAAATCACAGTTATTTTTTTGGATTCGCACATCTACTCACCATATTTGTGTAATTGTAAATCATCTCTTATTTTTTTTCCTAAGAAATTACAAAATTGAAAGTTATTACACATTGTAAGGGATTGAAAATGTGGCGTTAACCACTTGAATTGTTATCTTTTTTACAAAAAAAATCATCTCTCATTGCCCAATTACAAGACATACGTTTCCTTTTTTAATTTTTTTGTCATTATAATCAGTTTTATATTTGTGGTAAGAGTATTTTATGGTCGGATTGTGAATAACCATCAAATAATCTTTTTAGGTTACTTTTTTTTATTTCCGTAAAACTAAATCCTTATTATTTAATTTAGATTTCAAGATTAATGCTAGTTGTGATTGAGAAGTTATTTTATTAATATATATGGGAAAAATGGGGCTGCCCCCTAGGGGTAGCCAACATGGCTGCCCCCACCCCATTTTCACAAAATTTTTTTATTTTTTTAGAAAAATATCACCATGTATATTCATCCATGTATCCCTCATATATGTCATTCGAATTTCGCCAGAAACAGAGACTCCTACGGCCTCCATCCAGACGTCATTTTTTTAACGGTCACCGGATTTTTTAAATCGACCCTGTTTGGATGGATGCCGTAGGATTCTCTGTTTCTGACGAAATTCGAATGACATATAGGAGGGATATAGAGATGAACAGACATGACGATATTTTTCAAAAAAAATAAAAAAATTTGCCTAAAAATGGGGTGGGGAAGCCATGTTGGCTGCCCCCATGGGGCAGTCCCATCAACCCCTATATATATATATGTTTGGATCTTGGACTATTAATAGAAACTATCAGCTTGGCCTGATTACCACTGTCAAATAAAAAAACTGATGTCTTGATTATTTTTCTATAACAATTATTTTATTGTCTGTTTAAATCATGTATTATTTTTATTGTAATTAATTGTATAAGTCTTCTTACTTGAATATTATTATTCTCTAGCCATATTTTTCGACCCATATGATATGAAAATTAGACATTAAGAGATGAAACTCTTAATTTTAAAATATTTTTTATTGTAGTCAATAGATATATATGCTTCTATGCTTGAACGTTCACAAACATCCTAATTAAAAAAACAATGCCATATATTTTTTTTGCTAGCTATTGCCCATAGCTTTTGTTTGTATTTACATTCCTTGAGTTGCATTCTATCCATAGATGTCTATTTCGATTGTAGAAATTATTCTTTTATAATTTTAATTCATTACTTATTGTTTGATGCCCGTTGATCATAAACATACATAGTTCTTTGTAAAATTTAATATAAGAAATTTACAAATTAAAAAAATTAAATTATTTTTTATAGGGGTCCTTTTCTTCTCTTTTGCCTAGGGTCCATGAAATATCAGGGACGACATTGACTCCAACTACCATAGGCAGCTCGAAGCCACCCTCGCTAGATTTGCCAAGAAGGAGGAGCGTGTTGTAACACTCACTGGGTTTGCATCTAACAAGCCTTCTTGTCTACATTGGGAAGCATTGCGACGTTTCTCGCGGCTGATGGGAGGAGGCCTTCCAAAGCTGAGAAAATCTCATTGTTCTAATATTTCCTAATATCTTTCACTTCTTAATCAACGAAGGTCTAACTGTCCAGCAGAGAGGAAAGTCGTGTTCACTGACATGTACAATCTTGTTGTGTTCTCTCTTTTGACTATCATTAATTTATACGCAGAACCTCATAGCTGGGAAATAATGGTGTTTATTTACATATACGATCTGAAGTTCTACATATTTAGAATATTTCCGCATCTATGCTTTTTTATATATACAGTCTATTTAGTATGGAAGGGGATTTTCCCCAATGTTGGAGCTTGTCCAACTCAGAAAGAAATACCAATTTCTGCCGGTTATGATGTAAGTTACTTATAAGTTCGGAAGTTCAGAACGACGGCGATGGCCTGATGATGCTCTTCTTATGCGGTGACGGCTTGCTGATGCTCTTCTTTGGCGGCGATGGCTTGATCATCGTGGAAATGAGGGAGAGAACAAGAGGGCATGATTTATAGATAAGATTGAGCATTAGGACATTTTTATCTTTTTTTAACGAAAACCGTCAAGTATAACTGTCATCCAAACAGAACATAACACATGGTTATGCCATGTAAGAGTTAAGCTTTATTCAGGATTATTCGAATTATCGAGGGTTCTTGGGGTAATTACGAAACTACTTAGGGTTATGGGTGTAAATATCCCATTATAATAACATGTAAATCAAGATACACCAACATAAAATCTACGTAAAATAATGATCAAATATGATATGCATGGAGAGGTGTTTGATGTTGGTGTGCATGGTAAAATACGTAGAACATACATGTTTGCCCACCTCTTGTTTGCATGAACATGGAGGAACACGTACCCTTTATCAAGTACTATAAATAAGAAGGTATTAGGAATCAAGAAAACAAGAGGGAGAGGGAGAGAGTGAGAGAAGATGAGAGAGATAAATGAGAGAGAAAGAGAGAGAGGAAAAAGGACTTGATTTAAGCTAGGTATGGTTATTCTTTACTCCAAATTCCTCTGTTTTTCCTTTCAAATTTTAGTATGCAATTATTATAGCATTATGGCATGGTAATTATTCTTAAATAATTTCAATTATATGTAATTTTGTTAAACATCGACCTTGAAAAGGCAAATGTTCCATGCCACCATTGTATCTATCTATCGGGAGTCAGAATATTATGTATATGATGTAGTATGCTATAAATATATTATGTGATATAATTGATTATATTTTATTAAAATAATATATGGATATACTGTAGATATTATTATTAGGTTTAAGTGGTATTATTGTACTATATCAAATTTAAAGAAGGATATATATGTTCGGACATTTTTTATTTATAAGTATAGAGGATAAATGTCAGATGATTTTAGTTATGAAATTTATTATCTTAGTTCAATATTGTCAAGACAAGATGTGATTCAAAGAAGGGAATTACAACAGATTATGATAAGAAATGACACTATAATGACATATGGACTTAAGTGCTACGCTTAGGTGGGAGCCACCTCAAGAATCCATTTGTAGGATGCAAACAAATATTATTGGCCTAAAGGGAAACACCTTCTGGGGGTGTCGGGTTCAATAGAACCTTGTGGAAAAAGTACACTATTGACTCAACATATGTTGTCATCAGGCATCGTAGTGATTAATTAACCATTGTATCCGTAGTAAGTTAAATGCACCATATATGAATATGAGGGTACTATTGATCAAATAATGAAAGTATAAGGGGCACATGCAGAAGGTCTCACCATTTACCCATCAACAATTGCATTGTTGATCGTGGAAAGCAGGCATCAAGGCCTGTGGATTATGGGATGTTTGTGCCGAAAAACAGGTGGTCAGAGGTCTCTCCGGGAGGGCGCTCCTTTGCTGAAGTGGTGATGGGGGAATCTCCTGCAGCCGTAGAAATTTCATCGTTGCTCGGGGGAACCTTTAAGGGAGATGATGCCGGGTTTTCTCCTGGGTTGGTCCTTGCTCGAGGTCTTTCGGCGGGTGAAGCTTATGCAATTCTCTCTGGCAGTGGTGGTCTACAAATGGTGTGGAGATGGCAATGCTTCCCTTACGGGGAGATGCCTCCCGCTCGCTTCGTTCTTCATCTGCGAGGAGCGCCTTTCCTTTCTCGTTCTGAGGGAAGGTGGAAAGAACAAATACTGATTAGAATCATGTTTTGATTATATTACTATATTGTCAATATTCTCAAGTTGTCTGGACATGAAAAATATACATATTAAAGTGCACATAATTTTCATGCTAAGTTATCCTATTATTGTCAACTTATATTGTCAATATTTTCTTGATTTTCATCAAGTCATTATCAAGTTCGTAATTTTTTGATACCATACTAAGCTATTTTACTTACGAGCATTTTGTCACGCTCCTGTGGTTAGCCCTACCGCAGATACATCTGAAGAGTAAGGAGTTGAAGACGGACTAAGTAGAAGAACATAAGGCTTGAATTCATATTAGCAATGGTAGTTTTCCTTTTTTTAGTGAAATGTACTACTCTGTGATCATCTATAACTTTGATAGACGTAATAATAGTTAAATCTTATATGACCTTAGTTGTGTTGTGAATTGTGGAATTTGGTATTCGCAACTATCATCCTGTACCCAATGTTTATTATTTAATGTTCTTGTTGTCCACACCGATCTGTGGGTTGTTGCACTCAGTGGGAGACATGAAGATACCTCGTGACACAATCGGAGGATGTCTCCTATCTACGAGAGTTTTTGAAGAGGACCGTAATGTTGACCTTACGCTTGCCTTCTTCCCTGCTTTCTTAACCATGTCTTTTCTTGGACCATCAAGCATAGATGCACAAATTTTAAGTATGTCAAAGATATCCAAACTCTCGTTACATTTTTATGAATGAACTACCTCTCAATTGGAGCCATTACTTCCTTTCTATCCTCTCCACTCCTCCTTCAAACTTCCTACCTATTGGAGTGTTGATTTGCCCCATCATGACAAATTTCTACATTGATGATGTGGAAGACCCTAGGAAGATTAGATGTGTTCAACCCTTTGGTGAAGACTCAATGAAGTATTCATGAATGGCTCGCAAAACTACTCCTTCTCAAGCCCTTTCCAACCAACCAAAACACTTCGTCCCAACACCAGCACCTCACTTAATAGGTTGTGTACATAACCCTTTCAGTTTACTATCCTCAGCATTAGACTATTATCGGGAATACCAAAATCAACATCTTGCCCATGATCAGGTTCTTGACCCTCAGGATATAGATGATGGTATCTTGCTACTTTTGAGACACCAACAAGAGAGTGTGGAACATATGATGTCCCTCAATATTAACATGGCTCATTTTTCAAACAAATTTGTGACATTCCAGAATGAGCAAGTCGATCTCCTCTATCGTCTCAATGATAGAATGGTGAAGCTCGAAGCCTCAAAGAAGTCATCCCATCCCATCAACCCTATAGGGTTGCTCCTTCTCCTACTGCTCATGCTAGAGTCCCAGCACCTTCTTCTCGTCCTTCTCCCCAAATCAGGTCCTCCAATCATCCTTCATCATCTTGCACTGGAAAGAGTCTTGTCATCGAAGAAATTCTTGACAAAAAAGAAGCTGAAACTGACTCAGAAGAAGAAGAAAAACAAGATGAAGAAGAAGAAGAAGAAGAAGATGATGATATAGTTGACTTCGATTTTGACTCAGACGCTTAGTTATTCTTTCTTGTATTTTTGGGTAGTGCAATATGTATGTTCTTCTATGTTCTTTCCCTATGTTATATAATGCTACTTTCTCATAAATGAAGCTTGTGATAATGTTTATCATTCTCTTGGGCTTACTTGTGTTCTTTTTAATTATGACAAAAGGGAGGAAAAGACAAAATGAAGGATAACTAAAATGAATGCTTTATTTTAAAGAAGTAAAGATTTTGGGATCTTAACTTTAAGAGGAGAAAATTAAAATTAAATAGACTACAAAATTGTTTTTAAGACTAAAGCGTGTTGTTTTGTCATATTTAAAAAGAGGGAGGTTGTTACAATCTTATTTACTCTTGTTTTAACGTTAAAACACACTATCTTTACTTGCAAAGTGTATTGTTTTTGCAGAATCTTCAAACAAAGTTTAAGACTTCAACAGAAGATCTTCATAAGTTTTTCTATTCATATTATTTGTTGTCAAGTGTTTTTAAAGTACTTATTATGGAATGATCAAATATACTCTAAATAAATTCAAATCATGTATCTCTGATGATGTACACAAAGAGTCAGTATTGCTACTGCTCAAGTCAAAGTCAAAGACTTCCATTGATTGCTCATTGTAAATTCAGTTGATCGATCGTTCATTGATTGCTTATGGTACTTCACTGATCGCTCATTTTACAGTCAGTTGATGAACACTTTGAACCGATCGTTCATTGATTTCTTTATGATCGGAAGACACATTGATCGCTCATGTCTTTAGTTTTGATTGATCACTTTTTGGACATTGTCTATTCTTGACTGTTATTTTTCACTGATCGATGGGTCACTTTTTATGATAGATCATTTTTTAAAAATATTGAATCTTGCAACAGATCCTTTGATTGATCATTTTTCATCTGATCAATTAATTTACCACTGATCGAGCATGGTCTTTATATTGATCGATCATTCCATAAAACATTTTATTTTTGGATTATGACGGTTACATGGCTTAACCCTATAAAAAGAAACCATGCCTCCTCATTTTGACACACACCTCAATTTGAGTATTCTTCTATCTCTATATCTCTCTCTCTCTCACTCACTCACTCTTGAGTGTTATATCTTTAAGAGAGAAGATTTCTAAGTTGAAAGCTAGTACCAATATGTAGAAAGTTCCTTAAGCTCTCTGTGTGCAATCAGAAACTCCCTTGAAGCTACTTAAAAAATTTTTGATGACATTTTTTACTTATATAGCTTTCCTTTCTGATATACATATATTTTTTTATATCAAGTATTTACATATCTTGTGATATATCATTTTTTATTACCGACTAATGTTAATTGACTATTTATTTAATCAGCTCAGATAAATTGTTTGACCGTGTTCAAGCTAACATTGTTCTGCAGATACTCTTGGAGATCTCTCTGCAGGCGGCTCAAGATGAAGCCTCAAGTGGTGTTGCAGCAAGCTCAATTGCAGTTTTGAGTTTGGTGTTTGATCCAAAGTTGTGACTTCGGTGAGTGATCCAAAGTTGTGAGATTTATTCTTGTAATAGTTGAGATGTCTGTTTAAATATCTTAGGATATAATGGAATAGTTGGTTGGCTCGGCTAATCGGAATTCCTAAATCAGGAGGACTTGGGTCATGGTTTTTTACCCACCTGGATTTCCACATTAACATACTGTGCAGTATGGTTGTTGTTTCTGATTGGATTGATTGTCCTCTGCTTCTGCGAAAATAATTTTTAATCTGTCATACTCCATTCACCCCCTCGCTCTGGAGTATATTTGATCCTCAACTACTATTAGGTAAGGGTCATCATTACAACTTAATATTCATGGTATAAAGATACCTAAGGCTCTAAAAATGGTCCAAACATTTGATTCAACCTCTTGTGTAAAACCAATGACAGGATGGATAAAACTTTGTTACCTCCGATGACGTTCCTTTCGAATTTCCTCTCACATGAAAAACAACATTTTTGATATTCTAATCATAGCGAGAAGGCACCAGGAAGGTAACCTCGAGCTCCCCTATGTATTGGTGGTCTCGGATCGTCAATCCGAACACCTTCCCCAACGACGATTGCAGCTCAGTAATGACGTTTTTGGCAAATGTGTGGTGCTTCAAAGAGGGAAGAGAGGATGCATGGCTAAGTTTTTGAGAGGGCAACCTGCCATCTCATTTTTCAGGGAAAGAGGTGAAATTCGAATCTAGTCCGGATATGGTTTGAGTCCATATATGAATCTTGAACCTTCATCTTAAAACATCATTAACTTAGGCTAGAAAACTCGAAATTCGGTGTTTTTAGACTTTTTGGAAAGGTCTTGATGACCTCTACAAAATGACATAACCATTTATATTTTTCGCTTTCAGAATGTTCCAGAATTTAGAACAAATATATGGTATTTCACATGAGCAAGTCTCTTATATTAGTTTATATGTTGATAATATTTTATCGATTGTAAATAATTTGGGAAATTATTATATCTTTTCTCGAAAATTTTCAAATGAAAGATATAGGTGCGACATCTTCTGTAAGAGGAATAGAAATATTCCAAGATTGATAATAAGGATTGTTGATTAAGATTGTCTCAGAAGGTATATTGAAAAAGTTTTGGAAAGATTCAAGACAAAGCTCCAAATGAATTATTTCAGTTTAAAAAGGAGATAAATTAATTTTTTGATCAATGCCTAGAGAATGAATTGGAACATGAAAAAATGAAAGGGATTCCTTGTGCATCGATTGTTGGGTATATGTATGCTTAGATATGTACTTAATCTAACATTAGGTTTGCCACTAGCCTGTTGGACCAACATTAAAATAATCTTGTTATTAACCACTAGAAGGCTATAAAAAAAGTTTTCAATTACGTATTAATAGGGCACCGAAGATCATAAGCATGTTATGTTAAAGTGATCTGATTAAGATTATCAAAATTCACATTAATATTTTCGGGATGTATTGAAACAAGAAAATCAAACTTCAGTTATGTATTTTGACTTGTCGGAGGAATAATGTCATCGAAAAATGTGAAGCAAACAATCATTCCTACGTCCACGATGGAGTCTAAATTGATGGCATGCTCTGAGTTTACAATTCTAAGGATTATGGTTGTTCAATTTCATATCAAGACTTGGAAATGTTAATAATATTGTCAAGCTCTTGAGTCTTTATTATCATAATGCCACGATTTTTTTCTTCTTGAATAATGAAACTACTTTAATGTTGTAAAGCACATGGAGTCGAAACACTTGTTGAATGAAGTTGAGAAACAAAAAGTATAAATAGCGTATGTGAGAACTAATTTTACGGTAGAACATCCATTAAATAATGGTTTAGTACCTATGAATTTCGCTGAGTATGCTATCAATAGGGGCGTTTACAAAGAAGTCATTAGTATATTTTAATTTATGATAATTCCACTTTGAGTTATTTAATATTTTTGAATTATTTCTTATTATATATTACATGTAAAATTGCAAATGAATAACATGATAGTCAAAGACGAAACTAAAGTTTTATGATGTGTGACTGCGGGTGTGAGCCGGAGTGATTATTTAGGATCTCGCGTAATTCTTGAGGATTATAGGTATGAGACGAAGTGATAATTCAAGATTCCTCATGTAATTCGTGATATATCGAAAGTTATGTACGTAAATATTAAACTACTCAGAGTTGAAGGTGTAAATATCCCTGCAAAATTATATACGTTGGCGAGAAATAATATCAAACTAAGGTATTGGGAAATAAAACTTGGTTTATTTACCTTGATAATGAAGCGTATGAACATGGGCTATAGCCTGCAATTCAGCAAAACCAAGCTGAACTTAATCCTCACTAGATTGTTTTAAGAAATACATGATTTACTCGTCGATTAAATATGAAACCATATCAAAGAAACCTTCTTTCAGTCAAAATTAATTTCGCATATATAAGAACCTTGTAACATAGTTTTTTAAGGAGGATGGATTGAAGTTCTTACTTGGGTCTGTGTAGGGATGAAAATGGATCGGATACGGATCGGATATGCTTATTTTCATATCCATATTCACTTCGTCTCTATCAAATACGAATACGGATACGGATATGATTCGAATATGTATTATGGAAACCATGTCCTTTAAAATACGGATCCGGATCTGAATCAGATATTTATCGAATCCAAATACGGATCGAATAAAGAGCGGACCCGAATACGGATCGAATAAAGAGCTAATCCAAATATGAATCGAATAAAAAGTGAAATCTAAATATGGATCAAATAAACATGGAATCTGAATACATATCAAATACATACCACATACGAATATGAATTTATTTTTTTTATCAAACTTCATAATGATTTTAAAAATGGCAATGATATATAATAAGTTGCATCATGACAATAGGAAGTGTCAAAGTGACATACATTCTTGATCGGAAGCAAAAAGAGGATAGTACTTCATAAGTTTTGTTCGTGCAGATCCCCAAAGAAACAAGAATTTATTGATATCATTAATATATTGTATTATATAATGTATAATACTAATATAATAACATAGGATTGTGTCTTATATTATATTAACTAATATGTAAAATAATATTAAATTTTGTATTCGGATATCCGGATCTGAATTCGGATATTCAAGCCATTACCATATATGTATCCATATTCAGAAAATTTTTACAACCCATATCCATATCCGTATTCGATTAATATTCAGATACAAATATCCATATCTGATAGTTTTTCGAATATGGTAAGCAGATATTTCGATATATCCGTATCCGTTTTCATCCCTAGGTCTGTGACAGTTACAATGGCAGTCCCATCAAAATCGCAGAAGCCTGGAACAAGAGTGGAGCATGGACTAGGGTCGGCCCGACTCAGCCCGTTGCCCGGTCCGCTCAAGTCTGATCCAAGCCCGAGCCCACTGTCTTAATGGGCAGGCCTGGGTTGCAAATTTGGCCCATCTAGCTATTCGGGCTGGGATCGGATTTGCACGGGCCCGAACTCGATGTCCACGAGATGGCCCGATTTATCGTCCGCATTCAGGCTCGACCCAATACCTAGCTTGACCCCGCGCCCCCACCCGTTTCATTTCAAAACCCTATTCTCGAGTAATTTAAATCTGATTCCTAGTCAAACCCTGACACTGACCCCCCCTCAAGTGTCGCATGTCGCCCATGCCAAACATCGCGTCGTCTCCTCCCTCCTCAGGTTTCCCTGCGGCCCCCTCCACCTCACGTCGTGCCTCTGGTCGCACTGCCTCCTCCATCTTCCTCCCTCCCTCCCCATCCAACGTCACCTATCACCACCCCATCCTCCCTCTCCCTCCTTCACTCACCACCCAGCGGGACAACACCACCTCACGTTCCCTCTCCGTCCCTTCTTTCTCCACCCCCAGCCGGCAACTGTCGATGTGACGCCTCCTCACTCTCCCTCCCGCCCTCCACCACCTCCCTCTTCATCCCTCCCTCCCCACAGATTTGCGGGCCGGCCCGACCCAGACCCGGTCCATCATAAGTCGTGTTGGGCTCGAATTTGAGCCCAGTTGCTAAAAAGTAAGCGGTCATGGGCTTGGCCCATGGGCCCGGTTTCCTAATTGGGCTTGGATTGGGTTAGGTTGGGTCCAGCTCAAGCCCGACCCATGCTCCACCCTACCTGAAACATGCAATTTCCTCTGGAAGTAGCTATTGACAGCATAGGAACAGTGGGATCTCACTGCGTTGGACTGGAAGCATGCTCCGTTCGCAAGAATTGGCGCGCAATCCGCACCAGCACCGCACGCGTAGTCCAATGTCTTCTGAAGGACGGCATCGCTCATGTCCGTCCTACAAATGCACCATGGTGCGGCTGCCAGGGCGAAGAAAAAAACTTAAAGGGTTAGTAAAAATTCAGCAACTATGTAGTGACTAGTTGCTGAAATGCAGTAGACTGGACATCCAATCTGTAGAATTTCTCCTTGAAGTACATCAACAACATCAAGAACACAGAAGAATTAAAGAGTGAAATGCAATTGAAGAATCCAAATAAGAAGACAGGAGGCAGTCAAAAATATTTCAGCAAAGAGGAGACAACCTTCTGGTTTGATCATATTCCAAGTGGAATTATATTCTGATTGAACAGGAGGAGATGTGGATTCTTACCTGAAGCAGTGATGATAGCAAAGATGAGGAGGAGGAAGAGACGTGTGTGCATGATGCGAGGGATCAAATATATTTTTTCTGGGGAGGAGATCAGCTAAATTTGGGTGGGAATTACGGAGATGGAGATTTAGGTGGGAAGAAGAACAATAGACGGGGACTCAACTGTGAGAGATTGTAGTATATACTAGGATGTTACCCGCTCTTCGTGGCGTAGTAGATTAAGGTCTAATACTTCCTTGATTGTAGTATATACTAGGATGTTACCCGTGCTTCGTGGCGGAGTAGATTAAGGTCTAATACTTCCTTGTAAAAAATAATTAGTAAAAACTGATATGAGCAAAATGTTTCTTTTTTTAGTCCTTACAATCTATAGGTATGGGTATTTTTATAATACCCGATTTATTTTAATTAATAGATGCCTATTGTAATATATAAAATATTATTGCATTCAACAATAGACATTCAAAATAAAAAAATAATTGTGAAGATTTAATACATGAGTGCTTGTGGTGTATTTGTATTCCATATATTTGAGAATGTAGATACAATAATATTATCGTAAAAGCTTAATAAACTAATAAAATTATGCAATTATGCAAAACTGTTGATTTTAAAAATTGTTACTCTTCATAGGATGTTTTCCTACAGTGAATATATAAATACATAAATAAGAAACCATAATAACTGAGTTTTAGAGCGAAGTAAAGACAAAATCAATTGAAATTAAATACAAAAAATTGTGATACAAAACAAAGCAGAAAGAATTATACCTATCTAAATTATCTATATTCTTTCCTTGCAGCTGTTATACCTATATAAACTATCTATATTCTTTCCTTGCAGCTGTTGTGTAGTAAAAATAAATCTATTTGACAGTAAGTAATTTGCAAACATCATAAATAAAAAAAGATGTAATAGGTCTTTTTATTGCATTCCTATTAAGCATATTATTTGAGGCTCAGATTAACTATTATTGCATAATCAATAATTTAATCTATAAAAAGTATGATGTGATCATCATTGTCTTTCGTACGTCATCCAAAATTTTTTTGATTGACCGATTTTCCCATTATGTTTGATTGTAGAAGTATATAAGATTAATTGCATGAAATATTATGATATCCTCTAATCACCTTATATACATGATTTTTAATTATCATACGTATTCAGTTTTTTTAACAAAATGAAATAGGTAGTTTATATCTTTTAATGTCTTTTCCATCGAGTTCGATCGTAAATGCATATATGATTAATTGCATCAAATATTTTGTTCTCCTCTTATCAGATTGAGGTGGTTATAAAATGAAATATTTTCTCCCTTTGATCTATTGCTTGTGTATTGTTATTAAATTACTTATATATTGTTGATGCATATTTGCCTTATGGTTTCTATATTTGTGCTATCGATTTTGTATATTCAGTTGTTTTGTGTGGTAATCTTTTTTTTCAGTTGTATCTTTGTATGTATCGAAAAAAATGTGTCTTTCTAATAGGCATTGTTTATTTTTAATTTTGACATGAAAATATTTAATACTTTAATCGGATACCATGTGACATAGTGTTATCTTGTGTAAATTATTTTAATTTATTGTTGATGTTTTTTATTATTTACTTATGTATATTCAATTTTATTTTCTTCAGTGATTTGTTTATTTTATTTTATTTTATTTGTATACTAAATATTTTAATAGATTGTATGTTAAAATTTAAATGTATATTTATTATCTATGATATTTTTAATTATAATTATGTAATTATAATTTAAATACATTTAATTATTTTGTATATGCATAATAACATTTAACATTGATAAATATTATAGTCACATCGTATTATTTAATAGATAATGTATCGTCAATATTCTCCCCAGATGAGAGAGATTCTTAATTATACAATGAGCTTCTCGTAATAATATAAAATATAATAGAGATCATAAAAAAAGTGTTCCCTAGGATTAAACGTCAATAAAGTGCCTAATACACTTTATTGACATATTACTTATATTATTTATAGTTTTTATGAAAACCTTAAACTTATGGTACAAAATTTAGATAATTACATTAATAATTGGTTTACATTAAATTAATAATATATTAAATATTATGATATTATAGTACATATTAGTATAAATATATTAGATATTATGATATTATAATAAAATAAAATATATAATATATAATCGTCACTCATATATGTGTTGAATGCAGTTATGGTGTATTATATACAAATTTTATATAATAAATATATAATATGATAACCACTATTGGTGACGATTATACTATTTAAACATATAATATAATAAACATTATGTGGGATAATGTTTATCATATTATATGTTTTATATAAAATTATGTGTATATTACATTATTCCCTTGTAATATTATTAATGTAAAATAATATAAGTAAAACACAACGTTTCGCTTAATTACCAATGTTAATAATATCTACGGTAAATCATAGATATTATTCTTATATGATAAACATTTTATATCTAATTATATGGGGTAATATTATAAATAGAAATACATTAAATAACTATTTATTAAATATATGAATAAGTGTATATAATTATATATAATCATAATTATATATAACAAATTTAGTGTATTCTAATGACTCTTGATAATAATTAATAGAATATATAGTATGTTAAGAAAAATAGATACGTAACGAAAGGGGAGAGATTGCTGGTGGGAAAGAGAAAGTAAGCAGACCATTAGAAAGAAATACGGAGGGAAGAGAGATATTACTGTAGAGGGAGAGAGAAAAGGTGCCAGTGATGTCAGTGGGGGAGAGAAGTATCAAAAGAAATTTTGAAAACAACCGCGTGTAGCTATTGATTTTTTTTTGCTGTGCAAATGTAAACTATGTATTCCAAAAATGGGGCTTTAAAAGAGTTACAATAATTTGGGGCTAATAGAACTAGCCAGGAAAGTAATATATGCAATCAAAAAGACATAAAACTAAGCCGATCCTGAGAGGTAGCAAAAACTCAGCATCCTGCTTAGAACTTAATAAATCTGAAAGTAGCTTGAACTTTGGTGACCAGGCGCTCGGAAGAGCAGCAGCCCAAGCGCGACCAGCGCCGGTTTCGTTCTCGCCAAATGTGCCAAACCACAATCGCGAGGAGGGTGGCGAAGGAGGAACGATCGGTCGGAGAAGGCATATTGAGAATCCAGTTAGCCAAGTCATGTAAAGCATTCGGAGCAGGGGTCAACAAACCAATTGAGTTATAAGCGCCCTGCCAAACCGATGCAGAAAATGGACATAGGAGAAGCAAGTGTTCATGCGATTCATCCGCCACCGAGCAGAGCCCACAAGTGCTTGGAAAGACCATTCCAAAAGCATTAAGTCTATATGTAGTAGGAAGTCTGCCGAGAAAAGCTCTGTATAGGGTAAAAGCGTAGGAAGGTGGGATATGTCGGTCCCAAATCACCATGTACCAATAGACCTGATCAGCCGTCGGGCGCAGGAGATCATAGGCACTTGCGAATGAAAAACCCGATTGCGAGGGGAGCCAAGAAGCGGAGAGAGTATCTCCCCGAATGGCCTCCCTCAAAACAGGTCGCGAAGCTAGCATTTTTCGCCAGTGAGTGGAGGAGGAGGAGGCAGGCGAGGTGTCCCAGAAGGAGCCGTTGCTAAGATATTTGGCGCGCATATACTCAGCCCAGATGGAAGCGTCAGCCGAAAGTAGCCTCCAAACCCACGAGGCAATCATAGTATGGCGGATGGAGAGAAGGGAAATGAGACCCAGGCCCCCCTCCCTTTTTGGGAGACAAAGGTGACTCCAAGCAATATCATGACGCTTCCGCCCCCAGAGGAAATCGGCACACATTTTGTCGAGGCGCCTGATGTTAGAAATAGGGATAATGACGCCTGCAACCCAATAAAGAAATATGCCACGAATCACAGTATGCAGGAGTTGAGCTCTTCCAGCCATAGTTAAGCATCTTGCATTCCAACCATTGATAAGGGTCCTGATACGGTCTTCAAGGGCACGCTTATCACAGTTGCGACCATAGGAGGAGGCCATAGGAAGGCCAAGATACGTTGTGGGGAGGTGCTGCTGAAGCATCCCCATTTGAAGGGTGGAGGCAAAATCCAAATTAGCCCATCTAGGCCTAAATATTTTGCTCTTACTATGGTTCAACTTAAGGCCCGAGACCGCTTCAAACTCTTGTAAGATGTCCCGAATAACGGAGAGGGAGCGAAGGGATCCCTTGCAAAAGAAAAGAAGGTCGTCCGCATAGATTAGATGAGTGGGATCAATGCAGCGACCACACCCCAAAGGGAAGAAACGTCCATCCATAGCAGCAATCTCGACAATGGAGGTGAGGGATTCCATGCCAATTGTGAAGAGTAGTGGGCTTAGGGGATCACCCTGATGTAAGCCTCTTGTACCTGTAAATAAACCATGAGGGGTCCCATTGATCAAGATGGAGAACGAGGCAGTGGAGATACAATTCTTAATCCAAGAGGTCCACGTGTGGCTGAAGCCCATGGCAGATAGAGCAGCCAGAATGAAAGAGTGATCAATTGAGTCAAATGCTTTGGAAAGATCAATCTTAAGACAAGCTTTGTTGTGCGACCCTCTTTTGTCGAAACCATGCAATAATTCGTTAGCCAAACGAATATTATCACTGATTAGCCTTCCTTTAATGAATGCTGATTGGTTGAGCGAGATGAGGGACGGGAGAACGGCCGCAAGCTGGTTTGCCAATAGTTTAGAGAAGATCTTGTAAATGACGTTGCATCCGGAAATAGGTCGATAATCCCCGATATTGGCGGGAGTTTGAACTTTTGGAATAAGAGTATGGAGGGTATGGTTAACTTCTCTAACCATCCCCCCACCATTGTATAAAAAATGCATAGCAGCCAAGATAGAATCTTTGAACAATGGCCAATGGGTTTTGAAGAAGTGAGAATTGAAGCCATCAGGGCCAGGTGCCTTGGCCGAACCAATGGAAGACAAGGCATCTCAGATTTCATCATCTGTGAACGGCCTATCAAGCCAGGACTTAGCGGTCTCCGTAAGACATCTGCGCGGTGGAGGGGGAGCCGGCCTCGAAGCAGCGGCCTCGGATGGGGCTAAGAGATCAAGGAAATTCTCTTCAACCGCCCTAGCAACATCAACCTGACGCTCAACAACTTTGCCACATGAGTCCAAAACATTAGTTATAAAGTTCCCGAAGCAACGAGATTTAGCCGCTAGATGGAAATAGCGAGTGTTGCGATCACCAAGGTTTAACTAGTCAACCCTACTTTTGTGCTTCCACAGGGATTCCAAATCATCCTCCAGAGACAACAGATTCTCTTTAACATCAAACTCCAACTGCGCAAGATAAGGTTCAAGGGGCTCCTCCGCAAGGGCGGCCGAAATTGCCACGAGGAAGGTCTTGGCTCTTTTAGAATCAGAAAAGGCATTAGCTTCCTCAGAAGCGCACCGCTTCAGCACCAACTTAATGTTTATTATTTTTCTTGCAAGGCAAAAAAGAGGGTTGCCGTAGACAGGGACGGCCCAACAAGCCAAGACCGTCTCCAGGTCACCCGGACGTAGGATCCAGTAGTCATAGAAGCGGAAGGGGATCCTCTTAGGAGGCTTGGGGCAGATTGGGACCTTCATTAGTAGATGGTCCGAATTAGGAAGAGGGGAGTAGCTCATCTTGGCAGTAGGGAGGGAGGATAGAAATTCCTCGTTGGCCAATGCCCGATCAAGGCGGGCCGCAATACACCCCGAGCCAACCGAACCATTGGTCCAGGACCAGTGATTGCCATTGGCTTCGAGGTCAGACATGCCACAATCAACAGCGCATTCGTTGAAGTCGTCCATAGAGGCCCTCGCAGCCGAGCGACCGCCCATTCTTTCGGTGGAGAATCTAACCGCATTAAAGTCGCCCAGTACCAACCATGGGCCCTGGATGCCCATGCTGACTTCACGCAAATGTTGCCAGAGATCCTTCCGGAGACTTGGGGTGTTCTCTCCATAGACCACGGAGAGGTTGAGTGAATAGCCACCGTGGCTAGTACAAAGCACGGATATGGCTTGGTTGTGGATCCCCACAATCTCACAAGACCAAGAATTTGTATTCCAAAGGAAATAGACACGACCAAGTCCAGTATTGTTATGCACAAGATTCCATCCTTCAGGAATAGAATTCTCGAATCGATCCCTACTGGAAGGCCTGATTTTGGTCTCCACAAGGCCAATTAGCTCGGTATTGCACATGAGAAATTCTTTGAACATAGCTTTGAATTTCCGGGGCTTATTTAGCCCACGAGTATTGCAAACCACGGTAGACATTAGAAGGTTGCAGAAATGGGGGTATCGACCCGCCCATTACCTTTTGATGGAACCTTTGGTGGTGTCTTTTTCCTATGGGTAGCCGTGACCCATGCTTGGTTGAGATCAGAAATAATATGAATTCCAGTAGGAACCGTTGTGGGTTGGCCTTCAGCATCCGTAGATGGAGAATTCAGGTCAAGTAAGCACGGAGAGGATTGGGAATTCGCCAAGTTGGCCGATCTCCTACTTGACGAAGCCACCTTGTGAAGAATATTTTTGGTACCGAAAGCAAAGGATGGTACCTTTGCAGCATGATGGGTGCGTTTATGAACCTTACCCGAGGGGAATGGATCCCCAGAGTTAGGTGGAGGATCAGAGGCTTGTGTTAACACCGGGCCCTTAGGGGTCAGAACTTCCGAGGCACAAGGGCGGGTGTCAACAGCTTCCGAAGTGGGAATATCTTCGGCAGAGGAGTTGATACTATGATTGGGGACGTCCGATGATTGATGGTCCTGGAGCGGCTTTGAAGAAGCAGCAGAGCAAGCAGGCATCTCCGGTTTCAAAAACTGGCACTACTTTGTGGTATGATGCCCAAATGCGACACAAGAGTGACATTTGGGAGGAGCCCATTCCAACTCCACCTCCACCTGTTGACGGATACCGGAGTAGAAAACCAGGGAACGGTTGTCGAAATGACTTTGGACGCATAGACGGAGACGCAGCAACGTGCATGTTCCAGATTTCTCCCCGAAGCCGTTTTCGCGTCCATAAACAACGGGACGTCGATTAGGCTTGCTAATTTGTTCAGAATAAGTTCATTGCAATGTCCCAGGCTTAAACCATGGAACCAGACCCAAAGCAGGATCTCCGATAGGAGATCCTTCTCAAGGCAGGAAACGATGTCCCACCTGCGCAGGACCATAAACCGGCCTTGGTATAGCCACGGACCCGCCACTATGATTCTATCGTAGTCAACGGTAGAAGAGAGATTCAAATAGAAGAATCCGTTGGGCCTAGGAAGAAGTTTACACTGACCGGAGGGTCGCCATACCATGTCGATGAAAGCGGTAAGATGCTTGACAAAAGGTCATTTTCCAAGCACATAGAACACGATAGTGTTTTCCTAGATGTTTGTGATGCTACGGGCTTCCGCTTCAGAAACGAAGGCAACCATGACACCGTCGACGAGGACAGGCAGCGCGAAGGAAAGGGGACGGGCTTCAGAAGCCGGTGTAGGGGCGGCACCACAAACGTCCCTCCCGGACGGAATGGATGAGGCCGCAGGGTCCGGGAGGGCGGAGAAAAGGGTGGGGGGGGAGGACATGGGAGGGGGAGAGGGACAGTGGGATGAACCGGAGGGATTGAAGATGGAGCGTGGGGCGGTGGTGGTGTGCTGTGGGGGGGGGGGGGGGGGGGGGTTGGGAGCGGGAGGGGCTGGATTAGGGTTATTGGGAGCGGGGCTCTAACCGGATTACATTCCGTCACGCGAGTGTGGGAGATCGAGATAGTTCGTGGTAGAGTGTGCCACGTGTTTGATGCTGGGAAGAAGAACCCAGCTTTAGTTAGAGTTATTTTTTTTGGAAGGTAAATATGATTATATTTGATTTGAAAAACAGAAAACTGTACAATATATGGGGCATGAAGCCCTACAAAAAGAGGCTGTCATACAAAAAGTAACACAAAAAGATGTATTCAGAGCATCAGGCTTCCACCGAAGCAGAAATCAACAATCTCATGTGCGTACAAAAGTCAGCTCAGCAGTATGCGGACTTCCCCAACAACCAACGATGCAATCTGATCAGCCGAGGAGCTCCCAGTAGCAGTCCAACGACGGTTCCGTTCCTTCCAAATCCACCAAACAGTAACCGCCATTGCGGTTCTAAGCTTAGCGCCCCCATACTTGTCCACAAACCATATTCTTCTGGCCCAAGGGATGGAGAGCAGGATGTTGTCACATCGTGAAGGGTTAGGGAGCGAGAGCGCCATGCAGACTTTCAGCCAAATTTCAAAGCAGAAGGAGCATTCCCAAAACAGATGGTCACGAGATTCCATATCATAGTCACGGAAAAGGCAACGAGGATCCAAGTTAATTCCAAAGCGAGTTAACCTGTCTCTGGTGGGAGCCCTGTTCTTTATCAACCTATAAAGACAACATTTATGTTTGGGCGCAGCTTTGGATCTCCAGACTTCTAAGTGCCAATCAACGAGCGGAGCTCTGAAGCGAACCAGGTCAAAAGCGAGACAGAAGCTGAAAACAACGGGTGTCAGGCCGGGGTTAACGACTGAGCCACCCAAAATAGGGGCCAGAATCGGGCGGGCCTTAAGCATAGCTTTCCAGACCAACGATGCACCCCGGGGGGCAGTTGCATCCCAAAAACTTTCATCTCTAAGATATTTGGAACGGAGGAAATCAGCCCAAATGGAACCCTCCGCCTTGAGGAACCTCCAAGCCCACGAAATTTTGGAGGCTCCAACCAGATCGTGAAGAGACCTAATACCCAAACCTCCTTCCTCCTTAGGAAGGCAAATGTCCTTCCATGCAATGTCATGGCGTTTATAGTTCCAAAGGAAGTCAGAACACATGGAGGAGATACGACAAGTGGTTGCGGCCGGAATAATCGAGCAGTCAGTCCAGAAAAGCAAGATGCCACATATCACCGAGTTTATGAGCTGAGAGCGGCCTGCCAAAGAGAGGGATCTAGCCTTCCAGCCACACAGTTGACCACGGATTTTCTCTTCCAGGGCACGCGAAGTGGAGGACCCACCAAAATTGTGGTCCAGGGGAATTCCTAGGTATTTTGTAGGAAGAGTATCACAAAGGAGACCCGAGACCAAATTCCAAGTAAAATGGCATCCTGCACTTTTAGAGCAGAAAAGTCTGCTCTTTGTAACATTCATACGGAGCCCAGACATTTCTCCAAAAGTCCCCATTATCTCGCCAATTGCATGGATATTTTTTGTGTTGCACTTGGTAAAGAAGAGAAGGTCATCATCGTAAATGAGGTGCGTAGGGGCCAAGGACCTCCCACGCCCCAGAGGGTTGATGGAGCCTTCTAACACCGCTCTGTCCATCAAGCAAGATAGAGATTCCATGACAATAGTGAATAAGAGAGGGCTCAGGGGGTCGCCTTGGCGCAGACCTCTGGAGCTCTTGAAGAAACCATAGGGGGGGCCATTTATGAGCACGGAAAAAGAAGAAGTCCCGATGCAGTTCCATATCCAAGAGCACCAAGCTTGACCAAAGCCCATAGCCTTAAGCCGATCCAGAAGGAACCGGTGGCTCACCGTGTCGAATGCCTTGGAGAGGTCCACTTTAAGACAGGCCCGCCGAGCGCCATTCTTCCTACCAAAGCCCATAGCTAACTCTTGAGCAAGTTTCACACTATCCCCGATACGCCTTCCTTTGATGAACGCCATTTGGTTTTGGGAAATAAGATGCGGGAGGACCACCTTGAGCCTGGTGGATAACAACTTGGCGAAGATCTTGTAGATGACATTGCAGCAAGATATAGGTCTGAAATCTCCCAGCCTAGACGGGGACTGCACCTTAGGAACGAGCGTAATGAAAGTATGGTTGACCTGTCTTAGCATTGATCCACCAGAGTGAAGGAAGCTCATGGCCGCAAAGATTTCATTTTTAACAAGCGCCCAATGACGCTTAAAAAATCCCGCATTGAAGCCGTCAGGGTCTGGAGATTTATGGGAATTAATGGAGAATAGGGCAGCCCTAATCTCATCATCACCAAACGGCCTTTGTAGCCACCAAATTGCATCATTGGACATAATCTTCTTTGGAGCGGGGGCTAGGTGCAGCCCATCCCCAGAAGGATTTTTCTAGAGTGCAGCCCATCCCCAATAGGCTTTTTTAGCCACCAAATTGCATCATTGGACAGAATATTCTTTGGAGCGGGGGCTAGGTGCAGCCCATCCCCAATAGGTGCTTTAGTTAGAGTTATAGATGTTATTGTAGCCCACTGGTTTTCATCTTCTATTTAGGATTTTTTTCATTCGTATCCTTACGGATTTGTCTAATAATATTTGACTCTTACCTTTTTTTTGTAATACCCTCGTTATCGTTGAAAATTAGTACTAACAACTTATTGAGATTAAACTCGACTGGACCCCTGACCATCACACACTATACTTAAGCCCACGTTGTCAATTATACCCAACATTTTTTTTGAAGAAAATTATACCCAACTATTAATGACACACTCTCACCCTTTGTGATTACTAGACAATTACGTAAACTGTACTACAAGCCTGGCAAAATTTCAAAATTTACACATGCACCTAGGGATAGAAGGGTAAAAAGCCAAATGTTTGATTGCAAATCTAAATGTCGATGTTGATCTCTCTTAAAGACCGATGTTCAAATGTCGATAAATTACTTCAAAAGGACCATTTGTTAGTATTGTTTGGTCTCTTGGCCAACGTTCGATTAGATTTTCCAAGTTCATTGTTTAAACGTCGTCATTCAATAACAAGGACGATGTTTAAACATTGGCGAAAAGGTTCCAGTAAGAAAATCCATGCATGCCATTTATTATGAAAACCAACATTTACATAGACATCGATATATGTCAACATAGCTTGAATTGTTGATCTTTGATGGAATCGCGAGTAGCGGAAGCAAAAAAGAACAAACACGTATAAGAAAATCACATATACACGGATTTACAAGGTTCACATATAACTGAGCTACGTCTTTGAGTGACGACAATCGTTTTCACTATATGTGAAAAATGAAAAAATACATAAAATATGGAGAACCCTTACTCTAGAAAATTTATATAATAATCCCAGTATAAAAGGATCTCCAAGACAAACAGATCCAAATATCTAAATAAAAGCGATACCGCAGTGCTGCTTCGTCCTCCTTTCTTCTATACAGAGAAAGGATTCTTCAATTGGATTTAGTAGAGCATACAGTTAGGATTAAGGTATATCAACGTATGATTTGAAGGTTCGATGTTCTTATAGCTAATGGTTGTTAATGGTTTCTATATGTATTTTCCATTAGTTAAATATTTACAACGGTTCAGTAACACACACACATATATATATATGTGTGTGTCTGTGACAACTTTGCATTACATAAAGTACTTTTAGATTGTACAGTGAAATCTTTTCGGGTGATAAAGTTTGCATGACGTACCTACCATCTACTTATTTTGTAATTTAAATCCCCATTATTTGTGGCTAATTTCAATTTTTGGTTAACCTAAAGATTTTGGCACTTAAAATTTTGCTCGAATGGTGCTACATAATGTACAAGATTGGACTGAGATTGGTGAATGTAGATGATACTAATGAAATTATAAAGTCTGGGTGACAATCATGTGATCAATTGTTGAATTTCAGAGTATGTGTCGAAGTGCTCAAATTGATTTGAAATATAGGGATCAATATGGCATTTAAAAAAGTATGGGGCCAATCAAGTATTTTCAAAAGTTTTGACAGTTATTTAGGCACCTTGTACATTCACTGCGATTAAATAGGTCTATAGCAATGCTTTTTTCAAAATCCATCCATATGCCATTCTTTGTTAAATATATAACGATGACATTATTTGTTGTCAACTTATTCTTCATGCTTCAAATTAATGATGAATGTCATACGCTATATTTTTAGGGATTTCATATTGCAATGTATATAGTTGCTAATTTTCAAAATTTCAACTAATCAGTGTTAAATTTTAAACTAAAAAACTAGTGAAAAGCAACATGAATTTTGAAAAATTGCAGCTGATAGGTAGTGTTATTTGCACCTCGCTAAAACTATAGCAGCTGATATGATATTCGACGCTAATTTCAAGTATCAAATATAATTTCATAACGAATAATATTGCCATTATATATTTAACAATGGATGATAAAATAACATCATTATAGATCCATTATAATATATTGATCAATGCACCTTCTGAAGTAATAGACATTAATTGGTTAGCATGATCTACAAGGGAGGGATATGAGAGGTTTGGGAAAAGGAGCCACTTTCTAGATCAAATATCAATGAAATCTTTAATTCGATCAAAACATAGAGTGCTTTTATATTTTCTAGTGAAATCATTGATTAACTTTGGCTTAAATTGAACTCATTGATTAAATTCAATGGCATATAGCTATTATCATATGATCTCTCCATTGATAAAACAAAATATCTCATGTTAATGCAAAATTAACATCAATCTACATTGAGTTATTCCTTTTATCACTAAAGAATCGCAACTGCTATATCTACTTCAAGGTAAAGATGACAACTTCCTTTATTAAATACAAGCATCTTTCAAATTTCAGTGATCTCGCAACAATGGCAATCCTAAGATTACATATTAGAAGGAGCACACCAAAATAATAATAATACTAAATAAGATTTCAATATTTAAAATAAATCAGTATAAAAATGCATATGCACAGAGATATATTAAGAGATTTTTTCATATAAAATGCATTTACAAAATCCATACAATTACTTAAAGTTGACTTGTTTAGTTTTTCATGTTTTGAAATCAATTCATAATAACACCGTCAGCAATAGAAGTAAATTTCTCTTTCAATATATGTGAGTAAACCACCGTTCACCCATTCATCTCCTATTCAGTTGTACAATTGAATCTTGATAATACCCATTGATGAAAATGTTCTTTTAACACTTGTCATAGCAACTGGTAGAATCAATTCAATTTTACCAATAAATGTACCAGTATATAAAACAATGCTTTTGAGTTTCACCATTTTTCGCAAGCTCCATTAATAAAATTTAACATTACTAATTTTGTATCCTACTTTAAATCTTTAATAAACCAATAAATATGTTGAAGGAATGTCCATCAAGCATAGATGTGTAAGGCAAATAAGCATATCGTCATCAAAGGTTACAACATATAAAGAAGAAGTTATGTGTTAGCTTCAATGAAGTGATATTCAACTCTTAAGATTGCATATCGATAACATTATAAAAACCTTGAATACTGTAAGGATGTAAAATGGTAATTTTATCAACTTTACGTTTAGATCGAACTACAACTATATCGGACTTATTTTCACTTGAAACATAAACATTATTTTACTTGCTAAATAAAAAAAACTCTTTCCATTAACATTGTTTTGTTAAAGACACCAATAATATTACTTTAATAATATCCTAAATTTCCTCTAAAGTGATTGCGAAAGTGCATACGTAGTATTAAAAACATCAACTATTAAGTGAAATCAGTAATAATGTCTTTCCACTTACACAGATATTTAAATGCCTTTCCATTTTACCTAAATCCTTATTTTCCCTTAAGAATTTCAACAATTAACTGTGGGTGGGTAAAAATCAATCAAATTTATTAAACACTTGTAATGTGGACCCAAATTGTACCATCAGAGCATAAACAATTCTTCTCTTCATCTATCCTCATTCTTGTTTCAGATTCACTCAAGCCAAATACTTCACCAATCCTAATACTTTCCACTTCTTTAAGTAATCCAATCTTCTTGCATGAAGTGATCAATATCTCGATAGTCTTGATACATTCATATCAAGAAGATCATCATTTCTAACAATTGCAACCATTACCGATTGAAATTGATGAGCAAAATAATTAATAAAATAAGGAGAACAATCATGCTTTAAAATAATACTGTTTAACCTTCGAATTCATCTCGTGTATTATTAGCTCTATCATAACCCTGGTTATGAAGTCTTGATGTACTTAAACTATGTCTTACAAACACTTTATTGACTATCGATTTATCACTAGTTTCACGAATATGTATTATTTGAAAATCCCCCTATTAACTGACCCTTTGAATCTACAAATATTAAAACAAAAGCTATTTATATTATTGATATATATATAGATATAGATATATGAACATTCATCACGTAAGAGAGTAAAAATAGTCCCCAAGTTCTTTAAGATTGGCATTCCCTATTTTGATAGCTCAAACATATATTAAATCATTTTTTGTACCTTAAGAGAAATGCACTTATTATTTTCAAGGGTATTTCCAAATACAACATTATTTGCATCAAGGCTAACTTTTGAAAAATTCTTAAGTATTGTCAAGGAATTACCTTTGTTAGATGACTCCTTAGATTCTTATGTCCTCGAAAAGCATATCCTTAAAAAAGTGAAACTCGAGTAACATTGGTAGGTGCAAAAAAGATGTGTTTGATACTCTCTCTTAGTAAGACTATCATGCATATTCAAGGTTGTCTCAATATGTTGATGGTAATTTATTGTACCATGTTGATGACCATCGACGAAAATACCCTTTTATGAAGGATCACATATACATGTGTCCCAAATTCCAATATTGTAAGTATTACGTCACCATACAAATTATAATAGATTACTACTAGGGTGCATACACGTGCTTCGCGCACGTGAGTACTTTTTTGGGTAATATATGAAATTACAAGGCAAGAATATAAGAACATATTAGAAGCATTATATGAAAAATATGTAGGAACATATTGCGAAGAAATTTTGCTGGTCTGGAAGGTACAATTTTCAAATAGTATGCTTCAGTTCATAACTGCAAAGATAATGGTATATTCAACAAATAGTAGATATAGAATTAAAATAAGAGCAAAGGAAATAATAAAAATTCAAATATATAAACGAAGGAAAGGAAAATTTAGTTGCAAAAGCAGACTTATTTTTTATCCAATGTTGGTCCCACCATAGTTGTTATAATTAAATTTATGATATATGTTTAAAAAACAAACTTCATATTTTTTTTTATAATTTATCTTATATATAACTTATTTATAATAACTATTTTTATTACATATATTAATAAAATTTAATTTTCACTTTATTATTCTATATTTAACTTTAAAAAATATATTAATATAAATATATATAGGGTTTGATGGGGCTGACCCTGGGGGCAGCCAACAAGGCTGCCCCGGCCCATTTTTGGGCAAATTTTTTTATTTTTTTTGAAAAATATCGTCATGTATATTCATTCCTATATCCCTCCTATATGCCATTCGAATTTCATCAGAAACAGAGACTCCTACAGCCTCCATCCAGACAAGGTCGATTTAAAAAATCCTGCGACCGTTAAAAAAATGACGTCTAGATGGAGGCCGTAGGAGTCTCTATTTCTGACGAAATTTGAATGACATATAGAAGGGATATAGGAATGAATATACATGGTGATATCTTTCCAAAAAATAAAAAAAATTGCGAAAAATGGGGTTGGGGCAGCCATGTTGGCTACCCCTAGGGGGCAACCCCATTTTTCCCATATATATAATATTAAGAAAATATGTTATATATATTAAGATAACAGTGTTAATAGATCTCACGATTCATATTTATTTATTTGTGATTCTATCATCTCATTTTTATGGAATAGACATTTTATAATTTATTAAGTTTTAAAAAATAAATTTAATGTATTAATTAAATAATACTTCATTCTTTATATAGATTATTTCTAGTTTTGTATTTTAAAATGAAGGATCGAACTATTTCTGTTTTTAAAAAGATAAGGTTATACACAATATTATAAACAAAGTATATTTTTAGGGTTTTTATTACTTGTGCCCTTCTGATATTGCAATTTCTGTTATGCCCCTTTCTTTTTGGAATATCAGTTATGTCCCTACATTCTTGCAAAATTCACAGTTTTGCCCTTCTATTAAGGTAAAGTTGGGGCATTACTGATATTGCAAAAGGGCAAAACTGTGAATTTTGCAAGAAGGTAGGGGCACAACTGATATTTCAAAAAATGGAGGGGCATAACTGATATTGCAATATTTTAGAGGGGAACTAATAAAACCTATGTTTTTATATCTTAACAATCTTAATATTTATAATAAAAATTAAAAAATATGTTCTCCTATAAAATGTCTCATATTGGAGTGTTAAAAAGGTATTGAGAATAAATATAGTAATTCTTCAAATTGAATTTCGAGGCCCATATATCTAGTAAGGGCCAGAGGGAGTAGATCAGGTTTCCGGGTACGAGGATGGTGAAAGCTACTATCATCCTGCATTTATCTTTCATGAAAAAAGATTTCTTTTATGGCCGTCAGCGAGACCAGTCACATAAGCCCCTTTAGAGATAGGGGTAGTCAGAGTGTCAACCATAACCGGTACACGCACCGGGCATAATCAACTGATCCTGAAATGTCTGCAGTCCGATGCTCGGCTTTCCTGCTCCGTGCTCAGTCAACTTCCCGGGGAAGAGAATCTGCCTTCTTCCCATTCATTCTTTTATAAGGATGTCCTTTGGCGCATCACTTTCGCTTCTGTAATAGAGGCGCAGTAATAGGCGTGATTGGCAAAAACCTTGGTCCGCTTGGTCTAGTCTGATCATTGCTTATCTCTTTCTCCTCTATCCGTGAATTGAGGGAAAGAGCGCACCAAATGTGAAAAAAACAGAGGCTAGGCTGAGATGGGCCCGCGGAAAGGCACCTTCCGTAGTTTCATCATCAAGAGGGCTCTGCACCTGAGCCTTATGGTCTGATTCTAGGCTCGGGAAGCCTCTTTATGAGAGCTATCTTTTGGATTAGTGTGGCCAGGATACCTTGAAATAGAGATCCCTTCCCCCCATAAGTGTCGAGGATCTCAAGTTAATTAAAAGTCGTTTGAGCTGTTTATAAGTCTGTCACCTTAGACACGGAAGTCGAGCCAATTGTAACTATATATCAGGGGCAAAAAGCAAGAAGAGAAGAAAGGAGTAGAGTTCATCACCCCTAAAGAACAACGATGTGGTTCCCTCTATCCTTTTTTTGCTCTAAGAAACATTTTTCCATACATACTTAAATGGTGAAAAGTGATATGGATTGATTTTTTTCCATTATCAACTATTATTTATATATCATATTATTTAACACTGTCGATTTATAATAATCAATTTTACTACAACATATCTTAAAAGTTATCGACATGGAACTTCTTCGATTTAAAAAAGCTATAAGCATGCTTGAAACTATACACAAAGCAAGTTTTTATATCTCAACAATCTTAATTTATAAAAAATATCAAAAAATATATTCCCATATAAAAGGTCCCATACTAGGGTATTTTGAAAAGTAGTGAGAACAAAAATATTAATGCTTCAATGTGATTTTTTATGAAACATTATCGCATACATATTTAAATGGTCAAAAGTGACATGGATTGTTTTTCCCATTATTAATTATCATTTATGCAACATATTATTCCACACAAACTGATTAGTTATTATTATTGTTAAAATATCTTAGAAATTATTGTCATATAAAACTTCTTCCATAAAAAACGACATACATATACTCAAACTACAAACAAAGTATATTTTTATATCTCAATAATCTTAATATTAAAAAGGTCTCATATTGGAATTTTAAAAAAGGATATATATATATATATATATTGATGCTTCAAATTGATTTTTTTTATGAAACATTATCACATACATTTTTAAACTATTAAAAATGATATGGATTGAAAAAAAATCGTTATTGATTATTATTTATATAACATATTATTCAACCTTTTCGATTGATTTTTATTACTATTACACCATATCTTAGAAATTATTGACACAATACACAGTATGTTTAGTTCATGATATCAATTTAATATGGTATTATTAATATTAATATTTGAGATTGTAAAAATATTTAAAAATTAGATGAAGAATGTATAGGTGTAAGTAACACCATAAAGTAAATAGCGGAAAAGAGCATGATATGATGGTGCAAAAAATGATCAGAGATATGTGTCATATTTTGAAAAAATAAAAGGAAATAATTATTTTCATATTTGAGAGAGAGAGGGATAGAGATAGTTATAACGGGAGAGAGGGATGGGGAGCGAGAGAGGAAAGGGAGTTGAGAATGTGTCTAGAGTGAGGGGTATGTACAACCTAGAGAGAGAGGTGTGTCGCACGAGGGAAGAAGCCCTGCCAGAAAAGGGAAAGAAGCTGCCAAAGAAAAAAGAAATAGAGTTATGCCACTTGTCTTCAAGCTTGGGAAAAACCTAGTTTTAGTTAGAGTAATAGATTTTGCAAGACTCGCTTTTATACATGTTTCTATACCCTTCTTGTGGATACAAGGGTAGAAGCTGCATCTGATACATGTGATTCAGATGTTGTCGATGGAGAAAGTATTCATGGTAAACATCATATATATTGAAACTTTTAAAGAACAACAAATATGATCCAATAAAAGAAAATAAAAGAAAAGGCCTTCGGCCAATGGAGAAGCAACTAGTCATGTTTCTCTTGTGAGAGCGCATCTCTACTTATGAAGTGAAGTACAAAGTGATCCATGCTAACATGTCATCTTGTAACCACTGTGAATAATAAAGCGGTGTTAATGCCTGCCGTCGTGCATGGGAAAACATTTTTGTCTTAATATGTGTGCCATATTATGCTTAGTCTCAAAATTCTCTTTACTAGGTGTGTTGTACTATGCATCATTTGCTTACTTTGTCTGTCACCTTCTTGTTGCTATTCTAATATATCTCTCGATTCGTTTACCCATATGATTCCAAAAGAGCAGTTCCCTCGGTATTTCAGAAGAACCCTTCCATTTATGAACTCAAGGTTAAATTTTACAAGACTTACAATGATTCTATATTTCTATGTGTGATTATCAAGGTTTAGGAAGATGCATTCAGATACGTCACCCAATACTGAATAAGTGATATGTTGGGGCATAGATGGGGTATATGTTATTCTATACAACTTTCTTATTCTAAATTTTAAAAATAAATAAATTTTTATAAATAATATTACTATTGAATTTATGTATCAAATTGAAGTTAAAGAGGATCTAAGAAAAAACTATTAATGTTAGATGGTGGAGTAGATGTATGTGATTGCCTAACATTTAATCATAAAAAATCATTTGTCCATAAAAACTTTACAAATTAGATGATTCATAATAACAAAACTTCAATGCGAATACAAGCATATTTGCAATACATGAGCAAAACCTCAATCGAGATATATTGAAATGTTAGACAATATATTGCATATACTCATGAAAATAATATGTGAGCAAAACATAAAACATTGAATATACATAACGGTATAATGAATTGCAATTATATACGATTGCATTGCATATTTTTACTGTTAAATGGAGGAAGAGGCGGAGCTACGAATATAAGCATCCAAATGAGAGGATTGGAGAGTTTGAGCTGCTGGAGGCTGAGCCACTAAGCAGTTAAAGCATTATGCAGGGTATATGCGAGATATCCAGGGCATGTGCAAGATATGCAAGATATATGCATGCCATATATGTGCTTACGGTGCATAATGCATCGATTCATGAAATCGGTTCGATCAACATGCCGCACACGCATATTCAACCTGTGGGGCAAATTTCATGAACACTGGTGATTATTAGAGATTAGATTACCAAAACATAAATCATTTGAGATTATTGTATTTCAAGAATGGTGAATATATGTTCAACATTACTGTGTAATTATTTCTGATAACCTCTCAACTGTATGGCTTCTTAGTGGATAACTTTGTAGTCACATTGCATGAAACATTTTAGATCTATTATCATCGAATATGGGTGCTTAAACATTGAAACAATATGCATGAATCAGTGCATGCTCCTTGACAATACAAACTTGTGAAAATGGTACAACTATCTTCCCACATGTTTACAAATTATTGCTCGTAAGAAATAAGGTCTCTTACTTTATCGAGAGAGTGACATTTGGTGGAATATAGGTTGAGGATACATACAGAGGACTAAAAGATCAATGTTTCCCATCATATTATCAAATGAAAGCAATTATGGATTGCCTTATATGAAGATTGGATTTGTATGAACACTCTTATCTTGTGGGTACTAATAATATTGAACGTGGATAGATATTATATAGTTGATGTACTTGCTATGACTTGTTATCTATGTTGTACAATTTTAATGGTCTTCTCTTATGGTACTTGGAAGATTGATTGACTAAGAAATACATGGAAATATCATTCATCATGGTCAAATATGCTTTTAACTAATAATCAACTGATTCAATCAACCAAGCAAACATAACTACCATCTTGTCATATCCATTTGTTACCGAAAGCAACAACAACAAAACATTTTCCTATAATTAAGTAGGGTCAACTACATGGATTCTTTGTTTCCATTTGGATCTATCTTGGGTCAATCTCGAGATCATATCCAAAAAACTAAGACCCCTTCATATAGTCATTCCAACACTTCTTGGACCTTCCTCGCCCTCTCTTAGCCAGCTCAACATCCCAAAACCCACGTCTCCTAATCGGTGCATCAACTGACCTTCTTTGCAAATAGAGTATAAAAAATAAATACGACCTATCTCACCTTATCCCGCCAAACTTTATACTTACAATCACACATAAACGACGAATAGAGCATTTATACCCTTACTCCCCCAAAATCCCTCCCATCCAAACAAGGACATCAGGTATGTCTGAGCTGAATAATTATGAAGGAAGGTTCAAAGTAAGAACAAAAGGAAATGCATGAAACGAAAGAGGAAAAATAACACAACAATTATCTTGAATTTAGTAATACAACTTTTTTCAACCTAAACATGACGGGCCAGGAATTATTTTTTCCTTCTATCCACGCTAGAGCATTGCTAACATGCACCTTAGATAGTGACCCAATAAAAGCATATAATTCATTAAGTGCCAGATAAAAGAACTGCAAATTTGGAACTGATAGGACCGCAGAATGAACTAAAGTAGGTTTTCATAAAGTGAGAAAGCTGAAATTCATTTATTCTTAAGCTTGTAAATCATACAGATCTCCAATGCGATAAAAAAAACTCTCTTAGTTCAGTTTGGATCTTCAGATGCTGCAGGTTCAAATCCTGCAGAGAATGGTTTTCTTTTGCCATGCTGAATAACAAGAAAATCGATTGATATAAGGGGAATTACAACTTAGAATCGGACGACTAGAGGAGTGACTTTTGTAAACAAGACAGGACCAGAGTCCCGTCTTGAAGGTCCTAGGTTTTTATTGGAGCAGGGGTGGCAGAATGTCTAAAGATAATAATAGGCCAGCATTATTCTATGCTGCACACATTGAGGTGCATGTAATCTTTGGTCGATGGCACGATAACAACACAGCACCTATTGTCTTCATCTCAATGTTCCATCCATCCACGTAACTTGCTCCAATTGAGAGAAGAGAGACCATAATTAACCAAAACTACAACTAAAGTGAAAATGTGGTATATGAGGTTCATAATTACAATGAAGCAGTATATAGTTGTCTTCTAGATTCCACTGTTAGCATTCTTGACAATATACAAAACTAGATCAAAGAAAACATGGTATACAACTATATGCTGACTGAAATCAACCCTGGACGCCTAATCAAAGCATACAACATTTATACCTGGAGACTTGCAAGGCCTGTTAGCAATAGCCTCTGCTGAACTACATTATAAGACTTGGAAAAGTCAAGAACAGCACGCTAATCACCAAGGTCTCTATGATCAGTCCCAATCACCATCGAAGAAACCAGCATCTTTCATCTCCGAGTAATAAACATTCTCAAGATAAAGATCTTCCTCCTATGAAAAAGAAACGAGGACAAAGGATTGTGGGATTAAAAAATAACCCCGAAAAATTGGCTGACTAATTTCAAAAACCACCAGTTAATGCTCAGGGACGGTATAAAATGTTGGAAAAAGATTGTAAACTGATTTGTCCAAATATGTTAAATGTCTACAAAAAAAGATATCAGCGAATAAGAGAAATGATAAACACATCAAGCCTTCTTAAAATATTCATTTTTTTCTGAGTTGTTTCATTCCAAACTACAGCAAATTGGGAGCGGCCGTGCTCTGATAGTTATTAAAATTTGAACTTTGATTAAAATTACAAGGAGGAATTCGGCATGTAAAAGGTAGGTGTCACGTCCTTTTCTGGACCAAGTTCAAGTTACTTTGAAAGTTGAGGGGTACAAACTCGTTCATGTCATTCACAGTATCAAATAATTTAGCCTTTAGACACAAGTATAAGTAGGAGATGGTTACCTGGAAGAAATCTGCCAAGAATGTGACGTACAAAAGTGGCAAATAAAAGGAATGATAACATATAGTTGTCATGTTGTGAAGCCTGCAAAGAGAAATACACAAGGACATTATATGCACATACTTCAAAGTTCCAGCATGAATCAAAAATCTATTCCATACCAGAAGCCAAATGCTGCTCCATTCCCCATCAAACCACATCCTAATAAAGTAATTCCGTTTAAAATGCACATCACCACTATATAGTTGTAAAATGCCGGTCTCGCTGCAGCAAAAGAAAATACTTTCAACTTCATGCAGAGAATGGCAGACGAGAAAATACATCATGTAGGATTTCAATTCTACCAGGTAGCCTCTCCCTCCATTTTGTGTTGTACATCAAAAGAATCAGACTGTAAACTGCTGTCAACAACAGCTTGTGTACAATCCACAATCCCCACTTCACTTGATGACTAGACCCATTTGTGTCCATGAACAAGGGAACTCCAAAACCAAATACATATATCACCTGCACAAAAAAGGTGTGTATTCAAAAATGGCATAAGAAGAAATTGTACAGCTACTGAAGTTTCTGCAATATTGGGAGTAAATCTCGAATAATTTGAGGAAAAGTGAACTTTCTCAAGATTGAACGAGATATTAAATTTTGGTTAAACATCAAATATATATAGTCCCTGGATGTTAATCATATATATAATGACAAGGCATGTAATAGAAATGATATAATGATGAGATCAGATTTGTAACTAAGTTTATCATGGAAATGGTGTGTGTATACGAATATATGTATAAAAAATTTTGTATATCTGTGTACTTTGAAAATACAAAATGGACTACATCTGATTATTCACCCGACTGCCGATTAATCCTTAGTTAGTGATCCAACTGATTGAATACCAACTACCGACTTTTGTAAACTTGATTATATGCGCTGATGTTCTTGAGTTTGTAATTTGTACTTTATATCTACACACTTTTTCAGGGCATGGATATCATCCATTAGAAATCTTATCCTTACACCCTCTTTGCAAAATAAGGTAGATGAGAGAAAGCGCATGCATATACATGATTTAGCACACTTTTTATGCATAGTATACTCATTAAATGAGCCAAACTGATTCCAGGTATTTTCGCTAAAATTCAGCTCATTCACACTTTTATATGCATCAACGCCTCCAATCGCCTCCGCAACCCCACAAGAAACAGACACGAGAATAAAAAGATAACATGAAGAACTGTGTTGAGGAGGACAAGGTGCCATCCCTGTGGGGCAAGCACGATGCCCACCAACCTCCAAGCCTCACCACCTCAGACTAGCGCAGCCACCACAAATAAAAAGCAAATCAGCTGATCGAGAGGTCCCCGTGACGTGACTCAAAAGAGGTCACACATGCCTCCACCTCCGCCTTTCCAACCCTAACAAAACACAAACTTATCAGCATGGCTGCAAAGAGGCAGCACATGCCTACCCTAACAAGACAAAAACAGACTTGTCGTTGTTCAGTTGAATGCTCGAGACAACACTAAAAAGCTCACCTAGAAGAAGCCCCCCTCCTACCGCCCATTCACTAGCACCAAGCATGAGATCTTCATCACCCATCTCTTCACCCAAAAAATACATTCGTCTTGGAAACCCTGATACGAAAAAGATGCCCATCACTACACTGTCCATGATAGGCATGTTGAGAATGAAAGCTAGATGTTTAGATTGCGGAGGAAGAATGCAATAAGTTATCTGTTCATGAAGCCCTAGGGTTATCTTATATAGAGGAGAAACCTGTTGGGCAAACTACATAGTGTAGACAGAATGAAAAGAGAATAAATAAAAAGGATAAAAGATAACTAATATCTCAACACTCCCTCTCAAGTTGTAGTGTAGATATCAATCAAGCTCAACTTAAAATAGCATCTCTGGAATGGCCCTCTAGCTAGAGCCATGGTGAATACATATGTTATTTGTTCGCCTGAGCTGATATGAGAGGTAGAAATGCCTTTTGGATGACGTCTCGAGTGTAGTGACTGTCTACATCGATGCTTGGTCCTCTCATGGATGGCTGGGTTTGTTGAGATATTAGTTATCGTCTATCCTTTTTATGTATTCTCTTTCCTTTCTTTCTACACTATGTTATTTGCCCAACAGGTTCCTCCTCTATATAAGAGAACACTAGTGCCTCATGAATATATAACTTATTCCATTCTCTCGACATCAGAGCCCTCGAGCCTTGCACGAACCCTTCTTCCTCATCTAAGGGTCTAGCAAAAGGCCTCGGTGGGTTCCTTGGCACTACCCTAGCACCGCTCATGCGCTATCCATACCATGGACGAGTTTGCTTAGGGTTGGTTGCGATATGAGCATACACCCACAATCACCCACCTTGATATCCGTCCTATCACCCGTCTACAGTCCCAATCGTTTACCAATCCGACATTATGTCAGAAAAAAGAGTCGGTGTTCCTTCCACGAGTGCCTTTAAGGATCTGGCACCTATTGTCAAGATGGATGGCACAAACTATGAGTTGGGAGTGATGCAGTTCATGAATCTCTTGCAGAGTCATGGTAAGAAACATATTCTGATGTAGGATGAGCCGTATTCAAGACTAAGGCCAATGCCTCATGGGAGGCGGATGATACTTATGCAAAAGTGTGCCTATCTGGTACCTTTCTATGCAAATAGCCAATAATATCATTATGATTCGGCTCACTGCAAAGGCAATGTGGGACATCCTCACAGCGACGTACTATTAAGGAATGAGTCCAAGATCTTGCAACTCTAACATGATATTTTTACGATCAAACAAGGTGATTGTACTCTCCATGCCTTGTACACATCCTTAGGGGTATGTTTGAGAGACTCCGTAGCTGCATGCATATCTCTGACGACCTCGCCCAGAGCAGCACAGGCTATCACGATTCTATTATGATTGAAGTCATTCTGACAGCCCTTAACCCTGAGTATGACTCAACTTGCTCTCGGTTACTCACAGATGCTACTATACCGCCTACGGAGGTGTACCACAGGCTGAGCAAATTGTGCATCCCCTCTGATGCATCTTCTCAGACGTCATCGGCTATGGCAGCTTCCGTGGCAGAGGAGGTTTGCCTCAATTCCGAGTACGGGGCGCACGCAGTAGAGGCAGCTCACACCCATGCCAACCATGTTTGTATTGTCACTAGTCCAATAATTCAGAGAACACGTCCTATTCCAAGCATGGCTTTCCACCATCAGATCGTGTTGCTGAGCAGGTCCAGACTACCATGATTCTATCGATCATCATTTTGTTGAATGTGTTGCTCGATTGCTCGAGTCAAACTTTGAGGTTGAATTAAGTTCGTTTCTGAAAAGACAACAAATGATGAGACCTCGTAGATATTATAGGGCAAAGTCAGTCTCTTTCTTTCTCATTTGAGAGAGATCATGCCCCCATATGTTGGATCTTTTAGTGTTTCTACTGGCCTATCATGTTGTTGTTGCATCCACCATCACTTCAGGTATTATTCATGCATTTGCTAGTCGCACTCAACCAGATCCTTCAGAATGGATCATGGACTATGTACTTTCTCATTATCTATGTAGAGATCGCATATAGTTCAGTTCGTATAGCCTTGTACAGCCTGATAGATCAATGGTCATTGGTGACAGGACACATTCTCCCATTACCAGATAGGAGGAGGTCCATTTGAGTCCCTCCATATGCCTACAGAATGTTCTTCATGCACCAGAATTCTCAATGAATTTATTGTCTATCAGTCATATTACAAAAGATTTACATTGGCATGACATATTTAACCATGATTCCCCTTATTTTTCTGGATATACTCACGACAGGGTGATTGGATGTAGCTGTGAGCATGGGCAACTTTACAGGTTGATCCAGTTTCCTTATGTTGGTGCTAGCTCTCTTTCTGATGAATCGATTTCTCCTTACACTTGGCATCTTTGATCTGGTCATCTTCTGTTGTAAAAGATATGTCATCTCATCCCTGGCATTTCTGGCAAGTCCATGTTTCAGTATGAACTATGTCAACTTAGAAAGCATCAAGGTTGTAGTAGTAAGAGCCCTTTTAAGCTTTGTCATTTTGATATGTGGGATCCGAGTCGTGTCCCTGATCATCAATGGTACATGTATTATTTGGTTGTTGTGGATGATTTTTTTCATATTGTCATGAGTCTTTTGTTAAGTCTGATGCTAGTACTATGATTGAATTTTTTTCTCTGCTTTTATTAAATACATTCATTCCGATAATGCTATGGAGTTCTATAACGTTCAACTATCCTAATTCTTTAGCTCACACGGCATTATCCATCAGACGTGTGCTTGTGCCCTTGTACTTCTCAGCATAACGTTGTTGTAAACGCAACAATATCACTTTCTGGACATCACCATGACTCTTCTCATACATAGTCGAGTTCATCATTTCCCTATGGGTTGGTGTTGTGATGGTAGCATGTTACCTAGTCAATCAGATGCCCTCTACCATTCTAGGTGAAAAGGCACCGTTCTCTTTTGTTTTTCCCAAGAATGACTTTTTTCTCTCTTATGTCACGGGTCTTTAGTTGTGTGGCATTTGTTCAACTTCTGCATCCATGTTGTGAAAAGCGCTCCTAGAGCTGTCAAATGTATGTTGGGCACTCTCCCACCCAAAAGGAATATAGGTGTTTTGATCATGTCCAGGAAAAATACTATGTCAAAGTCGATGTTACTTTCTTTGAGTCCATCATGTACTATGCTCTTACATGTGATATGTTAAGTCCCTCTAAGTCTAGGGATGATGGTGTTCTTTCATCTCATCCTACGCGTATACCTCAGTCCATTCTCAATTCTCCATGCATTCCCCAACATCTAGTACACATCAGATAAATCTGAAATTTTAAATTCAACTGATGGCACTAGTGGTGTGAATGGTGAACATGTACATTTACACGATGAGCAGGAAGATATACATGAAGAATAGGAACCACCACAGAAGGATGATCTATGCGAGATAGCCCCTCATTGGACATGTCTCTGGCATGACTTTCGACAGATATCAAGAAGTTTGTTGGGGGATTATCTGCCATTAAAATCCCACGCACATACGAGGAGGCACTCAAAGAGAGCAAATGTCAATTTGCTATGGAGGAGATGAATGCATTACAGTCAAGTGGCATGTGGAGCATTGTTACAGCTCCTACAGGAGTGTCTATTGTTGGATGCAAGTGGGTGTTCATAGTGAAGCATCGAGCATATGTGATGCAAATAGAATTTAGTGATGCAAATAAGAATTTCACAGCAGTAGGAAATAACTTTTTAACAGTAGAAAATGTTTGGTGGAAGAAAATGGAGGGGTTGAGAGGAGAAAACTTGTTGAAAAATGAGGGATTCTTGGAGAAGACTCGCGGAGATCGTGTGGAGGAGAAGGGATAGAGAGAGGAGATATGAGATAATTCTCAATTAAACTTCAACTTGAATTGTACTAAAACAATTGACTACCATCCCCTTTATATAGGAGGGGTGGGATTACAAGATTAAAAAGAATTTCAAATTTAAATTGACTCTAACTGATTTGAATCAAAATTCAAATCTACTTTATCCTAATGGACTCTAATTTAAAATTCGAAACTCAAATTGAAAATCGACTAACTAATTTGAGATCATACGCGATCTCTTTTATTTAAAAATTGCAACGACTCAAATAAACGTAAATAAAATTAGACTCTAATTAACGGATAACAATCAAGCCCTATTTATTAATTTCGTGTTGCATCAGTTCTCCTCCGCTTGAAAAATTTGTCTCACTACGAATTGCTTGATCTTCGATGCGTCGTTGGAGAACTCAATCTTGAAATTATATCCTTTTCAATGTTACGTTTATAATTTTTCTCCATTGAGAGGTATGGTTGCAAATGTTATATCCCTTCACCTAAAAGGATTCCATAATATAATATATCCTCCAATTGGTCCTTTTGATAAAAAATTTTGGGAGGAGGGGTCTCCCTGCATATATTCCAAGTTAATTTCTCATCCTAAATTTCATGGGATTCAAATCCCATAGATAAGGAGCCCCTCGTTAGGGTTTCTCTCTCAACCATGTGATGGCGCAGGAGCAACATGGGAGTAGGGGGCGAGGGAGCCTACGAGGAAGCCAGTGCCACAGCGACGGTTGTGTGTGAGGCGCACACGATGGTGGCACGAGGCGATAATGGAGGCAGGCTCGGACCGGTGGAGGCGGTAATGTTGGAACAAGAGCGACGGCATGGGCGAGAGGAAGGAAGCGGTGGCGTCGGTGAAAGGGATAGGAGGGGAGGGTGGTGCGAGAGGAGCACGAGGTGGCGGTAATCTGGGATCGCTAGGGGGTGAGGGATTCGGTAGGAAGGGGCGATGGGGTTGCTGGGTTGTCGGGAAACACAGGAGTGGCGGGAAGGGTGAGGAGTGCCTATGAGGGAGGTGGGGGAAGGGGGGATTGGTGGTGGTACATGAGGTAGGAGGGGATGGCGGCAGTGGTTGGGCAGGGAGGGTCGTCGCGGGTGTGGGGGTGGC
The DNA here is from genome assembly GCA_037367405.1 of Ottelia alismoides. NCBI lineage: Eukaryota > Viridiplantae > Streptophyta > Magnoliopsida > Alismatales > Hydrocharitaceae > Ottelia > Ottelia alismoides. Next base: position 436,753 of record JAZKJV010007189.1, read on the forward strand.
GGGAGGGGGCTCTATGGCTGGCATCACAGGAGGTGCGAGGGTGGCGATGGGAGAGGATGGCGGTGGTGGTGGGGCAAGGAGGGTTGCCGAGGGTGCGAGGGCGGCGAAGGGAGGTGGTAGGGTCTGCTTGGTGGGGGAAGGTGGGTGCAGCGAGGCTAGGGGGATTGCTGGAGGTGTGTGAGCTATAGCGGGAGGGGATGTTGGGGGTGTGGGGGAGGCAACAGGAGGGGTGGTGGCGATTGGGCTGGGGATTTTACTGAAAATGCTTTCGGAGAAGGTGTTTGTTAGTCTGAATATACCTGGACAGCGAGCAGGTCGATGTTTTTTCTTTCTGCAATGGTTTGGCTGGATTGCGAGAAAATCGTCATTGACAGCGAATATTTTCACGATTTTCTTCATCGCAGGTCAGGTCAGCAGCTTCGACGGTGGAAGACTTTGATTCGGCGACGTTTAGAATCTCAAAATTAGCAACTAAAGCATGTAGTTTTGATTGGAAGTCGAGCACTATGGACATCATCTCCTTATTGTAGGCTTCATCAGTTGTTTACGTTCCGACGAACGATAGTCTCTCGTTGCAAGCTAGCGTGAACATCGGTATGGATCGTTAGATCGTGAGGACGATCTAGATGCCATGCTCTGATATATGGTGCAAATGATACATAGTAAAGGAGAGAAAGAAACAAAGAAACAAAGAAAAAACTACTGAACTGGAGCAAGATTAAATGTTGAAGCAGGAATTCATTTTCAGTACTCAGAAAGGAAAATTAATTCAAACTAATCAGATTCTGGAAATCTTAAATAAATCATGGTAATACCTAAATCGAGATGAAACAATTGTAACGGCTGGAAAGAAGAATCACTACATACCCACGTGGTGAGCTATAACCAAAGTAGTGAATTGATCTTTTAGGGAATTTATTATCAACGTCAATACAAGTAACAGTGGCTAAATTTCCACTCAACCAATTGTTGAATAACAGTTTTAAGTAGCGACGACAAAAAAGATATTGCTAAAGCATGGAGTCGTTACCACATACGACAGGGAAGGAAGGCATGCCACCTAAACCTGGTCGAGGCTACAACTTCAGGGGCGAAATGACAACGTGTGGCAAGTGAGTTGCTGTGTCGACGGTACACGATTGCGAAGGGTGGCTGCTGGGGCTGTTGAGGGTAGCGGGTGGCGAAAGGGGGTGTTTGTGGCCAAAGAGCGGGCGAGTGGACAGGCACAGATTGGGAGGGCGTATGGTTGTCGTCCACAAGGGAGAGGAATGCACGATGAGAGGGAGGGCGGCAGGAGGGAGATGGGGTGAAAGAGAAGGAAGAGTTAGGGTTTCGAGGAGGAGAGAGAAAGAGGTTGCTGATGCGAGAGGGGAGAAGAGGAGCTGGCGTCAATGGCGGGCAGAAGAGGGGAGAGGGTGACGGGGTAGAAGATGGGGGGAAGGGAAACAAGAGGCGGCGGCGTAGGGAGGGATTAGGGTTCGGGTGAAAAAATAAAAGGGAGGGGGAAGGGGAAAAACGAGAGAGGGAGGGAGGGACAGAGAGAGAGAGAATAATGGAATAAAAGTAAGTTCTCATTCATTGCCTTTTCCACAGGGTGGGGGGCCTTTATATAGGCTAAATCCTACCAATCATACAACTAATTACTTTAAATAGAACAAAACAAAAAAATGATAATAAGGTCTAATATAATGAGCCTTTTTACATAATCAAATGAAAATTCAGACTCAATTAAAAAAATGTCACGTAACATAACTAGACGAAATTAAGAAAAATATCCGTAAAGTTTCTCATACTGCATCAACTCCCCTCTGCTAAGAAAAATCTCGCTCCGTCGAGATGGCATTACGATAATTCTGGAGTATATCAAGGCAGAGTTATCGAAGCTCATCCTCATCAATCCATGTGCAATCTGTCAAGGATCTTCCGTTCCACTTGACTAGATAACGTCGGAAGAGGCCACGTCTAGTCGTCATATCTCACATATCAGCAATATCTTCTATCTAATCGACATCAGTCGTAGCTGGTGATCGGTGCATATCATCAACGAAACCTACTGGTGTGGTTGCATTTGTCTGTTCATCTCCATGATATAAGAAGAGATCTGAAACATTAAAAACTGGCGCAAGTCTGAATATCCGACAGTAGATCAAGTAGGTAGGCATTATGTTCAATTCTCTTAAGGATTCAGAATGGACCAATCTTTCCGACATTCAATTTTTGGTGCACACTCAAAGGAAACCTCTTTTTTTAGGTGGACCATCAATAAATCTCCAACTCTGAACTCGCTCTCTCTACGATGTAGGTTGGCTTGGTCTTGGTATTTCTGGGTCATGGCTTGGAGTTTGACTTGGATTTCGGTATGGATATGGGTTAGGTGTTCGACCGGGTCCTCAGCTGTTGCACTAGTCCTCCCATTCATGGTTGTGGGGGTAAGATCTAAAAATCGGTGAACTGGAAAACCGTACACTCTCTCAAATGGTGATTTATCAGTGGATCTATTGTGGAACTGTTATACGCGAACCCAATCTGGGGAAGATTTAGATCCCATTTGGATGGAATGTCCCCTGCAAGACATCGCAACAATTCCCCAAAGATCAATTAACTACTTCGGTTTGCCTATCTGTTTGTGGATGATAAGTTGTGTTGTATTGCAAACAAGTACCGAGACGAGACCAAAGCGTGCGCCAAAACTGACTCAAAAATCTGGTATGACAATCAGAAATAAAAGAACGAGGAACATCATGCAATCGAATGACATCACGAAAAAACAAATTAGCGACATGAGATACATCTGAAGTTTTTTTACATGCAATGAAATGTGCTATTTTAGAAAATTTATCCACAACCACAAAAATAGAGTCAACTTTCCGTACCGTGAGGGGTAAGCCCAACACAAAATCCATGGTAATGTCTTCACATGGTCGCAGACGGATTGGTAGAGGTATGTACAGCCCAGTGTTCTGCCTATGGCCTTTGAATCTCTAGCATATTTGGTATTTTTGTACAAATTTTGTAACATCTTTCCGTAGTTGCGGCCAACAAAATCGCTCTTGGAGGAGAGTCACTGTCTTATCCCTTCCAAAGTGTCCAGCTAACCCATTGTTATGCAGTTCTGAAATGAGATTCTCTCAAAGGGAAGTGGCAGGAATGCACAGTCGGCATGCCTTGAATAGGAGTCCCTCATAAAGGACATAAGTAGTGGTTGAATCATGTCTACTGTCAACACTCTACATAAATAGGTCCGAAGTCAGGATCAATGAGGTAAAGATCCTTGAGAGCATCGAATCCCGTTGTGCTTACTGTCATTGTGGCTAAGACATGTGTTCGTCTGCTTAACGCATCAGCCACACGATTCAGGTTCCCAGCCTTGTGCTTAAGGTGGAAAGTGTATTCTTGGAGAAAACTAACCCACTTTGCATGACGCTTGTTAAGGATTTTTTGAGAGTTCAGATATCTTAAGGCTTCATGATCGGAGTTAAGGACAAATTCACGCTGAATTAGATAGTGTCTCCAATGCTTGAGAGCTTGCACCACTGCGTAGAATTCAACATCATAAGTGGAGTAGCGTGACCAAGCCTCATTCAACTTCTCACTAAAAAATGACACGGGTCGCCCTTCCTGACTCAGGACGGCACCAATCCCGACATGTGAGGCATCACAGTCAACTACAAAAATCTTGGAGAAGTCAGAAAGTGCCAAGACAGGGGTATTGGTCAACTGATGTTTTAGTTTTTGAAAGCTTGTTTCTGCTTCAGGAGTCTAAGTTGATGCACCTTTATGCGTGCAATCTATTAACGGAGCTGCTCAAGTACTAAAGTTTCGGATGAAACATCGATAGAAAGCAACCAGTCCTAGAAAGCTACGAATATCGGTGAGAGTTCGGGGCACTAGCCAGCTCTGAATGGCTTGAACCTTGGAGGGGTCAACTTTAAGTCCATCGACAGTAACAATGTATCCCAAGAAGAGGACCGTGTCAGACATGAAGGATCACTTCTTAAAGTAGACAAATAATTGTTGGGTTCTCAAGGTTTCCAAGACTTGTCGTAAATGGACTAAGTGGTCATCTTTGGTCAAGTTGTAAATCAATATGTCATCAAAGTACACAACCACTAATTTGCCTATGAAAGGCCGCAATACATGATTCATGGTTCGCATGAAAGTGTTGGGGGTATTAGACAGGCCAAAGGGCATTATTGTTTATTCATAAAGGCCCTCTTTGGTCTTGAAAGTTGTCTTCCACTCGTCTCCAGGCCGGATGTGAATTTGATGGTACCCGCTATGAAGATCCATCTTGGAAAATAACTTGGCACTTGACAGCATGTCGAGCATATCATCAAGGTGTGGAATCGGAAAACGATACTTGCTCGTTATCTTATTGATAGCACGACTATCCATACACATCCTCCATGTACCATCTTTTTTTGGGGTAAGTAAAGCAGTAACCGCCACTGGACTCATGCTCTCTCGAACATACCCACGTCACAGAAGATCAGTGACCTGCTTGCTCATCTCTTCATGATCGCTTGGGCTCATCAGATAATGTGGCAAATGTAGTAAGCTTGCTCTAGGAACTAGGTCAATGTGATGTAGAATGTCACGTAATAGGGGTAGTCCTTCAGGTAACTCTTCAGGCATAATGACCGCACACTCCTGAATAATTTGTTTTACCTCAGATAGAACTTCAGTTAAGGTCATCTCTTGTTCGTTCACTTCATGTCCCACCAATACGTAAATAGTGGAGCTCTCTTGAACTTCACGTTGGAATGTATGGGCATCCATTAACAATTCAAGACCGGAAGTCGAAGGCTTTGACGGTGGAGTACTTTTACTAGATTGTGTAGTCGTGGATCGAAGAGAAGCCACCTGTCGAGGGCTAAGGGCCTCGTGTTACGGTATGTGAAGGATATGGAATTATCCTCAAGCGCATCACGGAAGCGTGATCGTCGTATCGGATACGACGAAGAACAACTAGTCGTACTAGTTGTTCGGTGCAGCGGAATTTAAAAATTATTTTATTCGATGAAAACACATGATCCGAGAACCATTCTCAGATCGTTTCATCTATAACCACAACAAGTATAATGCAATACCTCTTGAAGCGTGGTTGATCAAGTCTCTAAAGAAAGAGACCTCCTGTCTCAAGTCCGATCGTCGGCGAGACCACTTGCGAGCGCGGGGATGAACTGCGTTGTCCTCGCAATCCAAGAAGTTGATCCAAGCGTGGTTGCTCATGATCTCGTCGTACGAGATCGAATGTCTCCTTCGTGAGTGCAGCACTCCAAGAAGACGGAGAACCGAAGAACGTTGAAGCGGCGGTGCGGTGGCGAAGGCGACGACGGTTCTCTCCTCTAGGGTTTGGTGGTCGGCCACCAATTAGAGGGAGAGAAGGTAGACGTGTACCAAGAAAGAGAGAGACAGAGAGAGGTCTCCAATGTTGCATGTAAATAGAGAGCATGGTATGTCTCTCTATTTATAGGGTTTTGGGATCCATGGATCTCAATCCATGTGACATATAAAATCAATGGGTGAGATTGATTTATGTCAATCCAATGGTCAAGATTGTTGTTGGCAAAACCAACAAATTTAGGTTAAAATATATTTGACAAAATCAAATATAAATTAGTCCTAAATCAAATCAATAAATAAGGAGAGAATGTGCATGGAGATTTCATCTCCATGCACCTTCCATGTGGACGGTCACACATTCCTATTAGGAATGGTGTGCCGCCCACTATTTTCCATGGAGAGAGCAATCTCATGGAAATCCATGAGATTGCATATCTCCTTGAAAATCTCCTTTATTTATTTCCAACAACTTTTGTTGGCTTTTATTCTTCAAAAATAATTCACAATTATATTTGAGAATATTGCAATCTCGCAATGAAAAAATTGTGAATCATATTCACAACCCAAAACAACATATAATTTACATTGTCAATTAATTACACAATGTGTATCCAATACACATAATAATTAATCAACACATATAAATTATAATTGGCTCTATCTAATACATTATAAATCACATTTATAATATATTATGAATAATTGGATATTTCTATCCACATTATTCTTATCCATAATAATTAAATCACATTTAATTATATTGGATAATTTCTTCACACATCAAGATGATTAAATCACATTTAATCATTATTTCTTCATTGCTTAGATCTTATGGAATTATTCTTGAACCCTCCAAGAATAATGCAATCTCTCCGCAGATACTTGGAGATAAGGACAGGGCGATTGTATTGTTCCACGTATAGTGACATGGATATTGAGATCATATCTCAAATCCAGATCGCGGGCCTCCCATAGATGCTTGATTAAATCAAGATCGTAAATCTAATCTTCTCATTGTATCTGAATCACATTCAGATCAATGTCCAACATTTGAACCAAGATCAGATCACTTCTTTACTGAGAGGAGTCACTAAAATCCAGACCCGTTTCATCACTCCGTAGGAATGGAAGCGTCATGGTTATACAATCGTTTACGATCAAATCACCCTCAGGTATTCCCAATACCTGTACATCCTGCATATCGGATGACTCAGACTAAACCCGAAGTATCGGATCAACTTTATATTGTCTACTTCATGGTTTTATCAGTAAGTTTCTCATTCGATCATTGGGAGTTGGTATCGATCATACACTTTCCAAAAGCGTATATCATACCTAGGTCTTGATCATATACTAAAAGTATATATCAAACATACAAATTCAGTCAAGCTTCCAAAGCGAGACGACCATGCGCATGGAATTTGACTCTTCCCAATATCTCATGAGTGAGCTCATGTCTTCCGGTTCAGTAACTGAACCTGTATGATCCCTTTGAGAGATCGTATTACTCATATGCCCTTATATGCACACCAGCGCGCCGGTGTATAGACCTTGATTAGGTCATCAACCTATTGGTCTGCCAAATGTACACACTCAGACATATAGTAACACATCTGTCTCCGGTCAGAGGATGCGTGCCTATATCATGACAGCATACGATATAGGACTTTGGTTATCTCGATCTCGTTAAGTCAACTCTTTGACCTAACTAATCTGACACCTCCGAATCTCTATTCCTATGCAGAGGACCTGCATTAAGAGGTCGGTCAGATATCAGCCTTCAGAGATAGGATTGCCATCTCCTACTCAGGCTGGAGATCATCTCTTAATAATCATTTGACGGTGCTCGATGAGTCCTCTATCTAACCCTTTAGATATTCATCCAAGCACCAGCCTCTATGATTCAATAGTTGAATCAACAACTGTATGATTATTAAGATGGCCATGGTACATAACCCTAATTGTACTAAGGGACCTATTATGCAAATTATTCATTCTTCATTTCAGATCAGGGAATGATATATGCAATAATATTTATTGCATAATGGCTCGCTGTGGGCTCGCATTTCCAACAATCTCCCACTAGCCCAAAGAGCCATTAATGGGCTAATTATTTAAACCCGCACTCATGTGACAATCATAGGCTATTTAGAAAATAGCTAGGTAAGCTGATCAGTCACTCTGTTCCCGCGAGACTACGCCAAGTCCTTTTACGGCACTTGCATATCCCAGTAACAGTGCTCGCATCTAATGCGAATGTTGCATCTAATGCGAATGTTGCATCTTATGCAACCAATACTCAATCTAGTTAGTTACAGTGTCTTTGACACTACAGCTTAACAATTATCATAACCAGTATTCCCATAATCCTTATCAGAATACCCTTATTCCTGGAGATCTCTATCTCCTAAGGTATCTACAGTTAAGACCTTTTTGGATTACTATCTATAAAGTCTTAAACTTTTGAAGATAAGACTTTGAGATTTCTATCTCAAAAATCTTGTCATCTATGAAGATTTTGTTATTACTGCAACCAAGTGTTTTATTTTCATAGTAGGATTAGTAACAATTTACCACTCCCACTGCATGGCAGCTATCTGGCTTTTGTACACATCTAGCACACTCCCGGCTTCTCAGAACTGATGCCCAAGGGCAAGTAGTTCTAGCATTCACTTCCTCAACTCTTTGAGGTGTTGTCCCTTTAGATAGGTCAGTACCATATCTTAAGGGATAGAAGCCTTTCTTGGAAAATCTATGAATAGAATATGTCCAAGGTGTACTCCAAATGTGACAGTCCAATTATCCTCTTCTCTTGGCTTCTGAACAACTTCAGAACTAAGATCTAAGAGGTATCTTTGAAATCATATTTCAAGATATGGAATGGCCAGTCTATAAAACACTTATTATCATCCTTATATCATTCTAAATGATTAGGATATTATCTACATTTAGCACGATGAACACAAAGGCACTCCCACTAAGCTTCACATGGCTTATCCAGATTCTATCTGAAATCATAACATTTATAATTTCATCAAATCTTATGATCCAACTTAAAGAAGCTTATTTGAGTCCATAGATGGATTCTTCAGCTTTCACATCTTGCTTTCCTCAACCATGAAGCCCTGGGGTTACTTCATGTGAATATCCTCAAAGAGGTATTTGTAGAGGAATGCAATATTGACTTACATCTTGAAGATGCAATAGTCAAGTTATGTAGCTAAGGTTAGCAATATTCTGATGGTTTTAAGCATGGTCACCGAAGAGCAAGTCTCATTGCAAGCAATGTCTTCTCTTCCGGTGTGTAGCTCATGACTACGAACCGTGCTTTGAAGGTTTCTACCTTCTCATCAAGTTCCCTTTCTCTTGAAGATCCATTTACACCTCTACAGGTATTACCTATATAGGTGGATCCTCGAGGGTCCATATACAACACTTGTATATGAAGTCTACATTAGACTTTTATTGCTAACATCCATCTATCCATGCTATGATCTTCAGAAGCTTCATCACATGGAGTTCGATCATTGTCAGATTTCTCTAACACATGGAATCCTTCCTCAAACTCATTTGAAGAGGTATTAGTGTTTCATCTTTAATTGTCCTTTTAGTTTCCAATTTCAGGAGTCTCATTATCTTCTCAAGATTAAATGAGTTCATATACTTCATTTTGTCTTGATTCTCAAGAGTCTCAACCTCTAAGAATCACATTCTCAGAGATGAGATACTTTAAGAATCTCAAGGTCATAAAGTAGGCATCCAATACCATCCTTTATTTTCTTAATGAAGCAGCACTCTCAAGTGCTAGATTCCAACATACATGGAACCTTATTAAGGATATACAGTGTAGTCTCTACTGCACATATATACCTGGAAACTAAGGGATAATTATGCTAAAATTCATCATTGATAAGATCATGTCACACATGATCCAATTGTATCTACATATAACTCTATTGAGTTAAGGTGTGTTAGGAGGATTGAGATAGAAGTGATATTCATATCTCCATAAGGTATCATTTGAATTCATCTAACAGGTACAGGCTACCTAGATTAGATCAGATTCATTTTATCTTCCTTCAAACTTTGGTTGTAAACCAAAATTATGAAATCTTTGAACATTTCAAAGGTTTCTAAAGTGAAGAGAAGAAATCTCATATCATACATAATCATCAACAGATATCACATATCCATAATGTTTACTATGATATAGATGATCTGCATACATCAATATGTATGAGATTCTGAATACCTTGACATCTTACACCTTTCCCAAAGAAGGGTGTATTGGACATTTTTCTTTGAATACAATATTCATAAGTATGTAAGTTTTGAAATTTTAGACATTCTAAAGTTTCATCTCTTACTAGTCTATTGATCAAATGAATAGACAAATGTCCAAGGCTTGATGCTAGATCATTGTCAAATAATCTTCATCCTCCCATTGATCTTAAGGTTTAATTTCAGTATTTAGAAATGTTAATGAACCATTCATTAATTTTCTAATTTAGTGGAGTCCACTAGATTTTAGATTACTATCTGAAATATCTTCATCATAACTCTTTATGATAGTTCTATCTCAGAATTCATGTTTATTTCCAACATTTAGAAACAAACAATGAGTGTATTCTTATATCTAGGTCATAGAGACATTCTCTAAGACTAAGGGCTCTCCCACTGAAATTAACAAGTCTATCAATCCAACAGAGATTGTTGCAACAATTGCATCAATATCCATGTGGATAACTATAAACCTTTAAGATCAAATTTTCCAGTCCTCTAAAACATATGCAACCTATTGCAAATGTTATCAGAAGATTGAGATACAATTATTTGACTTTATCTTATTTAATAAGCAAGTCAATATCAATGATTTATGTAGATTAATCCGATGCTCCATCCAGTCCTTCTCTAAGGATTCTAGACAGACTTGATAGTCATACTATCAACACATCAACTTATTGCAGTATTGGCATTCATCCAACTCTTCGGATGACATATGGAAGTCATAGATGTACAGTCAACTCTTTGACCATACTTCTTACTCGGGTCCAACCCATGCTTCCACTGCGCTTCCTTTATCTATAAGCAACCATTGCTTAAGACTAAGGATCTCTTATGTTAAATTCAAAAGAATTTAATGTAAGATCATTTCAACATTTATACATGCTTCATTAAATTTATACAATATGAATATTATGAAGCTTCATGAATAACTAGAGTATAGATAGTAGAATGATGACACTCATCATCTACATCCATCTAAACTCTTAAAACATAGGTTCAGGCAGGTACTCAAAAAATTGAATACATCATCTCTTATAGAGCTACCATTCTACATGATGTAGAGAACCATGTCACTCATGATTAAATGTGAAAGAGCACATATGTATGCCAGAATATCTTCATTGATTTTATAAGGATTATATGACAATTATGATCATCATCAACATGTCACTTCCAAAGTACATTTGATGATACCAAGACTATAGAGACATACAAACCCTAGGGTTGTAGTCCTATCATCTATTTAATTGTCATTCCTCATTATTACGATGAAACTTGCATATTGCAACCACATACATTATGTGTTCAATTGCAAGTACAATATCTGGATCATGAGTCCAATCCAAGATATTTCATTGGTTACTATTGAGTATATCATTGAGTGGGTTTTAATGAAGGATTATCTGAAATAAGAAATTTGCATAGATGTATGTATTTATATATACATATTTTACTTTGATTTAGGAATTTTTATATCAAAGTTGTCTTGCCATGTCAACATTGAAAGTTCATTCCCTTAATCACTTTCAATGTAAGAGATATACTTACCATTATATCTCAAGCAAGATCTGGGATCTCCTTCCTTATCTTTGTTGCATCCCAATAATATGAGAACCTACAACTCGGATAAAACGAAGCGGGAACACATTCCGCCTTGCAAGTCCAACTTGCATCTCCCAATTCGGTCTTTAACACCCGAGCCCACCACCCCTAAGGCGATGTTGACCCGTCCAAGATTGTAAAAGTCGGTAGTCGGTACTCAGTTGGTCAGGTCTCTAACTAAGGATTAATTAATAGTCGGGCGATTAAGAAGATTTAGTCGGGCTTTAATCGGCTTTGATTTTTTAAATATATAAGTCATTTTTATACATATATTATAATATATTTACATATATTTATATATTTTTTACTATCGTAATGAATTAAAAGAAGTAATTGAATTTAAATAAAACATTAAGCATCTTAGAATAAGTTTGCTTTTAAAAAGTAAGAAAATATGATATCTACAAGCAAAATTTGGTTGACTAGTGAAACTAGTCGGAATTAGTCGGTACTCAGTCGGTCACCCCACTGACTAGACTAGTCGGACCTACTAGTCGGGCTAGTCAGGTGACTTTTACAACATTGGACCCGTCATTAATTGAATCAACCGTCAACAGGAATACAACTCGCTATGCGCAATCCAATATCGCCCCAATAATATGAGGACCCGATATTGGGGTCACTACGCATACGTCCTTACTCTTTCGAGAACCGACGAGCCCGATCCAGATGCGCTTGCATACAGGAGCTGTCACTTCGGACAGGCGTCTCCCACATGCAATCCCTGGCGACGGAACCCTCCGCCTTGACGGGAGACCATGGATGTCACTTATGTGATCCTCCATATCATATTCAAAATCTAATTAATCACTATGAATCATATTCATTATGATTAATTCTTCCAAGGGAAATAACATCTCTATTCATAATAGAGTGTTTTAATTTTAATTGGATTCCAATCAATCTAATCATATTAAATTAATGATCCAATTAATATCCAACAAATATTTTATTGTTACTTGAATTATGGTATTATCTCAAATACGTATTATTTTGAATTTTAATAATTAGAAATACATCATGATTTCTTAAGCATTATACTAACCCTACCTGCTGTCATGGCCAGTACCGACGAGAGTGGGACGAACCACATACGTTGCAACCCGCAACCCCAATGCTCTCCGACTAGACACCATATCCACCTCGGGAAAGGATAATGCAAAATAAATCATTTTGTACTTGAGATGATCATCCGTTCTTCAACCGAAATTATACCATATAATAATAATCAAAACAATTTTTTATTAACATTATAATGAGATTTGCTAAACAAATCCCAAGTCCTATTCAAGCAACATGTTTGTTGGAATGTTGATCAAGTAACCAATTAGTGATCTAGATCACATCTAATCAATTATTGGTTAAGGCAATGTCATTTAAGGGAATAATTATCATCAAATATTTCACAAATATATATGCACAATTATTCGAGGAAATTAAACAATTTAATTTCACTAATTGATTAAATGATAATCACTATACAAGCATCAAGTTTGATGATTGTGTTTCCAATTAAGATTTAGATCAAATCTAATCAATTAATTGGTTGAGGCCAAGTCAATTATGTAAATAATCATCTTCCAATATTTCACAAATATTTTTCATGATTATTTCACGAAATTAAAAATTAATTTCATTAATTGACAATCACTGGGTTCTAGATTAGGACTGTAATTTCAGCAGTGACTCCTACTTACTAAAATTAGCATATCTCAATCATATTAAATCCAAATTAGACAAAATCAATTTTCATAGATTGCTAATTTGATTTAGGACAGAACCCAAATGATGTTACATGCATTTCGAGGCAAGTCTAAACAGTAATTAACATTTTAATCACGTTCAGATCTATTGTTCCCGCAACAGTGCATACATGTTCATTAAAACAACCATATCTAGAGCATACGAAATCCGATTTACGTAAATTCAGATCCTATGGTTTCCTTATTTAATGGGGAACAAAATTCAAATATTAAATTCTTGTTTAAACAATTTAAACAGTGCCAAATTTATTTACTAAACAGATCTGCGAAATCAAATGCGATAAAAAAACTTTCGCGACCTTAACGAACCCAAGTCGTCCTCGGTTTTTCGAATCATATTCGAAACCGTCAACCTGGCTCTGATACCACTTGAAGGATATGGAATTATCCTCAAGCGCATCACGGAAGCGTGATCGTCGTATCGGATACGACGAAGAACAACTAGTCGTACTAGTTGTTCGGTGCAACGGAATTTAAAAAATTTTTTATTCGATGAAACCACATGATCCGAGAACCATTCTCAGATCGTTTCATCTATAACCACAACAAGTATAATGCAATACCTCTTGAAGTGTGGTTGATCAAGTCTCTAAAGAAAGAGACATCCTGTCTCAAGTCCGATCGTCGGCGAGACCGCTTGCGAGCGCGGCGATGAACCGCGTTGTCCTCGCAATCCAAGAAGTTGATCCAAGTGTGGTTGCTCCTGATCTCGTCGTACGAGATCGAATGTCTCCTTCGTGAGTGCAGCACTCCAAGAAGACGGAGAACCGAAGAACGTCGAAGCGGCGGCGCGGTGGCGAAGGCGACGACGGTTCTCTCCTCTAGGGTTTGGTGGTCGGCCGCCAATTAGAGGGAGAGAGGGTAGACGTGTACCAAGAAAGAGAGAGAGAGAGGGCTCCAATGTTGCATGTAAATAGAGAGCATGGTATGCCTCTCTATTTATAGGGTTTTGGGATCCATGGATCTCAATCCATGTAACATATAAAATCAATGGGTGAGATTGATTTATGTCAATCCAATGGTCAAGATTGTTGTTGGCAAAACCAACAAATTTAGGTTAAAATATATTTGACAAAATCAAATATAAATTAGTCCTAAATCAAATCAATAAATAAGAGAGAATGTGCACGGAGATTTCGTCTCCATGCACCTTCCATTTGGACGGCCACACATTCCTATTAGGAATGGTGTGCCGCCCACTATTTTCCATGGAGAGAGCAATCTCATGGAAATCATTGAGATTGCATATCTCCTTGAAAATCTCCTTTATTTATTTCCAACAACTTTTGTTGGCTTTTATTCTTCAAAAATAATTCACAATTATATTTGAGAATATTGCAATCTCGCCATGAAAAAATTGTGAATCATATTCACAACCCAAAACAACATATAATTTACATTGTCAATTAATTACACAATGTGTATCCAATACACATAATAATTAATCAACACATATAAATTATAATTGGCTCTATCTAATACATTATAAATCACATTTATAATATATTATGAATAATTGGATATTTCTATCCACATTATTCTTAACCATAATAATTAAATCACATTTAATTATATTGGATAATTTCTTCAAACATCAAGATGATTAAATCACATTTAATCATTATTTCTTCATTGCTTAGATCTTATGGAATTATTCTTGAACCCTTCAAGAATAATGCAATCTCTTCGCAGATACTTGGAGATAAGGACAGGGCGATTGTATTGTTCCACGTATAGTGACATGGATATTGAGATCATATCTCAAATCCAGATCGCGGGCCTCCCATAGATGCTTGATTAAATCAAGACCGTAAATCTAATCTTCTCATTGTATCTGAATCACATTCAGATCAATGTCCAACATTTGCACCAAGATCAGATCACTTCTTTACTGAGAGGAGTCACTAAAATCCAGACCCGTTTCATCACTCCCTAGGAATGGAAGCGTCATGGTTATACAATCGTTTACGATCAAATCACCCTAAGGTATTCCCAATACCTATACATCCTGCATACTGGATGACTCAGACTAAACCCGAAGTATTGGATCAACTTTATACTGTCTACTTCATGGTTTTATCAGTAAGTTTCTCATTCGATCATTGGGAGTTGGTATCGATCATACACTTTCCAAAAGCGTATATCATACCTAGGTCTTGATCATATACTAAAAGTATATATCAAACCTACAAATTCAGTCAAGCTTCCAAAGCGAGACGACCATGCGCATGGAATTTGATTCTTCCCAATATCTCATGAGTGAGCTCATGTCTTCCGGTTCAGTAACTGAACTTGTATGATCCCTTTGAGAGATCGTATTACTCATATGCCCATATATGCACACCAGCGCGCCGGTGTATAGACCTTGATTAGGTCATCAACCTATTGGTCTGCCAAATGTACACACTCAGACATATAGTAACACATCTGTCTCCGGTCAGAGGATGTGTGCCTATATCATGACAGCATACGATATAGGACTTTGGTTATCTCGATCTCGTTAAGTCAACTCTTTGACCTAACTAATCTGACACCTCCGAATCTCTATTCCTACGCAGAGGACCTGCATCAAGAGGTCGGTCAGATATCAGCCTTCAGAGATAGGATTGCCATCTCCTACTCAGGCTGGAGATCATCTCTTAATAATCATTTGACAGTCCTCGATGAGTCATCTATCTAACCCTTTAGATATTCATCCAAGCACCAGCCTCTATGATTCAATAGTTGAATCAACAGCTGTATGATTATTAAGATGGCTATGGTACATAACCCTAATTGTACTAAGGGACCTATTATGCAAATTATTCATTCTTCATTTCAGATCAGGGAATGATATATGCAATAATATTTATTGCATAATGGCTCGCCGTGGGCTCGCATTTCCAACAGTATGAGGGTCACATGTACCTTGTTTACAAGAAATGAATACGCGTTCAATTTTCCCTTGTTTTCAATATCCCGATCGAACTGCCAAGGTCTCCCAAGTAGCACATGACAAACATCCATAAGAGCTACATGGCACCAGACCTCGCCTTTATTAGGTCCAATCGAGAAAATAACAAGGCTCTGATGGTGGATCAGAAGTTGAGTGTCACCTCGAAACCATGTCACATTGTGCGGTTTCTCGAGTGGTTGAGTTGGCAGTTCCAACTTATCGACCATTTCTTGAGACACGAAGTTCTCAATGCTTCCTCCATCAATAATCAACGAGCAGTGACGTCCTCATGAGGTGCATGTGGTTCGGAATATGCTGTGTCGTAGCCAACTGTCAGCATCATCGATAGCGGGGGCGAGTAAGATGCTCGTGGGTATGTTGTCAGGAGCGATAAAGCCATCATGTTCAATCACCAGGAAAGGTCCAGATATATCTCCATCCACTCCAAGAAGTTCATATTCATCAGATCCAGAAGTGATGCTAGCCAAAGCGGCTTGATACTCTTCAGATGCTTCCTAATGATCTGGAGCAGGATCTTCAGGGTCCTCGATGGTGCATAAATGGACGGCAATAGCCTTAGGGTTTGGACACTCAGCCGCTCGATGTCCCTTTCGATAACACCGGAAACAAGTTTCAGGTCCCATAACAGGTCGGCTTCTCAAGATGCCCGGTCCAGGGTTTCCAGTAAATGGGAGAGCGACGCCAACAATTGAAGTTTTAGTTTGGAGTTTACCTACAATAATCGATGGTGGAACTATTCGTTTGGAAGTCGTCATAAGGACACTAGTTCGTGGGATGGGGTTCACAAAAAAAGGCGTTCTCCTTGTCTGGGCTTTGGCAAGCTTAGCTTTAGCCCGCTCAGCTCGCTTATAGCCTTCGTCGATGTTTTGACAGGTAGGGTTCTGTTGGAGTATTCGTGTATGCGCCACATTGAGTTGTAGCAGGGTAAATGGATCCTGGAGAAGATCCATTTACCCCATCCAGTGTTTAGTCCCACATGGACCAGTGGTGGGACTTGGAGGCCTTGTGGAGGCTATATAAGGAGCCCCAGGCCTCCTGTAACAGATGAGAAAAAGCAATTCATAGCATGCCCCTTTGAGGGCTTCTCCCGTGGTTTCATCCCGCTCCTCACGGAGTAGGATTCCACGTTAAATCTTGTTCTTCATGATTATGTTTCTTTATTCTCTGATTCCGCTTCCGCTTTCTATTTCATAACATGGTATCAGAGCGGGTTGATTCTCGAGGATTTTAAGTTATTATATGTGGTCGAGATTTGTTTTATGTTGAAAAAAATTTTTGTTGTTCTTATTCTTGTTCGAGATCTGTTCAGGCGGAGATCTGTCCATGTTTATGTTTCGGGTTTTTTTTCTGAAACCCTAGCAAGTCAAGAGCCTGTTGTGAGTTCCGAGTTGCGTGGTTTAAACACTATGTTCATAATTCCTCCCGCAGCCAAGCATCACGCCATGGCAACACCTTTAGCCGACTCCAAGCTTCCAGATGAATCGCCTGTACATGAGGGCGATGTTCCCTCCTCTTCTCGGTCCCAAGCGCATCTAGATGTCCTAGCGTCGCGCGTCGCTCCAGGAGGTGCAGAACCCCCAGAAGGCACCTCCTTTGGGAGGCGGAGCCCCATCTCGCCCTGGCGGAGCCTCATCCAGCAAGTGCGGTGAGCTCGCAATACTCGTCCTCTCCAGAACAGCCCAGGCGCGACCCTCCTCACGAGCTCCTGCACAGCACCCGCAGCCACGCCTCCGCCCCTCGTGCTCGTGCGCGAAGCCCGCACGAAGCTCCTCCCATCACAGACGCAGGTGTCGCGCGGTGCTCCATCTCCCGCGCGAGCCGCCAAGGCGATAGCCCTATCCATCCAGCACCAGGCATACCTCATCGACGGCGATCGCGCAGGCGGCCCTCCCTCGCGCGACCTCCTCCGAGCCCTCTCTAACGCACGCGCGCCTCTACTGACGCGCTTCCCCGATGCCGCAGCAACCCCTAGGGCTCCAAGCGGAGCCTCCATGTCCATCGGTTGTAGGGGGCGGCAAGTTCGAATTAAAAGGAGGGTTCCTGGGAACCCTAACGCGGCGTGCGACTAAAAAAAAGGGGAGGGGCATTTGCCTTCGAGCCCAAGTGGGCTTGTGGTGTGCAGCCGTATGTTATTAAAAAATGAAGGTTTTTTTTGTAAGCCCAAGTGGGGGCGCGTGAAAAAAAAGGAGGATGTTTCAGATTTTTTTAAAAAAAGGGGGATTTAAAAAAAAGGAAAGAAGGCGCGTACACCGGAAAAAGTCGTACGCAAGAAAAAAATATGAAAAGCCAATAAAAAAATGATGAACGGCTTATGTAAAAAAAAATTGGCGGCTATTAAAAAAAGAAAAGAAAGAAAGAAAGACAAAAAGCCGCAAGTTCATGTTTTCTCTCCATTTTATCATTGTCTTCTCCCTTTATCGATGTTCATTTTCCGACAGGTATGGGAGAAAGGGGGAGTGTATGTGTAGAGTCACAGGTCTTCTTCCAGATTCATAGATTCGTCAGACCAACCGATTTTCAGACTCTACAGATGAGGATTTTCCATGCACAATTCCAGACTCGAAGTTCAGATTCTGAGTCTCAGTTTGATGCGCAGATTTCAGACTCGACATATTGGTCGGAGTCCAAGATTGAGGCACTCCATGTTGAAGCCCATTTTCGAGATCTCCAGAAAGAGACTCATTTTTAGACACGCACATGGATGCGGTCATTTTCAGATGAGCACATAGATGCCATCAATTATCGTGGTCCCCATCATTATTCTGGTTTTGTAGGCCAGAGTTTTCATGTGAGCCATAGGGACTCCAGAGCAGAGGACCATTCCCTATGCCATGTTGGCAAGGGTTTTCATGTGGTATCATAGGTACACCAGAGCAGTGCACCATTCTTTGAGCCAGATGGGAGAGACACAGTTCTCCAAAGAGGAGACTATTTTCAGACTCCATTCTCCAGCGACCGTGGACTCCGACGAGGATTGTACAGCCACGACCTTTTCAGTTCGACCCTTTTCAGAGATGGAACAATTGTCCACATTATTGTGGCGGGCCAGAGTACTCCGACGAGGAGACTCATTCCAGTTGCAGTGACTCTGACAGGCGCAATTCAGAGCACATGCTCTCCTACGAGGAGATTCAACAGACTCACACTACAGCCCGTTCGTCCTCCTCACTTGCACGGCATGAGAAGCAACGTCCTCGACTGCAGCAATGTGCGTGTTGGGTTGATATTATTCGTAGTGTCCTGTAGCGTTGAGTTGAGTTTCTTTCTGTTTGTCCAAGCTAAGCATTGCATGCTCCAGCTTGAGGGGGAGTGTTGGAGTATTCGTGTATGCGCCACATTGAGTTGTAGCAGGGTAAATGGATCCTGGAGAAGATCCATTTACCCCATCCAGTGTTTAGTCCCACATGGACCAGTGGTGGGACTTGGAGGCCTTGTGGAGGCTATATAAGGAGCCTCACGCCTCCTGTAACAGATGAGAAAAAGCAATTCATAGCATGCCCCTTTGAGGGCTTCTCCCGTGGTTTCATCCCGCTCCTCACGGAGTAGGGTTCCACGTTAAATCTTATTCTTCATGGTTATGTTTCTTTATTCTCTGATTCCGCTTCCACTTTTTATTTCATAACAGGTTCATCTTGGATAACTTGACGAAGTCCTTGCATGTAACGAGTGAAACAGGAGTCTCCTGCAATCGGTTGCGATGCATGAGAGACTGGAATCCTTCGGTGTACTCTTGTACGCTCAAGGTACCTTGTCTCCAAGATTACAATCGTGCATATAGATCTCGCTTGTAATCCTCATGTACAAACTTTGTTTTTAGTTTGGCTTTCATTTTGCTCCAATTGCATACCCTTTCCTTTCCGTTTGCATTCAGATTACAAGCGATCCCACCACAGCAGAGCATGTCCTTTAAGTTTGATCGTGACGAATTGTACTTTTCATTCACTGGGCATAGTTTTCCATACAAAGAAGTATTCAAGTGCTTGGAGCCAATATATAAAAACATCAGGGTCTCGTCCTCCGTCAAATTCTGAAACATCAAGGCGGATGCCTCGATCCCATCCGTCACGTACGTAGGACCATGTCGGGGTGGGAGTTGATAGCCACTATGAGGTTGTGATGTATACCTAGGGGTGTATGGTTCTTGGTTCTTTAAAATGAAAGAAGAATCATCTCTCAACTCTTCTTCTTCGCTTTCCTGTGAGTGATAGTCGCTAACGTGTCCATCGGAGGTAGAAGAACTAGACTCTCGGGATGTGTTACTCCGTGAGTGTCGTCTCCGATTCTTACGTCGATCCTTGGTTGTCGTTTCATCATTATGATCTTTCTCAAACATACGACTATTCAATGTGGTAATTTGTTCGGTGAAGTGTTCGAACATTTGTTTCATTGAACGGACAAGGATTCTAATGAGAGCTCTATTTGTGTGGTGTTGCCAGTCTTAGAGGTACTTGGTTTTTCAGCCATGAGAATCCTACTTTTTATATTTTATCGTTCTCTTCCTTTTTTTTATTTGTAGGGTGTTGCTGATCTTCAAGTCTAGGCTAATTTTGGCCGAAACTGGTGAAATTTCAAGGAAATTCTGTCAAAATTTCGAAATTATTTCGCTTTTTTGCCATCTCAAAACGAAATCGAAATCGAGATTTAAAACCTTGCCTACATGTTTCTCCTCTATATAAGAGAACCCTAAGGCCTCATGAATATATAACTTATTGCACTCTCTCTCCACATGTAGTTGGTAATGAAAAGAGAAGCATGCTTGTCTAGGTTGCTCCATGAACTGACTCGCTTGACTCAGTACAAAGGATATATTTGGCGCGATGATAGTCACGTATAGGAGCTTCCCAACGAGTTTCATGAACCTGCTTTTGTCTACCTCATCAGTGTCTACATCATACAACTACATGCTCGGGTCCATAAGTGAGGTGGTTGCTTGTAATCTGTCATACACGTCTCAAATAGAAGATACGTAATGTACTTCCTATGGTCATCACAAGACATAGTTGATTATTGGCGAACTCCAATCCAAGGAAGCAATGTAAACTGACAAGGCCCTTGGTTATAAGTCGTTGACCAAGGAAAACCTTAGTTGCATGAATGCCCTGCGTAATGATATCATCAACATAGATTAGTATAGCAATAATACCTCTCTGAGACCTCGAAACAAACAGTGAATGATAGGCAGTCTATCTCACAAACCCATGTTGATCTACCAAGTCTGAGAGCTTATGAAACCATGCTCTTGAGCTCTGCTTAAGGTCATAGATACCTTAAGCAATCTGTACAGCTTCTGCTACTCCCCCTCAGCAACGAACTTAGGTGGTTGTTGCATGTAGACTTCCTCCTGTAGATCGCCATAGCGAAGCACATTCATCACATCAAGCTGATATAAAGGCCAATCCTGTGCCACTACAACTGAGAAAAGGATCCACAATGTAGAATATCGAGCCACTTGAGAGAAAGTATCATGATAATACATCACATATGTCCGAGTGGACCTACGAGCCACAAGCCTTGCCTTGTAGTGATCTATGATGTTATCTGTTGTATGCTTCACTTTGAACACCTACTTGCATCCCACAACACACCCATGTAGAAGCTATAACAATGTTCCACGTTCCACGTGACTGTAACGCAACCATCTCCTCCTCCATAGCAAGTCTCATTTTCTCTCCTTGAGAGCCTCCTGGTATGTGCGTGGGATTTTAATGGCAGCTAATCTAACAACAAACTTCCTAAAATTTGTCGAAAGTCATGCCAAAGACACATGTCCAGTGAGGGGGTATCACAGCTACATTTGCTTTTACGAAAGGCAATAGACCACCCCAGATCATCCTCTTGTGGTGGTACTTACGCTTCATGTATATCTTCTTGCTCATCTTGTAAATGTTCACGTTCACCATTCACTCCACTGGTACCATCAGTTGAAACTGAATTTTCAGAATTTACTTGAGACGTGATAGATGTTGGGGAAGGCATTGGAGAATGGAGAAGAGACTGAGGTATATGTGTAGGAGGAGATGGAAGAACAACATCATCCTCAGACTCAGAGAGATTCAACATGTCACACGTAGAAGTATAGTATATGATAGACTCAAAGAAAGTAACATCGACGTTGACATGGTATTTTCCCTAAATAGGATCAAAACACATACATCCCTTTTGGGTACAAGAGTATCCAACAAACATACATTTGATAGCTCTAGGAGCAAGTTTGTCACGACCTTGATGCAGAAGATGAACAAATGCCACGCATCCAAAGACCCGTGGCCAAGGTTGCAAAAGTCGGTAGTCAGTACTCGATCGGTTGGATTACTGACTAAGGATTAATCGGCAGTCGGACAACTAATCAGATTTAGTCAGACTTTAATCGGCTTTGAATTTTATGATTATTATAAATATATAACTCATTTTTATACATATATTTACATGAATTTTGTACATTTTTAAACTACCATAATAAAATAAAAGAAGTAATGGAATTTAAATAAAACATTAAGCATATTATAATAAGTTCGCTTATAGAAATAGCAAAACATTAAAAAACATGGTATCTCCGAGCAAAAATTGGTCGATTGGTGTACCTAGTCAGAATTAGTCGGTACTCCATCGGCTACCCCACTGACTAGACTAGTCGGACCTACTAGTCGGGCCAGTCGGACGACTTTTACAACACTACGCATGGCATAAGAGAGAAAATGTCCTTCTTAGGAAAAGCAAGGAAGAAGGGTGCCTTCTCACTCAGAAGGATAGAGGGCATCTGATTGATTAGGTAACATGATGTCATCATAGCGTCATCCTTGAAGGAATGAAGAGCCCGACTCTATATGAGAAGAGTCCTGGTGATGTAGAAAGTGACGGTGTTTAAGTTCAGCAACATCATTTTGCTGAGAAGTATAAGAGCACGACATCTGATGAATAATGTCGCGTGAGCTAAACAATTGGGATAGTTGAATAGTACAGAACTCCATAGCATTATCCTAACGAATATAGTTAATAGAAGCAGAGAAAAGATTCTTTATTTCGATCACAAATTCTGAATCATAGTACTAACATCAGACTTTTTAATAAAAAGATCCATGAAAGTGTGGAAAAGTCATCCACAACAACCAAATAATACTTGTGCCCCTGATGATCAGGGATACGACTCGGACCCCACATATCAAAATAAAAAAGATCAAAATGATTCTGACTACTATGACCTTGACAACTTGGAAAGCTAGACCGATGATGCTTTCGAAGTTGACATGGTTCACACCGAAACGTGGACTTGATAGAAATGACAAGGATGAGATGACAGTTCTTTTGCAACAGAAGATGACCAAATAGAAGATGCCAAGTATAAGGAGAAATCAATCTCGCAGAAAGAGATCTAGCACCAGCATAAGGAGACCGGGTCGACCTATAAATCCCCCATGCCCACAGCCACATCCAATCATCCTTCCCATGAGTATATCCCAAAATACAAGGAAGCAAGGTCAAATATGGCACGATAATGTAAATCTTTTGTAATCTAACTAATATACGATAAATTCATTGAGAAATCTAGTGCATGAAGAACATTTTGTAGATGCATGGAGGGAGTCAAATGGATTATCTCTTGTTCGATAATGGGAGAATGTATCCCGTCAGCAATGACCATTGATTTATCAGGTTGTACACAGCTATAAGAACCGAACTTTGTATGATCTCCACATAAATGATGAGAAGCTACATAGTCCATGATCCATTTTGAAGGATCTGGTCAAGTGCGACTAGTAAATGCAAGAGTAATACCAAAAGTGTTGGTGGAGGCAGAAGCATCAACATTTGATGGCCCAATAAAAACACTAAAAGATCCAACCGTTTGAGGCATGATCTCTCTCAATCGAGCAACGAAGTCATCAAAATGATAATCAATAGAATCAAAGGCAGTCTAGACCTGCTCAGCAGCACAGGCAGAGGGTGGAAAGTCATGCTTAGAATAGCATGTGTCCTCTAAATGACCTGACCAATGACAATATGAATAGGGTAGGCAAGGGCGCAAGCCTCCTCTACTGCATCATGGAAGGTCGTATCCGGATATATCGGCGATATATCGCCGATATATCCATATCGACATGGGATCGATATCAAAATCGATATATAGATATATCCGATTTCAGGCATTTTCTTCAGAAAGATTCCTAGATATAGCGATATATCGACAATATATCCACGATATATCGTCGATATATCGATATCGACAAGATATCGAAATAGAGTAGGAATGAAAAGAGCAAGATGCTTTGGGAATTGAGATTCGACTATTCAGATAGCCTTGCGGATTTCCCTGGCTCTTTGCCCGAGGGGACTCAAAAGATTGGAACTGATCTTTTTCCTCAGTAGTTCACCCCCTCGTGAGTTCCAGGAGGCATCTGCAGCAGGCGACCATGCAAGAATGTCGATTAACTTATGTTTGGCTATTGGGAAGAGCCTGCTACCATGGAGCCTCCGCTCTCCGGTGACTCTGCTTTTCCGGTCGGGCATTGTTCCACTTTCTCATGCGCCTGCGCCCTGAGTTCGAGCACTAGATATTAAGACCCTTCCTCGACGACTCTGCTTACTATACTGGTTTTGACGACTTCACTACGGGGTCAGGTGAGCTTTTGGCCTCGGAGCCTTGCTATACAGACCCCTGCTCCCCACTTTGTTGCCGCTCCCCGCTCATCTGCCTCTCGTGGGCGTCTTCCTCCTTATACCTCTACCGTATATGTTATAGAATCGAAAAACGAGAAGGCTAAGAGCAAGAATCGAATATAGCCACCATCTCAGACATTTGACCTCCCACCATTATCTAGTGATTTCAGGATAGTCCATGGACTGCGGCAACAATATCGAAATCGATATGTCCTTCCATGGCTGCATGTACCCTACCCTCTGAATTGAGGTAAGTCGCCTCTACCACGAGAAACTGCTCTAGTCGATGACGTCTGAGAAGATACAACAGAGGGGATGCTCAGCCTACGGTATGCCTCCTCCATAGACGGTCTAGTAGCATTTGTGACTAGCTGAAAGCGGGGTGAGTCATACACAGAGTTAAGGGTTTCTCGAAAACCCCCAATCATAACATAATCACGATAGACCTTATGGTGCTTTGGTGAGGCCGTTAGAGGTATGTAGCTATGGAGTCTCTCAAGCATACACCTAAGAAATGTGTACAAGGCATGAAGAGGACGGTCACCTTGTTTCGTCGTAAAAGTATCATGCTGGAGTTGCAAGATCTTCGAATTCCTTTCTTGAAAGTACGTCGTTGTGAGGATGTCACACATTGCCTTCTCCATGGGTTGACTCAAGATATCATTGGATTTTTCCCCATGTGCAATACTAGATAGCCAAACTTTTGCATAGGCATCATCAGCCTCCCATGAGGCATTGGTCCCAATCTTGTCGGCCAGCTCATCCTATTCCTACGTCAGAATATGCTTCTTACCATGGCTCTATAAGAGATTCAAGAACTGCACGGCCTACACCTCGTAATTTATGCCATCCATCTTGACAATAAGTATCGAACCCTTAAAGGCACCTGCAGATGGAATATCAATTTTGTTTTCTGACATAGTGCCGAATTGGTGCACAACTAGGACTATAGATAGGTGATCAGGTGTCTACACGAATATAAAGGGGGTGGTTGTGGGTGTATGCTCATATTACAACCACCCTTAAGCAAACTCGTGTGTGGTTTGGGTAGCGTAAGGGTAGCACGTGGGCGACGTCAGACAACGCTTGTTCAACGCTAGGGTAGGCCTGAAGAACCCACTGAAGCCTTGCACAGGACCTTTAAATGAGGAAGAAGGGTTTACGCAAGGCTCAAGGAGGACAAAGGCTGGTGGTGGCGGTGGGTTTTAGGTATAAGTCTCAATATAGGATCGTTTTTCTGAAACCATGTGAAAAGAGAATGTCGTAAGTTATCTATTCATGAGGTCCTAAACTACTCTTATATAGAGGAGAAACATGTTTGGAAAATTACATAGTGTAGACAGAAAAAAAAGAGAGTGCATAAAAGGATAGAAGATAACTAATATCTAACCATAGGGGTCTGTTTGGTAACCGGGTTACCCCGAGGTAACCCAGTTTACCCATCTCTATTCTTGGGTTGGAATTCCATCACAAATCATAGTGACATCACATTACATTCCTTATTCCAACCCTCTCCAACCCTCGTAACCATCCCAAACAGCTACTATTCACATCAGGTTACCCAAACCCACCTCAACCCAGTAACCAAACAGACCCTAGATGTAATGATGTAGTCTAGAACCTCATGGAGACGATTACCAAGGACATTTGACGTGATGAAATGAAAAGCTTTGCGAAGAGTTGATTTATATCATTTTCTTCGCTTCGCACTTATTTATATAGGGATTGGCATTTGCTTTGTGAGTCGCGTAGGTCAGTGGTAAGCATAGGAGGAGTACCCGAAGGACAACAACAGTGCGGTTTCAGGTGATGTCGTGTCATTAAGGCCTAATAAGGCACTATTGGGCGAGGGGCAACCCAACTAACCAGGAAAGATATGAAAAGCAAGTCGAGCCTCCATAGCTTCACATAACTCTGTTTTCTCTTTCCTGGTTCTCCCGACACCTTTCATTCTTCCATCAAGCTTAGTGGAATATTTAACCGAACTTTATCAAAAAGAAAGCTTACTCTACTCCCGAAGAATGTCTGGAGTTAGCAAAGAGCATTTAAGCTTGCATTTCGAGGTAGCGCCTCGGAAAAAGACGAGACATGGGCTAGGTCTCGGGCATGATGTTAATGGCGTCAACTACCTGACTCTCGGACCCCTTGCTACTGCTCCTACCTTCTTTCCCCTTGTGTATGTCCCACCTCATTCTCCTACTTAAACCCTTCTGGCACCATGAAAGCTACCTAGTCGTCGAGTATGCCTTTCTTCACCCCCTAGCATACTTCTATGCGCTGGGTCTAATTACTTGCATACTTGGGCCTGCCTTACTATTAAGCTTGTTTGTTCTCTTATAAATAGAATCAAGGGAAATAGGTTGAAATCCCCAAGGACATTGTTCCATGTCCTTCTTAGGAAGAAGAAAAATCAAAAAAATGATTCATGCTCTTAAAATCCCATTTCTCCTTTTGGAGCTCCTCCACAACTGCGAAAACATCTACCTCAACTAGCTCCCAAAAATCCCAAAAGAAGAAAATCGTGAAACCATCGAGTTTAGGTGAGCTCTCTACATTTAGAAGAAACAACAGCAACATTATCTCAATGCTATCGAAAGTGTGCACCAATCCGAAGGTCTGCATCTCAAATATTTGGGATCATTTCTACATACCCACCTCACACCGTTAGAATGAACCCTCCTACTCACCTCTTGGAAGTAACCAACCACAGTAGCCATGATAGCATGCTCGCCCTCAATATGCTCAACCCCTACCTCATTCGAGTGGATGAAGTTGCACCTCCTCCTACTGACCACCAAATGAAAGAAAATAGCATTTCATACCCCTCCTTTAGCCACGTCTGTTGAGAATGTCACCTCCAATCCACCTCCCTTTTCTTACCTCATCCGAAATTGTCTATGCAACCCCCTGCAATCTTCTCGTCCACCAACACCCTAATATCATCAAGTTCATCTAGCATGCGCCCACTCCCTACGTCAGATCTCCCTCTTGAAGATCATGTGCAAGGTCAAAATTTAGGATACATGGATATGCATAAATTGTTTCAAAGCCGGTGTAGATCAAATCCATTCTAAAATTGACATTAAGGTCACATTATCTATAAAAAATCGACTTAACTACCAAGAGATGTCATTTTCATTACTAATAATCATGTCTTGCAAGAGAGGACCAAGCATGTAGACTAGAGATCTGATCTAAAAAGGGTGCCTCCAAACTCCGCATATTGTGATGTATTTATCAAACCTCTCATAAGGACCATCTTCGATCGATGTTTTTCCACTTTCCAAGTTGTGTGATAACTTGCTCTAGCTTAAGTAGGAATGTTGAGATAAATTAAGATGCAATTCCTTTAAATTATAGATGTACCTTTACGGTATCTCTTATATCTTTATGGATTCCTGTGCTATTTTTCCGCCATTCTCCGTATATAAGGAGGGTAGACCTCTCATAATAAACAAGTTTCTTTCTTTTCTAGATTTTGATGTCTGCTACCATATCGCAATACAATGTTCAGACCCCCATCCTCCTCTTTGCTTCCCTAGAAATCATTAGGATGGTGAAGTTGGTTATTCTTTTCCATTTTTAACTCACAAGATATGTCAAATGTAATAAATAATTCAAATTGGTTCACTGTCGTATAAAATAGGTACTGCAAACAGGTTATGCCTATTATTCAAATCATGTCATCCAAATCAGTGATAAATAACCAAAAACTAATCCCTAAGAAAACTGAAAGCAAGATCTGGAATACTCAATAAATCATTACCTTAAGTAGTAAATCCACAGCAACAATTACTCCTGAGACCATAAAGATGCGTGTTAAAGCTTCACTGCCACTGGACTTATTACCTTGAAGTAGAAATGCAACCAAGCTTGTCTCCAGAAACATCATCCCGGAGGTTGTAAACAGAGACAGAAGATTCCATGCCATTTCTTTTCCATGCGTACACTGCCAGGCCTACAATGTAAAATGTATATTTGAAAAAAAAAAGGTCGTATGGTTCCAAAATATGTTAATTGCCTCCATGAATCAAAGAAATATGGATAACTAAAGAATATAAATGGCTTCAAACTCAAAAACATTTATTGTGCGACTAGCCAAGAAGATCTAGAACAGCCATATGCTTCACTATGAAGAAAAACGAGAAAAGGATTGCCACAAGATAAAAATTTAGAGACGTGTGTTTCATATTGGCAATCAATTGTGAAGATTAAAAAAATGGCAAAAAATGGCGGTCTTGTCCTACTTTAGAGGTAGGCTCGGATACATGGATTCTTGCTCAAATCCATGTTGAAAAATCCGACTATTTTTTACGATGTGGTCTTTTGGGTGGAAAGCACACTGCACTACCACCAGACCATTGTGGAAGATTAGAGCCACAAAAAATCAATTGTGGAGATTAGCACATAAATTTCCAGCCACAGAAACAGTTGTTGATCTTAGAGGCAAATTTGGATTGTACAGCTAGGTGAAAAAAGTCTAGAACATCCATATACTTCGATGTGAAAGGAAGACAAAATAAGGATTATCACTAAATAAACATTTAGAGACAGTTCTATGCTTCATAGATATATGCAATCCTTTGTGGAGACAACTAGTACAGAAATTCTAGCCAAGGAAACAAAGTTTCTGATTTTAGAGGCATATTTAGACTTTTGGAGGAAATTTCGATCTGTTTGGAATCAAAGAATCCATGTAGTTGGCCCACTTAAAGTTGGAAAAAGCTTAGTTGAGTTTCATATAAAAAAAGAAATCGGTTGAGTAACTTCTAGTTTACAATTTTAACCTGCATCACTAATTCTACAGCAGATGCATCTACACGTAAAAACACCAGAAACATATCAGTTACCTTCAGCTCATGCCCTTACATTGGGCATGTGAACACGCTGTATCACTATCATACTCCCAAAGATAAAATCCCTCTGCCACACAACTTAAGTCAGGCTGTCATGATGGAATTGAAATCTGAGAAAGCAATTCAAAAAGAACTACTAGGTCAGCAACACCGTACCCATAACGCATGGAATATTACTGCTCATAGAGAAAGCCACATTGATCATGAAGTTCACCCCCCCCCCCCCACCACCAAATATCCAATTCAATTTTCTTAGTCAATGAAGGATTATATAAATTGGGGATTAAGATTAGGTGGTGCTGATCATTTGAAATTTTTGAACAAATCTGATAAATATTTATCATGACCCTTTCAAAATTTTCAAATAGAGGAATTAGAACTCATTTCTGATTAGATCCGGTGAGATCTTGTTAGAGAATGTAATAGGTGGGTAAGTGGATCTCACCAAGATCCAATTACCCCACTCATGTTTAGTCCCACATGGATGAGCGGTGGGACTCCGATTTGTCTGAGGGGCTATATAAAGAGCCCCTCACCCCCTGTATTCACTGAGAATTCTAATAGAATATCTAGCCCCTTTGAAGGTTTCTCCCGTGGTTTCATCCCGCTCATTAGGGAGTACGGTTCCACGTTAAACATTCATGTTCTTCATGTTTATTGCTCTTGATTGATTTACCGCTTCCGTGTTTCTATTTCAACAAGGTATCAGAGGCAGTACGATTTGCGGTTTGATTTTTTTTCAAATGTGATTATTATTGGTTATTATTCATGTTCTGGAGCTTTGTTGGTTATTATTCAAATTTGTACCCACTTAATGGTCTAGTGGCAGGACAGTGTGTCTACCACACAAAAGACCAGGGTTCAAATCCCACTCTTGCAGGGGTTGCGTTAGGTAATCGACGGTCAGCATAAAAAATAGTCGAATCTTTCAACATGGATTTGAGCAAGAATCCATGTAGCCGACCCTACTTATAGTGGAAGAAGGCTTAGTACTTTTTTTATTCATGTTCTGGAGCTTTGTTCAAGAAATTCAAGGCTTCTTAATAACCCTATTTTAGGCAATGCTAGACACAGCAATCTTCTTATACAGTTGCAGATCCCAGGGATCGATCGCGTAGGCGGTACGAGATCCCGTTCAACAGCAGGTCGCACCTCCTCCCTGCACGCATTCAATCCAGGCGAACCTCCCGCAGCGGAGCCCTTCTCCTTGGTTCCTCTCGTGTTGCTCCAGCGTGCGGGAACCTTCAAGCTGTGAGTGCCCTCCTCTAAAGATCGTGCCTCTCCAAATCGCGCAGGTGGAACCCTCCGATCCCCCTTTAGTGTGTCGCTCCATCAAGCGGAGTCTCCTCCCATCCGTGATCTGCCCAAGCGTAGGAACCCATCCATCTCGACAACCGCACCATCGCCTCCCTCAGCTCCGCTCCAGCACTCAGGCATAACCCCTCCTCGTAATCTTCTTCCAGGCGAAACCCCAGGCAGACCCCCCCCCTCGTGACCTCGCAAAAACTTCCAGGCAGAAGCTTCTTCTCCAGGCAGTCGGCGGTAGCAACAGGTGGTGAGCCCAGTTACCGCTTCCGCATTTCTATTTCAACAGATCTAATATGGAAATAGCTTTTTAAGGGCGAATCTAATATGTGAAATAGTTCTGATTGATTAAGATATCACAAATTGATTAGAGAGATCGTTGAAATCAGAGAAACTTGTCGATTGGTACTGGATACTGAAGTTTCTTGATCGATTTGAAGTTATCTTTTGCATACATTTCCTTCCATATAAGTAGTAGTAGATGATAGAAGGGGTTTTTACACTCGCGTCCTTCGAGTTTCTGCAAATACACTTATGCCCCTCAAGGTTGCAAAAGTCGGTAGTCGGTATTCGGTCGGTTGGGTCACTGACTAAGGATTAATTGGTAGTCGGGCGATTAATCGGATTTAGTCGGGCTTTAATCGGCTTTGATTTTTAAATATATAAGTCATTTTTATACATATATTATAATATATTTACATAGATTTTTATATTTTTTTGGCTATCATAATGAATCAAAAGAAATAATTGAATTTAAATAAAATATTAAGCGTATTAAAATAAGTTTCCTTTTTAAAAAGTAAGAAAACATAATATCTCCAAGCAAAAATTGGTTGACTAGTGGATCTAATAGGAATTAGTCGGTACTCGGTCGGCCACCCCACTGACTAGACTAGTCGGACCTACTAGTCGGGCTAGTCGGGTGACTTTTACAACATTGATGCCCCTACATTTCTTTTCAATGACACTTGTGCTCCTATCTTCTTGGACCGTTGACGGTTATGCCCCTTGGGTTAGTTGTCTGCCATTCTCCTCCCAAACGGACGTTAACTTATGAGCATAATCGTAACTACAAAGAAAAGAAAGTGGTACATATTTTTTTTCTTCTTCCTCATTCATCATCTTCTTCATTCCTCCTCCTCCTCCCTCTTCCTTCCTACCGACATCCTCCTCCCCGCCACCACCTCCAACCCATCCCTGATCCTCCTCCTTGCACTCAGACCCCTCTGCCCCTCGTCCACCTCCACCCCAACCTCGATCCCCCTCCCTGCCACCTCCTCCTAGATGTACCCAGCCCTCCATCCCAACCCATCTCTACCACAAATCCTCCTCTGCCCTCCTCTACTCCTTCCTCCTCTAGCTTCTTCACCACCTTCTACGGCTCTATCCCTGGTCGAGTTTACAGCCTTGCCCTCGACGACAGTGATGTCATCTCCTCCATCTGCAGCCCTTGCCTCGACCAAGGTTGCAGAAAGCGGTAGTCGGTATTCAGTCGGCGGGGTCACCTACTAAGGATTAGTCGGCAGTCGGGCGACTAGTCGGAATTAGTCGGTTTTGAATTTTTAATTATTTTAAATATATAAATCAGTTTTTTATACATATATTCGTATGTATATACATATATTTGTACATTTTATATGACATAATGATGAAACAAAAGAAGTAATTGACTTTAAATATAACATTAAGCATATTAGAATATGTTTGCTTTAAAAAAAAAGTGAAAAACAAAAAAATTAAAAAAAGGTTGTTGTAAAAGTCGGCCGATTAGTCGGCCGACTAGGCCGACTAGTCGGCCAGACTAGTCGGGTGGACCGACTAAGGGCCGACTAGGCCTAGTCGAGTCGGTTACCCCCCCCCCCCCGACTCGACTAGTCGGACCGACTAGTCGGCCTAGTCGGCCGACTTTTGCAAGCTTGGCCTCGACAAAGCCTCCTCCGACCTACCCCAAAGCTGCCCCTATAAGAAGAATGTCATCATGTGGCATGACAATGGCCTCCTTCGATATGCCAACATGCAATTTGCAGCCACTACATATTACGAGAACTGGGTATTCTTGAAGAACATCAGCAATTCTTCTTTGATTTAGCACAATTCAACAATTTCATGCTGGCAATTCTGAAGGGGGTTGTCGTCCTACACCGTGTACAACATAACAGGATCAAGGATGTTCACTATGAGGGAGATAGACATCGTGAGGCTCGGGAGGTTCTAGAAGTTGAATGGATTGGTGCAGTACACAAGGGACATCACTGTAGGGGATTGCATCGTGTGCTTGGGGAGATATATATGTCTATCGAGTTGTTGTCCTAATGCTATCGAGGGAAGGGTGATTGTTGCTACCTGCAACTTATGGTATGAGGTAGCCCCTTTCTACAACTAACCACGGAGAACCATCTTCCCAAGATTAAGTGTGCCGCCTCCCTCTCCCCACCTTTCTCTCGATCTTGCTCATGTCAAGGCTTTATTCTCTCCTCATCCTACAATTAGCATTACGTCTCCATTACGACCCTCTCAACAAAGTTCATCGGTAGACTCACCATCCCCAACTTTGCTCGATCATCATCTTCATTAAGTTTGTCGCCCTCAAGCTCAATTGTTGTGCTCTAGCCGATGCGCTTTCATCTTGCAATTTCGCGCCAACAGGCATCAAGAAGACGATGCACATTGTTGTCGCCCCGTGTGTATTACACTACAACTGTCCCAAGTTGTGCATGCACTACTGCCCCTCTTCTAGCTCTCTTGTTCACGTCATCAACGACGTGCTCCCTATGCCATAACTCCCCCGCCCCTGATTCCCAACGGCCCTCCTAGCCGCGTAGGCACGTCGCCAGCTGAATGAAAGAAGAATACAAAAAATTTAGGGGCATAACTAGAGTTTGTTTTAAACAAACAACAATTTGGTTCATCTAATAGATGGACAAACTAACAGTAGGGGTACAATTGTGTTAACAGTGGAATAGCATAATGGCACAAGTGTTAATGCAAAAAAGGCAGGGGCATATTGCATTTGCATGAACTCGAAGGGCAATTGTAAGAATCCCGTGATAGAATAGTATATGGTATGTATTTCTTTTCTTATTTATACATTGCAACTATGATATATGAAATTTCTCCTTTTCAGTCATTGATATATGGTGCGCTCACATATCCGAAAGTGATTGTGGCAACAAAACAAAATGTGATGACATAATGGTGTTCCTCCAAGGAAGGTGGGAGCAGATTCGGCATACATTTCCCATTATGGACATATTTGGGGACATGTCCGAACTTCAGATTAATAGAGAAAAATCAATCATTGTCCCTTTCGGGCTTTCGGGGCAGGAGGTGCATGATGTGGCGACAATTGTACAATGCACCATTACTAGCTTACCCGTCAACTATTTGGACCTTCCACTCGTGGCTGGGAGGTTGAGAGTTTGCGATTGGAGACCATTCTTGGATAGGTTGGGAGGGAGGTTGGCGAGGTGGAAGGTGTCCATGTTGTCCAAGGGAGGGAAGTTGATTCTTTTGAAGCATATTATCCCGATTGTACCGATTTTCTTCTGCTCCACTAGATTACTATTGACAGGGGTACACACAAAGATTGAATCACTAATGAGGCAGTTTTTCTAGTATGGTGGAAAGCAGAAAAGGAAGGAATTCCACCATGTGGACTGTGGCCGGGTGATGAAGGCTAAAAGGAAGGGTGGTTTAGGGGTACTGTGTATGGAGGATATGAACAAGGTGCTTTTGACAAAGCGAGTGGTGCGAATTTGGGGGTGTTCTGAGGATCTTGGGTGTCGTTTGTTGAGGCATATCTATGAGATCTACATGTCCTTGGGGTGGTGTTGGGGCGTAATCCATCATTGTAGTAGCAGGGTATTGCTAAGATTTTACAGAAGATGACAACCAAGTTGTGATAGGTTCTTGGAGACGGAGAGAGCTTTCGTTTATGCATCGATGACTAGACAGGGGACGGGATCCTGGGGGTACATTTCCTGCGCCTCCTGGGGTTGACTCGTAACAGGGATGTTTTGGTCAGTTATGTATGGGAGCAGGGAACGTGGTCTCCTCTTTTCACATCGGACTTGTCCGACCAAAGGTTGGAGGAACTTCTTCGACTACAGAGCGAGTTGATACATGTGGAGGCACTGACAACTGGTAGAGACCATTTCATTTGGGTGGGGAGATTCACAGTGAAGAAGGCATACCACTTCTTTGTGGAGGATGGGGAAGTGGTGCATAAGGATTTACGGGTGGATATGGGAATGATCTGGAAAAGCAAAGTGCCGAACAGAGTAAAGGTCTTTTTATGGTTGCTCATGCTTGATAGAATCCTTACCAAGGGTCGTCGCTATCAATTACTGCTCACTAAGGATTGTTTGTGTGATAGATGAGGGGTAGCGGAGGAAGACGTGGACCATATGTTTTGCTCATTTCCCCAATCTGCGTAGGTGTGGGGTAAGGCCAGCATTCTTTGGCTTTGCACGAATGATGGCTTAACTTTTTGGAGAAACCACGTAGGTGTGCGAAAATGGCCATGAGGACAGCTCCTATCCTTTTGCAATCTTGTGGGCAATCTGGTGTGGCAGAAATGAGGACATATTACGAGGGCAACGTTTTTACTCGGAGAACGTGTTGGAGCTTTGTAGGGCGCTTTATCATGGAGATTGTAAAATGGTGTTCTTGGCGGTTGATGTAACCCCTCTTTTACTTTTAATTTTTTAATATAATTTGAGGTGGATTCCATCTTGGGATGCCACCTTTTTTCGTTAAAAAACCAAAATAAAATGTGTGGTACACTACATGACATATTATGCTACAACTCCCCAAATACCACCAAACTACCATTTCCACAAACACCCATGTGTCTCTCTTCGAAGGCATGATGAGTTTTTGGGATACCATTGGAGCGGGATGGAGAGGTACTGAGAGGGAGCGATCTAAGTTCTTAGTGCTAATCTGGACAATCTGGATAGCCAGAAATGGTGCAGTGTTTCAACAGGAACAAGTGTATGGTGAAAATGTGTTGGCGTGTGTTAAAGTGCTTGTAGAGAGCTGGAACATGTAATCCCTTTTTAAAGATTACTTACTTTAGGCATGTAATTCTAATCAAGATGTAAATGGTGAAAGTTTTGGACATACGCCTATATAGTGGAGGCTTTTTTTTCAAAAAAAATGATGTATCTACTTACACAAGACAATGAGCAATTATTTGATGGGCAAGCTTTTATTTGAGATGTGTATTAGTCCAAAGTAACATGTAAATGGCATACTTCTTCATGATACATGCAAGGAAAAACCTTTTTCAAGCATTGTTGTGCCAATTATTCCAACTCGGTGCATGCCACCCCCCTTAGGAGAACTTAGAATTCATCCCATCTTCTTTGCAGTTGAGCCCGTGTATATTAAAGATCTTTTCAAGCCAATGTCTTCATTAGAAAAAATACATTCATTGCATCCTTCATTTCGAATCAAGTTCCTTAGTAATGTACCGGACTACATAAATCCCTTATTAGTGCAAAATATTTTTTTACTTGAGTAATGTAGTAATATCGCATGTTTGCAATGTGATACTCATATCGCATTCAGAAAATGTGACATTATTTATGCATTCTTTATCTTGGCAACAACAACAACAAAGCCTTTTCCCACAATTAAGTAGGGTCGGCTACATGGATACTTCACCTCCATTCATATCTATCTTGGGTCAATCATGGACTTCATAAAAAATAAAAAAAGGATGTCGCATTTGGAACATGCAACATTGTATTGTCCAATTTGGATGTCGCAAGTTCCAAATGCAACATCCGTTTTTTTATTTTTTTAAAAAAGTACAAACTTTGCAATCCTAAATATATCGCATTTTCTGAATGCGATATGAATGATGTATTTCAATTATGCAATATTACTGCACTACTCAAGTAAAAAATATTGTGCACTACTCACGGATTTATGTAATCCCATAACACTACTAAGGAATTTGCCTCTCTTCATTTTGGGATTTTCTTTCTCATGCTCACCATGCAAGGCAGATCTAGCATGCAGCTTAGAGGGGGGGCAACCCCATCTTAATCCTTATATTTCACTTACATAACATCCGCCTTTTTCAACCCCCTCCCCCCCTAAAATCATAATTTTTCTTCAAAATAATGTTTTTAAGGAAAAAGAGGAGATGTGATGTCAAGGAGACATTAATGCAATATTTCTCAAATTGACGGGTCGAAATGATTGAATCCATCAGGAATTTTAGGATTTTTTAAATTAGGGTTTTTTTGTCCTAAACTCTTTGGTCGGTTAATTTTATTTACGTTAAATAAATTGAGATTGGAGTAATCTCAATCTTTTTAGTAGCTGAATTAGTTGGATTCAAATTAGAGTGAATTACGTCCTTTCTCCTTATCCGTAAACTCTTATACCTAGCTCCCTCGCCCATTAATAACTGACCTCGTCTCCGCTTAACAGCTGATAGTCTGCCCCGCTAGTCAAAAGCCCTTTCAGCTCGCAAGGCTAGGGTTAATTAGGATTTTATTTAGTTTGAATTTAATTCTCTTTCTAATTTATAATCCCATCCCTCTTATATAAAGGGGATGATGGTTTATTGTAAGGAAAACGGGTTATGAATTAAATTTTGGGTTTTGATTTAGAGAGTGCCTCCACCAATATCTCCCCACTTCTGCAAAAATTCTAGGGTTTCCCCTCTCATGCAATATTATTGCACTACTAAAGTAAAAAAAATATTTTGCACTACTCAGGGATTCCCATGATACTACTAAGGAATCCGCCTCCCTTCATTTCGAGGTTCTCTTTTTCGTACTCTGTATGCAAGGCGGATCTAGCATGTAGCTTGAAGGGGCAAAACCCACGCCTTGGTTTTTATATTTCACTTGCATAATAACCGTATTTTTCATTCCCATCCCCTCAAATCATAAATTTCTCTATAAAAAATGTTTTTCGGAAAAAGCGGATGTTATGTCGAGGAGACACTGATGCAATATTTCCCAAATTGATAGGTGGAAATGATTAAATCCATCATGAATTTTAGGATTTTTTAAAATTCAGGCTTTTCGTCCTAAATTAGTTTGTCGGTTAATTTTATTTTTAAGTTAAATAAATTGAGTTTGGTTGTAATCTCGATTTTTTTATTAGATTGAATTAGTTTGATTCAAATTAGAGTGAATTGGGAGTCAATTAGGACTTTATTTAGTTTGAATTTAATGCTCTTTCTAATTTTGTAACCGCACCCTTCTTATATAAAGGGGATGGTAGTTTATTGGAAGGAAATCGGATTATGAATTAAAATTTGAGCTTTGGTTTAGAGGGTGCCTCCACCATTATCTCCCCCCTCTTCTCCCAAAATTCTGGGGTTTCTTCTCTCAACATATTTTTTCCTCAACCACGCGAAACACGTCACAATTCTAATTTCTCTTCTCATCTCTTCTCGTTTTTCTGTTTGCATCAATTGGTATCAGAACATGGCAACCGAATCGTTTCCATGATTCGATAATCATGTTGTTAATTGGCGCTTGAAGTTCGATCTGAATTGTCTCTCTCATGGTTCACATGCGCGTTCGCATCAACGAAGGTTCAAGCACCGTCTTCAAACAAGCATCAATGTACAAATATGGTTAGATGCGTTGTTCGAGGAAGAAATTATCGTCAAAAAAATCCGATTATTGCACTTCCAATGCAACATTATTTTGATGATACAACTCAAAAAGACGAAGGTATATTCATTCAAAACGAAGATTTCACTGCTACATGTATTGTACAAGATGATGAAGATTTTTTTAAAAAAAAGTAAGAGGGTGGCATCCCAAGTTGGGACCCACCGCAAGGAGTGTGTGTGTGTTATATAATCTTAAAATTACAAAGTGTTACAAAATTCCAAGATAAAGAAAGCGCCTTATAATGCTCAATTACATTCTCAGTATAAAATGTATGCCCCACAAATAGCGTTGTTCCGTGCACACCAAATTGCCCAAACCAACGCAAACGAAAGTGTGTTGTCCTCATGCCCATATCCACATACCGATGGAATATCCCCCCAGAAGCTCGAACAGTCCTGCCTAACAAGCAAAAAAATGTTTGCCATGTTCCACACCTGGGTCGAGCACGGACAGGAGAAAAACAGATGCTCCACATTCTCCTCCGCCAAACCACATCTATCGCAAGATACATCCTCCACCCCCAACAACTGACCCCGGTGCCCCTTAGTGAGAGTCCTGCCAAGCCTGGACAACCAAAGAAAAACCTTGATTTGGTTTGGTATCTTGCTTCTCCATATCAACCGCATGTCCTCACCAACCTCCTCCTCCACATCCTCCCCTTCCGCCGCGAAAAAACGATAAGCCTTCCTCACCGAAAATCTGCCATATCCCCAATCACAATGATCTCTATAAGTCATCGGTCCCTCTCGCCTTACTAATTGATCTCTATCAGCTATCCTCCTCTATGGCCTCCAATTGCAAGGCCATAAACTCCTCGAGCATTTGATCTGACAGCTCCAAAGAAAAGATCGGAGACCATGACCCCATCCCCCAAACTTCCTGCACCACCACCTCCTTATCCGTCACCATCTGCACCAGCCGTGGGAAGCGCTCCCCAAATGCCCACTCCCCTCTCCAATAATCCTGTCAAAATCGAAATCCTCCTTCGCTCCCCAAAATGGGTCTCATCTTAATTGCCAACTATGGGACCATCTGCGTAATTCCTCTCCATAAAGACGACAGCAGGAGTCCCATCTTCGACGACGGTCTTGTAGATGAGGAATATGAAGCCCTAGATCTATCTTTGATCAAAGTTGCCATCCAGGAAGTATATGAATCAATTGACTCAACAATAAAAGCGCAGGAGGCCGCAACTCTACCCCAGGATCCTCCTTCGTCGGTACAAAACCCTGTCACGACATAAGATTCGCCACCTGTGTTAGCTGTTCCGTGGGCCCCGTCATCGATATCAGCCACACAACCCCCTTTAGTACTTGGAAGACACAAACGAAGTAGTGGGTCTTTCTCGCTCGTCGCACAAGGCTTGATTATCACCGCCTCAAGTCCTATACCCAACATCACAGGAGAAAAAGTCACCTCTCGAGCAGCTCATGCAGTCACAACAGTTGCAGTACGCTGCAAGCCATGCCATTGCAACCACCGTGCATATTGCATGTGCAGTAACCACCAACACTGCTACTTCCTTACTACAAGGCTCCACCACTAGAGCGACTACATGATACATCAATGGAGCAACCATACCCGCATCCAATCCCACTGCAAAAGCAAACACCACACATGTTGCATGCATAGTAGCCACCAATGTCGACATCGCCACAAGCGGGCCCCATACCCAACAAGTCCCATTGCCACCCTCCGTGAAATCATCGTTACCATCACAACAGCCGATGGTGGCTCTCCTCCCACCGCTCCTACCGTACGCACTGCTCGTGCAGCCATTGTAGCTCCTATCACCATTGTCATCGTGAAAGAAGCCAAGAAACCCTAGTTGGGTATTTCTCTCTAATGGATTTGGAATCCCATCAAATTTGTAATTGGAGACTGATTGATGGCATTTTCAAGAAGGTTCGTCCTCCAAAACTACTTTACCAAAAAGTTAGAGTTGAAGCCAACATATGGGTGGGAGTTATTTTAAGTGAAGGGGTGGAACATTTGCAGACATACCCCTTTATGGAAAGAAATTATAAACGTAACAATGAAAAAAAACAAAATTAGGGAGATTCAGTCAATGACTTCAGATGGAATTCTCCAATAATGGACCGAAGATCAAGTAATTCGTTAGGAGACAAACTTTTTTCAAGAGGTGGAGAATTGATGTAATATTTCCCAAATTGACGGGTCGAATCGAATTGAATCCATCACAAATTTTGGGATTTTTTAAAATTAAGATCTTTCACCTAAATTAGTTGGTCGGTTAATTTTATTTAGATTAAATTAGTTGAAGTCAAATTAAAGTCAATTGGGAGTCAATTAGGATTTTATTTAATTTGAATTTGATTCTCTTTTTAATTTTGTAATCTCACCCCTCTTATATAAAGGGGATGGTAGTCTATTATAAGGAGATCAAGTTATTTTAAAAAAAGTAAAGGGTGATCTCCCAAGCTGAGACCCACCACCGATTGTATGTATATTAGGTATATCAAAAGGTTAATAGTTACATCGTGTTACACCGCATGTTACATCGCGTTACATCGCATCAAAAATGCCATAGGCACACATCGCCTTACAATGATTCACAACATTTTTAGGGTAAAAGCTTTGCCCCTTAAAAATGAGCTCATTCCTAGAGCACCAAATGGACCAGCAACGCAAAGGGAAAAGAATTGTCTTTTCATGACCAAAACCGCAGACCTCTCTAATATCTCTCCAAAAGTTGTTGCATTCCCGATCCACACGCCACGCATGCTTGCCTTGTTCCACACCTCCGACTAGAAAGGACAAGTGAAAAATAGATGATCTGCATCTTCCACCGTCAAACTGCACCTATCGCAGGTGACAACCTCTACACCCAGCAACCGTCCCTGACGCTCCTTAGAGAGGATCCTTTCCATCATGAGCAACCAAAGGAGATCAAGTTATGAATTAAAATTTGAGTTTTGACTTGGAGAATGCCTCCACCATTATCCCCCCCCCCTTATTCTCCCAAATTTCTAGGGTTCCCCCTCTCATCACATTCCTCCTTCAACCATGGGAAGCATGTCGTAGTTCTAATTTCTCTTTTCATCCCTACTCGTTTTTCTGTTTGCATCAGACACCCACCCGTAAATTTCTATATATTCACATTATATACCAAAAAAGTTGTTACAAGGATCAAAAGGTCTTTATACCTTTAGCATGATCTATAATGTTATCCATGTATATTCAAAATAATGTTATGAACCCATATAATGCTTTGGTGGCAAAGTGGTGTGGTGTGGTTATCCTATTATGAATCCGAGTTCAAATCCCTCTATCCTCATTTACTTTATCCAAAAGACATTCAATTTAATCAATTTTAAAGTATTAAAATTATAGGTATAATTTGATATAAAATGAGATAAGAGATCATTCATAAAAGTATTAAGTATAATTTGATATGAAATGAAATATGAGATCATTCATCTCTCTCTCTCTTGTTGTTTATCTCTTGTTATAAACAATATGAATTTTGGTATTTCCTTTTTAACCATGAAATTTTTTGCCTTAAAATTTCAATTGGTAATTTAGCGTTAGAGATGGATTT
Source organism: Ottelia alismoides (assembly GCA_037367405.1). NCBI lineage: Eukaryota > Viridiplantae > Streptophyta > Magnoliopsida > Alismatales > Hydrocharitaceae > Ottelia > Ottelia alismoides. Next base: position 478,737 of record JAZKJV010007189.1, read on the forward strand.
GATAGGACTAAATTGTTAGATTGAGCAAAATTTAAAAATCACCGTCAAAGATAATAATCTATTTGAAAATCTAACCTTAAAGATAGATTTAAGTAAGGTTTAAATTGAAAATTTATCAAAATTTAAAAACATCATATGAAATATCAACTCTATTTGAAAAATATCATTTAAAAGTACAATATTTTTTCATTATTGGGCACATATGATCAATGATAGTTGTATACTTGGCTCCTCGATAAAATTCCAAGTTCTACCCCGGTCAGCATGATCATCACAACCAGTGTGTTGAGTTTGTAAGAATCATTGGTTACGGTCTCATGATTTTCTTATTTGTGATGGCTCCAATGATCTAAGTAGAGTCAATTTAATCATGGATTTAGGGGTTGTTAAAAAGTGGGCCTTTTAAAAAAAGGAAAATAGAGAAGTATAGGCAGACCTTCAGTCACGCATTTTCAAGGTTTACACGATACCTTTTTTGCCTCTATGAAGAGCAAGTAGGCATTGATGGCAGTGTTGTAAAAGTCGGTCGACTAGGCTGACTAGTCGGTCCGACTAGTCGAGTCGGGGGGGTACCCAACTCGACTAGGTCAGGTCGGCCTATAGTCGGTCTGACCCGACTAAACAGGCGAGTAGTCGGCCTAGTCGGCCGACTAGGCGGTCGATTTTTGCATAGGGAAATTCGATAACCCGCTTTGATGGGGAACCCGATAACCTGCTTAGGTGGATTTAGGGGTTACTGTCAAACAATAACCCTAGTACCCATTCGTTCGAACCTCTCCCCCCGACCCCCCAGCGCAGGACCTCCCTCCTTCGTGTCACTGCCCCCTTGAACCCGCCCTATCGCCGCCTCCATCGCGTCGCTCCCCCTCCTCCGCGTTGTCGGCATCTAGACGATAACTCCTTTTGGTGTCGGTCCTCAGTCGCCCCCTCCTCCGTGTTCTCCGACCTCCGATGACTTGGTTAGGGTTTTTTAAATTTTTTTTATTTTTTCTTGCTTGATTTTACTTTAATGCTTGATGTTCGATGTTATTATGTAGATTTTCTCTACTTGATTTTAGATGTTATTACTGGGTTTAGTACTAATTTGGATTGGAAGCTGTGGATGAACACATTAAGTACCATCATTTAGACAAGCATATTCCTTTTGTGCTTTTGTTGCATTTTTGTGGTACCAATGTGATGCGGACGGGTCTGCATTATGAAAAAGTAGGATGGTTGCATATTATAATAAGAATTGGTGCACTCTCAAGAAAATGCATCGTACCATTTTTTATGATGAAGTTGAATGATTGCCAAAAACAGTAACATGAATCCTTAATTTTCATTTCTGAGGCTTCATGTTAACATTAAGATGACCAACTAAGAGCTTATGTTACAACTGTCCTGATGTTGCTTATAAAAGTTTGGCATTGGTAGGAAAAGAAGGCTAAAGTAATAGAAGCCTCATGATTAATCATGTTACCGTTATGTACTGTTGGGGGAGAATGAAAAACTGTTTACTATGAGAATCTTTCCCCTTGTACAATTTCTTCATTTTTTCTTCTCGTGCTATAATTTTTTAAGCTCTTAAAAGTATTAAAACTGCTAAATATATGAATATATATGAGAGTATATGTATTAAATACTGAATTTTATATTTAAAATAAATAAAAAAATCAAAATCGACTAATGTCCGACTAAATCTGATAACTTTCCCGACTGCCGATTAATCCTTAGTCAGTGACTCTGCCGACCGAGTACCGACTACCGACTCCTGCAACCTTTGATTGATGGCATGAATTTTATTAGGAGCTTTCAGTGAATTGTCTTCATCACTGATTCACTTCAAAAAATGGTCTCAGCAGGAGAGAATGAAGTATCTTAAGGGACTTAGTGCCAAATACGTGCATCCCACAAGAAGATTTTCTAGATACGAAGACCAGCATGCTGGTCAAAATTCCTCATACTCAATACTCTTGCTTGTGATTCTTACGAGTGCTTGTCTATTTCAGGGTCATGGTATACATGGAGATAGAGCAGGTCATTTGATTGTAGCCTGGGATACATATCTCTCCATCCTCTAAAAAGATGTGGCTAGGTTAATCATACCCCTGCATGTTTGCAGAAAGTTGATAGGCCTGATCTAACTCATCCTCATGAGTCAGGACCGTGCTTCCTCTTCATCTATTCTGCTCCTGCAGACCAGCAAGATCATCCATTCCCTTTTGTCTAAACCTTTCACATCATCTAGATACAAATGCTGCCAGCACGAGTCTGATTCTTCTTCTAGCCAATGAGTCGTTAATTTTGGTTTATCTCAGAAAAGTTCTACTTCAAGATCCAATCCTGATAAATCCATTTCCAGCGCACTTGAGATGCTAAGGGAGAGGCTGTCGGTATCGGATTCAAATCATGTGATGGACTGCAAGTTGTTGTGGAAGACCTAGGCACCTCCGTAAGTAAATAAGCACACCTGGTTGGTGGACTGAAGAGGTTGGTTACCATGACACTCAAGGGAAGGTGGGGGTAAGGTTCGTGTTTAAGTTAGAGGTCATGTAAATATTTGCTTCAGAAAATAAAGCTCGTGTTTGCATGTATAATATATATTATGACTAGCATTTTTTTTGAAAAGGTATATTATGACTAACATATATTCTCCATGGAAGCTTGTTCAGACGATATAGGCCAATGACTAAAGGAATCGCCCATATTGGTCATGTTTCCCTCAGAAAAATGAAGTCTATTATTAGCGATATATCACATATATCGGAGTAATGTCAGCGATATATCACCGGCATCCGAGAATAAGAAATGACCCCCCTTTAGCTATTGCTGAAATAGCGATAGCGAGATATCGTCGATATGTCGCATTACTTAAGGCTGTGACATGACCAATGTGTGGGGAGAGCTGACGATTGATGGATTACCCAAAGTGTGCTCACCTTTTAGGAAAGCTTCATGTCTGGAGGAATGGACAGGGTAAGCTGATGAACAGGAGGTGTCAAGATAGGAATTGGCTACTTGTAGTCCTATGGGTTATATGGAGCTACAGGAATGATGGGATTTTCAAGGGAGGGAGATATTATGCTGAGAATATGGTAGGATTTTTAAGGGAGGGATGTATTATGCAGAGAATATGGAACATCACATGATACATCATATGCATCATGGCTGACCTTGTGCCCTTGAGATTTTGTAAGCGTGTTGTCATTTAAATACATTTTCTAACTGAAGTTCCAAGCTAGACGATCATCCTTTGGCTTCTCAAAAGAAGGTCCGATGGCAGTCATTCTTTTGTTGAACTTACCAATGGTGGATCCTCCCTCATACAAGGCAACAGTGATATACAACTATCTTCCACAATTCAATTGATTGTCATTCCATGCTCACAAGTCTCATAGATGTCATCCTTTTGTTGGTCAAGAAACTAAGTTATTGAGATAGTCCCATATTTCCAACACTTCTAGAAAATGAAAGTAACCAGCAGAGGCACAAGCATGGAGAACCCCACAATCTGGATCTATTGTTTTATTCGCCTCCGGATTTTTTTTTTAAGTGTGTACCTCTGTTACATTTGATCCAATTTTTTAAAAGGAAAAAGGGTGTGTTGTCATAAAGACAATTATCCACAAACTTTTTTATTCACAAGTCCGGATATCATAATGAAAAAGCTCAGGGATCCCACAGGATACTTGCATGCTCCAGTACATTCCTCAACATAAATTCTCTCGTAATGAAAAATCACTCCATTTCTTGCAAGTCTCGTCGCCCATAAAATAGCTGAGGCCCGAATTCTCTTTACACTCCATGCCAACCCAAGATAACCTAGTCAATACCCAAAAAGTAGGAGGCACTTTCAAAGGTTGATGCCCCACTAAGTTTAGTTATTGCTTAAACATATATCAAGGTGACACGAGAAAAGAACAGGTAATCTATGTTTTCCAAACTCTCGGCACAATGCTGACAGGAGTTATCCGTCACTTGGAAAAACTACCCTCCAAGCACCACCATCACCCGAGTTCTTCTCAATAGCCAAAGGAAGACCTTGATCCGCAGAGGAATCATCCATCCTAAATCTGCATGTACTCAATTGTAGTAATCCATGGATCAAAAATGATCAAAGCATATAGCAACTTATATGCCTTCTTCACAGAAAAAGAATAATCCACCCGCGTCTAGTGATCAGTCCCACTGGAAGGACCTCTAAGAGGGGAAAGGGATTCCGTCAATGCTAGAAACTCCGCCACATGTTGATCCAAGAAGTTAGATTGGAACTGAGGGGACCAAACCCCATTGTCGCATCCCAGGTAAGTTGCCAATAGGAAAGTCGAGACTCGAGAGAACCCATCACACAATATCCATTGATCGATCCAATCATCCAGACAAAATCGAAAGGCACCAACATCCCCCAAGACAGGCTACAACGAGGGCGAGATCTCGAGAAGAATAGAGCGCAGTCCCCTACAGAAGCTCGAACGGGATCACACAAACCCAACCTACACAAAAACACTAACAGAAACTCTGCAATTGCCATGCAGTAATGAACAGGGTAAGTTTAAATTATTGTGCTAAAAGTGAGATACAACTTAGCAAGCAGTACCTTATTCATCTCATCAAGGCTAAGTATGTTTAGCCCTTCATCCTCCATAGAAAGCACCATATTCCTCTAGCTCACTAGCAACATACCCTACAAATCCCACGAACTCGACCAGAAGAATCTCTGCATCAATATCTTCAAGAACCCCACACCCCTACAGGAAGCAAGTGAGATGACAAGAAGAAGACAGGAATAGTACAAAGCATCACCTTGAGGAGGGCAAGGCATCCACCCCTCAATAAACAAGATGCGTCACCCTGTAGGTTTATATTCTATCTTCTCCACCATGAAAAACAAGTCAAATTGGCGCAGCTAGCCATACACCAAAGCATGGCCTCAAATTTCAGCGAAATTCGGTCAAATTTCTGTCGAATATCGATATCCTGTCGAAATCGAAATTCGACCAAAATGACCGAAATGATCGAAATATGGGGGTCCTAGTGTAAAAAATGACCGAAATGACCGAAATTTCGGTCGAAATTCCATCGAAATTTTGTTTTGGTCAATACCAAAATGGTAACCGAAACCGACATTTAGGGCCTTGCACCAAAGGCACACACAAATAAATGACCCGGAGGTCCTCACGCTCCATTTGTAAAGAGATCATGTATACCTCAACCTTTGCCGCCTACATCTTGAACAGGAAAAAAGCATATTTGTCAGCATTGACCTGACAACCGGCAACATCAAAAAGCCTTAACACCGTAGAAATCCCTCTCACCTCCCACAATACCGATGTTTACAAGGAAATAGAGTCAACGGCATATTGAAATAGAGCAATCAACAAATACCAAGACAGAAACCAGCACAAAACTCCACTAGAAACTGCTCGGGAAACCATCCTCAAAAGTGCATTAGCCTCCAGCATGAAGAGCAACAGCACAATAGACAAACATGCTCGAGACCTCTTTAAAGTTGGAAAAAGCCCTCCTCTTGCTGCCTACTCAGCAACACCATACACGAGGTCCTCTTCAAACACATTTTCCAAAGAATCCACTCATAAGGGAAACCCCAACATGAAGGGAAAACTCAAATAAATCTCCAGTCAACACAATTATAGACTATGGAGCAATCAATCTTTCAAAGCAACCTTGATCTTTGCCCTCTCCTAACACAATAATCTTGTAATCCATAATCACATCGTCCATCACATGTCTGTCTAGAATGAATGGGGGTTGGAAAAGCATGATGATAAAATATAAAACCTCGCAAAGACAATTAACAAGGGCATTCGCCGCAATGAGATAACTAGCATTAGAAAGAACTATTGAAGCATGTAATAGATGGGTAATTGGATCTCTCCAAGATCCAATTACCTCACACTCACGTTTAGTCCCACATCGCCTATAAGTGGGACTCCGATATGTCTGTGGGGCTATATAAGAAGCCATGCACCCCTGAAACCTTTGAGAAACTAAATAAAAGAAGCAGCACTTTGCGGTGTTCTCCCATGGTTTTAACCCGCTCCTCAGGGAGTAGGGTTCCATGTAAAATCAAAGTGTTTAATGATTTCATATTTCTTTATTTTCTTGTTCTGATTATCGACTTGCTTCCGCGTTCTTCATATTTCAACATGGTATCAAAGCCCATTGGATTGTCATGCATGCTAAAAAAGGAAAGGGGATGTTTGGGCCCAAGTGGGCCGTGTGAAAAAAAACAAAAAAATATAGTCGTACAAAAAAAGCCATACAACGAGAGAAAAATAGCCAAAAAATAGACAATTATAAAGAAGTCCATCGTACAAAAAAGATGTATAAAAAAATAATAAAAAACATGCATACTCATTGTTTCTCCCAACTTGATCATCCACGCTCTTTATTCTATCAAGTATAGGAGAAAGGAGAGTCAGAAATGGATCATATCTTCAGGACTTTTACTTCCCACCCATGACTAACAGATCGACACTCCAGACTTCTACTGCCATCAGTCGTCTTCACCGGGCATCGACTACTTCGTCAGGGTGTCTCTATCCTCGACCATTACTCCGTGTTGGACTTCCTTCTTTTACAATGACTCTACTCCAGACACGACCCGGTGTGGCAATGACTACTACAAGCATGACTAAAGCTCTTTCCGATGACCTGAAAGTCGCAGACCCGTCCTCGAGCAAGATCTTCTACTAGCAATGATTCTTCAAAGGGGATGTCTCTACCCTCGTTCGAGTGAGGTGTCTCTATCCTAGTCTCTCTCAGATGTATAGAGTGAAGATAAGTTGTGTACATTTTCTTTTTGTTGCAAGTTGCAGCTTTCTCAACTCTAGCCAGAGGAGGAGTTTGAAGTATGTAATAGATAGGTATTTTTTGGGAAAAGGGTGGGATCTCGTGATGGGACTCACCACAAGCTTTAAATATATATATTAATAAGAAGAAAGAACAAGATTACATGTGTCCATGTCACATGCATAACACATTCTCAACATAAAAAATCTGATCGCGAAAAATGCACTCATTTCGGCCGCACAAAATAGCCCATAGAAAAACAGAGGGGAGAGAATTGTCGTCATGCCCGTTACCGCATACCACCCGTACAGAGCTCTGGAAGTTTGACGTGCTCCCCGCATCTAGCCATATTGTGTTCACTCTCCTCCAAATCTCGACCGAAATGGTACACGAAAATAGGATATGGTCCTGGTCCTCCACATCATTGTCACATCTATCACAGAATACATCCCCGTCCTGCATCATACAACCACGAAGTGCTTCGGATAGCAATCTCCCATGCCTGGCCAACTAAAGGAACACCCTGACTCTATTCAGAATCATGTTGCACCAAATGATTTTACTGACCATACGGACCTCCTCCAGGACAACCGCTTGATCTTCCACAAAGAATCTATATGCTTTTTCGATACATACGTGATTGGCACCTCGACTCACATTGTGTCATTTCCTTAGAAGAAAATTATGATATCAAAGCATTGATTTTCCTTTCAGAGCTCTTAACATCCACCTCCACTAGCTCTCAGAACTCTCAGAAGAAAAGATCAGGAAACCGTTTAGAACAGGAGAACCATCAGCATTCATAGCAAAAACAAATGCACGGATCTCATTGCTGCTAAAAGCACATCAACTTGGAGGCCTACACCTCAAACAGTTGGAGCACATCTCTATCCAACCATCTAGAGCCACAAGAGCAAACCCTCTTGCTCATATCACATAAGTGGCCGACCACGGCAACCTCAATGGCCCATTATCCCTCACCCGCTAGCCCTCCACCTCAATCAAATGGTTTCGAGCGCGCCTCCTCCTCCCACTAGGCACCACATGAAAGAAATGTGTGTCTACATCCCCACCTTTCAACCATGTATGTTGAGAATGTTGTCTTCACTGCACCTCCATTTTCATGTCCTTTAGGAGAGTCTTATGTTGCTCCACCCTCGTAACACTCTCTTCCTCTACAACTTCCTGGAATCCCTAAGTTCACTGATCCTGACCACCTTAACATGTGTTAGCATTTTCTGCTCCCTCCTGATGACTTCAGACCTCCTTCTTGAAAAGCGCCATCATCTTTTGTAAAGCCTTAAGCCTTGCGATCATATCTCGTGTCGTTGAGTCAGAACCCATGTAGCTCTATCAACAGAGAGCCACGCGGTGCCAGAGTCACCCTTCTGCGGCTAAGAATGCCCAAAGTAAAACATGTTGCCTAGATAATAACCCTCCCCAGAATCTCAGCAAATAAGAGTATGATCCAAGTGATACCATGGTGAGGAGCATACCGATGGCAACGGAAAGATCATCAGACTATGCAACTATTCAAAGAAGTGATCAATACGAGAATGCTTCAAATAATTCCACCACGTATAAACAGAGTCTATCATGTCCATCACCTCCAAAGACATTGCTAATAAAACCAACAAGCATTGAAGAATCAAGATCCTACCACCCTAGCCCGTGGTCGATCAACAGAAAACAACACATAGCTCTGAACCAAAAGAGACCTCCAACGAGCCACATATCGAGGGCAAGGAGAATAGTAAGCACATGTTATCTGATCTCTAAAGAAACACCACATAAAGTGAATGACAAGCCTCAACAAAATCAACCAATTCCAGCATATATGCACTCCACCCAACTAGAATACATCGTCAAGCTAACACTCTAAAATCGATGAGCCTACTACCTAAATCATATGTCTGCAAGAAGCGGTTTCAAACCTCAACCTTAGCATCGTAGAAGCACACAAGATATGTCAGCCAAACATCTAGGAGCAAATTCATTTCTCTTTGCTATATAGTTGCCACAACCCTCACACGTTTTTTGGGGACAAACTTCGTTTGTTAACAAAGGAGTCGCTCCCATCAACTCAATCTCAACATAATGGGGCACCTGCCACTGGAAGAAGCTCTTGATATCAAATAATCAATGTAGAGAAGTGTTTCAATTCAGATTGAATAAATATATAGCATGCTGATCAGCACAAACACTACCACAAGCATGCTATAGTCCAACCACAAAGATAAACACGCATTTACAAAACAGATACGGAGATTTTTATGAGGATATCTGACCAAGTAAAACCTCGATCATGGTCATCCCCACTCAGGATTTCAACCGACCAATCACTTGGTCTCATCTACTACACAAGTTACTTTGAATAAGGACAGCTCTTCCTCAATTACACCTTTCATTCTAGAAAACCTCTAAAATCAAAAGTTTTCTTACAAATTGGAAAAGGGCTCCCACATCTTGGACACCTCCTATAAAATAATAGCTTTAACACCTGAAAATATATGCAATTCTATATAACGTAAAAAAACAATACTATCTAACAGATCAAGTATGTAAGGTTGAAAGTTTGAGGCGTGGATCACCTTCTTGATCTCACGAACAATGGAGTTGAGAACAAGTGAGAGACCTGTCTCTTTCACACTTATAATGTTTAGAACGAGTGTAGTGTAAGTATTGAAGAGTGAATGAAATCAAAGACTTGAGTCTCCTTTTATAAGGTTTAAAGTAGCTTCTTAGGGTGGTTAATAAGCACTAAATAACGAAAGAAATTGTAGTTGCCAATCAAAATAAGTACTCAGTGTTGCAGAAGACGGTATTCGGTATTCAGTCAGAGGGGTCACTGAATAGAGAATAGTCGGTATTAGGCGACTATTCGGAATTATTTAATATAAAAATTATTTATAATACATGTATTCTTATATTTTTATACATATATGGTCATTAGTTAACATGAATCTAAGATAAAAGTATCAATCAATATAATAGATATATAGAATTTGACATTTGTTGCGATATCGTGGTAAAATGTAACCCATAAAAACTGAAAATTGAAAATAAAAAAATAAAAAAATCAAAAGTCAAACTCCAGTCGGCCTAATAGTCGGGCCAGTCGGCCGAATAGTTGGGCGACTATTCGGTCGGGTCGACTATTGACTGACTGGAGGTTTATTCAGTCGGGGACCCCCCGCACCGCATAGTCGGACCGACTATTCGGGATAGTCGGCCGACTATTGCAACACTGTAAGTACTCATGCCAAAAATTAGTGGACTCAAATATTCTTGAGTCAGTTGAATGAAAGATTAGTCGGGTGATCAGAATAGTTATTCGGCTAGTTGGTTGTCCAAAAGCAGCCATTGGTCAAGTGAACATTGAATCAATTGTTCATTAAAAAAGTCATTTAATCAAAGATATCCATCGACTGAAGGAGAATCAGGCGAATATAATCCTCAAACGACTGGCTTGTTCTAAGAACTGGAGCTGAACTAGAGTTGAATTACATACATACGGGATTTACCATGCAACTCATTTGTAAAAAATAAACTACAAAACTCAACACTCTTGAGCTTTATCACATCTTTGTCTTTACTTTATTAAGTTCTATTCAAATCTATATAGCTTCTTGAAGTATTCTTGTATACTTTATCAACTTGATCACAACCTTTAGTAGCTTTAGTTGATCTTCATCATTTTATTTTTTGCATCAACTCCTCAGCTTGCTATATAAATCTTAAGTGCAAGCAAAAACAAGAACAAACTTTTTATCATCAATATTATGTGCATGCATGAGTGCATGTCCCAACAGCTCCAGCAACATGTCCATTTGATGTGGAGATCTGCACTCCCACTCGAACGAACCCTAAATGACCCTTCTCAAGGTCCTTTATATGAACTTGCCCCATCCCACTTGTGCATCTTGCCTTGAAAATGCCCAACATGTTCTCCAAAAGGTCCACCACAAGCTTTGTAGAGACTGATAATATTATATGTTATGTACCTTTTCGTAATTTCTTATTGTTCTCTGGACTACTATGCATTTTACCCGTGAGGTCTCTCTCCATATAAGAGAGCCTAGGGTTCCCTTGAATAACGTATCACTGATTTATCCCAACATGGTATCAGAGCCTAAACCCTAGGCTCCTCTCATCCGCTGCCCCCCACCCCCTCTCTCTTCCCGCCGCCGCCGTCGGACCCTCTCGGGCTCCCCGCCTCCAGCCTCGCCTTCAGGTCCCCGCCTCCAGCTTCGGCTCTCCGCCTCCAGCCTGCCAGCCGGCACCTCGTCTCCCGGCCGGCACCCCCGCCACCCAGTCGGCTCTGCCTGCACACGCAGGCCTTGCCCTAGCCGGCCCTGGCACCTGCCTCCTGCCGGCTTTGGTCTTGCCGGCGCCGGTGCCACCCCTGTCGGCTTGGTCGTAGCCGTCTCCTTCGCTATATCTATGGATTTGGGTGCGTAACGTCTACCTACGCACTCGAATCCTATGCAATTTGTGTAGACGTCCGTCACTCTGTCTACAAACCCTAGTTCTTCGTCTCCGGCAATATGTCAGAATCCAAGGCTGATATGCCCTCCATAGGCGCGTTCAAAGATCCCGCGTCAATAGTAAAGATGGATGGGACGAACTATGAGCTCTGGGCGATGCAGTTCATGAGCCTCATGAAGTCAAATGGTAAGAAGCACATTCTTACCGAGGAAGAGCTGGCAGAGAAGACAGGGATATATGCCTTGTGGGAGGTTGATGATTCGTATGCCAAGGTTTGGTTGTCAGGCACACTGTCGATGGAGATTGCTAATGATGTCCTCCATCAGCCCACTGTCAAGGCAATGTGGGATATTCTGGCTGCAACGTATTCCCAAGTGCGGAATGAGACCAAGATGTTACAGCTTCAGCATGATATATTCACGATGAAGCAAAACGGCAGACCACTTTACTCATTGTACACGTCCCTGAGAGGGATGTTTAAGAAGTTATACGGTACCATTCCACTCACAGCGACTCCTGAGCAGCAGAAGACTTTTCGGAATGCCACCATGGTAAGCGTTCTACTTGCAGCCCTAGATCCTAAGTACGAGGTTGCCCGCTCTCAGATTTTGGCCGATGCAGTTATTCCTCCAATCGAGGATGTTTACCAGAGGCTCAGTCGCATATCAGCTTCTTCCAGCTCATCTACTCCTCCCCCATCGGCAATGGCAGTATCGCGTGAGAGAGGTGGTCAGTTCTCTGGTCGTGGACGTGGACCCCGTGGTAATTGTGGTCAACTTCGTCAGCCATGTTCGTATTGTCACCGCACAGGCCACTCGAAGGAGACATGCTACTATAAGCATGGGTTCCCGGCATCGGCGCGTGTAGCCGACCATGATCTGCCCCAGTCAGCATCCAATGCAGACAATCGTTTCGAGGAGCTTGTGGCATGTCTACGTAATATTATGCCACAATCATCTGCTGATTCTTCTGGTGGACCTTCAGATGTTGCTGCTACAGCTTCTGCCATTTCATCTGCTGCTGCTAGTACCTCAGGTAGTGCTACTGCATTTACACCTTGTCATGATATCTCTGATTGGATTATAGATTCTGTTGCCACACATCACCTCTGCCGAGATCGAAATAGACTTGAGTCCTACAGGGACATTCCCCATGGCCGTTCAGTACAAATTGCAGATGGTACTCATTCCCCCCTTATTGGACAGGGGGAGGTCTTCCTATCTCCTTCTATGAGTCTACAGAATGTTCTACATGCTCCTCAGTTCTCCATGAATCTGTTGTCTATTAGTCAGATTATGAAGGATTTGCACTGTCGTGCCATATTTGACCCATCTCTTATTTTTCAGGACATACTAACGGGCAGGGTGATTGGTTGTGGCTCTGAGCATAATGGTCTGTATCGGCTGGTCCGGAATTCTTATGCTGGGATCTCTTCTCATTCTGCTGGACCAGTATCTCCGTACATCTAGCATCTTCGCTTTGGTCATCTTCCGCTACAGAAAATGCGACGTCTTATGCCTCAGATCTCTCCCAGTTCTTCCTTTCGCTGTGAAGCGTGTCAGTTGGGAAAGCATCATCGGTCTAACTTTCCTAGTCGTCAGAGTCGGAGCAGTAGCTCCCCGTTCGAGTTGTTTCATATTGATATTTGGGGTCCGAGTCGTGTTCCCGATCATCAGGGATACAGGTTCTATCTAGTTGTAGTGGATGATTTCTCTCGTATATCTTGGGTCTTTCTTTTAAAGAATAAATCTGAAGCAGAAGATGTGACTAAAAAATTGATTAATGAAGTGCACAATGTTTTTTTCTCTACCGTCAAATATGTTCGTACAGATAATGCTCTAGAATTCTGCACACGGTCTCTATCCCAGTTTCTCTCGTCGAAGGGCATTATTCATCAAACTACTTGTCCTTATAAATCTCAGCAGAATGGCGTGGCCAAAAGAAAGCACCGTCACCTCCTTGACATTACTCGAACTCTCCTTATTCAGAGTTGTGCTCATATCTCTTTCTGGGGGGATGTTGTTCTTACAGCTTGCTACATGGTCAATCGTATGCCGTCATCTGTCCTTGGTGAGAAAATTCATCTTTCCATTATTTTTCCTGATAAGGAATTATTCTTACTTACTCCTCGTGTCTTTGGTACTGTTGCATTTGTTCATAACCTGACTCCTGGACTTGACAAACTCTCTCCTAGAGCTGTCAAGTGTGTCTTTGTCGGTTATTCTCGGACTCAGAAGGGCTATCGCTGTTATGATCCCATCAACAAGAAATATTTTGTCAGTGCTGATGTCACGTTCTTTGAGTCTGTTATGTATTTTTCCCCTGCAGGTGACAGGTTGGTACCATCCACTACCAACGATGATGTCTATGTCCCTCCGCCTCCTAGTTGGAGTTTACCTGAGTCCACTCCAGCTCTTGTTACTACGTCATCTTCACCACCACCATCTCCACAACCTCCTATTCCACCTTTACCAAAATTCTATACGCGTCAGTCAGGTCCAACTCAGGCTACACGTCAGACATCCATCACGCCTCAGGTATGTTCAGATGGCACTACTACTGATGGGTCGGAAATGGTACCTGTGCAGGATTCTTCTTTGCAGGAGGGGACCACATCATCCAATACAGAGGATGATGACCTTGATATTCCTATTGCTATCGGGAAGCAAAAGCGGACGTGTGCGTCTTATCCCTTGGCTTCACAGGTGTCTTTTCATCACCTCACAGGCGACTTTCAGAGATTTGTTGCAGCTTTGTCTTCCGTGGACATACCACGGACCTATCAGGAAGCTATGAAGATTGATTGCTGGCGAATAGCTACGGAAGACGAGATGCATGCCCTACAGTCTCGTGGCACATGGAGCTTGGTTATTGCTCCTCCTGATGCATCCATTGTTATCTATAAATGGGTATTCACAGTCAAATACTACGTTGATGGCAGACTAGATCGATACAAGGCACGGCTGGTTGCGCGAGGTTTCACACAAACCTATGGCGTGGACTATATGGATACATTTTCTCCGATAGCTCGTCACTCTACTCTTCGCATTCTCTTATCAGTTGTTGTGGTACGTGACCGGCCTATATCTCAACTAGATGTCAAGAATGCCTTCTTGTATGGAGATCTGCAGGAGGAAGTCTACATGTAGCAGCCACCAGGGTTCACTGCTGAGGGGGAGAAGCATATGGTGTGTAGACTTCACAAGGCAATTTATGGGCTCAAACAGAGCCCAAGGGCGTGGTTCCAAAAGCTTTCCCAGCTGATTGAACGACAGGGGTTCAAAAGATCGAATGCAGACCACTCGTTGTTTATTCAGAAGTCCTCTGCAGGTACGGTTGTCATCATGGTCTATGTTGATGATATTCTGGTTACAGGAGATGATGTTCAGGGAATAGAAAGGGCAAAAGCATTTCTAGGCCGCCAGTTCGTCACAAAGGATCTTGGAACCCTAAGATATTTTCTGGGGTTGGAATTTGCCAGGAATGCACAGGGTCTGGTGATGACTCAAAGGAAGTACATTACAGATTTTTTGACTGAAACAGGCATGGTTGGATGCAGACCATCGAGTATTCACATGGATCCAAGCATGAAGTTGTATGACGATGACACTGCTGAAGTAGACAAGAGGAGATATAGAGAAATGATGGGTAAGCTCCTTTATATTACCATAACTCGACCCGATATTGCCTTTGCAGTAAATCGGGTGAGTCAATTTATGGAGCAACCAAGACAAGTTCATATGGATGCTATATACGTGATACTGAGGTATCTAAAGTCTTCTCCAGGTTCAGGGTTGCTATTTCGAAAATGCATAGATTAATCCATTTCAGCATGCGCAGATGCCGATTATGCAGGTTGCCCTAAGGATCGAAAGTCGACCTCATGATTTGCAGTTTTTGTGGGGAGCTCTCTGGTTTCCTAGAAAAGCAAGAAACAAACTGTTGTGGCAAGGTCCAGTGCTGAATCTGAATATAGGGCCATGGCGCAAGCAAGTACGGAGATGATGTGGGTTCGATCTGTGCTACAGGATTTACATGTAGCCGTACCTTTACCTATGTAGCTTCAGTGTGACAATCAGGCAGCATTGTTCATTGCCAACAATCAAGCATTCCATGAATAAACAAAGCACATTGAAGTTGACTGCCACTACACTAGAGACTTGATCCAGAGAGGCTTAGTATCTACATCTCACGTGAGCTCAGGGGATTAGACTGCTGACGTACTCACCAAGCCGGTGCTCAGAGGACCCTTCCAGAGATGTTCTTCCAAGCTGAGCATGATAGACATATATGCTCCACCTTGAGGAGGAGTGTAGAGACTGATAATATTATATGTTATGTACCTTTTCGTAATTCTTATTGTTCTCTGGACTACTATGTATTTTACCCGTGAAGTCTTTCTCTATATAAGAGAGCCTAGGGTTCCCTTGAATAACATATCACTGATTTATCCCAATAAGCTTCACCTCTCCCACCATCTTGTTACAGCCATGCATTGCAGAACATAACCCAATTAAATCCAGCTACATTACCCAATATAGTAATAAGCTTAAGAGGACGTCCAAAAATACTTCGGTGGACTTTTTTAGAAACAGTGTGGGTTGTCACCGAATTTATTCAGAGAATGTAAAAATCGCACACTACAACTCAATGTAGCAAAACCCATGATGCATAAGCATTGGCGTGACACACACCGCACTCTACATAGAACATCTCATCTTCAAACACCACATTATTCCTTTCACCCCACACAGCCCACAAAACTACCAACATGCCATTCCGGCCCTTGCATATTTTATGCATCAAGACACAAACACCAACCTTCCCAGCTTAGAAGCTCGCCTATAGGGCCATTGATCTACTTGCGCAAAGATGCTCAAAGCGAAACGAGACAGAGCCAAAGAGCCTCAATGCGACCGCCTCGGACCCCCTGGCTGAGGCAAGCGCCTCGGATGCCCGAGGTGGTCGAGGCAAGGTGAGGCAGTGAGGCAGGGTTAGGCGATACCTGAGGCGTTAGGGATTTACCGATCATTTTTTTAATAAAATGATTGGTCCTATTGGTAGTTCCAGATGTTTATAAAGGCCTAGTTGTTGAGGATATATTTATGCAAGATGAATGCGTAGATTTGACATCTTTCATGTTCATATTTACCATTAACATGTCCAACTATTTCAGTGAACTCTTAATATTACACCCTGAAACATATGAATCCGCAAATCACATATGCATGCGAATTCGAATACCCATATAAGAAAATTTTTTGGAACTTGGGTGTTGTCACATGCAACCCCCGTAAAAGGGGGCCCACCTGCCCCCCCCCCCCCCACCCCGCATGTTGTCTAGGTAGCGAGACCTTGTATTGGTAGGGTATGGTGGCACAGGGGGACATCGGACCGTTCTTCAACTAGATTCAGTAGAACATACTGTTAGCATCCAAATCATATAATTCGTATCAACATCTTGGATACCTTTAGTGACATCTACAGCCAATGACTCCCTATTTGATAAATATTTCAGTGATAGTTATAGTCAATGATTTCCTTTTTGATTGGGTAGAAATTTATTAGAAAGGTTCATGGAATTGGCATGTCCTTTTTATGTTCTTATCTTCATAATTTCATCATATATTGCAATGTTATATATTATATATCTGTCAGATTAGATTATTTCATCAAGAAATATATTTATTATACTTTTTGTAATTATTTCCTATACATACTGAGGCTTAAGCCTTGACAGCCTCGAGGTTACGCCTCCCCTCGCCTCCAAGGAAAACGCATCGTTCCGCCTTTTGTTTTTTTAAACCTTACCCATATCGATAACCTTCACAAATGCTTTTTGAGAGAAAGTGGTAAAACATGAGAAACATGTGGCTAATGTCACCCATACCAAGCGAAACATATTAAAAAACAAGAGGAATTTCCATTCTTTCGCATATCGTTGAAATTTCGACAATCTATCGAGGTACATACCATTATACCCATATATATATATATATATATATATATATATATATATATATCTTCCATGGCCAATATCCTGACTCGCGGCCACTGACATATCATTGACATATTGTTGTCATATTGTTGATATTTAAAGTCATGCAAACTAGCATCATGAGCAAAAGATAAAACTCATGAGATCTCCCCTTTATTGGTGGTGCCACAAAGCAAGGCGATCATACATCATCCCAACAGTGTGCCATCACCTGCAATCTATTCTTTACGTAGCAGTGCAAGTCTTGGAAATCTCTCCACTAACTACACCTCTTTCCTGATAAGTTGTCTAACAAGAATGTGAGGTCGAACTCGCTCCTTAGTTGGCGAATCAAGTGCATCTTTATTACCAGTAATACATGCAACAAATCTATCTAAAACGCAAACATTTTCATTGTTAGCATCACCCTTTCATCGAAGGAGAGACAACTGAGATAGCATTCATGCAAAACCCTGTCAAAAAGATCACCTCATCCTTGAAGTTTCAATGTTTACTAGCTGACAAAACCACATTGAAGAGTCACATCATCATAGTGCCTAGCCCTCCCTCTCTCTTAATCTTGATATATCCTCTTATTTGATCAAACAAGTGCCCCCCTCCTATCCCCTTCCGTGGGCTTCTCTCTGCACAACATTGATTTGTGTTCCAACTTTTACTAGCACGTTGAAGATTGAGATGTAATATAATAGTATGGTCGAGAGAACCAATCCCAACATGACCAAGCACTCTACGCCGGAAAGAAGCTTTGACCTTTAGCCCCTCAACTTCATTTCTAACCACTCCATTACAGGGGCCCAATCAACTGCCATGCACATGATTGACAATTGTGCCTGCTAGGTGCCAACTATGCCACATAAGCCGTTGTCCCCATAACCTCTATGCTAAAAGCTATGAAAGCAAACCTTTGACTATTCACATTCAAGCCTAATGCATCTTTAAAGATCGCCAAGAGAGCACTCAATCAAAAAGCAGCCTGTTCTGAACACTAGATAAAGCAGTTACTGTCACCTGTGTACCATAACGAGGGCATCTATTGCAAGCCCAAAAATGTCCCAGAGAAGCACAAAAACAAACTTGTGTGCATGCATGGGACACGCTGCATGCCAACACATCCACTGGCAACACAAACATGGGTGCTAACAAGCAGCCATATTTAGCATCCATTCAATGCTACACATGTATTAATCCATCCTACGGCCTCCAATTCACGAATACAGGAAAAGAGACTGCCGTATCACTCCTCTTTAACAATGCCAGCCATTGTCCTTCCTCTTGCACTAGAAGCAGAGGGTAATACGCAACCCACAGAAGAGAATGCTCAACCCTGGCAGCAGCTCGGCTCCTCCGTCACCCATCCACTCTCCCTCCAGCTCATTTTTCCTCTCTAAGTATGGAAGAAAAATAGGAAGAAAAATAGGATGGGGACAGTTGATGACAAAAAAGTATGGAAGATAAATAGGCACTAGCTGCACAACAGAACACTACATGTTGGTTATATGACTCGAAAAGAGGAAGATATTAGTTACCTCTTTTTCACATATAGACCCTACAATCAATTTTGAGTATTCTAGATGATTTCAACCAGTAGGTCTTCATTGGAGGCCTTTTTTGAGAGGTTCCCCGTCTCTAATTGCCTAAGTTAATCAGGTGTATGGCTATGATTACCATTTGCAAGACTCAAGAAAAAGGACCTAACTCTAAAATTATAAGAGTTAGAACCAGAATTTAAAAGTACACATTTACAAATCTAATGGCCTCCCCATCTCTAATTTCCTAAGTTACATACTTACATTAACTAACATACATCCAACAGTATCTACGCCACCCATAACAAAATTACCCACAAACATCCATCTCCACGAAGACGCCATCTTTTTCCGTTTTTGCTGGCAAAAGAAGTTCAAGAAATGGTCTGGAAGATAGAAATCCAAGGAGATATCGGGTTACCTGCACGAGACACCAGATGAGATTGAGGGCGGCGACGAACCAGAGGAGGGCGTAATAGGCGACCATGATGTAGGACCTCCCGTACGACAGCTTGGTGAGGCTCTTCCTCGCCTGCGACGCTAGGAACACAACGAACAGCGCGGACGGCACGACAAGTGCGAGGTTGCGCCACGCCCCGTGGCATCCCGACAGCCACGACGGGTCCCCATCTCCACCGACGGTCTCCGGCACGTCGGTCGCCGGCGCCGCCGATAGCAGCAGCAAGTCTCTCATTGAGAAGTGAGCATCCGATAGATGATAGATCGGAAGAAGTTAGAATGCCTAGAGAGGAGATCGACAGATGGAGAGGTTAGGGAGGTTAGGGAGGTTCCACTGTGAGTGCTTCGGATTTTTTTTTTTTGTTCTTCGCGAGGGGCCGTCTCAAATATATATTTCTCGTTTTTAATTGACTATGATAGTCTTGGGGAAACCTGCACGGCATTAATAAGTGGAACAATGGTTGGCAATTTGTCACAAATCATTCGGTCAGATCCATCCGACCTAATTCGAAGTCCGACTTATATAACTCCCGCTCAAGCTCAAACTAAAAATAAGCATGGCTTGGACCATGTTTCGGCTCCAAATTATTTTGAGTTGGACTCGAGCTTGACTCGGCCCAACCAGCAAAGCCTGCGAGCTTATCTCAATAGAAGGCCTACTGATGGACCCACAAGTCCGGCCTGATAATGGCTCACTGATTGGCCCGAAGTGGTCCGACCTGATTGAGTTCCCCCACGATCCCACCCAGCTCCAGCTTGCAAGTCACGCACATCTTGATTTGGAATATAATTTTTTTATATTTACAGTAAAGAGAAAATGTTGTTCACTTTTTGAAATCAAATATTTAGGTCAACGGCTTCTGATTCAAAAGATCGTGTGTTAATTTCCACCACATATTCCATTCTGATCCATAGAAATTTTGAACTATAACTATTATCAGAATGGATTGATTAGTTGGTAGGATGCTAATATTCAACAATATTGGATTCAACATGGCCAATTTTTTATACATGCATCTATTTTGTATAAATGTAGCTTGAGAAGTTTCAACATGTTGTCTTACACATATGCGAATAACACTATGCTTTTTTAGAGTGGTTTGTTTTTCATTCAATCTGGCGAAAAGATCGTATTACCTAATCCTTGTTGAAGAACTTCCATCCATTTGTGACCGTCAATAATATATCTATTTTTTAAAGTTCATCAAATTATTCAATGCTATAATGACCTCAAACAATAGTATTATTTGCATGTCGAGTGTGTTGTCAGTAATCGCATATGAACTTATACATCTCAATCCATCCATAACACATGACACAAGTATTGGAGCACGTTTGCCTACACTAGTATATTCACAATGTTAAGATACCATTCTCATCTCCATCTGATATAGAACTGATGAATCTCTGTTTCATTACCTTTTTCTTTCATTTTAGCATTTAAACCCTAGCCAAATGCATATAAATAGCATTATTTTGTATAAAATAATATCTATTATTAATTGTATAAATATTGTATAAAATATTGTATTTAAAGCCAAAATAAATAATAAAGAAAAGAAAAGAAAAAAATGAAATACCAAAGGTATTGAATGCCCCTAAACCTCAAGACCTAGGCATCATGATGATTATATTGACAATGAATAAAGTAGGGGGAATAAGGGCCAAAAAATGTTTTAAAAACCTAATTCATAAATCTCCAATAAGTCAATTATGGGGCCTATTTGATTCTTTAAATGAAAGTTGTAGATAAAAATATATAAAAAAATAAAAAATTTATTTTCACACAAAAATAATGTATATTATGTTTTCTACACTTAGAATAAAAATTCAAAATCACAACTTCGTAGACACGTATCTTCTCCATATGAATTAAAATTCGTCAAATCACCTTCAATCCTATATAACTTTTTATTATCTATTTAATGAAGGTGGTTTCATTCAATTTGGAGCTAAGGTGAAAAAGTTGAGTTTTGAACCCCTATTGTACAATATACCTGAATAAAATATCTATTTTATTTATTCTTCATATTCTTTGGTATTTTATATTTTTATAATTTTGTAAATATATTTTATAACATATGTACATAATTAAAATAAAATAAAACTATTAAAATATATACTAAAATAAAAAAGGGTACAAAATATATAGATGAATTGTACATGTGTATACCTATATAATAAATATACATATTAAGTGTACAACTAACTTTAGAAAAATAAAAGAAATATATATGTGTGTGTGTATTTAAATAAGTTATAAATATATATATAGTATATAAAATAATAACATTTAAAATAAAAAATAAAAATAGAATACATATATAAGTAAATATACCTATATTAATACTTATAAAAATAAACACACTGCAAAGCAAACTACAACAACAACAAAGCCTTTTCCCACAATTAAGTAGGGTCGGCTACATGGATTCTTCGCCTCCATTCAGATCTATCTTGGGCCAATCCTGGGCTTATATCCACAAAACTAAGATCCCTTCGTATGGTCTCTTTCCAACACTTCTTGGGTCGTCCTCGCCCTCTCTTAGCCGGCTCAACATCCCAACACTCGCATCTCCTAACTGGTGCATCAGCCGATCTTCTTTACAAATGTCCAAACCATCTTAAGCGGTTTTATCGCATCTTATCCTCGATCGGAGCTACACCAACTTTCTTTCTGATTGCATCATTACGAATATGATCTTTACGTGTGTGTCCACACATCCACCTTAGCATTTTCATTTCTGCTACATTCATTCTCTGCACATGTCTATGATTCACATGCCAACATTCAGATCCATAAAGCATAGCAGGTCTCACGACTGCTTTATAAAACTTTTCTTTAATCTTTAAAATAATTTTCTTATCACAGAGAACAGTAGAGGCTCCTCTCCACTTTAGCCAGACTGCATTTATTCTATTAATAACATCTCCATCAATTTCCACATCATGTTGCAGAATAGATCCCATATATCTAAAGGAATCTCTCTTCTGAATGTTATTGTCACCAATCTTCACCTCGATTCCTTCACCATTGCTTCCATCAAAGGTTCACTCCATATATTCTGTCTTAGCCCTACTTATACGAATCCGTTAGTCTCCAACTCATGTCTCCATACCTCAAGCTTCGCATTTACTCCATCTCTAGTCTCGTCAATTAACACAATATCATCAGCAAATAACATACACCAAGGTAACTCATCCTGAATGTGATTGGTCAACTCATCCATAATCAAAGTAAAAAGAGATGCTCTCGTGGGACAGAATCATAAGCCTTCTCCAAATCAATAAAGATCATGTGGAGATTCTTCCTTTTAGCTCTATAAATCTCCATTGTTCTCCTCAGCAAATGGATGGCTTCAGTCGTTGAGCGACCTGGCATGAATCCGAATTAGTTTTCTTTTACATTGGAAATTTGCCTCAACCTTTTTTCGATCACACGTCCCAAATTTTCATAGTGTGACACATCAGCTTGATACCTCTATAATTTGAACAGTTTTGAATGTCTCCTTTATTCTTATAAAGAGGCACCATGATACTCCTCCTCCAATCTTCAGGCATTTTCTTGCTTCGCCAAATAACATTGAATAGACTCATAAGACAAGTCAAACCACGCTCACCTAAAACTCTCCATACTTCTACAGGGATGTCATCTGATCCTACACCTTTTCCAGATCTCATAACCTTCAAAGCCTCCTCTACTTCCTTTCTTTGTATCCGTCTATAGCATGCACGATTCAAGTAACTTTCACTACAAGCTAGATCACCCGAAGTGATATCTCTATTTCCTTCCCCAATGAAAATTTTATGGGAGTAATGCTCCCATATAGCCTTTATATCCTTCTGAGTAACATGCACATGACCTTCCTCGTCCTTAATGCATCTCACTTAAGAAAGGTATTTGGTTTTTCTTTCTTTTGCTTTGACCAACCTGAATATATCCTTCTGTCCCTCATTAGAGTCAAGATTTTTATACAAAACTTCATAAGCTTTTGACTTAGCTTCACGGCCTTCTTTGCTTCCTTCTTCGCTGTTTTGTAGTTTGTGACAGTTTCCTCTATTCTATCCTTAGATATAGCTTTAGAGCAAGCTCTTTTTATTTTTAGCTTCTCTTGCATCCCTTCACTCCACTACCAAGCCTCCTTTTGACATGGGGCTCCTCCCTTTGACTCGCCTAGCATCTCTTTGACTACCTTTCGGATACAAGATGCTACTGCCTCCCACATCTCGTTTGCACTACCGCTACAATCCCAAGATAAGTCTTCTAAAACCTTCTCCTTGAAGCTCGCTTGCTTCAGTGGAAGATTCCGCCATCTAGTTCTAGTTATCTTAGAAACCCTCCTTTTTTTTACCAACCCTTTCATTTGTACATCCAAGACTAACAAACGATGTTGGGTTGTCAAACTCTCTCCTGGGATTACTTTGCAGTCTTTACAACACAGCCTATCTCTTCTCCTCAACGCAAAGTAATCTATCTGTGTTCTAGTTGGCCCACTCTTATAAGTAATTAAACGTTCCTCCCTCTTCTTGAAGAGAGTGTTTGCTATGACAAGATCATATGCCGTTGCAAAATCCAGGATGGCTTTTCCCTCTTCATTTCTATCCCCAAAACCATGTCCTCCATGAACACTAGCATACCCCGAAGCATCTTTTCCCACATGTCCATTAAGATCTCCACCGATGCAAATCATCTCTCTTTGTGGGATTCCTTGTAGACTCTTATCCAAATCCTCCCAAAAAGCTTGTTTAGTCCTTTCATCTAAACCAATTTGCGGTGCATAAACTGAGATGATATTCAAAATTTCTTCTTCAAGCACCAATTTTAGCAAAATAATTCGATCCCCGAACCTTTTTACCTCAACCACACAATCCTTAAAATCCTTATGAACAACCACTCCAACATCGTTTCTACCCTTATCTTTACCTGAATACCAAAGTTTAAAGCCTGTCTTCTCAATCTCCCTTGCTTTCTCTCCAACCATTTAGTCTCTTGAAGACATAGTATATGAATCTTCCTTCTTTCCACAGTATCCACTATATCCATCATCTTTCTATTTAAAGTGTCAATATTCTAACTACCAATCCGTAACTTCCGTTGTAATCTTTTTTGGACTAACTTCTTTACTCGCATGCATCCATTATGCAAGAACCCTTGTAAATTTTGGACTACATCCGGGCGATGATGCAGCAGAACTAGCTTAATTACCCGCATGCGTTCCTCATGCGAGAACCCTTGCAAATTTTGAACTAAATCTAGGCTGCGATGTAGCGGCCCTTGCCAATTTTTCATTGCATTTGGGTGATGCAACGCGTTGCAAGTAGGGAACGCCCTCATGAAATCTGTATGTTTGCTTAAATCCATGTTGAAAAAATCCGACTATCATGAGGCAACTTCTTAAATAGTTTTTTTAAATAAAAAAGTACTATTTAAGAAGTTGTCTCTGACTGTTTTACACTGGCTGTCGGCTACCTAACGCAACCCTCCTCATTTACCCAGGCTTGGGACCGGCCATGGCTGAGTTAACTGTAAGAAAACTAGAAAAAAAATAAAAATCAGAATAAAATACTACAAAAAATAACAAAAACTTATCATGTTTTAAGAAAAATAATAAAATAATTTGATATTTCTTTTTGAATTATTTCTATTTGTATCTTTTGTTTTGTCTTTTTGTGGGGGACGTGGCCCAATTAGGAGCCAAGGAGGGTTGACCCAGGTCAACTCACTGGTCTCCTTGGTTTAACTGCAGAACCTTTAGCCCTTCCTTCCTCTATTTTTCCTCGTAAATTCTTTCACTAAAATCGCTCGATTTCTTATTTACTTTTGTTCCTCAGTCATCGGTCCTACTCACCCAAGTGATTTCTCGATCGTGGTTACTCTGAATCAAGCACTTTTCCCAATTGAACCTTGACATGTATATAATACCGTCTCCACCTCCCTCTCATTTTTTATCATTCTTCAACCCTCAAAACCCTAATTCAAGTTGTGAGATGAATCCATGATTCACATCCTTTATTCTATTTTTTAACCAAAGCCCTTATGCAAAATATCTTTAAATATGCATCAAATACAATAAATTAGCATTGTGCATACATTTGTTAATATTATGTAATCAAAATTTTTTAACCAAAATAAAAGAATAAAGAAGAAAAAAATAAAATAAGGAGGTATTTATGCAATAAATGCATACTGACCTGAACTCCCCAAAGAAGGTCAAATATTGGACTAATCAATAAGGAATAAAGTAGGGAGAGATAAGGTCCTGATTCATTGTATATTCATCACTACTCATCATGTATATATCCTTCACCTATTTTTAATTTCTAAATAATCTCAAAATAATTTAATTTGATTAATAAATTTTGTAAATAAAAATGTAAATAAAAATAACAAAAATATTTTTACAACATAAAATTATGTACAATGCATATACATGTATTTATTCATTTATTTTATTGTATATATTTTTGACACGTGTATATATTTATCATAATTATATAAAGATTGAAATAAAACTCATAATACAAATTAAATTAAAAATAAAATCCCCTTTCCATTGTACAAATTGCCAAACATGTATATATTGTACATAAGATATATTTGTTAGTATCTATAATTAATTTGCAAAAATCAAATGAAAATGTTTTTATACATTTTGAGAGATTTCGTAAATAAATCAAATATAAAATTAATGTAAAATAATAAAACAAAAATACATGTATATAATGTATAGGTACATTATACATGTACATAATACCACATACTGTATATATTGTATATGTTTATTAATAAAAATATTTAAAAATATATAAAAATAGTTTATAAAATAAAAACATTTTTTATGTTTATGACTTTTTATTTTAAATTTATTTACTATTTTAGTTTAATTTCTTTGATTTTGTAAATTCTTGAATTCTGATTGGTCAACCTGAATCCGTTGACCCGGGTCAACCTCTCTTCCAACCATGTCTGATCCGAGCATGCTTCGACGGACCTGATCTGTCGCCTTTTTCCTGCCCGGCTCCGACCACTTCTCCCTTCGGTTCGTGTGCTTGATTCTTCTCCTAGGATCTACGATCTTCATGAATCCCTAGGTAACGCCTTATGAATCTCATATTCATCATGCTAAAATTCACTAATTAAACCCATGGCTTAATCAATCAAATAAAATACACCAATAATTCCTCATTATTATATTGTATTATATTGTGTATACTTAACCTATAATTAATTGTATTAAATTACTATTATTTGCTTTGTAATTATTTTCTCATCAAAAACCCATAAAAATGAGTTTAACAAATGTATATAACTTCCCAACCTTTACAAAAACTAAAAAGCCCAAAAATCAGTGTTTTTAACCATTTAAAAATACCACCAAAAAATATTTCTTGTACAAATTACCTCTTTTGGATTTTTGTCCAACATGAAACTTGTAGATCTCATCGAGATCTACAACTTTCATGTTTTTACTTTTTTTCAATTTCGCCTCTTACTCTTTCTTTTATATTTTTCTTTATTTTTTACATTTTCTGATTTTTTATTGGGCCACGTGGCACCCTCTGGGTCGCCCACGTGACCCGCTCCTCCTTTCGCCACCCGACACCTTTTGGACCATTGGATCTTCCGCAGATGCCTCCATCTAGACCGTCCATTCCTGCCTCACTCCCAGCTGCTTGATCTGATCCCAGATCAGATCACCACCGCTCGCTTATGCCCACATCTCAGCCACCTGATTCCCCGCCATCCTATGTCTAATCTTGTGCCATGTCGCCCATTCACCTCAGCCGCCTGATCCCACTTGTATCCTACGATTCCCCATGTTCCACCATCTTTCATCCCCGTCGTTGGATAAAACCCTACTTTCATCTGGACCGCCCTCTCCACGCATCTTCCAGCCGTTCGATCTAATCCTTGATCTGATCCAACCCCTTCGATCACACCTAGCTCACAACCGTTGGATACCCAGATCCAATGGCCAGGATCTCATCGTCTACCTATGTAACCCCCCTCTTCATCTGTTACGCCTCGCCATCCCTCCTTACCTTCCATTTCCAACCAATACCTCTGGCCCGCTCTCCCTCTCGTAACGCCACCAGCGTGACACCCCTAGATCCTCCATCTTCACTTATCCTACAGCCTCCCTACTCCATTACTACCCTACCTTCAAACCCCCATAAAACATCTCCTGGCCACCACGTAACGGTCGGTCCACCCATCCTATAAACAACCTCCTCTGCCACCATTGCCGAGCGTCCAACAATCATGGCCTACGGCCTAGCTGTCATTCCCTCCTTGTGACAGGAGGAGGCAAATTTCACCGGCGACGATGGTCGTTGACCCAGGTGTCGACCCACGGTGACCCCAACGTGTTGCTCTGCCTCTCCGGCAGTAGCTAAGCTCCCTAGACCAGTAGGCCAGGTTAAGCAATGACTGGAGGGTCGATTCGAACCTCATCATAGACCACTTCCTTCGCCCAAATCCATCTCTAATCAGGTAAAGCTCCGTAATCACTATATCTTAATTTCTTGAATTTTCCTTACACTACACCTTGCACTTCGCTTCTATTCGAACGCACCATCGCCTTCGCTAGACATCCCTCTCCTTCGCGGGAGGTCCCTGCCACCACTTCTTTCCATCAGAACCTCTACCCACTCCAGGCTTTCTCTTCCACCCACGGTGGAGGAGAACCCATCCAGGGCGTCACCTTCTCCGCCTCCGCAACCCTCCATTCCATTCGCCTTTCTTCGGCTACTCCCCCCGCTAACCATCTCTACAGATGCCTTCAATGATCGGATCTCACAATCTTGCTCTGGTCAATTGCGCCTCCTCCGACAGACCTACATCGCCCCGCCATCTCAGTAATCACTGCACATGCACCATGCTTCCCACTCCGCCTGCACCTCAACAACATCTCACAAGCCTCGACGAAGCCTTTAGAGTGCTATGGAGCAAAGTGGAGTTAGCCGGTGCTCCGCCTTCTCCAGCGGTCTGTGGCAGAGAACGAAGAGCAGGCACCATCCAATCATCTGGATCGGACAACCTCAATGAAGCCACGTGTTCACCTGAACCTCACACCAAGTCAAAGGGCTCGGGCGACCCGAACAGACTCCAGAGCACCCCAACTAGTCACGTGGCCCAAAGCTACGACATGCCCCGAGCCTGGACCCCTCACGTGCCCTGTACGTGAGGGGCTGGGCAATTTACAAAGCCGACCCTAGATAATTGGGTTTTTGCACTATGGTCCTCAAGCGCGTGCATGCCTGAGTATTTTACATGGAGGCCCTTGCATGTTTCATGATTTGCAGTTACACCCCTATGTGCATTGGAGAATTTATAATGGGACCCATGTAGTTTTTCTAATTGCATATAGGTCCCTCCAGGGACCTATTTGTGATTATTTATCCTTTTATTTCATGCATTTTATTTACATTTATGCTTTTGCACTGTTTATTTAATAACTTGAGCATTGTAGGTACAAATTGCATGATTTTAGTGTCGTTTTGATCCTTCTTTCATAATCTACTTCATGGCATATTTAATTTTCTCATCTGACATCGTTTTAAATGAAGTGGATTTTAATGTTAGATGTTGTTCTTGCTCTACATATCCTTTCCTTGAATTGATGATTGCTCATATTTTGTGCTCAATTCGACTCTAATTTCAAACCATATTATGTTACTCATTTGTGTAACCTTTTTATGGCATACTTGTCTATCATCTTTTGCATATTCATAACCTGCATTTAAAATTGCATTATTGTTAATGCATCATCTTATAATTGCATGAAAATCAACTAAAAAAGCATGCATCATTTAAATGCATTGTAATCTGCATGAAGATCTTATAATTTAGAATTATTCACACATGATCGTAATTGACCGAAATTAGATAGATAAAATAAAGTAGTTCGTGTCCCTATGTTCGACCTTAGTAGACTTGCCAAGTAAAAATTTTTTCCCAACATTCAAATAATTGTGTTTTTTGCTGAACCATTTTTCGCCTCCTATACTACAATTATCGATTATTAGAGAGGCAATTTTACGTTCATCAAATGGCACTGTTGTTGGGGACACATCTCTCACTTTATTATTTGTTGAATTTTGATATATTTTTGTGAATTAACATGTCTTCTTTTCATGCATTTTGCATCATGTCTGTTGATTAATTTCCTCTCTATTTTTTCTAACATTTCTCTTTTGTGGCAGGGCCCATGATGATCGAGGATGCTTGATCTCCATGGAGGCACGGAGTCAAGAACTCCTGCTGAGAATGCCGCAAAAGATTTGGTAGAGAAATTTAGGAATTTTTATGAGTATGCTTGCATTTACATATTGTAAAAAAAATTATTGCATGTGCATTTTTAGTAGTCCTCATCAGAGGGCTTGCATGTTGCCCCCTCCCCCCCCCCAAACACACACACGTGTACATATACACTCACCCTCCCCCTTCCTCTGTATATTTCACATTCCCCCCTCCCTCAACTGCCTCCTAGACATATGTGAAAATACAACCCTCACCCTCGCCCCCTTGTATCTTAATGTAATTACTCCTCCAAACACAGACCCCCTTAACTCAGATGCTTTACTTAGGATATTTGTAGCCTAAGTATAGGGGGGACCCGCCTATTCATCCATCCCTCATGTTGTCTTCTTATACTTAGGTCAATTTTTGACCTAAGTATAGGGGGACCCTCCTCAGTTCCGCTATATCACCCTATATTTGACCGAGCCATGGATTCATATCACTTGTGCTATGAGGGCATAACAAATGTTAAGTATAGGGGGTATAGCATATACTAATGTATATCTACTTTAGCCATAGCTCGTATATTTTTAAACTTTTTGAAAAATCTTTTTCATGTTGGTTTAAGTAAATTGTGAATTGAGTTTTGTAAAAAAACTTGTAAAAATATTTTCTTAAAAATTGAGGGATTAACTTGTTTTTAAAAAACTCCATAAAAATTTTGAAAAATTTAAAAAAACTTTCTTTGAATGAGACTTTGACTACTAGGCTTAGTAGTTATTTTCAGTGAGGAAACTTCGGTCTCCCATAGCAGAGTGGGTAGTTTAGAGGACACTGTATATGGCTCTGTCCTTAAGGAACACGGGTCCATCTAATGGCACGTACTGACACCCATATTGGCTGAGAGTAAATACTTTTATTGATATGAGTCTCGTAACGAACCGTATATTCAGCCCTTTAAGAGCGTTGAATTAACCCTTAAGATCGTCACAGCCGAGCTAAATTAGGTCGATCAAAAACCATCTAATTGAGATGTCAGTAGATTCGGATGGTCATGTACTTATATTTTACTTGGTAAGTAACCAAGGTCGAACTCAGGGACACGAGCCTCTCTCGTGTTATTCCGATTTTTAATGATTCTATTAAGTGTTGAGTTTGAGAACCATAGGTCAGACAATGCACTAATATAAGACAATACATTAAATAAACATGAATCCATGCAAAAAAAATTTTATTTTATTTTTTTAATCATGCATTTATATGCTGTGAACTGCAATGAAAATATGCCCGAGATCAGAAATACTTGAGCCATTTAATAGGAAGTCAAATCAGGGACAAATAGTAAAGCCATCTTCAATCATGTAAGAATTAGGCATGAAAAGCATTGAAATCAAGACACTTAGCCAATGAAACAACACATCAAATTCCTTAATGTCAAATCTGAAATAAAATCATGCCATAAGGAAGACAATGAGAAGAGCTTCAAAATGCCGCTGAAATCAACTCAATGGGAGCTATGATGCTCATGATATACGCGAGTGAAATCAGGTGCATAAACACAAGAAAACATGAAAGATAACTAGCAAACAGGTCCCTGGGAGGGACTAAAATATAAATACAAGAAAGTTCGGGACCTTCCCTGTAAATGACCCGCACGCACAAGGGTATTTTTGCAATTATAAAAACCCGCGAGGGCATAAATGCAAAATACCCACCATGCACGTGGTCTGCACGTGATCCAGGACCTGTTTGCAAAATTGAAGAAGTCGATGGGCCTTTATACAAATTGCCTAGGTCGCACGTGACCGGCACGTGCTCCTCCAAGCTCGGGTAGACTCTGAGGCTTGGAGCTCGGGGAAGGCGCTGGACTTTCTGGATCAGCCCATCGGAGCTCGGATGTCGAAGGCGAAGTTGACGAAGTCGGCTCCGATGGAGCTCCGGCCATTGCTAGATTTGATGACCTGCATTATTAGTATAATAGTCGAAGCGTGCAGTGCGAGGTGCTTGTACGAGGTGAAGTGAAATGGGGAGCTTCGTTAACGAAGAAAGTGACATCTCGGATCTCCTCCGCCGTGGAGGGCGGAGGAGATGGGTCGGATGTGATAGGGGCTATGGAGGAAGAATAAGAGGGTCTGAGGACAGCGCGTGAGTAGTGGATGAGAGGCGAAACCAATGAGGAGGTCAATGGAGTGCGAGGGTGCATGTATGCGCCTAATTAATTATGCAAAAAATTCAAAAAAATATGAAGGAGGTCGGGGGAGCTTATCTAGAGAATAGGGCGATCGTCGGCGGCTTGGGCTGAGTTCCGAGGGCACTCTGGTCATCGCTGGACTCCCCCAGCCATTGGGAGCAGCTTGGCGGGCGCGAAGCTTCGCGACGTCGCCATGGAAGGCGACGGGTCGACACTGGAGGCTAGCGTCGTCATGGCACCTCAATTGGTCCTCCCCCTGCCACGGGGAGGAAGAGAAGTGCTGGCCGTAGCCCCGCATATAGGTGGACGGGTGTGGCGGGCAGAGGAGATGGCGTATTTAAGGTTTTGAAGGTGGCGGTTCTGATGAGTGGGGCCGTGGGTTTCATGGAGTGCATGGGACGAAGGAGAGAGGATCGTGGGTGGTGGAAGCACGTACGAGGGTCATGGATGATCGAGGAATGTCGTGGAGGTATTGGGGATGTGGAGATGGTGGACGTGGACTTGGAGAAAAGTGGAAGAGGCAAGCGGTTGTGCGAGGTGATGATCGTGGGACAGGGGGCTGATCGGAGGTAGACGAAGGTGTCTAAGCCGTTGGATCATGTGATCCAAAGGCCGGGAGCGAGGTGCTTAAGAGCGGCTACGATTAGGTCTCGGGCGACACGATCGAAGGGTGGCGGAGCGTGCCACGTGTTGTATTTAGAACTAAGCGCTAACGGACGACTCAGATCACAGATGGAGAGAGATCGAAGGGTCGTTATTTTCCGCGAAGAAGCGACTAGGTTGGAGCAACCTGTAGATGATCGTGGGGTGCATAAGGTGCCACGTGGCGCACTGTGGTGAGAGCGGTAGCAGACGGTGGTGATGAAGGCCTGAGTGGATATCGGAAGGTCGATATTTGATGCGGAGATAGCGGCTGAGATGGAGGGACGAGGGCGTGATCGAATGGCGCCCAAAGCGCCACGTGGATGGCGGATATCAAGGCGCCAACGGGCGGTGGAGATGGACTCAGGGGACTGATCGGACGGCGGGGATCATGGAGATAGAAAGACCAATGGATCAAGAAGACATCCAACTGCCGAAAGAGAGGGTGGATAGGGCAAAGGGACCGGGCCACGTGGCTCAACCAGAAAGGGCCACGTGGCCCAATCAGATTATTAGAAGTTAGAAATTGATTTTTGAGGGGTCTAATGGCCGAATTTGGAAAAACTCAAAACATGAAAGTTGTAGATCTCGATGAGATCATGTTGACCAAAAATGGAGATGAGGTCAAATAAAGGTAGAAAATATTTTTAGGGTATTTTTAAGGGTAAAAACACCACGGTTTTAATTTTGACATTTTTTTGTGGTTTTTAATTTATTCATTGACTATGATAATTACAAGACTTTATCTGATTTTTATTGACACACATTTAAGTAAGGGGGTTAAAATATGCAAATTAAGATGATGAAATCGAGTTTCATCACCCCCCCTATACTTAAACTATGCTCATCCCCGAGCATCAAGAAAATGAATGAATTGAATTAACCCCCTTGTGCATGTGAGTACATGATCCAATTTGTTCAAGTCCACTCAACTTTAGGGGTCCAAAATTTTAGAGCTCAACCCAGCCTTAATCAAGAGGCACCCAATTTCTCTAATTATCCAGACTCTCTCTGATGTACATATAGACTAAGGATATGACATTTAGTGTTGACTGTGTTTTCGAGAGTAGAGTCAAAACGTCACCTAAGGTTTTGGTCCAAGAAATTCTCCTAAGGACCCAATCCTCAACACTAGGGAATAAATCAAATCTTGCGTCCAGTCCACCGTCTCTTTGTCAGACTTAAAAATGTAGATGGAAGGTCAGTAATGGAGGGCATGGGATTGTGTCATTTCTTCTCTCCCTCTTATTGGAACAAGGATTCTCTCTAGTGCCTTATTACACAACACATTTTTTTGGTGTTGATCAGTGCGTCCATCAAGAGAAGTTGGAGCCGTCTGCACTTGTTTTCCTGGGTATACTAGGGTGTGTCTTTTTTGAGTACCTATCGTACCTTCTACACCCAGACTTGTAGCATTTACGATGCAGAGCCTTTTTTTGGTGCAAGTCCGACTCCTGGTCCTAATAGCGGTGGTCCAAGTGGACACTTTGAAATGGTTGGGAGTGCCGCCTTTGGTGGAAGCTCCTTGATATTTGACTTTATGGAATGAGAGCTTTTCTTTGACATTTCATTAATTTGTAGTGTTTTTGGCTAGCTCCACTGCTTTTACCAAGAGTTGGCACACACTGATCAACATTTTTTTATTTCATACCCTGACATTTAGGTTAATGTCAAGAGATTAGTATAAGAACCAAGTTCTCATACTGGCTCAAGTTGCTGACACTCGGGTTTCCTGAAGCCTTCAAAGACTTTATCCCATCCTCGAGCATCATTAGATCAAGTCCGGACTCGAATCCCCTAGCCCAGTCCCTCAAGTGAAGAGTCAACTCATCTCATCGAAACCGCAATCATGCATGTAATGTGTTGATCATATTCTTATGGTCGGAGACTAAGCATGCAATATAGCATGCAAATCTAGAAAACTAAGGGAATGTGGATGATTGAGTCCAAGACCCTGATGGCTAAGGCTGGTTAACCTAAAATCTCAAGACCTCAGAAATCAAGCTTTCTTGAACATTTCAGATCCTGGGTGGAAGTGTGAATGTAGAGGATTTATCCAACTCCTTCATTCAAAAACATTTTTTTTGACTTCAAAAGATATTATGACCGCCTAAACTCAATTAAGTAGATGCATCTGCATTCAGCCAGTATGGGTGTAAGTACAGGCCGGAGCCCGTTGCTTGAGGATGGGGCCATACACGATGTCCTCTAAACCACCCACTCTGCTAAGGCCGAACCCTCACTGATTGCGGCTACTTATTTGGGCTTAGTAGTCACTAATGACTCTTAAAGGATTTTGAATTTTCTCATTTTTATGGAGTTTTTAATAAGAGGTTAGAACACATGGTAGACTCAACTTTCATTGAAATCAAACAGAAAATTTCAATACCATGTCACATGAATAAAAATTTTCAAAATATTTTCAAAAAGATTTTTCGAAACAAGGAAAACTCATTTTTTTTTCAAATCATTTTCAAAAATATTTTTTTATAGAAATAGTGTAACATAATATAGAAAAGCCTTGAAAACCATTGAGTCCACTTAGTTCAAAGAATTTTACTTTAGCCAAAAAGTTTTAAATTTAGCAAATTTTTCAGATTTTAACTAAAGTACGTATATTGTAGACATGGTATACCCCCCTATACTTAAACTTTGCTATGTCCTCATATCACTAGATGATACAAGTCCATAAGTCCACTTAAATATAGAGAAATCTACGGGAACTAAGGAGGGCTCCCCCTATACTTAGGTTAGAAACGACCTAAGTATAAAGGTAAGGAAAGATGAGTGGAGAAATCGCAGGGACTTGGGGTCCCCCTATAATTAGGCTGAGAGTAGCCTAAGTATAAATATGGAGATTTTATGTTGGAAGAGGCCCGAGGTGAACGAAGAAGATGGATGGATATACAAATGAGTGGATGAATCTTCGGAGATCAATGGAGTATCTAAAGCTCAGGGGAGGGTGTCGGAGCAAACACGACTCAATCAAGCACGCAACACACTTCAATTTCACCAACTCACACATGAAACCTACCGAAGTTGGTTTATTATCTTGTCAGTTTTATTGGTGATTAAAACATTCTATTTTTACGCGGAAAAAGTGTTAAGTAAAATCAAATGTGCAAATGAGGGTGTTTCTCTCCCAAAACAATATTTTACTCCATTTTAGGTTAACTTGCAATTAACAGTCCCAATTATTTAGCATAAGGTTGTCACTGATTTAAGGTGAGCACATAAATCAAGCAATCATCGTCTACTGTTCATTACCATTTTCCATTAACTTAGGTGATCAAGATAGGAGGGGAAATCGAGAAAAACCATGTATTCGATAAAAAAACATGATCTAGGCTATTCGAGAAAAAATGCAGTGCCTTTGCAAACAGACGTGAAAACTTGGACTTTTTGAAAACCAAAATGATATGTATGCAAGTCGATCAAAAAGCCACTAACATGCTTCTATTTGCGGAAAAAAAGTCTTTTAAATTTGGCTATGTGAAGCGATGCTATGTGTGTCATGGATTAAGGTGTGTCCTACCTACGAGCAAGCACGTAAAAATTGAAACAATAAAATAAGCTCGAGGAGCCGCGTGCCTGGTCCTAGGTCTACACTCAAGTGGGGACGCTCCCCACACAACCACATATATTCGTTCATTTAAAATCGCGAGTCTTCAATCGAAGACCGCTATAAAGACAATTATCACATGATAAAATGATCTACAAAATTGACATTTTTTTCTTTTCTTTTCGACTGGCTCCAAGCAAGCTTTTGTGGCTCCTCGTAGCGGGAAGCATCTACTCCTCGCCTCCTTGAACACCAAGGGCCCTGCCACGAATGCAAATGTTAGAGATCAATCGAGAAGAAAATTTTATATTGCAAGACAAATTGATAACTTGACCTATATAAAAGAAACACCTAATTAAATAAATAAAAATCCAAATAAACAAGAAATGAGCCGTGTCCCCACGGTGCCATTTGACGAACCGTAATTTCAGCCCTTTAAGAGTGTTGAATTAGCACTTAAGATTGTCGCAATCAGACTAAATTAGGTCGATCAAAAACCATCTAATTGAGATGCCAATAGATTCGGATGGTCATGTATTTATATTTTACTTGGTAAGTAACCAAGGTCGAACTCAGGGACATGAGCCTCTCTCGTGTTATTCAAATTTTTAATGATTTTATTAAGTGTCGACTTTGAGAACCATAAGTTAGACAATGCACTAAGATAAGACAATGCATTAAATAAACATGAGTCTATGCAATTATTTTATTTTATTTTTTTAATCATGCATTTATATGCTATGAACTGCAATGAAAATATGCCCAAGATCAGAAATACTTGAGCCATTTAATAGGAAGTCAAATCAGGGACAAATAATAAAGCCATCTTCATTCATGTAAGAATTAGGCATGAAAAGCATTGAAATCAAGACACTTAGCCAATGAAACAACACATCAACTTTTGTAGTGTCAAATCTGAAATAAAATCATGCCATTAGGAAGACAACGAGAAGAGCTTCAAAACGCCGCTGAAATCGACTCAATCGGAGCTAGGATGCTCAAGATATACACGAGTGAAATCAGGTGCATAAACACAAGAAAACATGAAAGATAACTAGCAAACAGGTCCCTGGGAGGGACTAAAATGTAAATACAAGAAAGTTCAGGACCTTCCCTGTAAGTGACCCACATGCACCGGGGTATTTTTGCAATTATGAAAACCCACAAGGGCATGAATGCAAAATACCCACTGTGCACATGGTCTGCACATGATCCAGGACCTGTTTGCAAAATTGAAGAAGTCGGCGGGCTTTTGTGCAAATTGCCCAGGTCGCACGTGACCGGTACGTGCTCCTCCAGGCTCGGGTAGACTCTGAGGCTCGGAGTAGGCTCGGGTAGCCTTAGCTAGCCTCGGAGTGGATGAGCCTCCAGGCTTTGGCTCGGGATAGGTTCAGCACACCCGAACCTACTGGTATGGTGCTGAGGCTCGGGGTCGCCCTGGCTCTGCCCTGTGGACGTCGGTGGACCATTGGATCGTGAGTATCCAACAGTCGCTGTATCCTCATAGGCTCCATACGTGGCTAAGTTCGCATCGTTGGATTAACTACGGGGAGGAGCATCCAATGGTGCATGCTCCTCCTTCCTCAGCTGCAAGCGCCGGTGAGATCCGAGCTCCGGTAAAGGAGCTCAAGCTCTGCCGCGGGTGCTCGAACACGGTGGACCTCCTCGGAGCTCCCTGGAAGTACATCGAGGTAGCTGGGAGCTCGGGGAAGGCGCTGGACCTTCTGGATCTGTCCATCGGAGCTAGGATGTCGAAGGCGAAGTTGACGAAGTCAGCTCCGATGGACCTCCGACCATTGCTAGATTTGATGATCTGCATGATTAGTATAATAGCCGAAGCGTGCAGTGCAAGGTGATTGTACGAGGTGAAGTGAAATGGGGAGCTTCATGAACGGAGAAAGTGGCAGCTCATAGCTCCTCCGCCGTGGAGGGTGGAGGAGATGGGTCGGATGTGATAGGGGCTATGGAGGAAGAAGAAGAGGGTCTGAGGACGATGCGTGAGTGGTGGATGAGATGCGAAACCAATGAGGTGGAATGGAGTGCGAGGGTGCGTGTAGGCGCCTAATTAATTACGTAAAAAATTCAAAAAATACGAAGGAGGTCGGGGGAGCTTACCTGGAGAATAGGGCGATCATCGGCAGCTTGGGTTGAGTGCTGAGGGCACTCCGGTCATTGTTGGACTCCCCCTTCCATTGGGAGCAACTTGGCGGGCTCGAAGCTCCGCGACGCCGCCATGGAAGGCGGCGGGTCAACACCAGAGGCTAGCGTCGTCATGGCGCCTCAATCGGTCCTCCCCCTATCATGGGGAGGAAGAGAAATGCTTGGCGTAGTCCCGCGTAAAGATGGACGGGTGTGGCAGGCGGAGGAGATGGCGTATTTAAGGCTTCGAAGGTGGCGGTTCCGATGATTGGGGTCGTGGGTTTCATGGAGTGCATGGGACGAAGGAGAGGGGATCGTGGGTGGTGGAAGCACGCATGAGGGTCGTGGATGATCGGGGAATGTCGTGGAGGTGTTGGGATGTGGAGATGGTGGACGTGGACTTGGAGAAAAAGGGAAGGGGCAAGCGGTTGTGTGAGGTGATAATCGTGGGACAGGGGCCTGACCGGAGGTAGACGAAGTTGTCTAAGCCGTTGGATCATGTGATCCAAAGGTCGGGAGCGAGGTGCTTAAGAGCGGCTACGATTAGGTCTCGGGCGACACGATCGAAGGGTGGCGGAGCGTGCCACGTGTTGTATTTAGAACTAAGCGCTAACAGACAACTCAGATCACAGATGGAGAGAGATCGAAGGGTCGTTATTTTCCGCGAAGAAGCGACTAGGTTGGAGCAGCCTGTAGATGATTGTGGGGTGCATAAGGCGCCACGTGACGCACTGTGGTGAGAGCGGTAGCGGACGATGGTGATGAAGGCGTGAGTGGATATCAGAAGGTCGATATTTGATGCGGAGATAGCGGCTGAGATGGAGGGACGAGGGCGCGATCGAATGACACCCAAAGCGCCACGTGGAGGGCGGATATCAAGGCGCCAACGGGCGGTGGAGATGGACTTAGGGGACCGATCGGACGGCGGGGATCATGGAGATAGCAAGACCATTGGATCAAGAAGAGATCCAACGGCCGAAAGAGAGGGAGGATAGGGCAAAGGGATCGGGGCACGTGGCCTAACCAGAAAGGGCCACGTGGCCCAATCAGATTATTAGAATTTAGAAATTGATTTTTGAGGGGTTTATTGGTCGAATTTGGAAAAACTCAAAACATGAAAGTTGTAGATCTCGATGAGATCTACGAGTTTCATGTTGACCAAAATCGGAGATGAGGTCAAATGAAGGTATAAAATATTTTTGAGGGTATTTTTAAGGGTAAAAACACCACGGTTTTAATTTTGACATTTTTTGTGGTTTTTAATTTATTCATTGACTATGCTAATTACAAGACTTTATCTGGTTTTTATTGACACACATTTAAGAAAGGGGGTTAAAATATGCAAATTAAGATGACGAAATTGAGTTTCATCATCTGGGCCAGTCATTGTATCTCAAAAGAATTTAAAAAAATTAAAAAATTATGAAATAAAAATCTGTGAAAGTAAAAAATCACACAAAAATCTTCACTAACTAAGGAGTTGATGTATTCCTGACACATCCACATTCACTCATCGCTTGAGGATTTTGAGGACACTTGATTTCTGTGATCTTGAGAGTCTGAGTTAACATACCTTGGTCATTAGGGTTTTTAAAACTTAATTATCCACACTTATCTAGTTTGAAAGATTTGAGCGCTATATTGCACTCATCATCTCTACCCTCTAAAGAAAATGATCAGCACAATCACTTTCACAACTGCATGATTGATGAGATCAGTTGAGTTATCACTTGAGGAACTAAGACTAGAGATTTGAGTTTAAACCCGATCTAATTATGCTCGACGATGGGATAAAGTTAATGAAGGCTTCAAGAAACCTGAGTGTCAGTAAAACTTTAGCCAGTATGTGAACAAGTTCACGTGCTATCTTTTGATATTTACTTATGTGCCAAGGTGTGATGAAACATAATTAAATTGTTGATTAGTGTGTACCAACTTTTGATAAAGCAGTCGAGCTAGACAAACAAACAAAATGAAAGAAATGTCAAAGAAAAAGCTCTATCCTCCAAAGTCAAATTATAAATGAGCTTCAACCAATGGTGAGCGCTCCCAAACATTTTCAAAGTGTCCACTTGGACCAAGCGCTAATTAGGACCAAGGAGACTGGCTGACACCAAAAAAAGGGCTCTGCATTGTAAATGCTACAAGTTTGGGTGTCTAAGGTATCTTAAATACTTAAAAAAAGACAGACCCCGATGTACTCCCAGAAAAACAAGTGCATACGACTCCAACTCTCTTGACAGACACATTGATCAACAAGCTAAAAATCTACTCATGTTGAGTAAAAAACACTCGAGAGGCCCTTATTCCAATGTGAGGGAGAGAAAAATAGACACAATCCTATACCCTCCATCATCTGGCCGTCCATCTACATTTCAAGTCCGATGAACTAATGAGACAGTTGACTGAAGCAAGAATATACTTATTCCCTAGTGTTGAGGATAAGGTCTAGAGGAGAGTCTTCTGGACTAGAACTTCGAGTAATGCCTCGACTCGGCTCTCATGAAATGCAGTACGCTTAATTTCATATCCTTATATTATATGTAAAAAAGAGAGTCTGATAATTAGAGAAGTTGGACTCCTTCCGAATAAGGCATGGATAAACCCAAAATTTTAGGATCACTTAAATTAAGGGTCTTCGAAAGATTGAGCCTTGAAATCTTCACTTACACTATCAGGAATTAATCCGACTCGTTCATTCTTTAGATGCTCGAGGAGAAGAATGGTTTAACTATAGGGGTATGATGAATCTCTTATCCATCATGCTAAAATTCACTAATTAAACCCCTAGCTTAATCAATCTAATAAAATACACCAATAATTCCTCATTGTTATATTATATTATATTGTGTATACTTAACCTATAATTAATTTTATTTAATTACTATTATTTGCTTTATAATTATTTTCTCATCAAAAACCCATAAAAATGAGGTTGACAATTGTTTATAACTTCCTAACCCTTAAGAAAATTAAAAATGTCAAAAGCCCAAAAATCAGTGGTTTTAACCCTTTAAAATACCACCAAAAAATATTTTCTTGTACAAATACCTCTTTTGGCTTTTTTCCAACATGAAACTTGTAGATGTAATCGAGATCTACAACTTTCATGTTTTAACTTTTTTCCTAATTTTGCCTCTAACTATTTCTTTTATATTTTCTTTATTTTTTACATTTCTGATTTTTTTATTGGGCCACGTGGCGCCCTCTGGGCCGCCCAAGTGACCCACTCCTCCTTCTACCACCCGACACCTTTCTGGGCCGCTGGATCTTCCGCAGATGCCTTTTCGATCTGATCCTTGATCTGATCCAACCTCTTCGATCACACCTAGCTCACAGTCGTTGGATACCCAGATCCAACGGGCAGGAGCTAATCGTCTACCTCTGTAACCCCCTCTTCATCTGTTACGCCTCGCCACCCCTCCTTCCCCCTTCCATTTCCAGCCAACGCCTCCGGTCCACTCTCCCTCTCGTAACGCCACCAGCGTGATGCCCCCAGATCCTCCATCTTCGTGTAACCTCCAGCCTCCCTACTCCATTACTGCCCTACCTTCAAACCTCCATTAAACACTTCTCGTCCACCACGTAATGACCGCTCCACCCATCCTATAAAACAACATCCTACGCCACCATTGCCGAGCGTCCACCATTCACGGGCCTACATCCTAGCTACCATTCCCTCCTTGTGACAGGAGGAGGCAAATTCAGCCGACGATGATGGTCGTTGACCCAGGTGTCGACCCATGGTGACCCACCGTGCCGTTTCGTCTCTCTGGCAGTAGCTAAGCTCCCTGGACCGGTCATCCAGGTTGAGCAATGACCGGAGGGTCGATTCGAACCTCAGCATAGACCAATTCCTTCGCCCAAATCCATCTCCGATCAGGTAAAGCTTCGTCATCTCTATATCTTAATTTCTTGAATTTTCCTTACACTACACCTTGCACTTCGCTTCTATTCGAACGCACCAACACCTTCGCCAGCCATCCCTCTCCTTCGCGGGAGGTCCCTGCCCCCACTTCTCACCGTTAGAACCTCTACCCACTCTAGGCTTTCTCCTCTATCCACGGAGGAGGAGAACCCATCCAGGGTATCACCTTATCCGCCTCCGCAGCCCTCCATCCCATTCGCCTCGCTTCGCCCCCCAACCATCCTTGCAGATGCCTTCAATGATCGGATCTCACAATTTTGCTCTGGTCAACTACACCAGCTCCGACAGACCTGCATCACCCCTCCATCTTAGCAATCACTACGCGTTCGCCATGCTTCCCATTCCTTTTCCTGCACCTCAGCAACATCTTACAAGCCTTGGCGAAGCCTTTAGAGCACTATGGACCAAAGTGGAGTTCGTCGGAGCCCCACCTCCTCCGGCGGTCTGCGATGGAGAACGAAGAGCAGGCACCATTCAATCATATAGATGGGACATCCTCGATGAAGACACGTGGTCATCCGAGCCTCACACCGAGACAAAGGGCTCGAGCGACTCGAACCGAACTCCAGAGCACCACAGCCAGCCACGTGGCCTGAAGCTGCGACGCACCCCAACCCTGGACAACTCACGCACGTAAGGGCCTGGGTAATTTACAGAGCTGACCCCGGACAATTTGGTATTTGCACTATGGTCCTTAGGGGCGTGCCTCACACGTGTGCCTATGTATTTTACATGGAGTCCCTCGCATGTTTCATGATTTGCAGTTATACCCTTGTACGCAATGGAAATTTTATAATGGGGCCCAAGCAGTTTTTGCTAATTGCAAATTGGTCCCTCCAGGGACCTATTTGTGATTATTTATCCTTTTATTTCATGCATTTTAGTTACATTTATGCCCTTGCATTGTTTAATTCATAACTTGAGCGTCGTAGGTCCAATTTACATGATTTTAGTGCCGTTTTGATCCTTGTTTCATCATGTATGGCATATTATTCTCATCTAACATCATTTTAAATGAAGTGATTTTTAATGTTAGATGTTGCTTTACATGTCCTTGCCTTGAATTGATGATTGCTCATATTTCAAACCATATTCTGTTGCTCATTATGTAACCTTTTTATGGCATACTTGTCTTTCATCTTTTGCATATTCATAAACTGCTTTTAACATTGCATTATTGTTAATGCATCATCTTATAATTGCATGAAAATCAACTAAAAAATGCATGCATCATTTAAATGCTTCGTAATCTGCATGAAGACCTTAGAATTGAGAATTATTCACACATGCTTTTAATTGACCAAAATTCAATAGATAAAATAAAGTAGCTCATGTCCCTGTGTTCGACCTTGGTAGACTTGATTAATAAAAATTTTCCACGGCATTCAAACGATTGTGGTTTTTGTTGAACCATTTTCGCCTCCTATACTACAATTATCGATTATTAGAGAGGCGATTTTGCGTTCATCAATGCCGGATCCTCCTAGGGTTTCGCACATTCTTCCGATCTTTCTAGATCCCATAGGACCCTATAAAACACCTTCTTTGGCATCCACTACAGCTCAGCTCGTCTCTCGTGCCTCCTCTCTTCCATTTGCGTTCTTAGGATAGTGACATGATTCCATAGCTTGTTTTTGGGGCTTGGATTGGTGTCGGGTTGCACGTAGCTCGTACGTGGTCGGAGCAGCTTCGTTGTGTTACACCTCCTCTACCTTTCACATCGGGGTCGAGGCCTAGACCTCACTTCCACTTCGCATTGCTTTGTCTATCATCCCAGTAGTCTCAGGTATCGCCCTCTCCTTTCCATTTAATCATTTCACCTCGATTTCGCCCATCAATCGTCGACCATTATCTTGGCTCTGACCTTCATGTCGGAGCCCCATCTCATCCATCTAGACACTTCGATCGACACCCCATCTCACCCCCATCCTTCATACGCACCCGGATCATCTTGAACCTCATTCATCGGAGTGAGATCAAGCCCCGATGTCCATCCATCACCTTCACCGGACGTCAATCTTCATCCCACTACGCTTCTTGTGTTTTCGACTGTTGATAACTCCTGTAAAGGCATCACCCTTGAGCATAGTCTACTCCTGCAGTTCCATGTACGTATGGGGAGGTGATTCAAAACCCAACGGACACAACACAACACCTCCAGGTGTAGCACCTCCATCTCACCCATCCAATTGTTCTTCATCCCATCGGAGTGCTCCACCAGACGTGTATCCCTTCCGGCAACGTGCTGAGACTCTTGGCGAGTTGATCAGAGGCGAGGAGTGCAAGGTATACCCCATCGAAGTTTCGCCTATACCACCTTCTTCCAGTTCATCTAAAGGCACTCAACAACATCAGATCGAGACCTTGTCTACCAGAATCGATCTGGACCGTCCATCCATGCCTTTTTCTGCGATGTCATATCTGATTTCCTGGCACATCTAACACATACGCTCATCTACCTTCTGAGCTGTCAGATCCGCTCAACAACGGTTGATCAGGACTGTACACCTGCACCACACCCATGACTGTCACATCTTTCTTAGAGGCACATCATAGCCGTTAGAGACGTCACACGTCATGCACACCTGCTAGGGGTGTATTTCATTTTCACCCTATTATTTCATTTATTTTTCTTTATTTTAAATATTGTAATAATTATTAAAGACTTTTTACAGTTTGGACCTCGTATTTTCAATGTTTGCACTTTAGTCCAGTTGAGTCTAACTCTCGTGTGTCTGCACGTGCTTGTGTGGGTATTTTGCAACCATATGCTTGCTCTTCTAATTAGTTAATTAAATAGAAATTATTTTCCATAATTGCATCTATATCCCTATGATCTGTAAGCCATGTATAACATGTGTATTTTCTGGGTTAATTGCATTGGGGTCCCCGTATTTTTATTGTGTGTTATCATTTGGTCCCGAAACTTAAAATTATTACATCTTGGTCCTCTGTATTCAACATTTTATTCTTGTCTTTTATTCATTGCAATAGACATTAATGGCCCTAAAAATTCTACAAA
Source organism: Ottelia alismoides (assembly GCA_037367405.1). Taxonomy (NCBI): domain Eukaryota; kingdom Viridiplantae; phylum Streptophyta; class Magnoliopsida; order Alismatales; family Hydrocharitaceae; genus Ottelia; species Ottelia alismoides. The sequence goes on from JAZKJV010007189.1 coordinate 523,730, forward strand.
AAGACCTTCTAGCTCTTGCTAGCATGTTGTTTACGCGGTAATTTTAGTTTGCCAATTTTATTTCATTTATTATTATAAAAAATCAAAACCCCATCAAAAAGTCCTTGTTTACCTTCGAAAAATCATACAAATTCAAAAAAAAAATAAAAATCTAAAAAATACTGTAGGTATATTTTCTCCTATGTTAGCTACAATATAAATCTGGCTCAAAAATATTTTGTAAAACCATACAAATTTGCAAAACACCAAAAGTATTATAAAAATCACATAAAATCTATTAAAATCCAAAAAATCATGATTTCAGTTCTTATTTGTAGATATTTTTCTCTAGTTGTTATTAAATTTAATATTCGGAAATTTCATTGATTTGATATTTTATATTTGTGAAATACTTCTGGTTGTTTATTGTTTGCTTGCTTTCATGATTTTTGATTTTTACAAAAATCCAAATACATTTAAAAATTCTCTAAACATCCATAAAAGTACTATAAAACCTATCAAACAAAAAAATATTTTTATCTGAATTTTGTGTGTATTTCTACCTATTTGAAAAATACAAAAGAGATGTTTATTTGCCTTTTACTCTTTGTTTCAATTTTCCTTATTTTAAAAAATTAAAAATTTGTAAAATTAAAAACCACTAAAAATAAAATAAAAATCTTTCAATTCTTTGAGTCACCTGCGTACTTTATTATAGTTATCATTGTATTCGACCTTGGTGGCTATACCAGGTTAATAATAACAACTATTCCACTTGCTTGATTTCTTTAGTAGTTAAATAATTTTCTCGATTTTCACATAGTTAATTTGGGTGACAATGACACATAAATTATTCTCTTATCCTGAGTTAGCAATCATGAGATCAGAATGGTGTCGTTGCCAAGGAGCACGACTGTGTAGTTGGGATTTTTATCCTTTTGTTTATTTATTTATTTATTTTTCTCTTTATTTTATTTTATTTGTTTATACTTCCTATAACTACCTCTGACACTCTTTCCATTTCACCTTTGTTGCGAGGGACTATGGAGTGAGGGAGGTTATCTTTGGAGAACCAATGCACCCTAGTGAGACAAACACCGACCTTTCTGCACCGACTGACAGGAGAGAGCATCCGAGGAGGAGCATGAGGAGAAGGAGACAGTTGTAGATTTTAGCTTTAATTTAGTGTTATCATTTCTACATAGATTTGTAATAACTCTCAGAGACGTTGGACATTATTATTAGAGGTTTGATTCGTCGAGTGTCAGTGCACTCGGGAGACCTCACCAGGTTTTTCCTCACCCTTTGCATCACCTTTATTTTATTTTTTTCTGTTTGTGAGCCCAAAACTTTAGCTTTTATTTAGTTGACCGATGTAATGATTAGGTCCAATCACCTAAAAGAATATTTTCTCCTACAGAATCGATTAGACTTAGTCAAATAAATAAATTGTTAATTATTTGGATTTGAGATCGTGCATCGTGAGAGGCTGCATACAACGTTAACAGGACCCGTTGTGTCCGGCACCAAGCTACCTCCAAGACCGGACCTTAGGTCTCGTTTCTGAATAGTTAACACCTCATTATTCCCACAATATGAGCTACTATTTAGGGCATTTTCTTCGTGCATCATATGGGTAGTTTATTTTTTGTCTTTAAATTTATGTGTGGATCATATTGCATGTAGACTGTTGGATCAAGGTACACCTTCTATCTCGTACATGCATCATTGATTTCATCGCACATTAGCTTTTCCATCTTAAAATCGAAAAATTCGTTAGACATGTCTTTATTTTAAAAAAATGCCAAAAAAAGTGATAACCTAATAAAATTAGAACTTCTAAACAAACTCAGCCCTAAAATAAACATAAAGATCACATCCACTATTTTTGGGGAGTAACCCCCTCATTGCTTGGATCTACTTGTAGAGTGAGAGAGAGACAAACACTAGGATAGAGACAAGCCGAGATTCTCTTTTAGACTATCAATTCTATAAAAATGATGAGTTACTTCTCATGAGGGAATACATGTAGTTGGTAAACGGTTAATATTTCCTTAGCATAGTGGGTGGTTTAAATGACATTATGTAAAGCTCTATCCATAAGTAATGGGTAGCCATTTTACGGTCCGTACCTACACCCATACTGGTTGAAAGTAGGTGCAAGTAGTCATAAGAATTCGGACCAGTCTTTAGGGCAATACATGCACTTAACACCTCGCTAACTTTGTTCTAAGATTGTATTATCACTAAACTCTAAACAGAAAAGATTAACAGTCGAGCTTTAATGGTCATCATTGCGTCGAGTTGGTGAATTAAGAGTTTGATTTCTCATGATTGTTTTCAGTACAGATCTAGTCTTCACTAATCCCCACATCACGAAGATAGACAGGCAGTCTCTTAGTCTACCTTTGGTGGCACCGCTTCACAACACACCTGTCCATTCATCTAGGGAGGTTCCTTAGAACTCAGATCCGCTCTTAGAGCCTAAGTATTCCACAGTTTCTTTTTCTTTGATCTTCCCCACCCATCACTTGAGGTACAACAACTAGAGCAGTCAAAGCTTATATTTGAAGACTTGGTTACACCTGAGGTCCGCTCTTTTTCCTTTTCAGAGACTGACGACAAGAGCTGAGAGATGATGAGCAACTAGATATTCACAATGTATTTTATCAGGAGATGATCAATAACACCCTCCTAGAATCCCTAGAGGCGATGCATCGACTGATCCGGGACCAGGAGTTGCTCATGATAGAGGTGAGGTGGAAGTTGACTCATATACAAGATGGGCGAGCAGATGCGAGAGATAACAGACCCGGTGGTGGAGAGATTCCTAGACACGAGGGCCAAGAAAATGACAGACACCAAGAGGAGGCATGTGATCCACAGAGACCTTTGTGCACTATGAGAGCATTGTACAACCCTGATGCAACTCTCACCCACGGGAGGATTTAGCTGCCAACCATTCTTGTTGATTTTGAGCTACGACCCCAAACGATTCAGTTGTTGCCCACGTTCACGACAGATTGTGGGTACACCATCGAGGATCCCCATATACATCTCTAGAAGTTTGAGATGATCTGTAGCACAATTCACGACAAATTGGTGGACGAGGACACGATCAAATTGATAACCTTCCCATTTTCCTTGGTTGACAAAGCAGCATACTGGATGAAGCACTTGGGGAGGGTTATCATCATCTGGGAGCAGTTGAAGACCGAGTACCTTAACAAGTAATAGCCACTCGGTTGAACGAACGCGGCATGAGCTATGATCAATAATTTCACCGTGATCCCAATTGAACAGTTCTATGAGGCTTGGGATCGGTTTAGAGAGCTCATTGATAGGTGTCCACATCACGACATCAGCAAGCCCAACTTAGTACATAGTTTCTTTTGCGGGCTGACACATGAGATGTAGGGGCTAGTTAATGCCTTTTATGGAGGGTCCTATTTTTCCAAGGACGAGGACCAAGTATAGGCCATCTATGAGTAGATGGCTAAAAACTACATTGTGATGACTCAGGCCCGTGTCTATACTCAAAGGAAGCCCCCCATACATTATCTCACCATAGAGTTGCACGCATTGAGGCAGGTCTGATATCTGTATTCCCTGATTAGCAAATCATTTAATTTTCCACAAGGAATTGTAATGTGGAATCACGGGTCTATTCAAACCCTTCGCATCGCAATACCTATTGTATCGGTCCATCTTCATCTTCTAAAATCACAACATCAACAGAGTCATCAGCTACAAACATGGGCATCATTAGCCAAAAGTTTCATTGCATGGAGATTATAGAGAAGAAGACGTGTCAGGGCCTAGACAAGATCAACATGATTGACGAGCTGGCCCAGACTTTGAGTAACCTCAAGACACAAATCATGTGCCTCCAAGAGGCACAGACGACTTCTATTCTACATTCCAGATCACATGCTGATCAGGAAAGCTGATCATCACAACCTTCCGCCTCATATAGAAAGGTTCAACATATTCAGGCGGAGCACATTCAGTCAGTCCCCCAGTACCAGTTGCCACCACCTCCTGCACCAGACAAACAGATGGTGGTCTATCAAAGTGATTTGCCATTGACATCCCTGTTGACTCGATTTTCTGCGGTTTAAAATGATGATTTAATCATGTCGTTGTTTTCCCAGGTGAAATTGGAATCAAACAAATAATAATACAACTACGAGCATAATGGAGGGACGAAAAATGTAGAGCGCAAGTAGAGGTTCGAATCCACAACGACCAAGTAAGTTTGCAATTTTTAATTCGACATCTAACACATAAAATGCTAAGTGAAATAATAGAGATGCAATTTGGAAAAGATTTCTTTTAAAGATGTGCAATCCAATTGATGAAGAAACTAAGGACTATGCTTGGAATACTTAAAATAAAGGAGAGTTTAAGGGATGAAATGTAAATGACATATAAATAAAGAGAGAGAGAGAGAGGTATCCTCATGCATGCACGGAGAGTTGTTCTTTGCCCGCGGGAATAGCCTAGAATGAGGTTGTTGCACGGTGGCTGGAAGTGCATGGGAAAGATGCCGGCTGAGTTGGCGCGCGGAAGGTAGCAACTTCTTGCTGCATGAGGAGGACGGGCTACGGGCTACGGAGGTGGTCGGAGGCTTGCGTTGGAATGCAGAGGAGGAGGCTGGACGCACGCCGGTGCACGGTGGTGCACTGGAGGAGCGAATGGAGTACAGAGGAGGATACCACGCGAGAGAGGTGGCGCGCGCAGGTGGGGTGCACAGCTGCAGGCTGTGGACGAGGCGGACGCTGATGCGCGCTGGAGGAGAAGATGACGCCTGCGGGGAAGGGGCTGTTGCCGGCTGTACCTTCATCTGCATGAGACAAAGAGAGAGAGAGATATAGAATAAAAGAGAGAGAGAGGGGGAGTAAGAAACACAGATGCAAGGGGAGAGAGGCCTTCCTTCACGTGTCATGCCTCCTTTTATAGATGAATGTTGCTTGGAATGAAGGGACTCATCCCATGCATATGAAGACAAAACAATAAATTCATTCATGCATGGGGAAGGGAGAAGAATATGGACGGCTACTTTTCATGGGTGATGGGGAAGAGACTTTCCTTCATGTGTCATGACTCCTTTTATAGATAAATGTTGCTTGGAATGAAGGGACACATCCCATGCACATGAAGACAAAACAATAAATTCATTCATGCATGGGGAAGGGAGAAGAATATGGACGACTACTTTTCACGGGTGATGGGGAAGAGAGAGAGTGAATAAAGAGGGGCTGCATGTATGTGGGTGGCGTATTAAAGACTGGAAATTTTACATTAACCCCCCTCCTTTTCTTTCCAATAAAATGTAAGAGATATTTGTAGAACCAATTCAATATGTTGGATTCTTATTCAAATGCTTATATAATTAAATCTAATGCACTTTCATTTTCTTTTTTAATGTAGATAATTTATTCATGGATGTTTGGTATTAAATATATTCACATCATATATAATCCATAAATGATGTGTGAATGGAGATTTTTGAGAATATTTTATCTAAATGATTTTATATGTTATATGTATAGGATCAATAGTATGCAAATTATGTGAATTTGGAGTTTATAAATCAAAGACTAATAGTGTACTCCACATAATTTAAGCTTGTTATAAAAGTATATAATGAAATCATCACACCCCCATACTTAAATCTTGCTAGTCCCGAGTAAGAATAAGATAAGTAATAATGAAGAACACAGAGAATAGCCAAGATAGATCTGGTGAGAGTTTGCAGCAGACATACCCACAAAGTCTCGAGTTTTCAGATCCTAACCACACAAATACACAAACTTCAATAGAGTCGACCCATGGATTAATGATTTGTTTGAATTGTCGACTTGACTTGAGTTTTGTAGTTTCAACAGCCTCTTAGTTCCAACAAAATTAGACATGGTTTCAGAAGGTCGATCAGGTCAGCTCATCCCTAAGAAACAAGTATTCTCTTTTACTTTGAATGGATATAAACATGGTTAGTGATAGTTTAGCTTTTGCGAGTCAAGAGAACGAGCTAACAACATGATCTATCGAGGTACTGAATGATTCCCTACACTTATAGCCTCAGTCCTCACCTGAATTCAGGCATATTCTCTTTTCACCCAAGTATGTTAGCATAAAAAGTAGGTCATAATTCTTTGGAGAATGGGACTTAACTTTCGGGGTTTTCTGTAGATCGCTTTGGTCCGTTGCTCTCATTCTTTTCCTTTTACAGAGCATAACACTGGGCCTCTTTAGGACTCTTTTAAGAATTTAGGTAGCATCATTGGGCTGCTACCACATCTTTTGGTGGAGAAGGTTATTTGGTGGTCTCCTTTTATTGCTTTTGCTTTGCATGTTTGGGGGTTTTTTGGTATTTTGTATTGTGATATGTCTTTTTGTGTTGTTTTATCTTGGGTTTGACATCAAAGGTAGTATCGATTTAATATTGACTTTGGAGGAACGATATAGTCTTATTTGCTGACATACTTAGACTAGAGAGATCATGTTACCCCTGAGTCAAGTTCCTTCATTGACTATAGATAAGGTTCAGGCATTGGCACTACCAAGAGGACAACTCCTCACCTCAACTAAAGTGTAATTGTATCTTGTAAAATAAACTCAATCAAGCCCCCATACTAGATTGTAATTTAAGCTTGTTATAAAAGTATATAATGAAATCATCACACCCCCATACTTAAATCTTGCTAGTCCCGAGCAAGAATAAGATAAGTAATAATGAAGGACAAGGAGAATAGCCAAGATAGATCTTGTCAGGGTTTGCAGTAGACATACCCACAAAGTATCGAGTTTTCAGATACTAACCACACAAATACACAAACTTCAATAGAGTCGACCCATGGATTAATGATTTGTTCGAATTGTCGAGTTGACTTGAGTTTTGTAGTTTCAACAGCCTCTCAGTTCCAACAAGATCAGACATGGTTTCAGAAGGTCGATCAGGTTAGCTCATCCCTAAGAAGCAAGTATTCTCTTTGACTTTGAATGGATATAAATAGTGTTAGTGATAGTTTAGCTTTCGTGAGCCAAGAGAATGAGTTAGCAGCATGATCTATCGAGGTACCGAATGATTCCCTACACATATAGCTTTAGTCCTCACCTAAATTCAGGCATATTCTCTTTTCACCCAAGTATGTCAGCATAAAAAGTAGGTCATAATTCTTTGGATAATGGGACTTAACTTTCGGGGTTTTCCGTAGACCGCTTTGGTTCATTGCTCTCATTCTTTTTCTTTTGCAGAGCATAACTCTGGGCCTCTTTTAAGAATTTAGGTAGCATCATTGGGCTGCTACCACGTCTTTTGGTGGAGAAGGGCTATTTGGTGGTCTTCTTTTATTGCTTTTGCTTTGCATATATGTTCATGCTTAGTGGTGTTTTGGCATTTTATATTGTGATATGCCTTTTTCTGGTGTTTTTATCTTGGGTTTGGCATCAAAGGTAGTATCGGTTTAATATTGACTTTGGAGGCATGATATTGGCTTATTTGCTGACATACTTAGACTAGAGAGATCATGTTGCCCCTGAGTCAAGTTCCTTCACTGACTATAGATAAGGTTCAGGCATTGGCACAACCAAGAGGACAACTCCTCACCTCAACTAGATTGTAATTGTATCTCGTAAAATAAACTCAATCAAGCTAAGTACAATGTGCAGTTGCTTAATATCCACTAAAGAGTTTAAGAGTGCTACTAGTTGCTCAGGTGATCTAGTTAGATACAGAAGTTCATTCATCAGTAGAGTTAGTGGAACTGAGAGAATAAAGTCCACATGGACTTGAAGAAAGCTTAAAAGCTCATGTCTAGTGAAATTCTTATGGAATTAAGTGGATTAGGGTCAACTCAGCTTCAGTATATGATCTATACAATGAAGAGCTGATTTCTCAAAAGATAGGATAAAAGTAGGAAGGATGTATTTTTGGTGGTTTTCTTGCTTTTTGAAAATATTTTAAGGGGAATTTTTGCAAAAAAAATTTTGAAGATTTTTTTGAAAAGTATGCAATTTTGAAAACTATGGAGACACACCCCCATTCTTATCAGATACCATGTCCTCATGGTGAAAACAAGGTATAAAAGGAGGATCAGAAGGGGTGAGTGATTGTGAAAAGTATTTTGTTTTTTTGTGAAATGTGGAGGTGGACCCCCGTACTTATCTAATGCAATGCAGTAAAGAGAAGGATACAAAGAAAGGAAAAGATACCTATGGATGTGTACCCCCAAAATATTATAGGTTTAACATCCCAACTCGACGATTCATCTTATCAAGAGTATCCAGTGTTGTGTGTGAGTGCAGAAACTGTATTCAGAAAACCCAAATGAAACTCTTGATATGATACGGATATCCTGACCCAGATGTGAGAGTGCGGTTGATGAATTTGATAAATGTGTGCTCTCATTAATACGGTAAAGACATTAATTGGTTGATGAATAGGAATGAGAGATGAATCAGTTTGATCTTGGATTGGATGTGATGGGAGAGAAATGGGTGGACTGGTGAAGGGTCCATGGACCAGATATGATTTATTGAAGTCGAGATCTACATGATCAAGAATTGATTCCTCCATGAGGTCCTCTGTATATTGTGATAAATCATCATTTTCCCTCAAATAATCATCATGGCTATCCTCGGTGGCCTCTATTGTGAATTTCATTTCAGTTCTCTTCTTGAGCCAGAAAGATGATTCTTTCCAAGACATATGATTAGGAGATTCAGAGGCCAGGAGCGGGGGAATATTGGCTAATGGATGATTTTCTTCGATTGTTTTGAGTAGTTCCTTGGTATCATCACAAAAAGGATCAAAGAATAGAAAATCACTCTGATCAGACTCGATAGTAGAAGATGTATTCATATAGTCATCGACTGAATTGATTTGATTTCCTTTCCTTGTGGTAGGGGTAATGGAATTGGAAATTTCATCTTTGTATGAGTCATCGCAAAAAATCTTCAGCATATCATCATGTGTTGGTTGGAAAGGAGTTTTGGTGCATAAAGAAGTCAACTCATTGTCTGATATGTCCTCAGATTCCAACTCTAAATCTGTACTTTCCTTAATTGAAAAATCACATCCGAAATCAACATCAAATGGTATATCTCCTTCTGTTTCTTCTTCCCACTCAACATAAATGTAATCCTCAATTTCAACTTTTGTCTCAGACAAATTGATATCATTAATACACCAAGGTTCATAACTTTCAAAATCATCTGAGGAAGGATCAATGCTATCATCAAAACATGTCTTCATCTTTGGCATACCCAGGACTGAAGTTAATTTGAGATCAGTTCTCAGGTTTCATCTAATTCAAAAATTTTCCGACCAGTGAGAGGACATGGTGAGCTTCAAGTGCAGAGTCTAGATGAGACATGTCCTTATGAGTGAGTTGTGAGGTGTTCAGACTAACCTCCAAAGGGTCTTTGGAAATATGGGCATGGACAAAATCATCAAGAATAGCACAGTTCTCTATCCATCCACAATCCTCAATTTCAGAGTTACCGGAGATAGGGGTGACATGATCCACAGGAATATCTTTATCATTGATTTTCAATTCCACTCTCTCATCTTCACAGTCAAAATGTGCCTTGGTAGTGGCCAAGAATTGTCGTTCAAGTATGTTGGGTCTCTCACTTAGTGTATTGGCTTGATTGGACTTTTGTTGTGTTGCAGCTAGTTGCTGAATGGCTTGGGTCAAAGCATCTAAATCCACAGCTGAGGTTGGTTGCGTAAGTAAGGTCTCAATTAGCTGTTTGGACTGGGTGTGATTTTGGACCCAATAGACTGTGTCCTCTGCTGTAGAGAAATAACGTGTGCTGATGGGTGGTGGTCGGATGAGAGGAGCTATGGTATGTCAGATTGTCGCATTCTCTTCTCTCAAAAGTTGTAGCTGTTGGAAGTTGAGGTCCATGGTGTTCGGTTTCTCTACTCCTATGTCTCCTATGTTAGGTGAATTTTCAGATTTCTCAGTCGAAGGAGACGTGTAGGATTTACGGACTAGGTCGTAATCTAAAGATTGTTGTAATGGATTTTTCAGAAACCTAAGACCTAGCATACACATCACAATACAACATACAATTTGTTGATTCACCAACTCACACAAAAATTGCCGCGGGAGCGATTATCTTTTCAATTTTAATTTAGTGATTTCAACAAAAATTATCAGAGAATTTGGAGTCCTTAATGAGGAGGTGGGTGTGGAAGATTGTGAGAAATCGATGTTCAAATCCGGCTGGGAGATCCAAGGTGCGGTACTCAGATCGGGGATCTTTTCTTCCCACAAGAACCTGTGCCCAACGCATCGAGGAGTTACGATTTCTCTCTGCAATCCCACGTAGTACCAGGGATTTTTGTTTCTATCCAAGGGTTCTATGTGCTCGTGATTTTTGTGTCATACATGTGCATCAAAACAAGCATTCAGAAATTTTGCCCACTTTCTACTCGGGCCACTGCGGTGGCCTTTCAAGCTTATCTTTTTAGTGTGATAAAGCACATTTTGATGATCTTTTTAGGTGAGAAGAGGGAGAAGACCACAGAGATTATGCAAAGAAGAAGTATTTTTTATTTTTTTTCGATTTAAATTCGGAGCACAAACAAATGCAGAAATTTTAAAAATCTAAAATGCCTAAGAGAAAGAGAAGCTCACAGTGCCTGCACTTCTGGCGCTAATCCATATTGTTTTGTCCTACTAATGGCGAGCTTTTCCGAGAGGGGGGACAATTTTTTTACTTAGAACAAGTTACAAGTTTGCAAAAAAATGCATGGATTCTTCATTTTTTTCTTTTTTCGGGGTTCAAGTACCTGAAATAAAAAAATGTACGGATTAGAATATTGAATACAAGTTGAAAGTGAAGAAAAATTGCAAATGTTGCCTAGTCCCCAGCAACGACGCCAAAATGTTGAATCGATTTTCTGCAGTTTAAAATGATGATTTAATCATGTCGTTGTTTTCCCACGTAAAATCAGAATCAAACAAATAATAATACAACTACGAGCATAATGGAGGGACGAAAAATGTAGAGTGCAAGTAGAGGTTCGAATCCACAAGGATCAAGTAAGTTTGCAATTTTTAATTCGACATCTAACATATAAAATGCTAAGTGAAATAATAGAGATGCAATTTGGAAAAGATTTCTTTCAAAGATGTGCAATCCAATTGATAAAGAAACTGAGGACTATGCTTGGAATACTTAAAATAAAGGAGATTTCAAGGGTTGAAATGTAAATGACATATAAATAAAGAGAGAGATATATAGGTATCTGATATACACGAAATTCAGAGCGGTCGTATTGATTTACAAGGCGAATCAATAGTCGGTGTATTGACCACTACAAAATCCTGTATTTAATCAACAATTAACCCACCCTAGAAGTATCAGGAAATGACTAGCAAATGTGAAGTTAAAATTTATTTTTAACTCTACATAAATGATGTATAGGAACAAGTACGTAGAGAGTTCGAACACAGGGAGCAAGGCAGGATAGATCCACAAGTGTGTGTGTGTGTGTGTGAAAGTGATGTAGTGTCTACACTATGCAATGCAAATATTTTTGTGGGTTTTTAATTATATTTATTTGTTTTTATTTTAATTCTTAATTTTTTATTTTGATTTTTAATTTTTCTGATTTTGTATTTTCTTTTTATATTTTATATATTTTTTTATTTTCAATATTGGAATATATATTATATAAGAAAGGAGGGGGTAGAGTATTAATAAAAATATGTAAAAATAGTCAAAAATTCTGAAATAAAATCTTTTTGGTCTTTTTATGATTTTTTACTATTTTTGTGATTTTTAGGTAATTTTTAGAATGTTTTTGGAATTTTTTAAAACTGAAATAAGGGAAAACAATGACTTAGCTACTGGCTGAAAGTAAAATAGGATGGAAAAATATCAAACAGCCACAAAATTTTTCCAAACTAATTTTAAAATAAAGTAAACAAAATGGGGAACCTACAAGAACTTAGTTGGCATTTTTTTGGAGTTTTTTTTATAATTTTTTAGATTTTTTTAAAGTTTTTAAGTATTTTCTAATTTTTAAGGTTTTGTTTTTGAATTTTTTAGTGATTTTTGGACTGACACTAGAGTAGTATAAAATACACAGTAGGTGATTTTTTTGGAATTTTTCTAGGTGTTTTAATATTTATTTGGTATTTTCTAAAATAGACAATAGCTAAAATGCATGTTTTTGATTTTAAATAAATATAAAAATGCAACAAAAACAAAATGCAAAAATATCACATGAAGTGCAAGTTAATAGGAGCTTATATGAATTTTTTTGGTAATTTTTGGAATTAATATGATGCGTGAAATAAATAGAACAAGCAAGCAAAAATAACTAAGCCTGGTAGGGGTATAAGTGCAAATATCAAAATGTCCAGGGGCACGCATGCAAATTTTCCACAAAATATACATCGAACAAAGTAGTTTCTGGACCAATTACAAATTATAGGACCCGCAGGGGTATCCTTACAAAATGTCCACCATGGCGCGTGACTAGCACGCATGGGAAGGACCTAACAGTAATTCTCAAAATGCCCGAGGGCTTACTTGCAAATGTTCCAAAAACTTTACACAAAATGTTCAACTCTTAAGACTGGAGTGAAATACTAAAATGGCCAAGGTCCTCACTGCAAAAAGCCTAGCACCCCACGTGAACAGGTCACGTGAGGTGACGTGGCTGAGGACCTAGTTGGAAATAGATAAAACTTGGGGGTTCTTTACGCAAATATTACCAAAAGTAAAACACGGCAGATGAAAATTTTGGTATCAAATGCGAAATACAAAAATTCTGTGAGGAAAAATGCAAAATACCCAGACTATAGGCGCGATCGAGCGGCTAGATACACTTGACTTGAACACGTGTCACGCTTTGGCGCCGCGATACCGCTTCGTGGATGAGCGGTCCAGATTAGAAGCTGGACGATGATCGAACGGTGCTGGGAACGCTTAATTTGACGATTGCTGTGCTTCATGAAGAACATGCCCGATCCGACGGTTGCGGAGGCAGGTGGACGAACGGGGAAGAACACTGCCGCAGCGAGGTTTCTCCAGCTCGATCCTCCTTCTCCGACGGTCCTTAATGCTTCAAAAATGGCCCAATCTCCTCCTGCAGGTGCTCTCGCTCGACTGGGAGCTTCAAAATGACCAGAGGGGCGTTGATCCTCGCCTACGACGGCGGCGGAGCTTTGAACCTCCAGGTACCTCCGGCGAAAACCAAAGACGTCTCCAGGCGAGCGTGTACGTTACAGGACCTGCACCAAAAAGTTACTCCCTCGAGGGCCAAATTCCTCGAGGGTTGGGGGAACAACTGGGGGCGAAGATAACGAAGATTGGGGGTCGTCGCCGGAGGAGCGCTCCGGCGAAGATGGCTATGATGCGCGTTGATCGATGGGACTTAGCGATTAAGGAGGCTAAAGATTCCTACGATGATAGAGAATAAAAAGGAGCAAGAAAAAGAGAGAAATGGATACCTCAAGGGGGCAGGACCCGAGGTTGAGATACCTCAACGGTGAGGCTCGCCGGAGGTGAGGAACGCGCCCAGAACGATCGATGCTCCTCCGCCTTGAAGGTGGGAACCTAAAGCTGTCACCTCCAGGCTTCCAACTTCGAGCCAAAGGGGGGAAATTCTGGATGAATCGAGGTTCAAAAATCGCATGGAAAATCGAAGGAGGTTTTTAAGAGGTTTGACCCTGCGACTGGGGTGGTCCAAAGGCCGAAGAATATCGAGCGAATCGTTGATTCGTGGCCCGAGGTGATCCATAGGTGTGAATCATGGATAAGCGAGCGACAAAAGTCACGAAGGGACTATCGCAAATGGATGAAAGGTCAGTGCTCGAAAAATCGTCAAAGATGACGAGCAACGAGGCTTCTGACACAGGCCAGGAGGAAGGTTAGGCTATTGACCTCGGTCAACGAGCCCGACCACCTTGTTGGTCCACGTGGACCAACCACGGAAAACCTCCTAGAAAAAGATTAAAAATTCATTTAAAAATAGAAAATGGTCGAATTAAATTTTGCTTATTAAATAAAAAATGTTTATTATTTTATGTAGTATTTTATTCTGATTTTTAATTATTTTTATGAAGTATATTTTTACAAGTTGCTTTTTATAGCCTATATAGGTATATTTCCTATATATTTTATTATTTAATTTTTATTTTGTGATTTTAATTTATTTATTTTATTATTTTATTATAAAATACTTTTATAAACACAAATATATTTTTGTTTTATTTTTCTGAAGTATTTTATGTACTTAATAAAATATAAGTAGATATTGTATAGGTATAAATATAGGTCCTATACCTATGTATTGTATTTATAAGTATTTTTATTTTATGTTTCTTTTGGTTTTTCTTCTGATTTTAATGTACAAATTTTTATAAGTAATATTTACAAAATTATAAAAATATGAAAATACAAAAATAATGAATAAATAATAAATTGAATATTTTAATCTGTATAAGTATACTACAAGGGTCCAAAACTCAACTTTTTAAACCGTAACTCCAAAAAATATGAAACCACCTCCATTAAATATATTATTTTACGCTATATATAATTAAAGGTGAGTTTGGTACATTTCGAGTTTTTATTTGCAAGATACAGGTCTAGGAAGTTGGAGTTTTGAAATTTTATTCAGACCATAACTTTTTATCTATGCATTATTTTTCAGTGAAATCAATTTTGTGTTTTTCTTTATTTAATTATCTACAACTTTCATGTACAAAGTTTCTTTATTTGAAGTATAAAAAGTGGAACCAAAAATGGGTCCCAAAATGAATAAAGAATAAAGGTATTTTTATTGTGTTTTGACCCTTATCTCCCCCTACTTTATTCCTTGCCGACCTATTCATCAAGATGCCTAGGTCTCGGGATTTTGGATCATAAAATATTTACAATATTTTATTCTTTTTCTTTTCTTTTATTTATTCTATAATTTTGGCTTTAATTACAGTATTTTATACACTAATTGGATGCACATGCATGAATGCTAAGATGATGGTTTTAATGCTATTTACACGCATTTGCTAAGGTTTTTGATGCCACAATGATAGAATAAAGATGATGAAATGTGGATTCATCATCCCCCTATACTTTACCTTTGCTAGTCCCTAGCAAACACTTATGCAATAAGTGCAGAAAGAAAAAGAAAGAAAAGAAAAAGAAGAAGATAGATTAAGTTTAATTATCGAACTTGTCTTCACAAAATCAAAGTTTGGAGCTTAAGTTAGACCTTTGAAATTTCAGTGCGGGCGGAACCTTAATGAGAACCTGATTTGAAATCCAACAGCCTCCGAGAATCCCAAAACTCTGTTCAAGTCTCCTCAATAGCCAGGTCAGAAATACTTCAACTTATACGCAAACCCTTACGACTATGAATCTGACTCGTACAGTGTAAGTGATAGTGGCTCTCCCCAACTGAAATGACAAAGAGGCTGACTTCTCCAATATGACAACCCAATGATTCCCCAATCCAACAACTCATTCCTCAAGAAGCAGGGTATTCCCTTCTAAGTTCAAGTGGCAAACAACCCAAGAGGAGGGGGTGAAGAGAAGAATGGACGGTAGGCAGTGTAGCTACCTATCCTAGGATGCAAGACCAGTGTAGTCAAGTCATCAAGCTGCAGGCTCACATGATTTGACTTTGAAGATCAAGCTTTCCTGTCCACTTTTTTGGAGTTTTTACTTTTGCATTTTTTGAATACTATACACATCAGCATTTACATAGGGAGTTTTTCCTCTTGAGCCAGTAGACTATCCCTCTTTTGAAGCTTTATTGCAACCCACACTCTCCTGTCTTTAGACTTCCTCATCACTGGATGGGTTGGGGTGCACTTCCCTCCCTAGAGGAGGACAAGTGTTTCCACCTGTGTGTGTCTCATACTGGCAAATCCAACCCCCTCACCACTCCAACTGAGTTGAGCCATGTGAAAGGTGCAGGTGTCCAAGTTAGGTCATTATCAACAAGAGTCGTACGTGTGCTCCGAAATACTCTACTTAGGCAGTCAAGAATCCATTAAACCAAGTCCCATGATCCTCAAAGAATTAAGTCAACTAGACCTGAAGTACCTCAATCCCAGTTCCTATAAGGTTCCTGTTAATTAGGTAGATTTAAGGTCCAACCAAGGTCCAATCTTCGAATTTTACTTAGATTTGTTCAACTATCAAACTCAATCTGAAAAATGCAAATGCCATGCAATGCTATGCAGAAAATATTTTTGTAATGCAATTTTCAAGATTTTGAACTTTTTATGGATTTTTGAAAAGATGATGATGATGCATATGCATTTTTTTAGATTTTTCAAAAAAAATTTCAAATGTTTTTGGATTTTTAATTTTGCAAATGTTTTTGGGCTTTTTGAAAACAAAAAGTTTTGGCTAAAAAAAGGTTAAAATATTTACACAGGAGTGCTTCTTATATTTACAAGAAGTGGATTTTAAGAATTTTCAAGGTAAGTGATCAATTTTATAAGTATATACATATAAAGAATTTTGGTGAGATGTATGTATTCCTCAAACTTATTTGACACAGGTTTTGCAAACAATTTTGAAAACTCTAGTCGAAAATAATTTTTACAAACAATTTTTACAAACATGTACACACATTTGAAAATCATTTTGCAAAGATTTTCCAAACAGTATATAGATTTTTCAAATATTTTTGCAACCATTTTTCAAACCATTTGCAAATCATTTTTCAAACATTTTATTTCACACAAAGAAGATAAACTTTACAATCAAAATATTTTTACAAAGGTTGAAAACATGTAACAAAATGTTTTCAAATAGTTTTCAAAGATTTTTCAAAAAGATTTCAAACCATTTTTCAAACATTTTGCAAAAAATATTTTCACCTGGTTTATTAATCAATAAATACAAAAAGAATTTGAGGAATAATCACATCTTTTTATTAAGGTTTTTAATGAATTTAAGTGTATAATTAGACATAATTATTAGGAAAATACGAAAGTACGAGTTATGGCTAAAGTATATACGTAGTATATACGACCCCCCTATACTTAGCTTGAGCTATGTCCTCATAGATCGGAGAGAAAAGAGAAGACATAACTCATACTAAGTATAGGCACGTCTAAAGAATGAATGAGTGAGAGATGAATGAATAAATCAATGAGAAGTCGATCGTCCCCCCTATACTTAGGATCAAATACTCCTAAGTATAACAGACTGTACACAAAGCAGGGAGGGTCAAGGGTGGGAATGAACAGATCGTACTCAAATTGTCTCCCCCTATACTTAGGGTAAGATATCCCTAAGTATAGACAAGAAGAGGAGACAATGGAGAGGATAAAAAAGAATAGAATCACTCGGGATGCACACCCCCCTATACTTAGGACAAAGTACGTCCTAAGTATAGAAAACTATCTACAAGGGGCGACACCTTTTTGATAGATACAGAAGATAGAATAGGAAAAGAAGAAAAGAAGAAAAGATATCAACAGATGGATCTATACAGCGGAAGATGGAAGTGATAACCATGTACGAGATGCAAATGATCGGAGTTAAAGAACACATCTCATACCAGAAGAATGGGGGCAACGTCAACAGTCGGCGGATCATGATCTAGATATAGCTTCAGGCGCTGACCGTTAACACGGAAGGTAGAGGAAGATGACGGTTCGGATATATCAATACTACCATTGTCATGTACCTTCCTGACCACATAAGGACCTTTCCACTTGCTCTGTAATTTCGCTGGAAATAATTTCAGCCTGGAATCGAACAACCATACGCGCTGATCTGGCTCAAACTGTTTGTGGCTGATATGGGAATCATGCCGTGTCTTTACTTTGTCCTTGTATTGTAGGCTGCTAGAAAAGGTTGTATCTCTCAACTCCTCCAGGGATGCCAACTCTGCTCTTCTCTGTTCTCCTATACTCTCATGATCTAAAAGTAACTCAATGACTGCCCAAAATGATTTATGCTTGATCTCCACTGGCAAATGGCACAGCTTGCCATAGACGAGACGAAAGGGAGATGTCCCTAATGGATTTTTGAAGGAGGTCCGATAGGCCCACAAGACCGAGTCCAAAAGCTGCGACCAATCCTTTCGGTCTGGGCGGACAACTTCTGCAGGATAGTCTTTATCTCCCGGTTCGACACTTCGGCAAGACCATTAGTCTGAGGGTGATATGGCATGACAACCCGATGGTCAATGCCGAACTCGTCTGCAAGGGACCTGACTTTATCATTAATGAAGTGAGACCCCCCGTCTGAAATCAGAACTCTAGGCACCCCGAACCGTGAAATGATATTTTTCCTGAAAAATTTACATACAGTTTTAGCATCTGCGGCTCGGGCGGGGATGGCCTCAACCCAACGGCTGACATAATCTACAGCAAGCAAAATGTGTTCGAATCCCTGACTCTTAGGAAATGGGCCCATGAAATCAATCTCCCATGCATCAAAAACCTCACAAAAGTGAATGGGATGCATGGGCATCATGTCTCTCTATCCGCAAGTACCCATTTTTTGACAGTCAGTACACCTCTTCACGAATTCATCTGAATCCTTGAAGAGGGTAGGCCACCAAAGGCCGGATTGAAGCACCTTCTGTGCTGTCCTTCTCCCTGAATGATGTCCTCCTGCCTCAAGCTTGTGGCAATAGGTGAGGACACTATGCTGCTCTTCTTGAGGAATGCACCTTCTCCATATGTTATCCCCTCCTTCATGATAAAGGACGGGATCCTCCCAATGGTAAAACTTGGCCTTAGCTAGGAAGGTCTCAAGTTTCTGCCTGGGCCAACCCTGAGGGACCGTCTTGACAACAAGATAGTTTACAAAGTCGGCATACCATGGGAGTGAGGCAACAACCAAGATCGCCTCATCTGGAAACGTCTCTGTGATAGGTGCGCTGGGCTCAGATTCCTCAAGGTTCTCCAGACGGGAGAGATGATCCGCCACCACATTCTTAACTCCAGGCTTATCCTTAATCTCAATGTCAAATTCCTGGAGCAGAAGGATCCATCTGGTAAGGCGAGCTTTGGCATCCTTCTTGGCCATTAAATACCGGATGGCGGTGTGATCTGTGTAGATTGTCACTCTAGATCCGAGAATATATGATCTATACTTATCCAAAGCAAAGACTACGACCAGCATCTCTTTCTCAGTCAGAGTATAATTCCGCTGAGCTGCATCCAAAGTCCGACTGGCGTAGTGAATGACAAACGGCAATCCATCCCTCCTCTGTCCAAGCACAGCCCCAACGGCAAAATCAGAAGCATCCGTCATGATCTCGAATGGGAGAGACCAATCAGGTGGCTGAAGGACAGAAGCCGAAACAACCATACTCCTGAGAGTCTCAAAGGACGCAAGGCACTTATCATCTACAATGAACTCGGTGTCTTTCGTCAACAGATCAGTAAGCAGTCGGGCAATACGACTGAAGTCCTGAATGAACCGTCAGTAAAAACCGACATGCCCTAGAAAAGATCGCAATTGACACAGACTGGACGGTGGATTGAGTTTTCTAATGATATCTACCTTGGCCGGATCGACCTCCATGCCCCTGTTGGAGATGATATGACCAAGGACCATCCCTTGAGTCACCATGAAGTGACTCTTCTCCCAAGACAAGACAAGATTGACCTCTATGCAGCACCGAATCACACGGTCTAGGAAGTCAAGACAAGTATCAAACCCATCACCATAGACCGAGATGTCATCCATGAAGACCTCTAAGCAATCACCCACCATGTCCGAGAAAATGGACAACATGCACCTTTGGAATGTCGCTGGCGCGTTACATAGACCAAAGGGCATCCGTCTGAAAGCATAAGTCCCAAATGGATAGGTGAATGTCATTTTCTCCTGGTCTTCGGGCGTAATGGCCACTTGATTATAACCGGAGTACCCGTCAAGAAAACAATAGTGACTCTTCCCAGCTAGCCTCTCAATAATCTGATCAATGAATGGCAGTGGAAAGTGATCCTTCTTGGTGGCCTCATTCAATCGTCTGTAGTCCACACAGACCCTCCAAGAAGTTGGTACTCAGGTGGCGATCTCCTCTCCAGACTCATTCACAACTGTAGTGATACCCGTCTTCTTGGGTACCACATGTAATGGACTAACCCACTTGGAGTCGGAGATGGGGTAGATAAAATCGGCGCTCCACCACTTTGATATTTCTTTCATGACCACATCTCTAAGATTAGGGTTCAGCCGTCACTGGAACTCATGCGACGGCCTAGCGTTCTCCTCAAGATAGATGTGATGGGAGCATAGAGCCAGACTAATCCCCTGGATATCAGTTATACTCCAACCTATCGCCTTGCGGTTTCTTTCAAGAACCTCCATCAGACGAGATTCTTGTTCTCCAGTCAAACCTGCTGAGATAATGACTGGGTGCATATCTGGCTCACCCGCAAGGAATCTATACTTTAGCGATTGCAGCAGAGTTTTCAGTTCTGGACAACTGGGAGGTGGCAGATCTGGCTTCTGATGAGTCTGTGTAAAAGCTACCAGGTCTGCATGGGAGAACTCTCGCTCTGCATGAATATCTGATGAAGGGAGCACTGCTGAATCTTCAATAAACTGTACTGGCTCGCACTCCGTCCTAACTGTCGGCTCAGAAGGAATCAGACACGGCAAATAGTCATCAAAATCATCCCAATCAATGTCTGAATCTGAGGGATCTGAAGTAGATGAGCAAGACTGAAAATCATCAGCACCACTCATCCCAACACTGTCAGCCTCAATTGTATCCTCATCTGGGGGTGTGCTCTCCAAACTCTCAACTGACATAAGCTTTAAGTATGGTGAATTTGTAGGCAAGGCGCGGGTCTGTGCTATAGGATCTGTCCAACTGGATTCATCATCAGTCATCACAAAATCACACTCCTGGTGGATGTCTAACTCTTCCTCTGTCATCTGCGCAGCTTCGCTGGACTGTTCTGAGCATTCTAGTTCTCTAGCTCTGGTTTCCTCGATCGTCTCTATTTGTATGGTTTCGCCCTCTACGCGAAAGCACACCTTCCCGCTATCATGATCGGTCACCGCCTTGGCTATGGCCAAGAACGGATGTCCAAGTATGATGGGGGCATCTGTTACCGACTCAGGGATCTCCATGTCCAAGACAACAAAGTCCACGGGGAATTTCAGGCCCTGAATGGTAACGACCACGTCTTTCAATAACCCTTTCGGCCTCTTAGTCGACCTATCAGCAAACTGAAGGACTGTCCTGCTCCTAAGAAGAGGACCAAACTCGAATCGGTCGAGTAAGGCTGCCGGAAGAAGGTTAATTGAAGAGCCACTGTCTAATAGAGTGCGATCAAACTGTTGCTCCTGAATCTCACATCTGACATAGGGAGCTCTTGCATCGTGTCTCTTGGTTGGCAGTTTGTTCTGAATGGTACAACAAGTGGAATGAGTGAGCACATGAATCTGATCTCTGTGGTTCCTCCTCTTCCTGCGGATGGTAGTCTTCTCTTTCAGGTTCTTTTTGAAGAGGGGGATGTGCTCAAGGGCTTCTTGTAGAGTCAGCTGAATGTGGAATATGTTAATCATCTAGTTGCTGAACTCTACCTGCTGGGTCTTTTTTGGATTTTCTTTTTTATTCCCCTTTGCCAGGTGAAGTTCTTCAGGGAAGGGGATAGTAGGGGCCTCCTCAGATGGAGGGCTAGGAATCGGTTCCTGTTCCTATGAAGGAATAGAATCCATACACTGATCATCATGCAACACATATGGATCTGAAGTAGATACAGAAACTTTTCCTTTATTCAATTTTTTGTTCTTTTTGTGTCCACAGTCCTTAAATACAAAATGTGGCGACACAACATGTGGGAGCTCAACAAAAGTGGAAGTGGTGGCCTCAGTACCACCAACGACATCTGACTTTGCGGCATCAGCACCACACTCTGGCTCTGTCTCCAAAATAGTGGCATCAGCACCACCGTCTGCTTCTAGTGTTTTGAGGCCTCAGCACCGTCATCGGGATCTCCATCATTGGTGGCATCAGCACCACTGTCATCAGCGTCGTCATTAGCAGCATCAGCACTGCTACTCTGATCATCTGGCGCTCTAGATTCTTTGTGCTGTTGTCGCTCAGATGAGGCACCGCCGGCTGGCATCCTACTGCTCCTAGTAGTCACAAAATCAGCATCATACAAAGAAGAAGACATGCCACTCAAATAATCACTAGGAGAGGTATCCTTTGTGAACTGTACCAGCTCACTCTTTCTTTTCAGACTGTTCGGATTTGGTTCAATCTGAGCTGGTATGGCGGCTTTGCCCTTGATCAAATCCCTCACCTCCTGCTGGAACTCATCCATGTCTCGCCGGTAGGACTCTCGATGCTCAGTAAGCAATCGGGCGAGGTCATCTAATGCGGGATTCTCGAAGGCAGGCGCCTGAGAACCGGATGTATTCCCCTGCTGGAAATGAGGCTGCTACTGAGAGGAGAAATGCTCACGAGGCTGGGGATATGACTGTTGAGGCTGCGGATGCTGCCTCCGCTGTTGTCTCTGGTAGGCGGGACGAGGACCATGCTGGTATTGTTGCTGGGCATACTGGGGCTGTTGCTGCTGCTGTGGCTGGCTGTTCTGATATCCTTGAGCGGGAGACTGCTGTTGGGATGAGGAGACACCATTACCCCAACGGAATTCGAGGTGATCACGACGAATCCCGGGCTGCGGGTACCAGTCGTACCAAATCCCATTGACTTCCATCAATGGGTCCTGCTCAAAGGATGGTGGTGGGAGAATTGTCAGTGGCTGATCCGGCTGGTAGACCACCATCTGAGTGTCATGAGATGATGGCTGCGATGGGTAGTACGGTAGATGTGACACCGGCTCTGCCTGGATGTGGTTGACCTGGCGGTGTGAGGCAGAGGGTTGGGTAGAACTGCTACTACTCGGATCGGCCCGTGACCTAGGAGGCTGCTGAGTATATGTCTGTGCCTCCTGAATGCATAGAATCTGTGTCTTCAGGTCACTCATGGTTTTGGTGAGAAGGTCCATCTATCTTCTCGAGGATCTCCATGCGGTCCAACTTCTCACTAATGATTCCCATGTCGGCTGTGGCGGATTCGGCTTGGGCTACGGCTATCGACGGAGTGTGGGGACGGGCATCGATGCGAGAGATCATCTGAAATGATCCTGCTCCTTGGGGCGGCTTTTGCTGTGTGTAGATTCTGGCTTGGGTCATCACTGTTGAGTTTTCAGCCATGCCTTCATAGATGGCCCAGACGTCGTCTTCACCCTTGGAGAAGTATGATCCACCACAAGAGGCATTTACAAGCCCCTGCAGCTCCGGTGTCAGTCCACAGAAGAAACTCTGCACCAGATTGGGCTTGGATATGTCATGGTGTGGACACTGGTCGATAAGCTCTCTGAATCGATCCCACGCTTCATGGAACTGTTCATTAGGGATCATTGTGAAGTTACTGATCATGGCTCGTGCTGCATTAGTCCGGCCGAGAGGGTAGTACTTCTTCAAGTATGCGGTCCGGAGATCTGCCCAAGTGTCGATAAACCTCCCTAGGTGTTTTAGCCAGTATGCTGCTCTATCAACCAAAGAGAAGGGGAAGGCTATCATCTTGATAGTGTCCTCGGTCATTATCCTATCATGAATGGTACTGTAGATCATTTCAAATTCTTGCAGGTGGAGGTGCGGCTCTTCGGTCGGCAGCCCATGGAATTTGAGCAGAAGCTGAATAGTATGGGGCCAAAGCTCGAAGTCTCCATGGATAGGAGGAAGTTGGATCCATCGGTGAGTGAGGGATGCTGCGGGATTGTGCAATTCCCTCATAATCGTCTGTGGTGGTCTCTCAGCTTCAGGATCTCCTTCTGCGACGGGTATATCTTCTCCACCACCCGCGGCTCTGTTCTCTCGATCTGCTCTCATCTGTGCCAGCTCTCGCATCATGTCACCCATGAATGCCCCCTGGTCTCGGATCTGCCTCTGCATTGTCTCCAGGGAGGCTAATAGTGAGTTGTTGATGACAGCTTGATCAAATAGGAAATGAGGTTGTTCCTGCTCATCTGGGTGATCTCTTCCGTCTGCCATGGTTGGGTTCTCTGAAAAGGCAAAAGAACCCATCTCAGGTGCCGTCAAATTATCTGAGCTCTGTGATGCACTAAACTCTGAAACTCTTGGACTGATGGAAGGAGAATGAGAAGGGTGGTCGAGGGGGAACAGGGCGGAAGTGAACTCAGACTCGGAGAGCGGACTCTCCGAGGTTGTCCTAGATGAATAAGGAGGAGTGCTGGATAGCGGTGCCGACAGAGTCGGCCTAAGAGATCTCCATCCCATCATCTTGATATTGAGAAGAGCAAGGTGAAGAAGAAGAAGAAGGAGGCAAAATTGCGCACGATTGTGCGGTGTTTTTGATCTTGATCTAGATCCAACTAGCAATCAAACACCAAACAAGGGGATTCACCAACTCAACACGTGAAGCCGTAAGGGTTCGGCTATTATCTTTGTAGTTTTTAGTTTTGAATTCAAGAATTTATCTTTTAACGAGTCCTTAGAGCGCTACGCCTAAAGGAGAGAGAGTACTGCCGGAAGAGTATCCCGTACTTGTCCTCCTCCTGTGTAACCTGTAGTCTGCACTTTTTGAGGTCCTTGTAACCCTTCCTGGATCCCTACGCAGCCAAAGAAATAGAGAAAGGAAGCCAATAGGCGAAACCGATACTTTCGGGAGCTTGCTCGCAACAGAATCACCCGTGAGCGTGCAAGAACCTACTCGGACACAAGACGATGAGACAGACACCCCCGTGAAGGCGTGGCCTAGGCTCGATACTTCAGACAAGGTCGATGCTCTACACAATAGAGAGTCACCACTGTTGACCAAGCCCTACTCGTCCACGTACGATAGAAGCGCCAATACTTCGGAAATCCAGGCGATACACAAGGCAGCCACAAACTGGGTTTTTGGCTCTAATCCCTATGAAGCCGCTCTCTCACTTGGAAGGAGACCTTCCCATGCAACCTGAATACAAGTGAGGGTGTTACTCTCCCCAAGCAATGAATCCAATTACAAGTTTTATTTAGGTCAAGTTTTCTTAGCAGTCCATTTTTTAATTTTTTTGGTGCTATTGCTTCTTTTGACTTAATTCAAACAAGCGCCTAACGCTTTTGTTTTTTCGTGATTCCTATTTGATCCAAAAACAGAGGGAGAATAGAGTCGGAAAAGCCAATGCAAGTGGCACTAAGATGGAAATCTCACCTTAGTGCCTAAATGATGAATGCAAAGATAGAAGACTTACAGTGACTCCCACTCCATGCGGGATGCAAAGCAGGAATTTATAAACCTATACTACATGCCGATATGCACACGTAAATCGTCCTAAGCAGGCAATTGCTAGCATGAAGAACCACAAGTTAATCACCAATCCTCAATCCAAAAAGTCCGGTCTAGACTCACCCCTCCTCTTCTCGACAAATCGAGTTCAGGAGTAGCGCTTGATGGGGTGGGCTCGCGACGCGGCGGATCTAAGATGATGATTTAACTGTTTAATTAAAATAAGTCCAAATACGCACTATAGGTACATGCAATGGTTATTTGGGTGTTTGGACCTAATCTAATCGATCAAGCAAAAACCTAAAAGTTTAAGGGCTCAATCCACAAAAGAAATGAAAAAGAAATCAAAACCGGCAAATGACAGTCGAGAAACGCGATAAAATCCGCGGTGATCCCCCAAGTGAACAAACACTTGGAAATTAGGCTCGAAGTTTCCTGAGTGTCCCTGTACCTGTATTATTACAAATTCAAATAGTCTCTCTCTCCAAAATAAAAGACAACTAATCTAACACTCTCTCTCAAGTCTCCTGCTCTCTCCTGCCGGCTTGGCTTAAGAAAAGCCGACTCCGCTTCCCAAGGTTGCACCGGATCCCCTAGGCGATCCGTCTCGCTCCGCGGTCCCTCGCAAGAAGACAGGAAAAGAGATGGTCAGAAAGCTCAACAATATATATCAAAAATAGAAGAGAGATAAAATGAAGCAATAATGGAGACAAACAAACACAATCAGACAAAAATTTGATCTATTCATTGTTGCTCCCCGACAACGGTGCCATTTGATAAACATGAAATTCAGAGCGGTCATATTGATTCACAAGGCGAATCAATAGTCGGTGTATTGACCACTACAAAATCCCGTATTTAATCAACAATTAACCCACACTAGAAGTATCAAGAAATGACTAGCAAATGTGAAGTTAAAATTTATTTTTAACTCTACATAAATGATGTATAGGTGCAAGTACGTAGAGAGTTCGAACACAGGGAGCAAGGCAGGATAGATCCACAAGTGTGTGTGTGTGTGTGTGTGTGTGTGAAAGTGATGTAGTGTCTACACTATGCAATGCAAATATTTTTGTGTGTTTTTAATTATATTTATTTTTTTATTTTAATTTTTAATTTTGTAATTTGATTTTTAATTTTTCTGATTTTGTATTTTCTTTTTATATTTTATATATATATTTTTTATTTTCAATATTGGAATATATATATATATATAATATAAGAAAGGAGGGGGTAGAGTATTAATAAAAATATGTAAAAATAGTCAAAAATTCAGAAATAAAATCTTTTTGGTCTTTTTATGATTTTTGACTGTTTTTGTGATTTTTGGGTAATTTTTAGAATGTTTTTGGTATTTTTTAAAAACTGAAATAAGGGAAAACAGTGACTTAGCTACTGGCTAAAAGTAAAATAGGAATGAAAAATATAAAAAAACCACAGAATTTTTCCAAACTAATTTTAAAATAAAGGAAACAAAATGGGGAACCTACAGAAACTGAGTTGGCATTTTTGGAGTTTTCTATAATTTTCAGAATTTTTTTGAAGTTTTTAAGTATTTTCTAATTTTTAAGGTTTTGGTTTTGAATTTTTTAGTGATTTTTAGATTGACACTAGAGTAGGATAAAATACATAGTAAGTATTTTTTTTGGAATTTTTCTAGGTGTTTTAATATTTTTTGGTATTTTCTAAGATAGACAGTATCTAAAATGCATGTTTTTGATTTTTAATAAATATAAAAATGCAACAAAAACAAAATGCAAAAATATGGCGTAGAAGTGCAAGTTAACATGAGATTATATGAATTTTTTGGTAATTTTTGGAACTAATATGATCCGTGAAATAAATAGAACAAGCAAGCAAAAACAACTAAGCCTGGCAGGGGTATAAGTGCAAATATCAAAACGTCCAATGGCACGCATGCAAATTTTCCACAAAATATACATTAAACAAAATAGTTTCTAGACCAATTACAAATTATAGGACCCGTAGGGGTATCCTTATAAAATGTCCACCAGGGCGCGTGACTAGCACGCGCCTGGGAAGGATCTAACAATAATTCTCAAAATGCCCGAGGGCTTACTTACAAATGTTCCAAAAAACTTTACACTAAATGTTCAACTCTTAGGACTGGAGCGAAATACTAAAACGGCCAAGGTCCTCACTGCAAAAAGCCCAGCACCCCACGTAAACAGGTCACGTGAGGTGACGTGGCTGAGGACCTAGTTGGAAATAGATAAAACCTGGGGGTTCTTTACGCAAATATTACAAAAAGTAAAACACGACAGATGAAAGTTTTGGTATTAAATGCGAAATACAAAAATTCTGGGAGGAAAAATGCAAAATACCCAGACTATAGGCGCGATCGAGCGGCTGGATACACTTGACTTGAACATGTGTCACGCTCTGGCGCCGCGATACCGCTTCATGGATGAGCAGTCCAGATTAGAAGCTGGACGATGATCGAACGGTGCTGAGAACACTTTATCCGACGATAGTTGTGCTTCACGAAGAACAGGCCCGATCCGACGGTTGCGGAGGCAGGTGGACGAACGGGGAAGAACACCGCCGCAGCGAGGTTTCTCCGGCTCGATCCTCCTTCTCCGACGGTCCTTAATGCTTCAAAAATGGCCCAATCTCCTCCTGCAGGTGCTTTCACTTGGCTGGGAGCTTCAAAATGACCGGAGGGGCGTTGATCCTCGCCTACGACGGCGGTAGAGCTTTGAACCTCCAGGTACCTCTGGCGAACACCAAAGACGTCTCCAGGAGAGCGTGTACGTTACAGGACATGCACCAAAAAGTTACTCCCTCGAGGGCAAAATGCCTCGAGGGTTGGGGGAACAACTGGGGGCGAAGATAACGAAGATTGGGGGTCGTCGCCGGAGGAGCGCTCCGACAAAGATGGCTATGATGTGCGTTGATCGATGGGACTTAGCGATTAAGGAGGCTGAAGATTCCTACGATGATAGCGAATAAAAAGGAGCAAGAAAAAGAGAGAAATGGATACCTCAAGGGGCAGGACCCGAGGTTGAGATACCTCAACGGTGAGGCTCGCCGGAGGTGAGGAACGTGCCCAGAACGATCGATGCTCCTCCGCTTTGAAGGTGGGAACCTAAAGCTGTCACCTCCAGGCTTCCAACTTCGAGCCAAAGGGGGGAAATTCTGGATGAATTGCAGTTCAAAAATCGCATGGAAAATCGGGGGAGGTTTTTAAGAGGTTTGACCCTGCGACTGGGGTGGTCTAAAGGCCGAAGAATATCGAGCGAATCGTTGATTCGTGGCCCGAGGTGATCCATAGGCGTGAATCATGGATAAGCGAGCGACGAAAGTCATGAAGGGACTATCGCAAATGGATGAAAGGTCAGTGCTCGAAAAATTGTCAAAGATGACGAGAAATGAGGCTTCTGACACAGGCCAGGAGGAAGGTTAGGCTGTTGACCTCGGTCAACGAGCCCGACCACAAAAACCTCCTGGAAAAAGATTAAAAATTCATTTAAAAATAGAAAATGGTCGAATTAAATTTTGCTTATTAAATAAAAAATGTTTATTATTTTATGTAGTATTTTATTCTGATTTTTAATTATTTTTATGAAGTATATTTTTACAAGTTGCTTTTTATAGCCTATATAGGTATATTTCCTATATATTTAATTATTTAATTTTTATTTTGTGACTTTAATTTATTTATTTTATTATTTTATTATAAAATACTTTTATACACACAAATATATTTTTCTTTTATTTTTCTGAAGTATTTTATGTACTTAATAAAATATAAGTAGATATTGTATAGGTATAAATATAGGTCCTATACATATGTATTGTATTTATAAGTATTTTTATTTTATGTTTCTTTTGGGTTTTTCTTCTGATTTTAATGTACAAAATCATTATAAGTAATATTTACAAAATTATAAAAATATGAAAATACAAAAATAATGAATAAATAATAAATTGAATATTTTAATGTGTACAAGTATACTACAAGGGTCCAAAACTCAACTTTTCAAACCGTAACTCCGAAAAATACGAAACCACCTCCATTAAATAGATTATTTTACGCTATATATAATTAACGGTGAGTTTGGTACATTTCGAGTTTTTATTTGTGATGAACGCGAAATCCACCTCTTTAATAATGAGGAATTGTAGTATAGGAGGCAGATTTCGGTCGTCAAAATACCGCAAGCTTTGAATGTTGTGGAATATTTTACTTGGCAAGTTTACCAAGGTCGAACTCAGGGAAAGGTGATTTTTAGTTGCGTGGTCTTAAATCAAATTAAATAATTAGTTAATGATCGATTAATTTCTGTGTCGAAAAAAAATATACAATGCAACAATATGCAAATGCAAGGAAATATACAGAGATGACAGTTCAGCACGGGATCTGAGAAGTATAAAATTCAAATCTCAATTAAATTTATCAAGTAATCCTAGAAAGATAATCACAGATCAAAAGAGATTATTTCTAATGAGATATTTTCAATTAATTCCAAAATGCAAGCCAGAGGATCATGGGATCAGATCATATTCCTACACAAATTGATTCCTCGAAAATACGTCCAATAATCCTCTTTCCTCAATTGAGCTCCCTGCTCTGATTAAATCTTTCAAATAATATAAGCAATAATCCTTGGGAAAGTATTCAATTTAAATCACTAGTTGAATCCCTGCAAAAGATAATGTTAATTTTCCAAACATGAATATGTGGCCTGCAAAAAGTTGACAGATGATCCTCAATGAATATTTATCAATAAACAGCCTCAAATATGTTCACAAATAATGCTAACTTGTAGAGCACGGAATTAGCTTCGAAATGACATATTATATGCTAAAATCGGAGTCCGTATGACAAAGATATGCTAAAATGAAATTACAGGGACTAAAATGTAAATAAAATAAAGTTTTCTTTGCAAAAAAGTCCCTGGGAGGACTTATCTGTAATTAATGAAAACTTGAGGGGCACTTCTGAAATTTAACCCTAGCGGAGGTATTTCTGCAAATTCGGAAAACGCCAGGGGCTTTCTTGCAATTTTCCCACTTGCGCACGTGCCGTGCACGTGCGCCCAGAGGCTCGGGTCAGTGGCACAGGCTCGGGTGGCCGAGCCTGAGGTTCGGGCTCCAAGGCAGAGGCTCGGGGGCCGAACCTAAGGCTCGGTTGGAGAGCCTCAGGCTCGGGGCTCTCGAGCCTAGGTGACGGTGGCTCGGAGCGAGGCTCGGGGGGGGGGGGGGGGGGCGTGGCAGCCCCTGGGCCGTTGGATCAAGGGGTTGAGCCCCTGATCCGACGGTGCCTGGGCGTCGTGATGAACCGATCGGGGTGGCGCGGGGAGCGGTGCCTCCGCGCTGGCGCGGAGGGCGAGGTGGAGGGCGTGGAGGTGAGAGGCGGAGACGGAGGGGCCTGGGCGGAGGCGCGGCGGGGCGAGGCGGTGCCGCGGGCCAGGTGGCGTTGGTCGAAGGGGGGCCGAGGCGCGAGGCGGTGCGGCGAGGCGGGGGTGGTTGACGCACGGCGAGTTCGAGCGGCGCAGGCGGTGCTCGCGCGGGGCGGAGGTGGCTGCTGGGCGAGCGGGGGGAGAGCGGGACAGCCTTGCGTGGCTGCTGGAGGCGGAGGGTCCGCACGAGGCGGCCAGAGGTGGCCCCGCGCGAGGCGGAAGCGGAGCGGCGGAGGTGCTGAGTACCTGCAAGGTTAGAAAAGATGGAAAAAAACTTTGAGCGTGGATGGAGTCGCCTGCGGACGGAGGAGCGGATCTCTCTCCCGGTGGTCGCCTCAGAGGGTCGGCGAAAGAAGACCTCCAGGCTTTGCTGCTCACAAGGAGGAGCGACGGCACAGCACGATTTGCTGTGGATCACGCCGTAAAACGTCGCTGTCACCGGCTCTAGGCTAAGGGTGGATGCGTTCAAGGCTGGCCACGGTTGGGGTTTTATAGGAGCGAGGTGGTGGGCGGTTACTGATGAATACCCATTCATCACTCTTTATTCTTATATTTTAGCTACAAAAACCTTCGCAAATACATGTAAATATGTGTAAATACAAATAATTACCAAAAGCATGCATTGTGTAAAAAGATATAATTAGCATGTTTTTGTGCAAAAATAAAAGAATAAAGAGTAAAAAGAAAAAGAGGGAAATATTTAGAATAAATATTGAGCAACCTAACCCAAGGGAGGGCTCAGCATGGGCCTGACCGCATAAAAGCCAAAGTAGAGGGAGATAGGAGCTCATGTGTATATATTGTTGTAAATAAATAAAACTATATTTTCCTCACCCAAAAATATGCTTGTACATATTTTGTATATAGTTAGAAACTATTAAAAACAAAATAAAAATTTAAAAATCAAAAATTCAAAAATGCCCTTTCACCATGTGCATAGACCATCATCCTTTATTCATTTAACCCTATAAATAAATGTATTTATTTTCAAAACTTTTTGTGAATATTCTATGGTATATTTTATAAATAAATAACATAAAAAGAAACAAAACAAAAAGCAAATAAAAATTACAAAATTAAAATTACAAAAATATATTGTACATATGCCATGTATATAGTTGTACATAACTATTTATTTCACCTATGTATATAATTAATAAAAATAAAATAAAAATAGCCTTTTATTCCTCATTTTATTCTATAAATAAATAAAATATAAAATAGGAATAAAAATGTATAAAAATAACTAATTAAAAAATCAAAATCAAAAATACTATATTGTATAAATACCTATGTATAGCTATACTATGTAAATACCTTATTTTTATTTCCAAAAATTAATTAAAAATCACCAAAAAATAGAAAAAAATAAAATAAAATTATTTCATGTGTTAAGTTTTTGCTAATTCCATCATTTTCTAGCCTAAAATAAATAAACAAAAAATCAATTACGTGGCTTTTCCTGATTGGTCCACGGGGGATGTTGACCCCCGGTCAACTCCCCCGCGGACTCTTTCCTTTTTGAGAAAATGCGCGCCGCCCCGCCTTCGCCATTTTTTCCACGCGCCTCCAGCCTGTCGCCCACGCAAACCCCGGGCCCGGATTCTTCGCCGATCATCCGACATCCTCGCCAGATCCTTCGCCGTGAGATCCACACCTGCCATAGCCGTCGCCTCCCAACCCTAATCGGGCCTGCAACTATATATAGAACCACCTCCGCCGCCTCCGCGCCCCATCTTTGGCTCTTCCCCTTCTTCCCAGTGAACTCCAGAGGCACCGCGAGAGTGACAGCAAGCGATCGCCCCTGTTGCAGCGAGGCGAGGAGGTGAAACCACTGATCCGGCGTTCTTCGCCGCCGTTGCTCCGCCACCAGCGTGAGCACCGAGCCTCGGGCCGAGACGACCCTTGTGGCTACGACCAGGAGCACCCCCTGCTCTTCCCCAGTCTCTCCGACCACCCAGGTAGCACTCTAGCTCGCCTATTTCACTTAATTTTTAGTTTCGCCCAAATCGAAGCTCCGACGTATTCCTTTGATTCCGGTTATATCGTACATCTTCTCGATCATCGGAACACTCAGTCACCTCCGCCATCCCTCGACGCACCTTCTTCACCCCTTCGCCCAACCCAGATCGCACAGGATCTGGAAATCGAGCTCCACCGTCCTCCGCTCGCCGGAGCTCGCTCACCCCCTCTGCACCGTCGATTGGCCCAAGTGCGGAAGAGAAGAAGAGCACCCGCCGTCCGAGACCGTTGGATCATCCACGTGGCGCGAATCCAGCCATCGACGTTAAATAAGGGGTAATTTACCTTAGGCCCCCTCGTAGTTTCTGTTTTACGTGTCAGTCCTGTGAATATTTTAGGAGTTTTATTTACGTAGGGATAATTGCACATTGGACCTCATCTTTTAGCTTATTTGCATTTATGCCCCTGTTTGTGTGAGCCACGTGCGTCGTCACGTGTGTATTGGGTGTATTTGCAACTTTAGCCCTGTAGTTCTGGTTGTTTATGAATGAATGAAATATTTTTTATAATTGCATTTGTGCCCCTGTGAGCATTTTATTTCCGCATGTGCGTCTTTTAGTGGGTTATTTGCATAACAACCCCTGGACTTTTTGGTACGAGTTACCAAAAGGTCCTCGGACTTGTTTTTCTTACATATAGGTCCCTGAGTGCCCCAGGCACGTGCTTGGCACGTGTTTTGCTGGGTATTTTGCACCAGACCCCCCAGAACTTTGGGTATTCGCACTTTGGTCCCTATGCACAGTGCCCCTCCTTTATTTTTGAATAAAATATCAAATCACCTCCAAATTCGATGAAAATTTGACACATGGCTCCTGCCATGGTGTAGAATTTTTGTGAATTTTTGAGGACATTTTTGATTTCATTTGCTATTTTTAAAAATTCAAAAACCCTTATTTTTGCTACTGTTTAGAGTCAAAAACCCCCAAAAAAATATCAAAACCCTTTTAAAAAATTCCATAAAAATTAGTTACTGTTTATTTTGTGTTCCTTGATTTTCTAGCCAATTTTGGCTATTTTTCGTTGCTTAAAAACCCTAAAAATTCAAAAACACCTAAAAACTCATAAAAATCATATTAAATAATCCAAAAATCCAAAAACAATAATTTTGGTGCCCAAAATTTTCTTGTTTTCTCTAGTATACAGGAAAATTACCTCCAGGTCCATCTGAGATCCTTAGATATTTTATCTTTAGGTTTTGGACCTGGCTGGACAGTACCTTGTCTTCTTCTTACTGTTTGATTTTTAGTGAATAAAATACACATCTGAAAAACCCCAAAAATTCACCAAAAACACTAAAAACTTAAAAAACATAAAAACATTTTTTCTTGAATTTCTGCTTGATTTTTGATGCATTAAATAAATTGTGAGAGTGTGCTTGTTTTTGTGCTTCTTTCACTTTCTTCATATTTAAAAATCCAAAAAAATAAAAAAACAATTAAAAACCACAAAAATACTTTGCCTTTTATTTTACTTATTTTGACTACATCGTAGGCCTTTGGCCAACCCGTGCTCCTTGTGTTCGACTTTGGGTGCTATACCAGGTTAATCTCATAGCGAGACTGCTCTCTTTTGTGCTCGATTAGTTTTACATGTTCTGAGTGGTTGATTTTTCTTGATATACCTAGTCTGATTGATTGAGGTCGCACCGACCATTTCTTTACCTTTACCTTAGTCAGTTGGTCGGTTATCAGAATGGCGCCGTTGCCGGGGAGCACGGCTTTGTAGTCATTTTTCCATATTGTCTCTCTATATTATCATTGTTTTCTGACACTCTCTCTCTTTGATTTTTGTGCGAGGTACTGCGTGGACAACTTGGAGTTTATTTTTGAGGACCCGCACGGGAAGAAGAAGCAGGGAGAAGAAGAAGGAATTCTTATTTCTGAGAGAGAGAGAGAACAATATTTTTTGTAATAATTTAGAACTTGGACATTTGTGGACACTTGTAACTTAGCGGGTCTGTTTCGCCGAGTACCGGTGTGCTCGGGGGACCCATTTGGATTTTCGCGGCTTTTTCTGCGGTTTTGATAGCTAGCTGCCTTTTCCGGTGTTTACGCGGTTTTTCTCGAGCCCCTAGATTTAGGAATTTCTCTTGCTTGTGCCGTAATTAGTAGGGTGCCCACACTTAATTGCTTATCTGTCCCTATAGATCGTTAATTGGACCTACTAATAATAAATAATAAAAATAACTTAGTCGCTTTCCTGAGAGCCTACGCGCCGCGAGCCTGCCCCGCAAGCGCTACTCCTGAACTCGACCTGTCGAGAAGAGGAGGGGTGGGCCAAGACCGGACTCTTTGGATCAAGGGCGAGTGACTAAGTTAGACGGTTCTGCGCTAGGAATTGCTCTTCTAGGACTCGGTTTTTCCTCGCCGCACCATTTAGGTAGTTTAATTCTGTCTTTAAATTTTGCGCGGATCACTTGCATGTAGAGTGCTGGAGACAAGGTACGCATTTCTTTCTCTGCATGCATCATTGATTTCTTCGCGCATTGGCTTTTTCATCTTCTCCCTCTGTTTTTGGCTTAATCATCAGGAGAATCGGAAAATTCGTTAGGCCGCTTGTATTTATTTTGAAAAAATTAAAAAGAAAAACAAAAAAAAATTGGGACTGGATAACACTATTGACCCTAAAAGACACTCACATTAAAAATTTGTCTTGGGGAGAGCAACCCCCTCCTTGTATGGTTTGGATGCGCGAGAGAGTGACCCGCACCCTAGGTAGAGCCCTCCGGTGCTATTTCTAGCTGACTACCGACTCTTCCGTGCGGGCCAGTCGGTTGGAGTAGCATCGGGTATCCTAACAGGTCACGTAAGCGCTCTGATATTTTGTGTGTTCACTCAATAAAATTGACAAGATAAATTGACCGAGCTTTCACGGTCTTCAGATTGCGTTGCGTTGGTGAACCGGGGGTTTGCTTTGCGATCATATTTTTTCCAGATCCCATCCGCCCAACTCGCTAGATCAAGATGATGGGTAGACGATCTCTTAGGCAGCCTCTGGCTGCACCGCTTTCAGGCGCGTCTACTTCACCATCTAGGTTGGCCCGTGAGAGTCGAGACCAGCTCTCCGGGCCCGAGTACGATTCCACCCTGTTCTCCCTCGATCCCCTTTCTTTTGCTACTGAGAGACATGAGCCCGAGGAAAGACGAATTGATTTGACAGAACCTGAGTTGGGCTCATCTGATTTTGCAGACGTCACTATGGCCGGAGCCGGCAGTTCAGACCCAGACTCCCGACAACCCGAACATTTTGTACTAGACCAGGGAGCGATCAACTCCACTCTGATCGCATCATTAGAGACAGTACAGAAGCAGCTACACGATCAGGGAGCTTTCATGATTGAGATGAGAAGGGAGTTGGAGCGACTCAGAGAAGAGAGAGATCAGAGCGAGCCTGAGGACATTCCTGATGCTGATGCAGAGGCAGCAGCCGCAGCAGCGGCTGCCGCAGCGGCAGCCGCCGCCGCAGCAGGACCACCGAGACCGATGCGGGAGTTACACAACCCCGGATCTACACTGATGCACCATTGGTGGTGGTACCTGCTATCGTGGGGGATTTCAAGTTCCCTCCGAACACCCTGCAGATGCTTCCTCATTTTCACGGACTTGCCACCGAGGAGCCCCACCTCCATCTCCAGGAGTTTTTGATGATCTGCAGCACTGTCCACGACCGCCATGTGGACCAGGATACGATTCGGATGATGGCCTTCCCTTTTTCACTGGCAGATAGAGCAGCCGCCTGGCTGAAGCATTTAGGGAAGTTTGTATACACCTGGGAGCAGCTCCGCACCGAGTACTTGAATAAGTACTATCCACTCGGGCGGACGAATGCAGCGAGGGCCCTGATCAACAACTTCTCCATGCTCCCTAACGAGCAGTTTCACGAGGCATGGGAGAGGTTCAGAGAGCTTCTGGATAGATGCCCACACCACGACATTTCCAAGCCGAACCTAGTTCAAAGCTTCTTTAGTGGGATGACGCCAGAGCTTCAGGGTCTGGTGAATGCTTCTTGCGGCGGGTCCTACTTTGCCAAGGACCACAACCAAGTCTGGGCCATCTACGAGGAGATGGCCGAAAATTACATGGTGATGTCCCAGACTCGGTTGTACACACAGAGATCTCAGCAGCCGCCAGGACCCGTGCAGTACCAGCGGATAGCACGGGTTGATGCAGGTCCGTCCAGTTCGTCCACAGTTGCAGCCGCACAGGCAGAGTCGGCCGCTGCGGACATGGGGATTATCAGCGAGAAGTTGGACCGCATGGAAATAATAGAGAAGAAGCAGTGCCAGGGCATAACTCAGATGGAGCAGATGGCACAAACTCTGAGCGACGTGAAGACCCATCTCTTGTGTCTTCAGGAGGCACAGACGGCTTCTCAGCCCCGTCTTCAGTCGCGAGGCGATTCCGGTGGCAGCCGCAGCTCGTCCCAGCGCTCCAGCTCCTTGCAGCAGCCTAGACAAGTTCACCTTGTACAGGCGGAGCCGTACCAGCAGCAGCAGCCCTCTTACCAGTCACCACCATCTCCAGACTTACAGATGGTGGTATATCAGCCGGATCAGCCTCTGGCAGTACTGCCGCCAGACCCCTTCGATGCAGAGCCGTTGATGGATGTCAACGGGATTTGGTACGACCGTCCCCAGCCTGGGATCCGACGAGACCATCCCGGATTCAGGTGGGGGAATGGGGGTAACCAGTCCCAACAGCAGCCAGCCGGTCAGAGAGGGCAGTACTCTCAGCAGAGAGATCACCAGCAGCCCCCAGCATACCAGTCACACCGGCCATCATCCTTCGTACCTCGTCCCTACCAGCAGCAGGGACAGACTTGGAGACGTGAGCAGCAGGCTCACCAGCAACAGCATCCTTCCTCTTACCCCTCTCAGCCGCAGCAGCACCAGGTCCAGCAGCCTCATTACCAGAGAGGCAACCCGTCGGGCTCCCATGAGAGCCCCGCCTTGGATGATCTAGCCCGCATCTTCACAGAGCAGCAGGCTACATTTAGACGGGAGATGGACGAGTTCCGCCAGGAGATGCGGGACCTGATGAGAGGGAAGGCCGCCATCCCTGCACAGATCGAGCCTAATCCGAATAGCTTGAAGAGGAAGTCTGAGCAGGTAGTTCACGCTGAGCCTACCACTCCTAGTGACTCATTTGATGATATGTCGTCGGATCTATTTGATGCTGATTTTGTTAGACTTAGGAGCGGTAGAAGACCAGCGGGCGGCGCCTCATCTGAGCGACAACGCGAGGATACATCTATAGCGCCAGATGAGGAAGAGGAGAGCGGTACTGAAGCCGCACATGATGATGACGGTGGTACTGATGCCACCCGAGATGCTGATTCCACCGACGGTACTGAGGCCGCCGCTTCACCATATCGAGGAGGTGGTACTGACGCCACCAGCAGAGCCGAGCCAGCCCGCGGTACTGAGGCCGCAAGACGTCTAGTCGTAGAGCCAGCTAGAGGTGGTACTAAGGCCGCCAATATTCATTCTGATAGAGATGTTGTCTTTCCTCGCGTGGATGTATCTCAGAACTCTATTTTGAATAAAGGACAAGGTTTAGTTTCTTCTGATCCCACTGTGGTGTATGATGTATGTGAGGATCCGGTCATCAAACCGTCTAGGCCTATTCCTAGTCCTTCATCTGAGAAGGACCCTGTGATCCCCTTTCCTAGAGCCCTTGAGTTGGGGAAGGGGAAGAAAAGAGAAAAAGATCCAAAAAAGAGAGAGCAGGAGGAGTTCAGCCAGAGCATGATAGACCGATTTCACATCCAGCTGACCCTCCATGAGGCTTTACAGCACATCCCTCTTCTTCAGCGATCCTTGAGAGACAGGACCACAATCAGGAGGAAGAAGAGGAACAACACCGCAGAGATTCATGTGTTGACAAAAGCCACGTGTTACGCGATCCAGAACCATCTGCCGACCAAGAGGCCAGATTTAGGAGCCCCATATGTCAGATGTCAGATTAGTGAGCAGAGGTTCGACCGTACTCTATTAGATAGCGGATCGTCGATCAACCTTCTTCCGGCAGCCCTTCTCGACCACTTAGAGTTGGGCACTCTTAGACAGAGCAGGACATACCTTCAGTTTGCTGATCGGTCTGTCAAGAGGCCAAAGGGGTTGTTGCGAGATGTTGTCGTCACGATTCAGGGTTTGCAATTCCCCGTGGACTTCGTAGTACTGGACATGGAGACCCCTGACTCGTTGACCGATTCCACCATCATCCTCGGTCGCCCGTTCTTGGCCACAGCCAAGGCGGTGACTGACCATGACAGTGGGAAGGTATTCTTTCGCGTCCAGGGCGAGAGTATACAAATAGAGACGGTTAAGGACCACAGAGCCAGAGATAGATCCCGCTCAGAGGGCAGTACAGATTCAGAACAGCTGACAGATACAGAGCCAGACATACACCAGGACTGTGATTTTGTGATCACAGATGATGAGGCAGCTTGGGCAGATCCTGCAGCACAGACCATCCTCTCATATTCAGATACAACTGATGCAAAGATGATAGCAGAGGATAGTCTGGAGAGCACAACCCTGGTCCAGGATACTATTGAGTCAGCAG
This sequence comes from Ottelia alismoides, assembly GCA_037367405.1. Taxonomy (NCBI): domain Eukaryota; kingdom Viridiplantae; phylum Streptophyta; class Magnoliopsida; order Alismatales; family Hydrocharitaceae; genus Ottelia; species Ottelia alismoides. The sequence goes on from JAZKJV010007189.1 coordinate 562,996, forward strand.
AGTCGGACCTTGATCGCGACACGATTTTCAGTGATGGTGGTACTAAGGCCACCCTGCTCTACGGTGGTACTGATGCCACCGCAGTTGATACAGATCCCTCGGATTCAGAATCTGATTGGGCAGATTGTGATGATCAGATGCCAGACCTAGATCCACCTGAGCCTATTGATAAGGAGGAGGTAGAGGTAGAGCAGATCAGAGACAATGCAGAGGACCCGCCTTCTCCAGATCCAGTTTGTGAGAGTTCTTTATCATTTTCCCAGGTAGATTTGGCAGAATTGTCAGCATACACACATCTTCTTCAGAAGCCAGATTTGCCAGCACCCAGCTGTCCAGAGCTAAAGCCGCTCCCTACTTCGCTGAAGTATCGATTCCTTGCGGGAGAGTCTGAGATGTACCCAGTCATCATCTCTGCCGATCTGACTGGAGAACAAGAATCCCGTCTGATGGGGGTTCTTGAAAAGAACCGCAAGGCAATTGGATGGAGCGTAGCAGATCTCCATGGGATTAGTCCCTCTTTGTGCTCCCACCATATCTATCTCGAGGAAGGGGCAAAGCCGTCGCGTGAGTTCCAGCGGCGACTGAACCCCAACCTACGAGAGGTTGTCATGAAGGAAATATCAAAATGGTGGAGTGCAGATTTTATTTATCCCATTTCCGACTCCAAGTGGGTTAGCCCCTTGCATGTGGTGCCCAAGAAGACGGGCATCACGACTGTGATCAGTGAGTCGGGAGAGGAGATTGCTACACGAGTACCCACCTCTTGGCGGGTCTGCGTTGACTACAGGAGACTCAATCAGGCCACCAAGAAGGACCATTTCCCCCTGCCTTTTATTGATCAGATCATAGAGAGACTGGCAGGGAAGAGCCATTATTGCTTCCTGGATGGGTATTCGGGCTACAATCAGGTGGCCATCGCTCCTGAGGATCAGGAGAAGACCACCTTTACCTGTCCCTTCGGTACATACGCCTTTCGACGCATGCCATTTGGGCTATGCAACGCCCCTGCGACTTTTCAGAGATGCATGCTGTCGATCTTTTCGGACATGGTAGGGGAGTGTTTGGAGGTCTTCATGGACGACTTCTCGGTTTACGGCGACGGATTCGATTCCTGTCTTGACTGCCTAGACCGAGTGCTCCAGCGATGTATTGCTACCCGCTTGGTTCTGTCTTGGGAGAAGAGTCACTTCATGGTGACTCAAGGGACGGTGCTTGGCCACATCATCTCCAACAGAGGCATGGAGGTTGATCCGGCCAAGGTTGACGTCATTAGAAAACTCGCACCGCCGTCCAATTTGAAGCAGCTACGGTCATTTCTGGGGCACGTTGGTTTTTATAGGAGATTCATTCATGATTTCAGCAAGATTGCCCGACCGTTGACTGACCTCTTGACGAAAGACACCGAGTTCCTTGTCGATGACAAGTGTCTTTCGTCCTTTGAGACTCTCCAGCAGTGTGTTATTGAGGCTCCTGTCCTTCAGCCACCCGATTGGTCTCTCCCATTCGAGATCATGACGGACGCCTCTGATTTTGCCGTAGGGGCCGTGCTAGGACAGAGGAGGGACGGAGTTCCGTTTGCCATACACTATGCTAGCCGCACATTGGATTCCGCCCAGCGGAATTATACGGTCACAGAGAAGGAGATGTTAGCAGTAGTGTTCGCCCTAGATAAGTTCAGATCGTATATCATTGGATCTAGAGTGACTTTGTTTACAGATCACACCGCCATCAGGTACCTCATGGCAAAGAAGGATGCCAAGGCCAGACTGACTAGATGGATCCTTCTACTCCAGGAGTTCGATATTGAGATTAAGGATAAGCCTGGAGTCAAGAATGTGGTGGCGGATCATCTCTCCCGATTAGAGCAGCCTGAGGATTCTGAGCAGATTGATCCTATTCGTGATACCTTCCCAGATGAGGCGATCCTTGCTATCGCCTCACTCCCGTGGTATGCCGATATTGTGAACTTTCTCGTTGCGGGGAAAGTCCCACAAGATTGGCCCAGGCAGAGACTTGAGACCTTCCTTGCAAGGGCCAAGTCCTACCACTGGGAGGATCCAATCCTTTACCATGAAGGAGGGGATAGCGTCTGGCGTCGGTGTATTCCTCAGGAGGAGCATCATAGTGTCCTCACTTACTGCCACAAGCTTGAGGCAGGAGGACATCATTCTGGGAGGAGAACAGCACAGAAAGTGCTCCAATCCGGCTTGTGGTGGCCTACACTATTCAAGGACTCTGATGAGTTCGTGAAGAGGTGTACTGACTGTCAGAGGATGGGTACTTGTGGACAGCGTGATATGATGCCGATGCAGCCCATTCACTTCTGTGAGGTTTTTGACGCATGGGGCATCGATTTCATGGGTCCATTCCCTAAGAGTCAGGGATTTGAGTACATTCTGTTGGTCGTAGATTATGTTAGTCGTTGGGTTGAGGCTATCCCCGCCCGAGCCGCTGATGCGAGGACAGTTTGCAGATTTTTGAGGAAGCACATCATCATGCGGTTCGGGGTTCCACGAGTTCTGATTTCTGATGGGGGGTCTCATTTCGTAAACGACCAGGTGAAGGCCCTTGCTAGCGAGTTCAGTATAGACCATCGTGTTGCCACACCTTACCATCCACAGACGAATGGTCTAGCTGAGGTGTCGAATAGGGAGATCAAGAATATTTTGCAGAAAGTCGTCCGCCCTGACCGAAAGAATTGGTCACAGCTTTTGGACTCGGTCTTGTGGGCATATCGGACGTCTTTCAAGACTCCATTGGGCACATCTCCCTTTCGCCTCGTTTATGGCAAGCCGTGCCATCTACCTGTTGAGCTGAGGCACAAGTCACTTTGGGCAGTTACATATATTCTTATGGATCCAGATGGTATGGGAGACCAGAGGAGGGCAGAGTTAGCTGCCCTGGAGGAGCTTAGAGATGCAGCTTTCTCAAGCAGCCTACATTATAAGGAGAAAGTGAAGGAGTGGCATGATTCTCATATCAGCCACAAGCATTTTGAGATTGGACAGAGAGTATGGTTGTTTGATGCAAGGCTACGATTATTTCCAGGGAAGCTACAGAGCAAATGGAAGGGACCTTACTTGGTCAGGAAGGTACACGATAACGGTAGCATTGATATATCTGAGTTATCTTCTGAGAGTACCTTTCGAGTGAACGGCCAGCGGCGCAAGCCATTTCTAGATCATGAGCCGCGGGACGTTATTGTTGCCCCGATTCATTTTGCGTGAGATGTGGTCTCTTGACTCACATCTTTTGCATCTCACGCCTGATTTTCACTGTTCCTCCGCCTGTATAGATCCAGTTGTCCATATCATTCTATTCTTTAGTCCCACATCCCTTTTCTCATCCTGTGATTATGCTATACTTAGGGTGTACTTTACCCTAAGTATAGGGGGGATTGTCGGACCTGCGAGTATTCTTTTCATTCTTTCTGCTCCTGTTTTTGCTGCCTATACTTAGGGATATTTTACCCTAAGTATAGGGGGGGCAGACTCTGTATATTCTTTACTCGGATTTCCCTTCATGTACAGCGTACTATACTTAGGATTAGTTAATCCTAAGTATAGGGGGAAACCACCGAGTCCCTCTCATTCTATTCATTTATTCGTTTCTGTACCTAGCCATTCCTTTTCACTTCCCTTTTACTAAGCACGAGTTATGTCTTCTTCATCGCTCTTGATCACTCTGAGGACATCGTTCGAGCTAAGTATAGGGGGGTGTGTATATATTTCATATATACTTTAGCCATAACTCGTACTTTGTGTGAGTGTGTTAATAAATAAAATGTCTAAAAATCACAAAAATTTAAAAAATTTTCATGTACATAAACCTCTTTTATCTTGCACATACATAGCTAGTGTACAAAGTATTTTTGTAAAAATGATTTCAAAAATCTTTTGTGTAAAGCTTGTGTAAATATTTTTGTATCAAAATTATGTATATAGTACAAAATTTTTCCAAAATGTTTTTCAAAAGTTTGCAAAAATCTTGTGTAAATGTTTGTAAATATCTTTTTGCAAAACTTGCACCTCATGCATCATTCATCCATGATTTCAAAACATTTTGCATGATTGTAAAATATTTGTAAATAGCATCTTGTGTACATATATGTATATAGTTTTTCCTGGATGAGAGTTGACATTTAAACTAAGCCTGGAATTAAATTGAGAAATGGAGCTTGAATAAGATCTTAATCCACTTAACTTTAAGAGGAACCTTATAGGACTTAGGGTTAAGGCTTTTCAGGTCCATAAGGACTTAATTCTTTGAGTCCACTAGGCTATGAGCATATGTCATCTTGATGAGCCTAAGTAGAGCACTTAACAACACACGCATGACTCTTAGAGACAATGGTTTGACTTGCACCTGCACTTACACATGGCTCTCCACGGATGAGGTGGTGAGGAAGCAGTTTCCTTTGGCTTGGGGTAGCATATGAGGGTAGTACTTCTAGGCGGAACCTCTCTTCTTCTTCTAGTGAAGGAAGTGCGCCTCAACTTGGTCTAGTGGTGATGAAGGCTAAAGACAGAAGCTGTGGGTTGCAATAAAGCTTCAAAAGAGGGATAATCTACTGGCTCAAGGGGAAATTTCTTATATGCTGCACCATGTAGATATGCTGTACAGAAATCCTTGAAAAAAAATGCAAAAATGCAAAAAGAACTCCAAAAAAGTGGTGGGTCGGATTGAAAATTTAATAACCCCACCGGAGTGTATATAGTCAAATAAAGCAGAGCTTATGGTATCCATGTTACATCTCATGAAGCTTGCAGCGGGAGACTTAGCTACACTGGCTAAGATTCCAAAACTCTATACTTCTACCCCCTCTTCTTGAGCCGGTTGCACTTGAACTTAGAAGGGAATACCCCGCTTCTCGAGGAAAGAGTTGCTAGACCGAGGCATTAGAGTTACCAGATTGAGGGAGGTTGTTTCTTTATTACTTCTGAGGTGGGGAGCCACATATCACTTACACCGCATGGAAAAATTCATGGTCATTAGAGTTTGTGTATGTAGACTTGTTCTGATCTGGTTTATTGAGGAGTCTTGCCCATAGATTGGTGGAACTTAGAGGCTGTTGAGTTTTAAGCTTAAGTCCAAATAAGGTTCCGACACATTAATAACCCAAAGATCTAATCGAGCTCCATATTTCAATTTAATGAAGGAAAGTTTAATAATTCAACCTTGATCCATGTACATCCTCTTTTTCTTTTTCTTTTTCTTTCTTTTCCACTTCTTTTTCAAATAAGTGTTTGCTAAGGGACTAGCAAAGTTAAGTATAGGGGGGTGATGAATACCCATTCATCACTCTTTATTCTTATATTTTAGCTACAAAAACCTTCGCAAATACATGTAAATATGTGTAAATACAAATAATTACCAAAAGCATGCATTGTGTAAAAAGATATAATTAGCATGTTTTTGTGCAAAAATAAAAGAATAAAGACTAAAAAGAAAAAGAGGGAAATATTTAGAATAAATATTGAGCAACCTAACCCAAGGGAGGGCTCAGCATGGGCCTGACCGCATAAAAGCCAAAGTAGAGGGAGATAGGAGCTCATGTGTATATATTGTTGTAAATAAATAAAACTATATTTTCCTCACCCAAAAATATGCTTGTACATATTTTGTATATAGTTAGAAACTATTAAAAACAAAATAAAAATTTAAAAATCAAAAATTCAAAAATGCCCTTTCACCATGTGCATAGACCATCATCCTTTATTCATTTAACCCTATAAATAAATGTATTTATTTTCAAAACTTTTTGTGAATATTCTATGGTATATTTTATAAATAAATAACATAAAAAGAAACAAAACAAAAAGCAAATAAAAATTACAAAATTAAAATTACAAAAATATATTGTACATATGCCATGTATATAGTTGTACATAACTATTTATTTCACCTATGTATATAATTAATAAAAATAAAATAAAAATAGCCTTTTATTCCTCATTTTATTCTATAAATAAATAAAATATAAAATAGGAATAAAAATGTATAAAAATAACTAATTAAAAAAATCAAAATAAAGAACACTATATTGTATAAATACCTATGTATAGCTATACTATGTAAATACCTTATTTTTATTTCCAAAAATTAATTAAAAATCACCAAAAAATAGAAAAAAATAAAATAAAATTATTTCATGTTTTAAGTTTTTGCTAATTCCATCATTTTCTAGCCTAAAATAAATAAACAAAAAATCAATTACGTGGCTTTTCCTGATTGGTCCACGGGGGATGTTGACCCCCGGTCAACTCCCCCGCGGACTCTTTCCTTTTTGAGAAAATGCGCGCCGCCCCGCCTTCGCCATTTTTTCCACGCGCCTCCAGCCTGTCGCCCACGCAAACCCCGGGCCCGGATTCTTCGCCGATCATCCGACATCCTCGCCAGATCCTTCGCCGTGAGATCCACGCCTTCCATAGCCGTCGCCTCCCAACCCTAATCGGGCCTGCAACTATATATAGAACCACCTCCGCCGCCTCCGCGCCCCATCTTTGGCTCTTCCCCTTCTTCCCAGTGAACTCCAGAGGCACCGCGAGAGTGACAGCAAGCGATCGCCCCTGTTGCAGCGAGGCGAGGAGGTGAAACCACTGATCCGGCGTTCTTCGCCGCCGTTGCTCCGCCACCAGCGCGAGCACCGAGCCTCGGGCCGAGACGACCCTTGAGGCTACGACCAGGAGCACCCCCTGCTCTTCCCCAGTCTCTCCGACCACCCAGGTAGCACTCTAGCTCGCCTATTTCGCTTAATTTTTAGTTTCGCCCAAATCGAAGCTCCGACGTATTCCTTTGATTCCGGTTATATCGTACATCTTCTCGATCATCGGAACACTCAGTCACCTCCGCCATCCCTCGACGCACCTTCTTCACCCCTTCGCCCAACCCAGATCGCACAGGATCTGGAAATCGAGCTCCACCGTCCTCCGCTCGCCGGAGCTCGCTCACCCCCTCTGCACCGTCGATTGGCCCAAGTGCGGAAGAGAAGAAGAGCACCCGCCGTCCGAGACCGTTGGATCATCCACGTGGCGCGAATCCAGCCATCGACGTTAAATATGGGGTAATTTACCTTAGGCCCCCTCGTAGTTTCTGTTTTACGTGTCAGTCCTGTGAATATTTTAGGAGTTTTATTTACGTAGGGATAATTGCACATTGGACCTCATCTTTTAGCTTATTTGCATTTATGCCCCTGTTTGTGTGAGCCACGTGCGTCGTCACGTGTGTATTGGGTGTATTTGCAACTTTAGCCCTGTAGTTCTGGTTGTTTATGAATGAATGAAATATTTTTGATAATTGCATTTGTGCCCCTGTGAGCATTTTATTTCCGCATGTGCGTCTTTTAGTGGGTTATTTGCATGACAACCCCTGGACTTTTTGGTACGAGTTACCAAAAGGTCCTCGGACTTGTTTTTCTTACATATAGGTCCCTGAGTGCGCCAGGCACGTGCTTGGCACGTGTTTTGCTGGGTATTTTGCACCAGACCCCCCAGAACTTTGGGTATTCGCACTTTGGTCCCTGTGCACAGTGCCCCTCCTTTATTTTTGAATAAAATATCAAATCACCTCCAAATTCGATGAAAATTTGACACATGGCTCCTGCCATGGTGTAGAATTTTTGTGAATTTTTGAGGACATTTTTGATTTCATTTGCTATTTTAAAAATTCAAAAACCCTTATTTTTGCTACTGTTTAGAGTCAAAAACCCCAAAAAAAATATCAAAACCCTTTTCAAAAATTCCATAAAAATTAGTTACTGTTTATTTTGTGTTCCTTGATTTTCTAGCCAATTTTGGCTATTTTTCATTGCTTAAAAACCCTAAAAATTCAAAAACACCTAAAAACTCATAAAAATCATATTAAAAAATCCAAAAATCCAAAAACAATAATTTTGGTGCCCAAATTTTCCTTGTTTTCTCTAGTATACAGGAAAATTACCTCCAGGTCCATCTGAGATCCTTATATATTTTATCTTTGGGTTTTGGACCTGGCTGGACAGTACCTTGTCTTCTTCTTACTGTTTGATTTTTAGTGAATAAAATACACATCTGAAAAACCCCAAAAATTCACCAAAAACACTAAAAAACTTAAAAAACATAAAAACATTTTTTCTTGAATTTCTGCTTGATTTTTGATGCATTAAATAAATTGTGAGAGTGTGCTTGTTTTTGTGCTTCTTTCACTTTCTTCATATTTAAAAATCCAAAAAAATAAAAAAACAATTAAAAACCACAAAAATACTTTGCCTTTTATTTTACTCATTTTGACTACATCGTAGGCCTTTGGCCAACCCGTGCTCCTTGTGTTCGACCCTGGGTGCTATACCAGGTTAATCTCATAGCGAGACTGCTCTCTTTTGTGCTCGATTAGTTTTACATGTTCTGAGTGGTTGATTTTTCTTGATATACCTAGTCTGATTGATTGAGGTCGCAACGACCATTTCTTTACCTTTACCTTAGTCAGTTGGTCGGTTATCAGTTACTCGAGGGAGGGGCAAGCTTCGTAACGGCCGGAGAAGATGAAGGGGGCGGCGACGCGTAACCGCCGAGAGGAGGTGTGCGGGTGGCGTTACGCGCGCAGGGGGAGGGGGGTGAACGGCTGGATGGGGGAGACGAAGGAGGGTCACGTGCCTGGCACGTGACCCGGGCGGGACTAGGAGAGAGAGAGTGAGGCGGGGTGCCACGTGGCACGCCCTGGAGCTGCCACGTGGCACCAAAAAAATTTCAGAATTTTGAAGGGGAAAAAGAGATAGAAGATGACCTCGGATCGAAAAGTTTTCTTCACAAAAGTTGTTCGTCTCGACGAGATCTACAGCTTTCATGAAGGGCTCAGGAGCAAAAGAGGTCACCTGTGAGAAGTAGTATTTTTGGTGGCTCTCCATGTGTATAGAAAACCATTTTTTGGAGTTTTGTAATTTTTTTGGAGGTTTTAGAGAGGATAAAAATTCTAGAAAAAATACAATAAAAAATAAGAAAATTATTTACACATTAATCTAATTTTTTTTGAATTTTTTAAAGGATAAGAAATTAGGAAAATCAAATAAAAGTAAAAAACGCTCTACTTTTGCAAAGACCGACAACGGACACTTGGACTTGGTCAATTTCTTTGATCTAAGTTTTAATCTGGATTTGAAGTTTTGCATTTCTTATTAAAACTTTCATCAAAGGACACAAATGAAAAAGAAATAAAATTAAAAGGGTTAATTATGTACATAAAAACTCAGGTCAAAAATAGCAAAAAGTTAAAATGCGCAAAAGAGGCCCAAAACCCAACTTTCACATAGTGGAACCAAAAATGGGTCCCAAAATGAATAAAGAATAAAGACATTTTTATTGTGTTTTGACCCTTATCTCCCCCTACTTTATTCCTTGTCGACCTATTCATCAAGATGCCTAGTTTTCGGGGTCTTGGATCATAAAATATTTACAATATTTTATTCTTTTTCTTTTCTTTTATTTATTCTATAATTTTGGCTTTAATTACAGTATTTTATACACTAATGCACATGCATGAATGCTAAGATGATGGTTTTAATGCTATTTACACGCATTTGCTAAGGTTTTTGATGCCAAAATGATAGAATAAAGATGATGAAATGTGGCTTCATCAGTATCCTCATGTATGCATGGAAAGTTGTTATTTTCCTGCGGGAATAGCCTAGAATGAGGGCGCTGCATGGTGGATGGAAGTGCACGGGAAAGACACCGGCTGAGTTGGCGCGCAGAAGGTAGCAGCTTCTTGCTGCGTGAGGAGGACGGGCTAAGGGCTATGGAGGTGGTCGGAGGCTTGCGTTGGAATGCAGAGGAGGAGGATGGACGCACGTCGGTGAGTGGTGGTGCGTTGGAGGAGCGACTGGAGTACAGAGGAGGAAACCGCACGAGAGAGGTGGCGCGCGCAGGTGGGGTGCGCAACTACGGGCTGCGGACAAGGAGGACGCCGATGCGCACTAGAGGAGAAGATGACGTCTGTAGGGAAGGGGCTATTGCTGGCTATGCCTTCATCTGCACAAGACAAAGAGAGAGAGAGAGAGAGATAGAATAAAAGAGAGAGAGAGGGAGTAAGAATCACGGATGCAAGGGGAGAGAGGCCTTCCTTCATGTGTCATGCCTCCTTTTATAGATGAATGTTTCTTGGAATGAAGGGACACATCCCATGCACATGAAGACAAAACAATAAATTCATTCATGCATGGGGAAGGGAGAAGAAAATGGACGACTACTTTTCATGGGCGATGGGGAAGAGACCTTCCTTCATGTGTCATGCCTCCTTTTATAGATGAATGTTTCTTGGAATGAAGGGATACATCCCATGCACATGAAGACAAAACAATAAATTCATTCATGCATGGGGAAGGGAGAAGAATATGGACATCTACTTTTCATGGGTAATGGGGGAGAGAGAGAGAGAGAGAGTGAACAAAGAGGGGGTGCATGCATGTGGGTGACATATTAAAGACTGGAAATTTTACATTAACCCCCCTCCTTTTCTTTCCAATAAAATGTAAGAGATATTTGTAGAGCCAATTCAATATGTTGGATTCTTGTTCAAATTCTTATATAATTAAATCTAATGCACTTTCATTTTCTCTTTTAATGTAGATAGTTTATTCATGGATGTTTGGTATTAAATATATTCACATCATATATAATCCATAAATGATGTGTGAATGGAGATTTTTGAGAATATTTTATCCAGATGATTTTATATGCTATGTGTATAGGATCAATAGTATGCAAATTATGTGAATTTGGAGTTTATATATCAAAGATTAATAGTGTACTCCACATAATTTAAGCTTGTTATAAAAGTATATAATGAAATCATCAGTCCCTTCCCCCATCTTCGTACGAGCAGATGGAACCATTGATGGAAGTCAATGGGATTCGGTATGGTTAGTACCAACAACAACCTGGTATCTGTTTTGATTACCCGGGTTTCAGATGGTCCACTGGAGGTGCTCACTCTTAGCAGTAGCCTCCGGCGCAATCAGGGTAGGGTACCCAACAACAACATCCCTAGTACTCCCAATACACCATTCCTCGACCGCAACACCAGGATCAATAGTGGAGGTAACAACACCCTCATTCTCAGTTTCACCAGTCTTCCCCTCACTCTTACCAACAACAGCAGCATGGCCAACCTTAGTACTTTCAGAGAGGCAACCCATCCATTTCTCATGCACCCTTGTATCAGAAACCTGCTTTAGAGGATCTCGACCGTATGCTTACAGAGCAACAAATCACTTTCAGGTGATAGGTGGATGAGTTCATGCAGGAGATGGGAGAGATCACCAATGGTAAGGCTGCCATGCATGAAGGGATCGAGCTCAACCCGAATAATCTAAAGAGAAAGTCTGAGCAGGTACCTTCTATAGAGTCTGACACTCCTAGTGAGATACTTGATGATGTGAATTATTTATTTGATACCAATTTGTGACACTTAGGTGCAGTAGGAAGCCAGTTGGCGATGACTTATCTAGACGACATCTGATGCAGACTCTCGAGCACCAGATGAGCAAGAGAGAAGTGATGATGTCGTGGATCTTCATGTTGATGGTGGTGCTGATGCCATCCATTTTGCAGATGATCCAGTCGACAACGTTGATATCTTACCTTCTTCAGATGCTGTAAATGATGGTGCTGATGCCACCGGTATTCCATATGACGAGCCCCAGCGCGGTGGTGATGCCGTAACTTCAGATGTTGTCGGTGGTACTGATGCTGAGTCTATGTACAGATACTTCAGTTGTTTTGACTATTACTCATTTACCTGAGGATGATTTTCTTAGAAAAATGGAAAAATTTCGAAAAACAAAAACATGAATAAAGGAACAGTTTATGTATCTTCTCTGATCCATCTGTTATGATCGATGATGATTATATGGATTCCATTCATTTACACGCTCAGAGACCTTTTCCTAATCCTGACCCTCTAGTTCTTGTGGAGGGTCTCTCTATCCCCTTCCCTCAAGCACTCTGCTTAGGGAAGGGCTAAAAAACAAAAAACCCCAAAAAGAGACAACAACTAGAGTTCAACGAGCATATGGTAGACGGATTTCATATCTAGTTGGCTCTTCAGGAAATATTAAAGCACATCCCTCTCTTCTAGAAGAGCCTTATAGAGAAGACCACGGTACGTAGGAAAAAGAGGCGCTACCACAGTGTAGAGATCCATGTGCTCACCTGTGCCACGTGCTTCGCTATTCAGAACCAATTGCCAACCAAGAGACCATATGCAGGGGCTCCCTATGTTAGATGCCACATTCACGAGCAGTAGTTCGATCGTACTTTATTAGACAATGGGTCTTTGATTAATTATGAATAGCTAAATGCGTATGTTAATTTTGATCCGTTGTAGCATGGGCGCTTAGCTTCTCATACATAACCGAGAAGATTCTCAGTAACGAGGTTCTCAGCTTTAATTTATATCTTGGGAAGTCCAGGGTCGAACACAAGGACATGAGCCATAATAAAATTATTTAGGTGTTAAATATTTAGTTAAGTGATTGATAATTAATCTAGGTCAAAATAGAGATAAAACAATGCAGGCAGGCAATGCAAAGTATAATGCATATCACAAATGCATGCATGAAATGAAATGTGAGTTTTAAACAAGTAATGCATGTTAGAAATAATTACATAATGAACATAATGATAAATCAGGAACAAATGCAAGTACACTCACAAATATGCACCTAAAATAATGCATCAAACTTAAGCAATTATAGAAATTATATCTAAGTCCAATTGATCCTGATCAATGCAATGCAAATTTATATTTCATTTAATAAGCACAGATGCCCAATACAGACTCTTCACAGATTAATCCTTCATTTATTATCTAATTAGAAAATAAACTATATCAGATCAAATACAATTAAACGAGGATCAAAATGCCATTGAAATCATCTCTATCAGATAGAAGGCTCATGTTATTCAACATAGAATCCAGGGGCACAAATATAATAAAACATAATTTAAAACATGACAAATATGTCCCTAGAGGGACTAAAATATAAATACAAAAAAGCAACAATGGAATTTATGAAATACCCCTTGTACGGGTATTTTTTTCCATTTAAGGAAAATCAACATGGTGGAAATGCAATTTGCCCAGGCCTGAACGTGCGCCTAGGTTCGATGGATGGCCCGTGGCTCAGGCCATGTGGCACTGTGTTGTGTTTAGGACCTGGTTCAATAATGATAAAGGATGTAGGCTTGGACACAACGATGTATATGAAATTAGATCGTAGGATCATCCCTAAATTGGGATGACCCGACGGTGCCTGCATGTCCTCCTCAGAAAAGCATTATTGTGTGTGGTGGCTGCAGGGCTAGGATCTGACGAAAAACTCCTTTCTCTGCCATGCTCCTAGAGCTCTTCTAAAGGTCGACGATTGTTCGCGAAGGGCTCGGGAAGGTGATGCACTGTCAAGGGTAGTCCGCGAGCATCTGGATGATGAGGTCGATGTCGGAGCATCGGAATAGAAATTCCAGATCGGGGTCCGTCTAGAATATTCAGCCATTGAAGGATCTTCACACCTGCAGGCATTATGAAAAGATAGTCGCAGTAGAGCAAGATGTGTGTGTGCACGAGTGAAGTGAGATGAAGGATTGTGTCATATGAAGAAGGTGAAGCCCCATTGGGGTTTCTCTACCATAACAGAGGAAGGTGGTCAAAGGGAAGGTCGCGATGGAATGAGGATTACTGCGGAAGATACCTCCCGCATGGACCACAGATCCACGGGGAAGGTCACGATCACCATAGATCGAAGTTCAGTTTGATCTAAAGAACAATAAAAATTAAAGAAAGCTACTAAAAATATGTACATATAATTATCTGAATTTTGAAGGATATTTTTAATGAAGGAATTAGCATGTGCTTGAGGTTCGAATCGATCCTCAAGTCTTCGCTTGACCTCTGCAACTGAGGGAGGAAGCATGACATTTTTGCCATGGATCTCACCTAAGCAGAGATCATCATTACGTCGTCAATCCTCCATTTCCCTGTCACAGAGAGGAGGAGAATCATTGGGCCTTGCTTGTATAATGGTGGACAACCGCCTACAGTGGTCGATGGGAGGCTATTTGAAGGTGGAGAAGGCAACCTCCAGGTGGTTATGGCGGAGGTTTCAACCGCCACGAATATGGAGTAATTAGGGTTTGGAGGCAGCTTTAATGGTATAGTGTGGATGCAGGTTGATAGGAGAATGTGAGGGTGGTGGTGGTTGATCGGGGAGTTACCCGAGATGGCCGAGAAATAGGGAGAAGTAGGGCGGTTTGGCGAGTGGTGCAACTGTTGGAGGTAGAAGAAGATCCAAGCACCATTGGATCATATGATCCAACGGCTCCTGCAAGGGCACAGATGGGCAGTCGGGATACACCTGATCAAAAATAGATCAGGTGGCTTAGATGGCGATAGGTGGCGGCATAGGAGCGAGCCACGTGGCACTCTCTAGAAGCACCACGTGGTCCAATAAAAGTTGAAGAAATTCCACAAATCAAAGATAATTATGAAAGAATTAGTTAGAAGGCAAATTAGGGACAGTGATAAATATGAAAGTTGTATATCTCAATGATATATACAACTTTCATGTAGAAGTCAAAGAGATCAGAGATCATTTGTACATAGTTAAAAATTGAATACTATGAAAAATCATATAAAACCATTTTCTTTGATTTTTCTTTTGCTTATTTTTTGTGTTTCTATTTTATTTAATGTTAAGTTATTTATATACAATTTTATTCTAAGTTTATTTTGATTTCTACTAAGAATAAATACATAAAATACTACACCATATTAATATATAATAATCAGTATTAATTATATACAACACATAAATTAGTAATTAGTGTTAATAAGTCAATGAATCATGTTATTAACTTAAGTATAGGACATAAATATAATCAATTAAGCCGATAAATCTGGAATTCATCACCCCCATACTTAAGCTAAGCTCATCCTCGAGCTAATGAACAAAGAATTGGTTAGAGAAAGTTAGATTAATTAGTGAGATCTCTAACTTGTGCTTGTGAGATTACAAGGTTTGATTGGACCTAGAACACAAGGTTTTTGGAATCATAAAACTTTAAGTTGATCCAAGTATTAATAAAAAAGAATTCAACTCCTCTAATTGTCAGACTCTCAATGTATACATGAACATAAGGAGTATGACTTAGTGTTGACTGTATCATGAGAGTAGTTTCAAAACATCACCAAAAATTCCAATCTTGGAAGCTCTCCTAAGGACCCAACCCTCAACGCTAGGGATTAGATCTAGTCTTGCTTCATCATCATCTCTTTAGTTTGTCAGTCTTTAAAAGGATAGATGAGAGGCCGGATTATGGAGGATATAGGATTGTGTACTTATTTCTCTTCCTCTCATCGGAACAAGGTTCTCTCTAGTGCCAATACGCAACACAATTTCATTTTGATTTTTGCCAATCAGTGTGTCCGTCAAGAGAAGTTGGAGTCTCTGCACTTGTTTTCCTAGGAGTGCACCGGGATGTACCTTTTTTGAGTATCTAATATACCTTCTACATCCAGACTTGTAGCATTTATGATGAAGAGCCCTTTCTGGGTGCTAGCCTGACTCCTAGTCCTAATAGCGGTGATCCAAATGGACACTTTGAAATGGTTGGGAGCGCTTGTCTTTGATGGAAGTTCTTTTGATATTTAGCTTTGTATGGTAAAACTTTTCTTACATCATTTATTTCTTTCTTTCTTTGATTTTGGCTAGCTCCACTGCTTTTACTAAAAGATTGATGCACATTGATCAACTTATTAATTAATGTTATCACATCTTGATACTTTAGGTCAAATTCAAGAGATAACATGAGAACATATACCATACTGGCTGAGATGTTGACACTCAGGTTTCATGAAGCCATAATTAATCTTATCCCATCCTCGAGCATCCTAGAAACCCTGTCCAAACTCAAACTTCCAATCCAAGTTTCCTTAGTGATACCTTGACTCATCTCATTCATGAATACAGTCGCTTATGTGAGTGAAGGTCAAGTTCTTTTAAGGAAGATTAAGCATGACATATAGCATGCATATCTTCGAACTAGGAGAGTATGAATTTTTAAGTCGAAGACCGTAATGATTAAGAGAAGATAACTCTAAGTTTAGGAACTCTTTAAACTAAGTGTTAAAGATCATCTCCAGCCTTGAGTGCATAGTGAAATGTCAGGAAAAGACACTAATTAATAAGTTAATCTCTTTTTTTAATTTTAAGTTAGAGAGTTAGACTCATTTACACCCTTAGCTTTGAAAAGAATTTTTGAAAACTTTTTGCAAATATTATCACATATGTATAGATTTTTCCAAACATTTTACAAAGATTTTTCAGAACAAGTAAAATCCCATTTTCAAACCTAAGTAAAACATTTTCAAAACAATGTCATATATATATATGTAGATTTTCAAAAAAGTTTACAAATGATTTTTCCAAACATGTCGTATTTTCGCAACCATGTAAAATATTTTAAAACCACATCAAATGTATATAAATTTCAAAAATGATTTTCAAAATTTTTTGTACACGACCAATAACCTTAAAATTTGATTTTTTTAAAAATATGAGCTATGACTAAAGTATATATGTAATATATACGGTAGACCCCACTATACTTTGCTTTTTCTATGTCATCATAGCACAAAGTGAAATGAAGCCATAGCTCATGCTAAGTATAAAAGAAATGTACGAAATATATGAAAACTGGTGATATAATCACATGTGCGAAATGAAAGAATTAATCAGATAAATACAGAGACTTGAGTCCTCTATATTTAAGCTAAGAAATAACTTAAGTATAAAGATATGCATTAAAACCAGGAGACCCGAGAGGAACAATCAAAACGAAATTGGATACCCCTATACTTAGGCTGAAAATAGGCTTGAGTATAAAGATTAGGAAGCTCAGTGATGAAGGGACCAATTGATGCTGGATCTTAAGATGATGAATCTCAAGAGATGATAATGGAGCCGAGGGTTTTCAGGAGGCTGAAGAATCAAACAAGATCAAACAAACTCGATTATTTCACCAACTCACATAGTGAAGACCATAAATATGGTCTCATCACCTTGTCTCTTTTATTGGTGATAAAAAAATCATGTTCATTACGAACATGCTAAATTAGGTTTTGGGATCTATCATAGGGATTCGTCTCACCTCTCAACGAATGAATATATAATTGATAATAGAGCGGGATTTCCTTTCCCAAAAATAAGGTGAATTTTAGCTTTATTTTATTTACATCAACTTGCATTAATTGTCTCGTTTTTAGAGATCATGTTATCACTTGTAATAAATCTCTGAACACACAAGTCATCGTCTACCATCCAGTTCCTTTTCCATGTTGTCCTAAGTGACAAATAATGAAAGGGAAAAGCCATGCAGATGCCAAATCATGATGTTATGCTTAATATAAGTACTTACAGCGGTTCCATCTCTATTCATGCATATGCTAGGCTAAATTTAAAATTTATTAAAATTCATGCGAGTCGATGGAAAACCACACCTAATCATGCTTTTATTAGCGGGCAGATAATCAATTTAATTTAGTCTAAGTTCAACGTAGATTACATGTGTATCATGAATCTTAGAGATGAATGAATCTCATAAGATGAAGTTAATGTGCCCTATACTATGATTCAAGCACTTAGGGAAATAAAAAATGATCTCTAAGAGCCGCGTGCCTAAATCTTACTATCAGACACTCAAGATGAATTCCACCCACATAAGAGTGAAACCGACTCATCACACACATAATAAAGTCCAGGACAAACTTATACATCAAGAATATCAACAAAAATAATATCGAGAAACTTGATGGTGTCTTCTGCGGTTCTTCTCAGCGGAAACTCATACTTGAGCTTTCGGCCTCCATTCTCCATGAGCATCCTCGATGAATAGGCCCCTACCACAGAAGAGAAAACATTAGATGTTTCAAAGATTATCAATACATATATATACACTAATGCATAAAACATTACATCACGAGATTGACCTAGATAAAATAAAAATCAACTTAACCAAAATATACAAACCAAAATATACAATCATAAATAATTGTATTAATGAAGTCGTGTCCCCGATAACAATGCCATCTGATGAATCGCTAAATGCATGTAATACTTACTATACGTTATAGCACATGCACTTCTTCTCATACAGAACTGAGAAGAATCTCAGTAACGAGGTTCTCAGCTTTAATTTATATACTAGGAAGTCCAGGGTCGAACACAAGGACACGAGCCATAATACAAATATTCAGGTGTTAAATATTTATGTTAAGTGATTGATAATTAATCTAGGTTAAAATAGAGACAAAATAATGCAGGCAGGCAATGCAAAGTATAATGCACATCACAAATACACGCATGAAATGAAATGTGAGTTTTAAACAAGTAATGCATGCTAGAAATAATTACATAATGAACATAATAATAAATCATGAACAAATGCAAGTATACTCATAAAAACACCCTAAAATGATTTATCAAACTTAAGTAATTATAGAAATTGATTCTAAGTCCAATTGATCAATGCAATGCATACTTATATTTCATTTGATAAGCATGGATGCACAATATAGACTCTTTACAGATTAATCCTTCATTTATTATCTCATCAGAAAATAAACCATATCAGATCAAATACAATTAAATGAGGATCAAAATACCACTGAAATCATCTCAAATCGGATGAAAGATGGTCAAGTTATTCAACATAGAATCCAAGGGCACAAATACAATAAAACATAATTTAAAACACGACATATAGGTCCCTGTAGGGACTAAAATGTAAATACGAAAAACCAGCAATAAAATTTATGAAATACCCCTTATGCGGGGGTATTTTTGCATTTAAGGAAAACAGGTGGGGTGATGAAACCCTGTTACATGCTCTTAATTCGTTGAAATTAACCCCCTAGCTTAGACTAAGTGTAAATAAAAACCAGACAAATCCCTGTAATTATTGGAGTCATTGAACAAATTAAAAATATAAAAAATAGCAAAATTAAAAATTGTAGTGTTTTTAACCTTAAAAACACTCTCAAAAAGATTTTCTGCCTTTGTTTGATCTCATATCCATTTTATCCAACATTGAACTAGTAGATCTCATCGAGATCTACAACTTTCATGTTTCGAGTTTTTTTTCCAAATTCAGCCATTTACCCCTCATAAATCATTTTTTATCGTAATAATCTAATTGGGCCATGTGGTGCCTTCTGGTTGCGCCACACGGCCCGTCTAATCATGCACCATGTGCCACCCTTTTCTGTCGTCTGATCATTCTCTATCTCTCCAGATCTCAGTCGTCTACGCCCGCATCTTCTCGCAGCCATTTGATCAACTCCAAATGCCATCACGGCTGCTCGTTAGCGCTGTTCTCTCTTAGTGCCACGTGTAACTCTTCAAGCCGTACGATCGACTTCGAGAGGTCTCCATCTCAGCCGCACATCCGCACTTTGATCTCCACCATCTGATCAGGGCCTGGACTCCATCACAGCCCTCCACTCCTGCATTTCTCCTGCCTCGCTACATGGCTCTTCCAGAGCCCTTCGATCCACCATCCATCGAATGATCAGGTCCACTCGTTAGCACCTATATCTCAGCCGTTGGATCGTGAGATCCAACGGTCGAGGCATCATCCCCTTCTTCAATCTCCTCTCTCCCACGATCCCCAGCTTGCCAACCCGTCGCCCCCTTTTCTTTTCTACCACCTTCTCAGCTATCTCCACCATTCTCCAACCTCCCCACAACTTAGCCCGATCCACCCTCTTCCTTGCAGGCACACACGCTACCCACGATCCCCTCTCCTACATCCCATATCACTTACGAAAGCCACGGCCTCCGCCATCTTAACTGCCGAGCTTCCTCTTCGGATACCCCTCTCCTCCACCTTTCACAACCATCCACCTTCACGAGGGGCGAGGCCCAGCCCACCTCCTCCTCCCTGTGATAGGGGGAGGAGCTAGGATCGAGCGACGATGACCATCATCCCCGGTGAGATGCATGGTCCCCCGAACATGTCGTGGTCGCCTCCATGCACCGCCAAGCTTAGAGGCTGGCTGACCTTGACATGTGATGACCCCCGAGCATCTACAAGGTGCTCAAGCCCAGGCTCCCGCTCCGCAATTTTCTAGGTAAGCTCCTTAAATCTTCGTTGTATTTTCTTTTGTCTTCTTCTAATTAATTAGGCTATTTCCGATTTCATCACCCCTATGGGCCATCCCTTTAGAACCGCCTCGCTTACACCATTCACGCGCTACCCTTCCATCCCCTTCTCCTTCCTCCACGACCCCAGACCACTTCGACCCCCTTCCTCCGAGTTTATTGGAGAAGACCTCTGGCCGCTGCTTTCTTCAGCCCATTCAAGGTCGATCAGCTCACTCACACTCACGTACACTACTCATCTGCATGCTTTGGCTATTATGACTAATCTATGTAGGTGAATGCCCTCAATGAACGGAGCTCCACTGGAGCTGACTTTGCAAGACCCTGCTCCAGCGTGTGAGCATCGATGAACTTCTTCAACGGTTCGGGCGTCTTCACCAAGCTTCGGCGATGGTTGTTGCACCTTCAGATAGCTCCACAACACAACAGATCAGGAGGAAGATGGAGACGGAGCTGCAGCCGCTTCGCTAGAGGTCTGAACCCTCCACCAGCTGGGGACGAGTGAAGACGTACAGTGACCGTTGGATGGCTTCATCCCAGCGCCAGTCCAACGATCCACAAGAGGACACGACGACGCCTTCGACATGCCACAGCTACCGTCTGATCTTAGGATCGGGCGATCTTTGATCGTCCACGTGTCTCCACCGAAGGAGTTCCGCGTCTCAATGCCCGACCCATAGGCTTAGGACTACCGAGCCTCATCCGAGCCCGAGCCTAACGCCAAGCCTTGATCGAGCTGACATGTCAACCAAACCTAGAGACCATGTGCTTGTCACGTTCTCTCTGGGTAACTTGCAGGAGGCCCGCTAACTCCTCCAAATTGAAGATAGGCCCAGATCTCACATGCATCTCACGTGCACTTGGGGTATTTTGTACTCATACCCTCACAGGTTTCAATAATTGCAAAAATACCCCTGTGCGTGTGGGTTATTTACAGGGAAGGTCCCGAACTTTAGTTTATTTGCATTTTAGTCCCGCCTAGGGACCTGTTTGCTATTTATCTTTTATGTTCTCTTGCATTTGTGCCCCCGACTTCATTTTTGAATATCTTGAGCATCATATCTTAGTTTAAGTTGATTTTAGTTGTATTTAAAAGCTAGTTTCATTGTCTTCTTAATAGCATGCTTAGACTTCTGATTATACACTCTGATTTTTTAGGATCAAAGTCATTAACATAGTGATTTTTTGTCAGATGACTACTCATGCCTTATATCACTACATTAATGAAATTTGCTTCCTAATCATATTCTGAAGTCGACTATGTCTTATTGCTCAAATAATTTGATTTAGGGTGTATCCACATTGTGTTTCATTATATCTCTTTACATGGTAAAAAAATCAGATAAAAAAATTGCATTATTCACATTTACTTAATGCATGTTGTCTTGTTTTCATGCGTATCTTTGACCTACAATTCTTTAATCAACACTTAATCTAAGTAATAAGAGTCTAAATAATACGAGAGAGGTGCGTGTCTTTGAGTTCGACCTTGGGCTTGCCCAAGTAAAATATAAATTCGACCATTTTATTTGATTGTTAATTAAATTAAATGGTCTTTGATCGATCCGATTCAGCCCGACTGCATTGACATCCGAAGTGTTAAGTTAACGCTATTAAAGGGATGAATCTAGGGCTTGTCAATGGCGTCATTGCCGTGGACGCGACTCATTTTTCGTGTTTAGAGTTTTATTTATTAAGTGTTAATCTTTTTCATAGGTCTTGTGTTTTTCATGCATTTTAATCATTAAAAAAATTCTTTCGATTTAATATCTAACGTTGGCTTCTATGACAGGGTCCTTGATGTTCAAGGAGGCGAGGAGCATATGTTTAACCATTATGAGGAGTCGCATCATCAATTTTGGAGAAAAATTGAAGAAATGCATTTTATTTCTTTCATTGTAATAATCATCTTTACAGCGGTCTTCGTTCCAAGACTCACGTTTGTAAATGAACAAAGTTCTCTGTGGTTGTGTGGGGATCGCCCCACTTGATTGTCGACCTAGGATCAAGCACACGACTCTTTGAGTTTGTTTAAATTTTTATTCTTTTGTGTTTGATCGTAGGTAGGACATACTTTAATTCAAAATGTACATAACATCGCTTCACTTAGCCAAATTAAAAGATGTTCTTCCCTGCTAATAGAAGCAAGTTAGGTGCGATTTTCAATTGACTTACATACATACATACGATTTTGGTGTTCAATTCAGTCCAAGTTATAACGCTTTTTGCTAAAGGCACTGCATGTTTTCTCGCTTAGCCTAGATCATGGTTTTTATCGACTGCATGGCTTTTCTTGACTTCCCCTCCTAGCTTGAACACCTAGGTTAATGGAAAATGGGAATGAGCTGTAGACGATGATTGCTTGGTTTATGTGCTCACTTTTAATCAGTGATAACCTTAAGCAAAATAATTGGGACTGTTAATTGCAAGTCAACTTAAAAATGGAGTAAAATCTTGTTTTGGGAGAGCAACACCCGTATTTATGCAGTTGGTTTTATTTGACATTTTTCCCGCATAAACTAGAATGTTTTCAATCACTAATAAAATCGACAAGATAATCAACCAACATTAGTTGGTCTCACGTGTGAGTTGGTGAAATCAAAGGGTGTTGCTTGTTTGTTTGAGCCATGAATGCTCCGAGCTCCATATACCTTATATACTCCATTCATCCCCAAAGATTCATCCGCTCATCTGTATATCCATCCGACTTCTTCGTTCCCCTCTAGTCTCTCCCAACATCAATTCGCCATCTTTATACTTAGGCTACTCTCGGCCTAAGTATAGGGGGGACCTGAGTCCCCGTGATTTATCTACTCATCTTTCCTTGCCTTTATACTTAGGTTATTTCCAACCTAAGTATAGGGGGCCCACCTTAGTTCCCGTATATTTTCTATATTTAAATGGACATATGATCTTGTATCATCTAGTGCTATGAGGACATAACAAAGTTTAAGTATAGGGGGGTATGTCGTATATACATTATACGTACTTTAGCTATATTTTGAAATTTTGAAAAATTTTTAAAACTTTTTTGGGCTAAAGTATAATCTCTTGAACTAAGTGGACAAAATTGATTTCAAGAGTTTTTCTATATTATGTTACACTATTTTCATGTTATTTGACGAAGCAAGAAAATGCCTGAAGATTGGAGGAGGAATATCGTGGTGCCTCTTTATAAGAACAAAGGAGACATTCAAAATTGTTCTAATTACAGAGGTATCAAGTTGATGAGTCACACTATAAAAATTTGGGAACGTGTGATCGAAAGAAGGTTGAGGCAAGTTTCTAACGTAAAAGAAAACCAATTCGGATTCATGCCAGGTCGCTCTACTATTGAAGACATCCATTTGCTGAGGAGAACAATGGAGATTTATAGAGCTAAAAGGAAGAACCTCCATATGATCTTTATTGATTTGGAGAAGGCTTATGATTCTATCCCACGAGAGATATTGTGGAGAGTTTTGGAGAAGAGATAAGTACCTGTCCTATACATTAACCTCATAAAGGACATGTATGATAGGGCTTTATCTTGTGTAAGGATCCCTTCTGGGAAGACTGGCTATTTTGACATCAACATTGGTCTACATCAAGGTTCAGCTTTGAGTCCATTTCTTTTTACTTTGATTATGGACGAGTTGACAAGTCACATTCAAGATGAGTTACCTTGGTGTATGTTATTTGCTGATGATATTGTGTTGATTGACGAGACTAGAGTTGGAGTAAATGATAAGCTTGAGGTTTGGAGACATGAGTTGGAGAGTAAAGGATTTCGTATAAGTAGGGCTAAGACAGAATATATGGAGTGCTCCTTTGATGGAAGCAATGGGGAAGGAATCGAGGTGAAGATTGGTGATGATAACATTCAGAAGAGAGATTCTTTTAGATATATGGGATCTATTTTGCAACATGATGGGGAAATTGATGGATATGTTACTAATAGAATAAATGCAGGGTGGCTAAAGTGGAGAGGAGCCTCTGCTGTTCTATGTGATAAGAAAATTCCTTTAAAAATTAAAGGAAAGTTTTACAAAGCAGCTGTGAGACCTTCTATGCTTTATGGATCTGAATGTTGGCCTGTGAATCACAGACATGTGCAGAGAATGGTTGTAGCAGAAATGAAAATGTTAAGGTGGATGTGTGGACACACACGTAAAGATCGGATTCGAAATGATGTAATTAGAGAGAAAGTTGGTGTAGCTCCGATCGAGGATAAGATGCGAGAAAACCGCTTAAGATGGTTTGGTCATTTGCAAAGAAGATCAGTTGATGCACCAGTTAGGAGATGCGAGTGTTGGGATGTTGAGCCAGTAAAGAGAGGGCGAGGACGACCCAAGAAGTGTTGGAAAGAAACTACACGAAGGGATCTTAGTTTTATGGATATAAGCCCGGGATTGACCCAAGATAGATCTAAATGGAGGCGAAGAATCCATGTAGCCGACCCTACTTAATTGTGGGAAAAGGCTTTGTTGTTGTTGTTGTTGTTGTTATGTTACACTATTTTCATGAAAAATATTTTCGAAAATGATTTAAAAAATGAGTTTTTCTTGTTTTGAAAAATCTTTTGAAAATATTTGAAAAATCTTTATTTGGTGACATGGTTTGGAAAATTATTTTCCAAGGAAGATGAGTCTAACCTGTGTTCTAACCTTTAATCAAAAATCCATAAAAAATAAAAAAAATTCAAAAACCCTTTAAGAGTAAAATTGACTACTAAATCCAAATAAGTATCCGCGTTTAGTGAGGGTTCGCCCTTAGTAGAGTGGGTGGTTTAGAGGACATCGATTAAGGCTCCGTCCTCAAGCAACAGGCTCTGGCCTGTACTTACACCTATACTGGATGAATGCAGATGTATCTACTCATTTGAGTTTAGGAAGTCATGATGTCTCTCAAAGTTAAAGAAAAGAGAGTTGCTAAAGGAGTTAGATTAAATCCCCTACCTTTTCACTTCCACCCAGGATCAGAAATGTTCAAGGAAACTTGGTTTATGAGGCCTTGAGATTTTAGGCTAACCAGCCTTAACCGTCAGGGTCTTACACTTAATCATCCACATTTTCCTAGGTTTCTAGATTTGTGTGCTATATAGCATGCTTAGTCTCCTACCTTAAGAATATGATCAGCACATCACATGCATGACTGTGGTTTCGATAAGATGAGTTGACTCTTCACTTGAGGGACTGGGATGAGGGATTCGAGTGTGGACTTGATCTAATGATGCTCGAGGATGGAATAAAATTTTTGAAGGCTTCGTGAAACCTGAGTGTCATCATTTTAGCTAGTATGAGAACTTGGTTCTTATACTAATCTCTTGACATTGACCTAAGTGCCAGGGTGTGAAATAAAAAAAAGTTGATCAGTGTGTGCTAACTCTTGGTAAAAGCAGTGGAGCAAGCCAAAAAATATGCAAATCAAAGAAATATCAATGCTGAAAATAAAGCTCTCATTCCACAAAGTCAATCATCAAAGAACTTCCACCAAAGGCGAGCGCTCCCAACCATTTTCAAAATGTCCACTTGAACCATCGCTATTAGGACCAGGAGTCGGGCTTGCACCAAAAAAAGGCTCTGCACCGTAAATGCTACAAGTCTGGGTGTATAAGGTACGATAGGTGCTCAAAAAAGGCACACCCCGATGTATTCCCAGGAAAACAAGTTTAGACGACTCCAACTTCTCTTGACAGACGCACTGATCAACACCAAAAATATGCGTTGCGTAATAAGGCACTAGAGATAACCTTTTTCCAATGAGAGGGAGAGAAGAAATGACACAATCCTAAATCCCTCCACCATCTGGCCTGCCACCTACACTTCTAAGTCTGACAACTAAAGAGACGGTGGATTGGACACAATATTTGGTTTAATCCCTAGAGTTGAGGATTGGGTCTTTAGGAGAATTTCTTGGACCATGACCTTAGGTGACGTTTTGACTCTACTCTCGAGAACGCAGTCAACACTAAAAGTCATATCCTTAGTTTATATTTATACAAAAGAGAGTCTGAGAAAGTAGAGGAATTGGATGCCTCTTGATTAAGGTTGTGTTGAACTCTGATATTTTGGATCTCTAAATTGAGAAGACTAGATCAGATCCTGTACGTACATGCACCAGTGGTTTAATCCAGCTCATTCATTTTTTAATGCTCGGGGACGAGCATAGTTTAAGTATAGGGGGCTGATGAAACCCTGTTTCATGCTCTTAATTTGCTGAAATTAACCCCCTAGCTTAGACTCAGTGTAAATAAAATCCAGACAAATCCCTGTAATTATCAGAGTCATTGAATAAATTTAAAATACAAAAAAATAGCAAAATTAAAAATTGTAGTGTTTTAACCTTAAAAACGCTCTCAAAAATATTTTCTGGCTTTGTTTGATCTTCATATCAATTTTTAGCCAACATAAAACTTGTAGATACTTTCATGTTTTGAGTTTTTCCAAATTCGACCATCTACCCCTCATAAATCACTTTATTCATCGCAATAATTTGATTGGGCCACGTGGCGCCTTTTGGTTGCGCCACACAACCCGTCTCATCATGCGCACGTGCCACCCTTTTATGTTGTCTGATCATTCTTTATCTCTCCAGATCTCAGCCATCCACACCCGCATCTTCTCGCAGACGTTTGATCAACTCCAAATGCCATCACGACCGCTCGTTAGCGTTGTTCTCTCTTAGTGCCACGTGTAACTCTTCTAGTCGCACAATCGACTTCGAGAGGTCTCCTCTCAGCCGCACGCCTGTGTTTTGATCTCCACCATCTGATCAAGGCCTGGTCTCCATCACAGCCCTCCACTCCCACCTTTCTCCTGCCTCGCTGATGAAACTCGGTTTTATCATCTTAATTTGCATTTTTTAATCCCCTTTCTTAAATATGTGTCAATAAAAACCAGATAAAGTCCTGTAGTTATCAGAGTCTTGAATAACTTAAAAATCACAAAAAAATGTCAAAATTAAAATTCGTGGTGTTTTTAGCCTTAAAATGCCCTCAAAAAAAATTTGTGTCTCCATATGACCTCATCTTCATTTTTGATCAACATGAAACTTGTATACCTCATCGAGATCTACAACTTTCATGTTTTGAGTTTTCTCAAATTCGGTTATTTGCTCCTTCATATCTCAACATCTTTCTCTGAATAACCTGATTGGGCCACGTGGCTCATTCTGGTTGAGCCACGTGGCCGCTTCTCCTCGCGCCACGCCGCCCGTGCCCAACTGCCGTCGGATGAAGGTATGGGAGCCTTGATCACCGCCATCCATTGTCGCTTTGATATCCACCGTCCGATCAAACTCCTGACTTCATCTTTGCCATCCGCTAGCGCCTACTCATCCTTGCGCCACGTGTCATATCCTCCACCGTCAGATCATATTCTGGACTAAGATCTCCACCTCACATCCCGCCCTCTTCTGAGCCCTTAGATCATAAACCTTATCCCCCATCACCGTTCGCTTCCGCCTGCCTGTGCGTATGACACGTGGCAACATTTTGCACCCTTCGATCGCCTCCAGTCATCCCATCTTAACCGCTCAATCCACTCGATGCTCTCAGCCCTTTGATCGGCCTGAGCTTCTCAATCACAGCTGCACGCCAGCGTTGAGACCTCCGTGTACCATGTGGCAGCGTTTGGATCGCCAGATCTCTGCCATCTCAGCCGCTCCCTTCACCTATGTTCTCCACCCTCCGATCGCCTTTCGCATGATTATTGATGAATACCCATTCATCACTCTTTATTCTATTATTTTAGCTACAAAAACCTTTGCAAATACATGTAGATATGTGTAAATACAAATAATTACCAAAAGCATGCATTGTGTAGAAACCTATAATTAGCATGTTTTTGTGCACAAAATAAAAGAATAAAGAGCAAAAAGAAAAAGAGGGAAATATTTAGAATAAATATTGAGCAACCTAACCCACGGGAGGGCTCAGCATGGGCCTGACCGCATAAAAGTCAAAGTAGAGGGAGATAGGGCTCACATATGTGTATATACTCCTGTAAATAAAACTATATATTTTCCTCACCCAAAAATATGTTGTAAATATTTTTATATATCTTATTAAAAACAAAATAAAAATTAAAAATTAAAAATTCAAAAATACCCTTTCACCATGTGTATAAACCCTCACCCTTGTATTTATTTAACCTTGTAAATAAATTCATTTATTTTCTAAACTTTTTGTAAATATTCTATGGCACATTTTGTAAATAAAATAAATAAAAAGAAACAAAACAAAAATCAAATAAAAATTACAAAATGAAAAATACCAAAATACATTGTATAAATACCATGTATATAAATGTATTCAACCATTTATTTCACCCTTGTATATAAGTGATAAAAATAAAATAAAAATATTCTTTTATTCCATATTTCATGTTGTAAATAAATAAAATACAAAATGAGCATAAAAATACATAAAAATAACAAATAAAAAATCAAAAATAAAAATCCATGTAGTGTACATATACCTATATATAGAGCTACTCTATTTTTATTTCCAAAAATTAAATAAAAATCACCAAAAAATAGAAAAAAATAAAAGAAAAATATTTCATGTTTTGAGTTTTCTTTAATTCGGCCTATTTCTGCCCTAAAATAAATAAATAAAAAGCACGCACACGTGGCAGCTTCTGGTTGGTCCACGGGGGAATGTTGACCCCGGTCAACTCCCCCGCGACCTCCTTCCTTTTCTGGAAGTCGCGTGCCGCGCCTTCTTCCCCGATTTTTCCCACGCGCTCCAGGCTGTCACCCACTCAACCCCCGCGCCCGGATTCTTCGCCATTCATCCCTCTCCCTCGCCGGATCCTTTGCCATCAAATCCACGCCTTCCTTTGCTGTCAGCCCTCAACCCTAAACGCCCCTGTCACTCTATATAACCATCATCTCCGCCGCCTTCGCGCGCCATCTTTGGACCCTCTCCTTCTTCCCCGTGACCTCCATTGGCTCCGCAAGAGTGACAGCGAGCGTCAGCCCTTGTTGCAGTGAGGTGAGGAGGCGATTCCTTTGATCCGGCGTACTTCGCCGTCCTTGCTCCGCCGCCGGCGTTGAGCATCGAGCTTCAGGCCTTGACGCCCTTCGAAGCTACGACCAGGAGCAAGACCAGCTCCAGCACAGTCTCCAGCATCCATCAGGTAGTTGATTAGTTCTTTTATTTCGTTTAATTTTAGGTTACGCCCAATTTCCATCTCCGACGCATTCCTCCGATTCCGTCCATCTCGCGCAACATCTCGATCCTCCGACCCGACCATCACTTCCGCCTACCCCTCACGCACCTTCTACACCCTTTCATTCAACCCAGATCGCACAGGATCTGGGATTCGAGTTCCCTCGCCGTCGCTTCGCCGGAGCTCTTTCACCACGCCGCACCGTCCACCTTCACCCCGCCTTCTTGGGTCGAGGCACTTTGCCCTCGACCCGTGAAGCTTCTGAACTCTTTTGCAGGTCCAAAGGGAGGCGTCTGAGGCCCCCCAACTTCAAGCCAGGAGCTTCTTCTCCGCCGTCCTTGCTCGAGCTCCTCGGAGCTCGGTTTGACCACCGGAGACCAGTAGCAGCTGCGGAACTTCACGCCGGAGCTTCTCCGACCTTCAGGCGCAGCAGAGGAGAGAGGAGACGCCTTCACGAGGCCGGCGAAGTTCGCCGGCCATCAGTTCTTCGAGGACCCTCCATCGCCGTCCGATCGTCCTCCTCGCTCCAGTTCAGATCTTGGCCGTCCATCCTTGGAGCTACCCGTACCGTCCGATCAGAGGAGGAGCCATCTGGAGCGCCCACCAGCCGCAGCCGTTCGATCTACACGTGGCGCGCATCCAACGCTTCATTAATAAAGGGGTAAATATCATAGGGCCCCTTCGTAGTTTGTTTATTTCAGTTTAGTCCTGTAACTTTTAATTCACGTTGTTTATTTTCTGGGATATTTGCATAGAGACCCTCGCGCTTAATTTTATTTGCAATTATACCCCTGCCAGTAGAGACCCACGTGCTTCGTCACGTGTTTTGTTGGGTTATTTGCGATATATGCCCTGTAGTTCTGGATGTTATTCTTTGAATGAAAACTTTTGTGTATTTGCATATATACCCCTGTGAGCATTGATTTTGCACATGTGCGAATTATTTTGGGTTATTTGCATATAAGTCCCTGGACTTTTGGTACTTGTTACCAATAACCCCTCGGAACTTATTTTTATTACCATTTGGTCCCTGTGTGCCCCAGACACGTGCTTGGCACGTGATTTCTTGGGTATTTTGCACCAGGACCCCAGAACTTTTGGGTATTTGCACATAGGTCCCTGTGCACAGTGCCCCACCTTTATTTTTGAATAAAATATCAAACGACCTCCAAATCCAATGAAATTTTGACACATGGCTCCTGCCATGGTGTAGGAATTTCTATGATTTTTGGGGACATTTTGGATTTCATTTATTATTTTTAAAATTCAAAAACCCATATTTTCGCCACTGTTTGACTTTAAAATTACCAAAAATTATAAAAACTCCATTAAAAATTCTAAAAAAATTAGATATTGTTGTTTACTGGTTGTTTGATTTTCTAGCCAATTTTGGCTATTTTTCATCACTTAAAAACCCTAAAAATTGAAAAACCCCTAAAAACTCATAAAAATTGTAATAATTAAATTAAAAATCCAAAAACAATAATTAGGGTGCCTAAATTTTCCTTATTTTTTGTAGATTATAGGAAAATTACCTTTAGGGCTTTTTGAGATCCAAAAGTATTTTATTTTTGGGTCTTAAGCCTTGCTGGACAGTACCCTATCTTTGTCGCACTGTTTGATTTTTAATAAATAATTTACCCATTAGAAAATTTCCAAAAATTCACCAAAAACAGTAAAAAACTTGAAAAACCTAAAAACCAATTTTCTGGAATTTTTGCTTCATTTTTGTGTGTTGTATAAATTGTTGAAGTTGCCTTGTATTTACTTTCTCTCAGTTTCTCATCTTTTAAAAAAATCTAAAAAAATTATAAAAACAAATAAAAATCATAAAAAAAACTTTCTTGGATTTCTGACTACATCGTAGGCCGCAAGGCCAATCTGTGCTCCTTGAGTTCGACCCTGGGAGCTATACCAGGTTAAATCCTCTAGCTATACCGCTCTTCTTTGTTTTGATTGATTTGATATTTTCTGAGTGGTTATTTTTCTTGTTTGACGCATTCGAGTGACTGAGGTCGCAACGACCTCATTTAATACCTTTACCTCAGTCGTTCATAATTTTGCGTCATCAGAATGGCGCCGTTGCCGGGGAGCACGGCTTTGTAGTCATTTTGTATTTTTATCTCTCTATATTATAACTGTTTTCTGACACTCTCTCTCTTGGATTTTTGTGCGAGGTACTGCTTTGAGAACTTGGAGTACACTTGTTGAGGACCCGCACGGGAAGAAGAGCAGGAAGAGAGAGAGAGTAGAAGAGATTTTCTATTTAGAGAGAGAGAGAGAACAATTTTTTGTAATAATTTAGGACTTGAACACTTGAGGACACTTGTAACTTAGTGGGTCTGTTTCGCTGAGCACCGGTGTGCTCGGGGGACCCATTCGGATTTTCGCGGCTTTTTATCGTGGTTTTCATAGCTAGCTGCCTTTTCCGGTGTTTACGCGGTTTTTCTCGAGCCCTTAGATTTAGGAATTTCTGTTGATTGTGACGTAGATATCTAAGGCCCAACACTTAATAGAATATCTGTTCCCATAGAACGTAATTGGACCTTGATAAAATTCACTGAAAAAGTTAGTTTAATTGAATTTGAGACCACGTGCCGTGAGGAGTCACATACAGCGCTGGCAGGACCCGTTGTGGCGGGCACCGAGTGACTCCCAAGATCGGACTCCGGACTCAATTCGATTAGCTAACTATTGTTCTTCACGATCAATAGAAGTTGCTCATCTAGGACTCAGTTTTTCCTCGTTACATCATTTAGGTAGTTTAATTCTGTATTTAAATTCTGCGCGGATCACTTGCATGTAGAGTGTTGGAGACAAGGTACGCATTTCGTTCTCTGCATGCATCATTGATTTTCTCGCGCATTGGCTTTTTCGTCTTCTCCCCCTGTGTTTGGCTTAATCATCAGGAGAATCGGAAAAACCGTTAGGCCGCTTGTACTTATTTTGAAAAAAAAATTAAAAAAAAAAAACAATAAAAATTGGGACTGGATAACACTATTGACCCTAAAAGACACTCACATTAAAAATTTGTCTTGGGGAGAGCAACCCCCTCATTGTTTGGTTTGATTGTGCGAGAGAGTGACCCGAACACTAGGTAAAGCCCTCCGGTGCTCATCTCGACTGATTACCGACTCTTCTGTGCGGGACAGTCGGTTGAGAGAGTATCGGGTATCCCAGCAGGTCACGTAATCGCTCTGATATCTTGTGTGTTCACCAAATAAAAATTGACAAGATAAATTGACCGAGCCTTCACGGTCTTCAGATTGTGTTGAGTTGGTGAACAAGGGGTTTGCTTTGCGATCATATTTTCTCCAGATCCCATCCGCCCAACTCGCCAAGATCAAGATGATGGGTAGACGATCTCTTAGGCAGCCTCTGGCTGCACCGCTTTCAGGCGCGTCGACTCCATCATCTAGGTTGGCCCGTGAGAGTCGAGACCAGCTCTCCGGGCCCGAGTACGATTCCACCCTGTTCCCCCTCGATCCCCTTTCTTTTCCTACTGAGAGACATGAGCCCGAGGAGAGACGAATTGATTTGACCGAACCTGAGTTGGGCTCATCTGATTTTGCAGACGTCACTATGGCTGGAGCCGGCAGTTCAGATGATCGCCAGCCCGAACATTTTGTCTTAGACCAGGGAGCGATCAACTCCACCCTGATCGCATCATTAGAGACGGTTCAGCAGCAGTTACGCGATCAGGGGGCATTTATGATTGAGATGAGAAGAGAGATGGAGCGACTCCGAAGAGAGCGAGACGAGCCGAGCGAGCCTGAGGACATTCCTGACGCTGATGCAGAGGCAGCAGCCGCAGCAGCAGCTGCCGCAGCGGCAGCCGCCGCCGGAGGAGGACCACCGAGAACGATGCGGGAGCTACACAACCCCGGATCTACACTGATGCATCATTGGGTGGTGGTACCTGCTATCGTGGGGGATTTCAAGTTCCCTCCGAACACCCTGCAGATGCTCCCTCACTTTCACGGGCTTGCCACTGAGGAACCCCATCTCCATCTCCAGGAGTTTCTGATGATCTGCAGTACTGTCCACGACCGTCATGTGGACCAAGATACGATTCGAATGATGGCCTTCCCTTTTTCACTGGCAGATAGAGCAGCCGCCTGGCTGAAACATCTAGGGAAGTTTGTTTACACCTGGGATCAGCTCCGCACCGAGTACTTGAACAAGTACTATCCACTCGGGCGGACGAATGCAGCGAGGGCCCTGATCAACAACTTCTCCATGCTCCCCAATGAGCAATTTCACGAAGCATGGGAGAGGTTCAGAGAGCTTCTGGATAGATGCCCACACCACGACATCTCGAAGCCGAACCTAGTTCAGAGCTTCTTCAGTGGGATGACACCAGAGCTTCAGGGTCTGGTGAATGCTTCTTGCGGCGGGTCCTACTTTGCCAAGGACCACAACCAAGTCTGGGCCATCTATGAGGAGATGGCAGAAAATTACATGGTGATGTCCCAGACTCGGTTGTACACTCAGAGATCTCAGCAGCCGCCAGGATCCGTGCAGTATCAGTGGATAGCACGGGTTGATGCAGGTCCATCCAATTCGTCCACAGTTACGGCCGCACAGGCAGAATCGGCCACTGCGGACATGGGGATTATCAGCGAGAAGTTGGACCGCATGGAGATAATAGAGAAGAAGCAGTGCCAGGGCATAACTCAGATGGAGCAAATGGCACAAACTCTGAGCGACATGAAGACCCAGCTCTTGTGTCTTCAGGAGGCACAGACGGCTCCTCAGCCCCGTCTTCTGTCGCGAGGCGATTCCGGTGGCAGCCGCAGCTCGTCCCAGCGCTCCAGCTCTTTACAGCAGCCTAGACAAGTTCACCTTGTACAGGCGGAGCCGTACCAGCAGCAGCAGCCCTCTTACCAGTCACCACCATCTCCGGACTTACAGATGGTGGTATATCAGCCGGATCAGCCTCTGGATGTACTCCCACCAGCCCCATACGATGCAGAGCCGTTGATGGATGTCAACGGGATTTGGTATGACCGTCCTCAACCTGGAATCCGACGAGACCATCCCGGATTCAGGTGGGGGAATGGGGGCAACCAACCCCAGCAGCAGCCAGCCGGTCAGGGAGGGCAGTACCCCCAGCAGAGAGATCACCAGCAGCCCCCTGCATATCAGCCACATCAGCCATCATCCTTCGTACCTCGTCCCTACCAGCAGCAGGGACAGAATTGGAGACGTGAGCAGCAGGCTCACCAGCAGCAGCATCATTCCTCTTACCCCTCTCAGCCACAGCAGCACCAGGTCCAACAGCCTCATTATCAGAGAGGCCACCCGTCGGGCTCCCATGAGAGCCCCGCCACGGATGATCTAGCCCGCCTCTTCACAGAGCAGCAGGCTACATTTAGACGGGAGATGGACGAGTTCCGCCAGGAGATGCGGGATTTGATGAGAGGGAAGGCCGCCATCCCTGCACAGATCGAGCCGAATCCGAATAGCCTGAAGAGGAAATCTGAGCAGGTAGTTCACACTGAATTTGCCACTCCTAGTGACCCATTTGATGATATATCTTCGGATTTATTTGATGCTGATTTTGTCACACTTAGGAGCGGTAGAAAACCAGCAGGCGGCGCCTCATCTGAGCGACAACACGAGGATCCATCTAGAGCGCCAGATGAGGAAGAGGAGAGCGGTACTGAAGCCGCACATCATGATGACGGTGGTACTGATGCCACCCGAGATGCTGATTCCACCGGCGGTACTGAAGCCGCCGTTTCACCACATCGAGGAGGTGGTACTGACGCCACCAGCAGAGCCGAGCCATCCCGCGGTACTGAGGCCGCAAGACGTCTAGTTGTAGAGCCAACTAGAGGTGGTTCTGATGCCACCAACATTTATTCTGATAGAAATGTTGTCTTTCCTCGCATAAATGTATCTCGGAACTCTGATTTGAATAAAGGAAAAGGTTTAGTTTCTTCTGATCCCACTGTGATGAATGATGTTTGTGAGGATCCGGTCATCGAACCGTCTAGGCCTATTCCTAGTCCTTCATCTGAGAAGGACCCTGTGATCCCCTTTCCTAGAGCCCTTGAATTGGGGAAGGGGAAGAAAAAAGAAAAAGATCCAAAAAAGAGAGAGCAGGAGGAGTTCAGCCAGAGCATGATAGACCGATTTCACATACAGCTGACCCTCAATGAGGCTTTGCAACACATCCCTCTTCTTCAGCGATCCTTGAGAGATAAGACCACAGTCAGAAGGACGAAGAGGAACAAGACCGCAGAAATTCATGTGTTGACAAAAGCCACGTGTTACGCGATCCAGAACCATCTGCCGACTAAGAGGCCAGATTTAGGGGCCCCGTATGTCAGATGTCATATTAGTGAGCAGAAGTTCGACCGTACTCTCTTAGATAGCGGATCGTCGATCAACCTTCTTCCGGCAGCCCTTCTCAACCACTTAGAGTTGGGCACTCTTGTACAGAGCAGGACATACCTTCAGTTTGCTGATCGGTCTGTCAAAAGGCCAAAGGGGTTGTTACGAGACGTTGTCGTCACGATTCAGGGTTTACAATTCCCCGTGGACTTTGTAGTGCTGGACATGGAGACCCCTGACTCGTTGACCGATTCCCCCATCATTCTTGGTCGCCCATTCCTGGCCACAGCCAAGGCGGTGACTGACCATGACAATGGGAAGGTATTCTTTCGCGTCCAGGGCGAGAGTATACAAATAGAGACGGTTAAGGACCACAGAGCCAGAGCTAGATCCCGCTCACATGGCAGTACAGATTCAGAGCAGCTGACAGACGTAGAGCCGGACATCCACCAGGACTGTGATTTTGTGATCACAGATGATGAGGCAGTTTGGGCAGATCCTGCAGCACAGACCATCCTCTCATATTCAGATACAGCTGATGCAGAGATGATAGCAGAGGATAATCTGGAGAGCACAGCCTTGGTTCAGGATACTATTGAGTCAGCAGAATCGGACCTTGATCGCGACACGATTTCCAGTGATGGTGGTGCTGATGCCACCTTGTTCTCCGGTGGTACTGATGCCACCGAGTCTGATATAGATCCCTCGGATTCAGAATCTGATTGGGCCGATTGTGATGATCAGATGCCAGATCTGGATCCACCTGAGCCTATAGATGAGGAGGAGGTAGAGGCAGAACAGATCAGAGACAATGCAGAGGACCCGCCTTCTCCAGATCCAGTTTGTGAGAGTTCGTTACCATTTTCCCAGGCAAATTTGGCAGAATTGTCCGCATACACACATCTTCTTCAGAAGCCAGATTTGCCAGCACCCAGTTGTCCAGAGCTAAAGCCGCTCCCTACTTCGCTGAAGTATAGATTCCTTGCGGGAGAGTCTGAGATGTACCCAGTCATCATCTCTGCTGATCTGACTGGAGAGCAAGAATCCCGTCTGATGGAGGTTCTTGAAAAGAATCGCAAGGCAATTGGATGGAGCGTAGCAGATCTCCATGGGATTAGTCCCTCGTTGTGCTCCCACCATATCTATCTCGAGGAAGGGGCAAAGCCGTCGCGTGAGTTCCAGCGGCGACTGAACCCCAACCTAAGAGAGGTTGTCATGAAGGAAATATCAAAATGGTGGAGTGCAGATTTTATTTATCCCATTTCCGACTCCAAGTGGGTGAGCCCCTTGCATGTGGTACCCAAGAAGACGGGCATCACG